>OX243878.1:20803265-22026148 GCA_945859645.1 Amphipoea oculea | reverse complement strand
AAGTACATACACGAAATCCACCTTAGTGATAGAACAATTTCATCTAACCGCTATAACTTTGCATCCCGGTGACGCATTCTGAAGCTTTTTTCAGCGTAGTAATTCGTTTTTAGGCTCCGTCTAACGTTCCCACTAGTTTAAATTGACAAAAACACCGAAAAACACTTTTCGGTTATTCACTTGCAAAAATTTCATTGTAAATTCCTTTAAAAAATTTTTTATTACAAAACCTTCAGGTAGATTTACATTTTTATAATTTTAATTGATACTTACCTGCCTTACCTGTACTCCGGCGCGCGTTCCGCGTGTTCGAGTCCCGTTTGGTGGTGTTATTCCCGTTTTCTGCATACATTTTGGTCGTAAATTCAGTTTTTTCAGGAAATTTCAAAAATTTTCTTCAGCGTAAATTCCAAAAACCTCATAGCTCGCTGGCCGGCGCCGAGACGCGTCTTTTGACACCTCGCACGTCCGCCTAGCTCAGATAAAAAGTCAAAAATTTGTTGTAGTGGGGATTTTCATACGAGTAAGTACATACACGAAATCCACCTTAGTGATAGAACAATTTCATCTAACCGCTATAACTTTGCATCCCGGTGACGCATTCTGAAGCTTTTTTCAGCGTAGTAATTCGTTTTTAGGCTCCGTCTAACGTTCCCACTAGTTTAAATTGACAAAAACACCGAAAAACACTTTTCGGTTATTCACTTGCAAAAATTTCATTGTAAATTCCTTTAAAAAATTTTTTATTACAAAACCTTCAGGTAGATTTACATTTTTATAATTTTAATTGATACTTACCTGCCTTACCTGTACTCCGGCGCGCGTTCCGCGTGTTCGAGTCCCGTTTGGTGGTGTTATTCCCGTTTTCTGCATACATTTTGGTCGTAAATTCAGTTTTTTCAGGAAATTTCAAAAATTTTCTTCAGCGTAAATTCCAAAAACCTCATAGCTCGCTGGCCGGCGCCGAGACGCGTCTTTTGACACCTCGCACGTCCGCCTAGCTCAGATAAAAAGTCAAAAATTTGTTGTAGTGGGGATTTTCATACGAGTAAGTACATACACGAAATCCACCTTAGTGATAGAACAATTTCATCTAACCGCTATAACTTTGCATCCCGGTGACGCATTCTGAAGCTTTTTTCAGCGTAGTAATTCGTTTTTAGGCTCCGTCTAACGTTCCCACTAGTTTAAATTGACAAAAACACCGAAAAACACTTTCGGTTATTCACTTGCAAAAATTTCATTGTAAATTCCTTTAAAAAATTTTTTATTACAAAACCTTCAGGTAGATTTACATTTTTATAATTTTAATTGATACTTACCTGCCTTACCTGTACTCCGGCGCGCGTTCCGCGTGTTCGAGTCCCGTTTGGTGGTGTTATTCCCGTTTTCTGCATACATTTTGGTCGTAAATTCAGTTTTTTCAGGAAATTTCAAAAATTTTCTTCAGCGTAAATTCCAAAAACCTCATAGCTCGCTGGCCGGCGCCGAGACGCGTCTTTTGACACCTCGCACGTCCGCCTAGCTCAGATAAAAAGTCAAAAATTTGTTGTAGTGGGGATTTTCATACGAGTAAGTACATACACGAAATCCACCTTAGTGATAGAACAATTTCATCTAACCGCTATAACTTTGCATCCCGGTGACGCATTCTGAAGCTTTTTTCAGCGTAGTAATTCGTTTTTAGGCTCCGTCTAACGTTCCCACTAGTTTAAATTGACAAAAACACCGAAAAACACTTTTCGGTTATTCACTTGCAAAAATTTCATTGTAAATTCCTTTAAAAAATTTTTTATTACAAAACCTTCAGGTAGATTTACATTTTTATAATTTTAATTGATACTTACCTGCCTTACCTGTACTCCGGCGCGCGTTCCGCGTGTTCGAGTCCCGTTTGGTGGTGTTATTCCCGTTTTCTGCATACATTTTGGTCGTAAATTCAGTTTTTTCAGGAAATTTCAAAAATTTTCTTCAGCGTAAATTCCAAAAACCTCATAGCTCGCTGGCCGGCGCCGAGACGCGTCTTTTGACACCTCGCACGTCCGCCTAGCTCAGATAAAAAGTCAAAAATTTGTTGTAGTGGGGATTTTCATACGAGTAAGTACATACACGAAATCCACCTTAGTGATAGAACAATTTCATCTAACCGCTATAACTTTGCATCCCGGTGACGCATTCTGAAGCTTTTTTCAGCGTAGTAATTCGTTTTTAGGCTCCGTCTAACGTTCCCACTAGTTTAAATTGACAAAAACACCGAAAAACACTTTTCGGTTATTCACTTGCAAAAATTTCATTGTAAATTCCTTTAAAAAATTTTTTATTACAAAACCTTCAGGTAGATTTACATTTTTATAATTTTAATTGATACTTACCTGCCTTACCTGTACTCCGGCGCGCGTTCCGCGTGTTCGAGTCCCGTTTGGTGGTGTTATTCCCGTTTTCTGCATACATTTTGGTCGTAAATTCAGTTTTTTCAGGAAATTTCAAAAATTTTCTTCAGCGTAAATTCCAAAAACCTCATAGCTCGCTGGCCGGCGCCGAGACGCGTCTTTTGACACCTCGCACGTCCGCCTAGCTCAGATAAAAAGTCAAAAATTTGTTGTAGTGGGGATTTTCATACGAGTAAGTACATACACGAAATCCACCTTAGTGATAGAACAATTTCATCTAACCGCTATAACTTTGCATCCCGGTGACGCATTCTGAAGCTTTTTTCAGCGTAGTAATTCGTTTTTAGGCTCCGTCTAACGTTCCCACTAGTTTAAATTGACAAAAACACCGAAAAACACTTTTCGGTTATTCACTTGCAAAAATTTCATTGTAAATTCCTTTAAAAAATTTTTTATTACAAAACCTTCAGGTAGATTTACATTTTTATAATTTTAATTGATACTTACCTGCCTTACCTGTACTCCGGCGCGCGTTCCGCGTGTTCGAGTCCCGTTTGGTGGTGTTATTCCCGTTTTCTGCATACATTTTGGTCGTAAATTCAGTTTTTTCAGGAAATTTCAAAATTTTCTTCAGCGTAAATTCCAAAAACCTCATAGCTCGCTGGCCGGCGCCGAGACGCGTCTTTTGACACCTCGCACGTCCGCCTAGCTCAGATAAAAAGTCAAAAATTTGTTGTAGTGGGGATTTTCATACGAGTAAGTACATACACGAAATCCACCTTAGTGATAGAACAATTTCATCTAACCGCTATAACTTTGCATCCCGGTGACGCATTCTGAAGCTTTTTCAGCGTAGTAATTCGTTTTTAGGCTCCGTCTAACGTTCCCACTAGTTTAAATTGACAAAAACACCGAAAAACACTTTTCGGTTATTCACTTGCAAAAATTTCATTGTAAATTCCTTTAAAAAATTTTTTATTACAAAACCTTCAGGTAGATTTACATTTTTATAATTTTAATTGATACTTACCTGCCTTACCTGTACTCCGGCGCGCGTTCCGCGTGTTCGAGTCCGTTTGGTGGTGTTATTCCCGTTTTCTGCATACATTTTGGTCGTAAATTCAGTTTTTTCAGGAAATTTCAAAAATTTTCTTCAGCGTAAATTCCAAAAACCTCATAGCTCGCTGGCCGGCGCCGAGACGCGTCTTTTGACACCTCGCACGTCCGCCTAGCTCAGATAAAAAGTCAAAAATTTGTTGTAGTGGGGATTTTCATACGAGTAAGTACATACACGAAATCCACCTTAGTGATAGAACAATTTCATCTAACCGCTATAACTTTGCATCCCGGTGACGCATTCTGAAGCTTTTTTCAGCGTAGTAATTCGTTTTTAGGCTCCGTCTAACGTTCCCACTAGTTTAAATTGACAAAAACACCGAAAAACACTTTTCGGTTATTCACTTGCAAAAATTTCATTGTAAATTCCTTTAAAAAATTTTTTATTACAAAACCTTCAGGTAGATTTACATTTTTATAATTTTAATTGATACTTACCTGCCTTACCTGTACTCCGGCGCGCGTTCCGCGTGTTCGAGTCCCGTTTGGTGGTGTTATTCCCGTTTTCTGCATACATTTTGGTCGTAAATTCAGTTTTTTCAGGAAATTTCAAAAATTTTCTTCAGCGTAAATTCCAAAAACCTCATAGCTCGCTGGCCGGCGCCGAGACGCGTCTTTTGACACCTCGCACGTCCGCCTAGCTCAGATAAAAAGTCAAAAATTTGTTGTAGTGGGGATTTTCATACGAGTAAGTACATACACGAAATCCACCTTAGTGATAGAACAATTTCATCTAACCGCTATAACTTTGCATCCCGGTGACGCATTCTGAAGCTTTTTTCAGCGTAGTAATTCGTTTTTAGGCTCCGTCTAACGTTCCCACTAGTTTAAATTGACAAAAACACCGAAAAACACTTTTCGGTTATTCACTTGCAAAAATTTCATTGTAAATTCCTTTAAAAAATTTTTTATTACAAAACCTTCAGGTAGATTTACATTTTTATAATTTTAATTGATACTTACCTGCCTTACCTGTACTCCGGCGCGCGTTCCGCGTGTTCGAGTCCCGTTTGGTGGTGTTATTCCCGTTTTCTGCATACATTTTGGTCGTAAATTCAGTTTTTTCAGGAAATTTCAAAAATTTTCTTCAGCGTAAATTCCAAAAACCTCATAGCTCGCTGGCCGGCGCCGAGACGCGTCTTTTGACACCTCGCACGTCCGCCTAGCTCAGATAAAAAGTCAAAAATTTGTTGTAGTGGGGATTTTCATACGAGTAAGTACATACACGAAATCCACCTTAGTGATAGAACAATTTCATCTAACCGCTATAACTTTGCATCCCGGTGACGCATTCTGAAGCTTTTTTCAGCGTAGTAATTCGTTTTTAGGCTCCGTCTAACGTTCCCACTAGTTTAAATTGACAAAAACACCGAAAAACACTTTTCGGTTATTCACTTGCAAAAATTTCATTGTAAATTCCTTTAAAAAATTTTTTATTACAAAACCTTCAGGTAGATTTACATTTTTATAATTTTAATTGATACTTACCTGCCTTACCTGTACTCCGGCGCGCGTTCCGCGTGTTCGAGTCCCGTTTGGTGGTGTTATTCCCGTTTTCTGCATACATTTTGGTCGTAAATTCAGTTTTTTCAGGAAATTTCAAAAATTTTCTTCAGCGTAAATTCCAAAAACCTCATAGCTCGCTGGCCGGCGCCGAGACGCGTCTTTTGACACCTCGCACGTCCGCCTAGCTCAGATAAAAAGTCAAAAATTTGTTGTAGTGGGGATTTTCATACGAGTAAGTACATACACGAAATCCACCTTAGTGATAGAACAATTTCATCTAACCGCTATAACTTTGCATCCCGGTGACGCATTCTGAAGCTTTTTTCAGCGTAGTAATTCGTTTTTAGGCTCCGTCTAACGTTCCCACTAGTTTAAATTGACAAAAACACCGAAAAACACTTTTCGGTTATTCACTTGCAAAAATTTCATTGTAAATTCCTTTAAAAAATTTTTTATTACAAAACCTTCAGGTAGATTTACATTTTTATAATTTTAATTGATACTTACCTGCCTTACCTGTACTCCGGCGCGCGTTCCGCGTGTTCGAGTCCCGTTTGGTGGTGTTATTCCCGTTTTCTGCATACATTTTGGTCGTAAATTCAGTTTTTTCAGGAAATTTCAAAAATTTTCTTCAGCGTAAATTCCAAAAACCTCATAGCTCGCTGGCCGGCGCCGAGACGCGTCTTTTGACACCTCGCACGTCCGCCTAGCTCAGATAAAAAGTCAAAAATTTGTTGTAGTGGGGATTTTCATACGAGTAAGTACATACACGAAATCCACCTTAGTGATAGAACAATTTCATCTAACCGCTATAACTTTGCATCCCGGTGACGCATTCTGAAGCTTTTTTCAGCGTAGTAATTCGTTTTTAGGCTCCGTCTAACGTTCCCACTAGTTTAAATTGACAAAAACACCGAAAAACACTTTTCGGTTATTCACTTGCAAAAATTTCATTGTAAATTCCTTTAAAAAATTTTTTATTACAAAACCTTCAGGTAGATTTACATTTTTATAATTTTAATTGATACTTACCTGCCTTACCTGTACTCCGGCGCGCGTTCCGCGTGTTCGAGTCCCGTTTGGTGGTGTTATTCCCGTTTTCTGCATACATTTTGGTCGTAAATTCAGTTTTTTCAGGAAATTTCAAAAATTTTCTTCAGCGTAAATTCCAAAAACCTCATAGCTCGCTGGCCGGCGCCGAGACGCGTCTTTTGACACCTCGCACGTCCGCCTAGCTCAGATAAAAAGTCAAAAATTTGTTGTAGTGGGGATTTTCATACGAGTAAGTACATACACGAAATCCACCTTAGTGATAGAACAATTTCATCTAACCGCTATAACTTTGCATCCCGGTGACGCATTCTGAAGCTTTTTTCAGCGTAGTAATTCGTTTTTAGGCTCCGTCTAACGTTCCCACTAGTTTAAATTGACAAAAACACCGAAAAACACTTTTCGGTTATTCACTTGCAAAAATTTCATTGTAAATTCCTTTAAAAAATTTTTTATTACAAAACCTTCAGGTAGATTTACATTTTTATAATTTTAATTGATACTTACCTGCCTTACCTGTACTCCGGCGCGCGTTCCGCGTGTTCGAGTCCCGTTTGGTGGTGTTATTCCCGTTTTCTGCATACATTTTGGTCGTAAATTCAGTTTTTTCAGGAAATTTCAAAAATTTTCTTCAGCGTAAATTCCAAAAACCTCATAGCTCGCTGGCCGGCGCCGAGACGCGTCTTTTGACACCTCGCACGTCCGCCTAGCTCAGATAAAAAGTCAAAAATTTGTTGTAGTGGGGATTTTCATACGAGTAAGTACATACACGAAATCCACCTTAGTGATAGAACAATTTCATCTAACCGCTATAACTTTGCATCCCGGTGACGCATTCTGAAGCTTTTTTCAGCGTAGTAATTCGTTTTTAGGCTCCGTCTAACGTTCCCACTAGTTTAAATTGACAAAAACACCGAAAAACACTTTTCGGTTATTCACTTGCAAAAATTTCATTGTAAATTCCTTTAAAAAATTTTTTATTACAAAACCTTCAGGTAGATTTACATTTTTATAATTTTAATTGATACTTACCTGCCTTACCTGTACTCCGGCGCGCGTTCCGCGTGTTCGAGTCCCGTTTGGTGGTGTTATTCCCGTTTTCTGCATACATTTTGGTCGTAAATTCAGTTTTTTCAGGAAATTTCAAAAATTTTCTTCAGCGTAAATTCCAAAAACCTCATAGCTCGCTGGCCGGCGCCGAGACGCGTCTTTTGACACCTCGCACGTCCGCCTAGCTCAGATAAAAAGTCAAAAATTTGTTGTAGTGGGGATTTTCATACGAGTAAGTACATACACGAAATCCACCTTAGTGATAGAACAATTTCATCTAACCGCTATAACTTTGCATCCCGGTGACGCATTCTGAAGCTTTTTTCAGCGTAGTAATTCGTTTTTAGGCTCCGTCTAACGTTCCCACTAGTTTAAATTGACAAAAACACCGAAAAACACTTTTCGGTTATTCACTTGCAAAAATTTCATTGTAAATTCCTTTAAAAAATTTTTTATTACAAAACCTTCAGGTAGATTTACATTTTTATAATTTTAATTGATACTTACCTGCCTTACCTGTACTCCGGCGCGCGTTCCGCGTGTTCGAGTCCCGTTTGGTGGTGTTATTCCCGTTTTCTGCATACATTTTGGTCGTAAATTCAGTTTTTTCAGGAAATTTCAAAAATTTTCTTCAGCGTAAATTCCAAAAACCTCATAGCTCGCTGGCCGGCGCCGAGACGCGTCTTTTGACACCTCGCACGTCCGCCTAGCTCAGATAAAAAGTCAAAAATTTGTTGTAGTGGGGATTTTCATACGAGTAAGTACATACACGAAATCCACCTTAGTGATAGAACAATTTCATCTAACCGCTATAACTTTGCATCCCGGTGACGCATTCTGAAGCTTTTTTCAGCGTAGTAATTCGTTTTTAGGCTCCGTCTAACGTTCCCACTAGTTTAAATTGACAAAAACACCGAAAAACACTTTTCGGTTATTCACTTGCAAAAATTTCATTGTAAATTCCTTTAAAAAATTTTTTATTACAAAACCTTCAGGTAGATTTACATTTTTATAATTTTAATTGATACTTACCTGCCTTACCTGTACTCCGGCGCGCGTTCCGCGTGTTCGAGTCCCGTTTGGTGGTGTTATTCCCGTTTTCTGCATACATTTTGGTCGTAAATTCAGTTTTTTCAGGAAATTTCAAAAATTTTCTTCAGCGTAAATTCCAAAAACCTCATAGCTCGCTGGCCGGCGCCGAGACGCGTCTTTTGACACCTCGCACGTCCGCCTAGCTCAGATAAAAAGTCAAAAATTTGTTGTAGTGGGGATTTTCATACGAGTAAGTACATACACGAAATCCACCTTAGTGATAGAACAATTTCATCTAACCGCTATAACTTTGCATCCCGGTGACGCATTCTGAAGCTTTTTTCAGCGTAGTAATTCGTTTTTAGGCTCCGTCTAACGTTCCCACTAGTTTAAATTGACAAAAACACCGAAAAACACTTTTCGGTTATTCACTTGCAAAAATTTCATTGTAAATTCCTTTAAAAAATTTTTTATTACAAAACCTTCAGGTAGATTTACATTTTTATAATTTTAATTGATACTTACCTGCCTTACCTGTACTCCGGCGCGCGTTCCGCGTGTTCGAGTCCCGTTTGGTGGTGTTATTCCCGTTTTCTGCATACATTTTGGTCGTAAATTCAGTTTTTTCAGGAAATTTCAAAAATTTTCTTCAGCGTAAATTCCAAAAACCTCATAGCTCGCTGGCCGGCGCCGAGACGCGTCTTTTGACACCTCGCACGTCCGCCTAGCTCAGATAAAAAGTCAAAAATTTGTTGTAGTGGGGATTTTCATACGAGTAAGTACATACACGAAATCCACCTTAGTGATAGAACAATTTCATCTAACCGCTATAACTTTGCATCCCGGTGACGCATTCTGAAGCTTTTTTCAGCGTAGTAATTCGTTTTTAGGCTCCGTCTAACGTTCCCACTAGTTTAAATTGACAAAAACACCGAAAAACACTTTTCGGTTATTCACTTGCAAAAATTTCATTGTAAATTCCTTTAAAAAATTTTTTATTACAAAACCTTCAGGTAGATTTACATTTTTATAATTTTAATTGATACTTACCTGCCTTACCTGTACTCCGGCGCGCGTTCCGCGTGTTCGAGTCCCGTTTGGTGGTGTTATTCCCGTTTTCTGCATACATTTTGGTCGTAAATTCAGTTTTTTCAGGAAATTTCAAAAATTTTCTTCAGCGTAAATTCCAAAAACCTCATAGCTCGCTGGCCGGCGCCGAGACGCGTCTTTTGACACCTCGCACGTCCGCCTAGCTCAGATAAAAAGTCAAAAATTTGTTGTAGTGGGGATTTTCATACGAGTAAGTACATACACGAAATCCACCTTAGTGATAGAACAATTTCATCTAACCGCTATAACTTTGCATCCCGGTGACGCATTCTGAAGCTTTTTTCAGCGTAGTAATTCGTTTTTAGGCTCCGTCTAACGTTCCCACTAGTTTAAATTGACAAAAACACCGAAAAACACTTTTCGGTTATTCACTTGCAAAAATTTCATTGTAAATTCCTTTAAAAAATTTTTTATTACAAAACCTTCAGGTAGATTTACATTTTTATAATTTTAATTGATACTTACCTGCCTTACCTGTACTCCGGCGCGCGTTCCGCGTGTTCGAGTCCCGTTTGGTGGTGTTATTCCCGTTTTCTGCATACATTTTGGTCGTAAATTCAGTTTTTTCAGGAAATTTCAAAAATTTTCTTCAGCGTAAATTCCAAAAACCTCATAGCTCGCTGGCCGGCGCCGAGACGCGTCTTTTGACACCTCGCACGTCCGCCTAGCTCAGATAAAAAGTCAAAAATTTGTTGTAGTGGGGATTTTCATACGAGTAAGTACATACACGAAATCCACCTTAGTGATAGAACAATTTCATCTAACCGCTATAACTTTGCATCCCGGTGACGCATTCTGAAGCTTTTTTCAGCGTAGTAATTCGTTTTTAGGCTCCGTCTAACGTTCCCACTAGTTTAAATTGACAAAAACACCGAAAAACACTTTTCGGTTATTCACTTGCAAAAATTTCATTGTAAATTCCTTTAAAAAATTTTTTATTACAAAACCTTCAGGTAGATTTACATTTTTATAATTTTAATTGATACTTACCTGCCTTACCTGTACTCCGGCGCGCGTTCCGCGTGTTCGAGTCCCGTTTGGTGGTGTTATTCCCGTTTTCTGCATACATTTTGGTCGTAAATTCAGTTTTTTCAGGAAATTTCAAAAATTTTCTTCAGCGTAAATTCCAAAAACCTCATAGCTCGCTGGCCGGCGCCGAGACGCGTCTTTTGACACCTCGCACGTCCGCCTAGCTCAGATAAAAAGTCAAAAATTTGTTGTAGTGGGGATTTTCATACGAGTAAGTACATACACGAAATCCACCTTAGTGATAGAACAATTTCATCTAACCGCTATAACTTTGCATCCCGGTGACGCATTCTGAAGCTTTTTTCAGCGTAGTAATTCGTTTTTAGGCTCCGTCTAACGTTCCCACTAGTTTAAATTGACAAAAACACCGAAAAACACTTTTCGGTTATTCACTTGCAAAAATTTCATTGTAAATTCCTTTAAAAAATTTTTTATTACAAAACCTTCAGGTAGATTTACATTTTTATAATTTTAATTGATACTTACCTGCCTTACCTGTACTCCGGCGCGCGTTCCGCGTGTTCGAGTCCCGTTTGGTGGTGTTATTCCCGTTTTCTGCATACATTTTGGTCGTAAATTCAGTTTTTTCAGGAAATTTCAAAAATTTTCTTCAGCGTAAATTCCAAAAACCTCATAGCTCGCTGGCCGGCGCCGAGACGCGTCTTTTGACACCTCGCACGTCCGCCTAGCTCAGATAAAAAGTCAAAAATTTGTTGTAGTGGGGATTTTCATACGAGTAAGTACATACACGAAATCCACCTTAGTGATAGAACAATTTCATCTAACCGCTATAACTTTGCATCCCGGTGACGCATTCTGAAGCTTTTTTCAGCGTAGTAATTCGTTTTTAGGCTCCGTCTAACGTTCCCACTAGTTTAAATTGACAAAAACACCGAAAAACACTTTTCGGTTATTCACTTGCAAAAATTTCATTGTAAATTCCTTTAAAAAATTTTTTATTACAAAACCTTCAGGTAGATTTACATTTTTATAATTTTAATTGATACTTACCTGCCTTACCTGTACTCCGGCGCGCGTTCCGCGTGTTCGAGTCCCGTTTGGTGGTGTTATTCCCGTTTTCTGCATACATTTTGGTCGTAAATTCAGTTTTTTCAGGAAATTTCAAAAATTTTCTTCAGCGTAAATTCCAAAAACCTCATAGCTCGCTGGCCGGCGCCGAGACGCGTCTTTTGACACCTCGCACGTCCGCCTAGCTCAGATAAAAAGTCAAAAATTTGTTGTAGTGGGGATTTTCATACGAGTAAGTACATACACGAAATCCACCTTAGTGATAGAACAATTTCATCTAACCGCTATAACTTTGCATCCCGGTGACGCATTCTGAAGCTTTTTTCAGCGTAGTAATTCGTTTTTAGGCTCCGTCTAACGTTCCCACTAGTTTAAATTGACAAAAACACCGAAAAACACTTTTCGGTTATTCACTTGCAAAAATTTCATTGTAAATTCCTTTAAAAAATTTTTTATTACAAAACCTTCAGGTAGATTTACATTTTTATAATTTTAATTGATACTTACCTGCCTTACCTGTACTCCGGCGCGCGTTCCGCGTGTTCGAGTCCCGTTTGGTGGTGTTATTCCCGTTTTCTGCATACATTTTGGTCGTAAATTCAGTTTTTTCAGGAAATTTCAAAAATTTTCTTCAGCGTAAATTCCAAAAACCTCATAGCTCGCTGGCCGGCGCCGAGACGCGTCTTTTGACACCTCGCACGTCCGCCTAGCTCAGATAAAAAGTCAAAAATTTGTTGTAGTGGGGATTTTCATACGAGTAAGTACATACACGAAATCCACCTTAGTGATAGAACAATTTCATCTAACCGCTATAACTTTGCATCCCGGTGACGCATTCTGAAGCTTTTTTCAGCGTAGTAATTCGTTTTTAGGCTCCGTCTAACGTTCCCACTAGTTTAAATTGACAAAAACACCGAAAAACACTTTTCGGTTATTCACTTGCAAAAATTTCATTGTAAATTCCTTTAAAAAATTTTTTATTACAAAACCTTCAGGTAGATTTACATTTTTATAATTTTAATTGATACTTACCTGCCTTACCTGTACTCCGGCGCGCGTTCCGCGTGTTCGAGTCCCGTTTGGTGGTGTTATTCCCGTTTTCTGCATACATTTTGGTCGTAAATTCAGTTTTTTCAGGAAATTTCAAAAATTTTCTTCAGCGTAAATTCCAAAAACCTCATAGCTCGCTGGCCGGCGCCGAGACGCGTCTTTTGACACCTCGCACGTCCGCCTAGCTCAGATAAAAAGTCAAAAATTTGTTGTAGTGGGGATTTTCATACGAGTAAGTACATACACGAAATCCACCTTAGTGATAGAACAATTTCATCTAACCGCTATAACTTTGCATCCCGGTGACGCATTCTGAAGCTTTTTTCAGCGTAGTAATTCGTTTTTAGGCTCCGTCTAACGTTCCCACTAGTTTAAATTGACAAAAACACCGAAAAACACTTTTCGGTTATTCACTTGCAAAAATTTCATTGTAAATTCCTTTAAAAAATTTTTTATTACAAAACCTTCAGGTAGATTTACATTTTTATAATTTTAATTGATACTTACCTGCCTTACCTGTACTCCGGCGCGCGTTCCGCGTGTTCGAGTCCCGTTTGGTGGTGTTATTCCCGTTTTCTGCATACATTTTGGTCGTAAATTCAGTTTTTTCAGGAAATTTCAAAAATTTTCTTCAGCGTAAATTCCAAAAACCTCATAGCTCGCTGGCCGGCGCCGAGACGCGTCTTTTGACACCTCGCACGTCCGCCTAGCTCAGATAAAAAGTCAAAAATTTGTTGTAGTGGGGATTTTCATACGAGTAAGTACATACACGAAATCCACCTTAGTGATAGAACAATTTCATCTAACCGCTATAACTTTGCATCCCGGTGACGCATTCTGAAGCTTTTTTCAGCGTAGTAATTCGTTTTTAGGCTCCGTCTAACGTTCCCACTAGTTTAAATTGACAAAAACACCGAAAAACACTTTTCGGTTATTCACTTGCAAAAATTTCATTGTAAATTCCTTTAAAAAATTTTTTATTACAAAACCTTCAGGTAGATTTACATTTTTATAATTTTAATTGATACTTACCTGCCTTACCTGTACTCCGGCGCGCGTTCCGCGTGTTCGAGTCCCGTTTGGTGGTGTTATTCCCGTTTTCTGCATACATTTTGGTCGTAAATTCAGTTTTTTCAGGAAATTTCAAAAATTTTCTTCAGCGTAAATTCCAAAAACCTCATAGCTCGCTGGCCGGCGCCGAGACGCGTCTTTTGACACCTCGCACGTCCGCCTAGCTCAGATAAAAAGTCAAAAATTTGTTGTAGTGGGGATTTTCATACGAGTAAGTACATACACGAAATCCACCTTAGTGATAGAACAATTTCATCTAACCGCTATAACTTTGCATCCCGGTGACGCATTCTGAAGCTTTTTTCAGCGTAGTAATTCGTTTTTAGGCTCCGTCTAACGTTCCCACTAGTTTAAATTGACAAAAACACCGAAAAACACTTTTCGGTTATTCACTTGCAAAAATTTCATTGTAAATTCCTTTAAAAAATTTTTTATTACAAAACCTTCAGGTAGATTTACATTTTTATAATTTTAATTGATACTTACCTGCCTTACCTGTACTCCGGCGCGCGTTCCGCGTGTTCGAGTCCCGTTTGGTGGTGTTATTCCCGTTTTCTGCATACATTTTGGTCGTAAATTCAGTTTTTTCAGGAAATTTCAAAAATTTTCTTCAGCGTAAATTCCAAAAACCTCATAGCTCGCTGGCCGGCGCCGAGACGCGTCTTTTGACACCTCGCACGTCCGCCTAGCTCAGATAAAAAGTCAAAAATTTGCCCTCCCACCCACCCATTCGTGTCTAGGCAGGTAAACTTTTGAGTTTTGACAAAAAATTAGTTTGCGTTTTTTGCCCTTCCAACTGCGTTAATACCTAGTTCTATAGTGACACTGGGAGAATAGACGGTTCCTGACACTTTTAGCGCCCTTGAAGGCGTGTTATTTACACTTACGACTCGACATTTTTAATTTTGACGGTAACTATAGCTTTATTGAGCAATAGCTTATAGAATAGGACATCTGCGAGTGTCACAAATAAGTGACACATTTTATTCAGACTTACTCCATATAGAGTAAAACTTATTACATTAAGACGTCTTTTGACAAATTTAAATTTTTTGTGACGTTATTAGTATTGACGAAACTTACACGTCTTAATTAAAAGACAGACTACCCTACCTACAACATCATGCTCGGACTTAGGACCCCGTGCAAAAACACGGCATCAAACTCCCCCAAGAAAGCCGCGGAATCGGCCGAAAAGGCATCTCCCTCCGCGTCGGGAACCCAGGACAAAACTTTTGTGGTCCGACATGGCATTGGCGAGATAGAGGCCAGGACAAAGACCTTACCAAAAAAGGTGGCGGCGCCGGTGGCAGGTCCCTCCAAGGCAAAAACCCAAACACCGTCGTTGGATGCCCCGGATAGCCCGCCCCCGAAACCGATATATCCCACCAGACTTGCTGAGGGAAGGGCATGCCTCAGTAAGGCAAAGCTCCACCTCGGCAACTCTAGAAACACGAAAACCGAAATTAAAGATGGCGTTATCGCAGCCGTGGAACGACTTTATCAGCTGCTTAAGGAGTCGGAGGCGGTTAAGGGCAAGGAAACGGCTCCGAGCAAAGGGCGAGGTGAGAAGGAAGAGGAGGAACCTTTACACCCTCCACTCTCTTCTCACCCTGCCAGTTGTCAGGTGGAAAACGAGCTGCTCAAAAAGATGGAGGAGCACCTCAATCTCATCACAGCGAACAACGAAAAGATGGAGGGTCTCAGAGACACGTTACTGTCCCATCAAAAAGTCTTGGAGGGGACCACCTATGCGAGCGTGGCGGCTGGCAGTAGTAGGGGAAGACTCCCGGAGCAAGCCACCCTGCACTCCGTGGTGGTCACCTCCACAGACGAAACAGAGACTGGGGACGAGGTGCTCCACAAAATCCGGACTGCGGTAAATGCCAAGGAAGGGGGGGTGACCATCGATAAAATTAGGAAGGCCAAAGACAGAAAGGTCATCATGGGTTGCCGGAGCGAGGAAGAGAGGCGAGTTCTAAAGGAGAGAATCCAGAAGGCGGGTAATCACCTTAACGTCGACGACATTAGGAACAAGGACCCACTTCTAATCTTAAAAGACGTCATGACGTACAACACCGATGACGATATCCTTCTCGCCTTGAGAAATCAGAACGAGAGGATATTCAGGGATCTTGACAAAGAGGAAAATAGAGTGGAGATCCGATACAGGAAGAGAACAAGAAACCCTCTTATGAACCATGTCGTCGTTAGGGTGTCCCCCAAAATATGGACCAGGATTATGGACGCGGAAACCGTGCAGATTGACCTGCAGCGCATCCGAATCGCAGACCAGTCTCCCCTTGTCCAGTGTTCGCTCTGTCTGGGGTACGGCCATGGCAGGCGTTTCTGCAAAGAAACGGTTGAGAAATGTAGCCATTGCGCCGGGCCCCACAAAAAGTCGGACTGTAGTTACTGGCTCAATGGTGCAGTGCCGACATGCTGTAATTGCACGCATGCAAAACTGGCAAATGCAGAGCACAACGCCTTCAGTGAGGACTGCCCGATAAGAAGGAAGTGGGATGCATTGGCGAGGGCCACAACGGCGTATTGCTAAGGTGGTCACGGGCAGAGGAGCACTAGAGAGCAACACACCCACCAGCGAGGCTCCACACCTGGTAATGCAGGCAAACCTCCAGAGGAAGCGGCTCGCCACGAATGAACTCATGATTGAAGCTAATCACAGGAAAGCAGCCGTGGCTCTGCTCCAGGAACCCTACGTGGGAGGCTCAAGTATTATGAAGAATTACAGTGGAGTGAGGATCTTCCAGAACACCAGCCCAGGGGAAGGAAATGTCAAAGCAGCTGTTGCAGTGTTCAATCACAACTTTGACATTATACAGTACCCGACTCTCACCACAAATAACATCGTTGTGGTGGGAGTCCGAACCAGAGCCTGGGAGATCACGCTTGTCTCCTTTTACTTTGAGCCAGACCAGCCTATTGAGCCCTATTTAGAACACCTAAAACAAATAGGGCTTGCATTCGGTTCCAAGAGACTGATCTATGGAGGGGACGCCAATGCAAAGAGCCTATGGTGGGGCAGCCCGATGGCCGACGTCAGGGGGGAAGAGATGGCAGCAACTCTCGGTGAACTTAACCTGAACATACTTAACCGAGGGGAAATTCCGACCTTTGACACTATCCGAGGAGGAAAGCGGTACAGCAGTTACGTGGACATTACCGCTTGTTCTAATGATTTATTGGACTTGGTAGACGACTGGAGGATTGATGAAGGTCTGACGAGCTCGGATCACAACGGCATTATGTTTAAGATCCTCTTGCAGAAATCCAAAGGCATCAAAGTTGAGAGAACGACCAGGAAATTTAACACCAAAAAAGCCAATTGGGCTGAATTTCATGAGAAGTTTGGCCAATTGAAAATAGACTATAAATTCACAGCAGCCGAAATAGACAAAATTAAAGACATTGAGCAAATTGACACTATAACAGACAACCTTACAAAAGCAATAGAAGAAACATGCAAGCAAACAATACCAACCAAAAAAGTCCAAGAGGAACTTACCTTGCCGTGGTGGTCCGAGAGACTCGCTGAGATCAAGAAGGCCGTCGCTACCAAGAAGCGCAGGATCCGCTGTGCTGCCCAAGTCCGGAAGCCAAAGGTCATAGAAGAGTACCTGAAACAGAAAGAAGAGTATGAGTTAGAAGCGGCCAAAGCTCAGACCGAGAGTTGGAAGGAATTCTGTGGGAAACAGGATAGGGAGGGGGTTTGGGAGGGTATATACAGGGTGATAGGTAGGACGCGGCGTAGGGAGGAGGACCTGCCATTGGAACGGAACGGTGATGTGCTAGATGCGAAGGGATCCGTAAAGTTGCTAGCGGAAACGTTTTATCCGGAAGACCACATCGAATCCGACAATGCTCATCACCAATCCATCCGAATAAAAGCCGAAAGCGTAAACTCTGGTGAACAAGATGATCCTTGCGACCCACCGTTTACGACGGCAGAATTAAAAAACTCAATGGAGTCCTTCAACCCGAAGAAGGCGCCGGGTTCCGATGGCTTTACCGCCGACATTTGTTGTCATGCCGTGGCTAATGACCTGGAATTATTTTTAAAGTTCTTAAATAAGTGCCTAGAACACCATCACTTCCCCGCGTCCTGGAAGCAAGCAACAGTCGTGATACTGAGGAAGCCTGGAAAAGAGACATATTCCACTCCCAAATCTTATAGGCCGATTGGACTGTTGCCTATATTAGGGAAGATATATGAGAAAATGCTGGTGGCCCGCCTTAAGTTCCACCTTTTACCAAGGATGAGCACCCGTCAGTACGGATTCATGCCACAAAAAAGCACTGAGGACTCCCTCTATGCCCTCATGCAGCATGTCAATAAAAAACTAGCACAAAAAAGAATAGTTACGCTTGTATCGCTGGACATAGAGGGAGCTTTTGATAGTGCCTGGTGGCCGGCGATAAGAGTCCGCCTGGCAGAGGAGAAGTGTCCAATCAACCTTAGGCGGGTCATCGACAGCTACCTCAGAAACCGAAGAGTTGCAATCAGGTACGGTGGGGAAGTTTACAGCAAGGACACCAACAAGGGTTGTGTCCAAGGCTCAATTGGGGGCCCAATATTGTGGAACTTAGTCCTAGACCCCCTCCTAAAAGCAGCAGAGAACAGGGGGAATTACATTCAGGCGTTTGCGGACGATGTCCTCCTGGTATTTGACGGAGAGACCGCACTAGAGGTGGAGGAATGTGCCAATGCCGCTCTCAATCATGTTCTGGCGTGGGGTGTCGAGAACAAACTAAAATTTGCACCGCACAAAACAACAGCTATGGTGATAACCAGAAAATTAAAATACGACACACCACGCCTGAGGATGGGGGGGATCGGCATCGGCATATCGCAAGAAATGAAGCTTCTGGGTGTAACCTTCGATCAAAAACTGACCTTCAACACCCACGTCTCACACATTTGCAGGAAGGCAATTGCTATCTACAAGCAGCTGTGTAGAGCCGCAAAGATCGGTTGGGGGCTTCACCCAGAAGTTATTCGGGTGATATACGTGGCGACCGTAGAGCCCATAATACTTTACGCTGCTAGCGTCTGGGCACCGGCTGCGAAGAAGGTGGGCATTGTGAAGCAGCTTGGGACAGTCCAACGCGGAATTGCTCAGAAAATGTGCAAGGCATATCGCACGGTTTCCTTGAACTCAGCATTGGTGCTGTCCGGTTTGCTCCCCCTTGACCTCCGAGTTCGTGAGGCAGCATCACTGTACGAGGCCAGGAGGGGGGTGCCCCGGGCATCACTTGGGGACAGGGAAGTCGAGCGAATGGCCGCAGCAATTGAAAATCCTCATCCCGCATCACGCGACATCTTGCAGTTCAACAGTCTGGTGAATCAAGAGCAACTTGACAACAACTGCAATTTTGACGTCCGCATCTTTACGGACGGGAGCAAGATCGGAGGAGGGGTTGGTGCTTCACTGTCCATATGGAATAGTGAGGCCGAGACCAGAGCCCTCAAACTTGCTCTATCAAATTACTGCACAGTTTACCAGGCTGAACTCCTAGCAATAACAAGAGCAACGAGGGAGATAATTAGGCGCAAGGAATCTTCTTTCGGAATTTTCAGCGACTCAATGGCGGCTCTCCAAACAATCACGAATCCCGGTTCGCATCATCCTCTCGCTGTAGAAGCTAGGGATAATATAAGATCTGCATCCCACCAGAACAAGCTCGTAAA
The DNA here is from genome assembly GCA_945859645.1 of Amphipoea oculea. Classification (NCBI taxonomy): domain Eukaryota; kingdom Metazoa; phylum Arthropoda; class Insecta; order Lepidoptera; family Noctuidae; genus Amphipoea; species Amphipoea oculea. The sequence goes on along the minus strand of OX243878.1, from coordinate 22,007,005 downwards.
CTTGTTCTGGATTAAAGCTCACGTAGGGCTGCCGGGGAACGAAAGAGCTGACCAACTAGCAAGAGAGGCCGCTGAGAACTCCAAAAGAAAGCCTGATTACGATCGGTGTCCGATCTCATACATCAAGCGAAGTATACGTGTGGAGACGCTTGATGAGTGGAACCGTAGATACGAAACCAGTGACACCGCATCTGTGACAAAGTTATTCTTCCCGGATGTGCGGGTAGCATACAGTGTCATTCGCAGGATAGGAACAAGCGGCCTGAATACACAGATAATGACGGGGCACGGTGGATTCTCTGAGTACTTGAATCGCTTCAAGTGCAAGGAGAGTCCATCGTGCATCTGCGACCCGGACGCTAGTGAATCGGTCCAGCACGTACTATTTGACTGCCCACAATTTGCAAAACACCGGTTTAACGCCGAAAACATCATAGGCACGGCAATAACACCGTTCACAGTAAAGGACATAATTAAGAGCAAAGAGGCAGAAAAATTTATGAATTATTGTAGATATATAGTAAAGACAGTAATAAGTCGAAATAAAACAGCATAAATAAATATGCTGTCATAATATAGTACATTATATTAGAGGCCAGCATAGAATAATAGTAAGTAAAATATAATTTGGATAAATGAGTAAATAAATAAATAGATACAATATTATGTTAAAAGTATAGCTTAAAATAAATACAAGTGTTAAAGTAAAAGCAAAAATAAGAAGTGCTGCAGCACCCCCCGTGTTTGTATGACAAGTAAAGAGAGTATTAGAATATGAAAGAAACAAATATATAAACTGTAAAGTTAAACATAAGTATAGATTAAAGTAAATGTTAAAGTAATTAAATAAAAACAGAAAAACAAAGACTCCGATCATGTTGGAGGTAGTGGTAACTATAAAAAAAAAAAAAAAAAAAAAAAAAAAAAAACCTAACCTAACCTAACCTAACCTAACCTAACCTAACCTTTTTTTTTTTTTTTTTTTTTTTTTTTTTTTGCGCTGGGAAAAATGCGTTACGCATACCCTCCCATCGGGGGATGGGGGGCTATGTGGGACTCCCGGGTCTGACCCGGTATACCCACTAAAAAACCCAGCGGCACTCCCGCTTCGTCCGAGTGGCGGGGGACTGGGAAACCAGCGTAGCCTTAACGTCCAGTCCTCCGCCGACGATTGTCCTTCAGGGCGGGCCCCTCACGGGGGCCCGGGAGTGACCGACGAAGGTGGTGATGGGTGCAATGCGGGAGACGGCACCCCCGTGCCTGTCGCCCGCCCATCGCCACCATGAGGGGGGAGAGGCTGGCGCCTTCTCCGACCCCTTCTTCGTCTGCGGAGCGGCACAGCGAGAGGGTCGTCCTCCCGCGCGCGCTCCGCCTCCTCCTTTTGCGAGATTACGTCCTCGCAAAAGGAGGCCACCGCTGCCCAGGCCTCCTCGCTCCCCAGCATGGCGTTGATCACACCAGGAAGCGAGAGGTCCTGTCCGACCGCCGCGGTCAGACCGCGGCGCAGCTCGGACCAAGCCGGGCACGCCTCGAGGGTGTGCTGCGCCGTGTCCTCCGCCGCGCCGCAGTCGTGGCACGCCGGGGTCTCCTCCCTCCCGATCCGGTGCAGGTACGTTCCGAAACAGCCGTGGCCGGACAACACCTGCACCAGACGGAACGAGAGGAAACCGTGGGACCGCTCGAGCCAGCTCTGCAGGACCGGGCCGAGCGCGTCCAACGTCCGGCGGCCAAAGGCGGCGGTGGCGAGGTCCTCTGTCCAGTGAAGGACGATTGCGTCCCTCGCCTCCCGCCGCACGGCCTCCCGCTCTTCGGCGACGGGGCGCTCCCCGAGCGCCCTTCGTTGCGCGGTCCACTCGTACACTCTGGCGAGCACCCAAGCCTCCAGCTCCCAAGGAGGGGTGCCGGCCAGAGCGCACGCCGCCGAAAAGCCCACCGAGCGGTAGGCCCTCGCCACCCGCAGTGCAATGGCCCTTTGGGGCTTGCGGATGGCGGTCGCATTCTCCCTCCTGTGGAGTGAGTCCGCCCAGATAGGGGCCCCGTACAGGGCCATGCTCCTGAGGACGCCGGCATAGAGGCGCCGGCACCCCACCTTGGGCCCCCCCAGGTTCGGGAGCAGCCGCGAGAGGGCGTCCGCGGCTTTCAGGAGGCGCGTCGACAGACCGCTGAAATGCGGGCCGAAGCGCCACCTCTCGTCCAGCACCAGGCCCAGATACTTCATCTGGGGCTGGACCTCTATCCGGACGCCCTCTACGACGATGTGGGCGTCGGGAGGGCAGCGCTGCCGAGGCCCGTGAAAGAATACGGCCTCGGTCTTGTGCAGCGCCACCTTCAATCCCAGGAGGCGGATCCTCTCTGCAACCAGGGATCCGCCAGCCGAGGCCAGACAGGCCGCGTCTCCAAAGTTCCTCCCCCGGGCAGTGAGGAGAGTGTCATCCGCGTAGCAGATGACACTCGTGCCCTGGAGGAGGACTCCGCGTAGGAGCCAGTCGAACCCGATGTTCCACAGGGAGGGCCCCAGAACTGACCCCTGCGGAACACCGGACTCTGCTCCGTACCGCCTCACCGTGCCCGTCCGGTCCGCGAGGAGGACCTCTCGGCCCTCCAGGTAGCTGGCCAGCAGATCCCGCAGGTATTGGGGCACTCCGTGATACCGGAGCGCCTCCAATATCGTCGAGTGGGGGACGGAGTTGAAGGCGTTTGCAATGTCGAACGACACTGCCAGCACTCCGTCCCCCGCCTCCACCGCCTCCTTCACCTGGCCCTTGAGTAGGGCCAGCGCGTCGATCGTCGAACGCCCTTGTCGGAAGCCGAATTGGGCGTCCGACAGGTCCGGCCCTACCCCCCGCAAAAGGCCGTGAAGCCGGGACGCGATGATCCCCTCGAACAGTTTACCGACCTCATCGAGCAAGACGATGGGCCGGTATGCCGACGGGGAGTCCACCGGACGTCCCTCCTTTCGGAGGAGGCAGAGCTGCCCCTCCTTCCACAGTTTCGGGAACCTCCCAGCCGTAAAGCACGCGCTGAAGAGGTCCCGAAACCTGTCCTCCATTTGGGAGGCGGCGATCGCCACCACCCGTGCGGGGACGCCGTCTGGCCCGGGGGCCGTCTTCTTCGCGCGGAGGGTGAGAACCCCCGCGCGGAGCTCCTCCACCGTCACCGGGGGGACCTGCTCGTCCGGCGGAGCCGCCCCTTGCGGGGGATCCATCGCTGGTGGGGTGAAGTCGGTCCTGCGCGGAAACAGGGACCGGACCACCCCGTCCAGCAACGCCGGCTCGAGGGTCTCCGTCAGTGGGGGACCATAGGGGCGTAGCTGGTTCCGCGCCGCCTTGTACGGTCTCCCATAAGGATCCCTGTCGAGACCCTCCAGCATCTCGGCCCTCGCCGAGTCTTCCGCAGCGCCCATTGCAGACTTGAGGGCCGTCCTCGCCTCTTGGTAAGAGGCGTATAGGCGGTCCTCCTCTGCCCGGACTCGGTTTTGGGCGCTGCGCCGTCGGCTCCGCGCGTAGGCCCTTCTGGCCGCAACGCAGGCGGCCCGGAGACCCGCCAGCTCCTGCGTCCACCAATAGACGGCGCGACGGGGAGGCGGACGGCGAGACCGAGGCATGCTGGAGTTGCACACCTCGGTCAGGGACCCCCTGAGCTGGACCGCTGCGGCGTCCACGTCCAAGGCATCGACAGGGGGGGGCGAAAGCCAGTCCTGGAGAAAGGCCGCCTCCTCGGCTGCCTCCCGGTCCAGGCGGGTGAGTGCCCACCGTGGGAAGGGAGATTGCCCGGCGCGGGCCCTCCCCCCCCCCTGGGTGGAGATGTCGAACCGCACATATCGGTGGTCCGACAGGGTCTCCACCATCTCTACCCGCCAGTTGACGACGCGGGCGGCTAGCGCGGGGGTGGCAAACGAGACGTCCACCACCGATCCGCCCTGTTGCCGCACACACGTGTGGACCGCCCCCCTGTTGAGGAGGGACACACCGCATGAGGCCGCCCAAAACTCGACGGCGCGTCCCCGGACGTTGCAACCGGGGGCCGGGTTGCCCCAGGCCACCGACTTGGCGTTCAGGTCGCCCAACACCACGACCTGGCGCGGTGCCGCCCTCCCTACGACCGCGGTGAGGATCTCGAGGAAATCCTCAAAGTCGGAGAGAGAGCGGTTCGGGGAGAAGTAGACCCCTACCAGGGCCATGTCTCCCCACGCGGCGGCCACGTATCCCGGTCCCCTCTCTAAGAGCGAGAGGGGAGGGGAGTCCGTGGAAGACCGCGACACCAACGCCACCAGGCCGTCCCGGTCGCCCAGCCAACGGCCAGGGACCGAATAAGGCTCGGCGACCACCGCCAAGTCCACCAACCACTCAGCCATGGTCTGCATCAGCAGATCCTGGGCTGCCCTGCAGTGGTTGGCGTTCGCCTGGAGTATGCGATGTTCGACCCTATCCATCAGTCGGACATCGCACCCCCTTCCTCCGCAGCCACCGCAGAAGCAGCGGTGCCATTGGCTGGCCCGGTCGGCGCCTGCGCTTTGCCCCGCACAGGGGGAGGACTGCAGTTCCTCCCCTTCATTGCGTGGTCTGCCGGGCAGCCACTGGCGGCACACACCGCGCAGTGCGGCGTGGCGGCCTCGCAGGAGGCGGCTTTGTGGCCGTCCTTGCCGCAGCGGTAGCAGGCGTTCGACCTGTCCACTGCGGACGGACACAGGGGCCGGGTGTGTCCGATGCCGAAGCACCGGAAACACCGCAGAGGCTGGTCCTCGAGCGCCCGGACCGCTCCCGAGCTAAAGCCGACTGTGAGCCGTCCCTTGGCAAGGACGGCTTTGGCAGCGGCGATTGGGCACTCGAGGCGCATGGTGCCCATGCCGCCGCGGCCGGGCCTTATGTCCCGGCCTTGGACCGCCGCGACGCCACAGCCCCCTATCGCTGCGACCGCCGCTACCACCTCCTCCTTGGTGACGGAGTCGTCCAGGTCCGTCACCTCTATGGCCGCTGACTTGACCGGCCGTGCCACCTTGGCCGAGTCTGCGATGACCTCCTGCAGCTTGGCTGCAAAGAGGTCCGCATGGGCACTCCCCTCTGCCCCCGGGAACTCGAATATTCGAGCCCCGGCCTGGGTCCGCCGGCAGGACACACTGCCGATCCCCAGCTGGGTGGGATCGGCGTTCGCACGCGCCCGCACCAAAACGGACGCGTACGTCTCCCCTCGGTCCGCAGCCTCCGCGGTGAGCGTCACCACGACGGCCGCGGTTTTTGGGGAGACCAGCTGCACCCTTCGCTTCCCCTTCCCCTTCCCCGTCCGCTTTCCCTTGCCGGTCGTCTGCGACTTGCTGGGAGCGGCGGTGGCGGCGGGGACGGCGGGGACGGCCGTCGCCGACTTTTTGCCCTTGCCCTTCCCCTTGCGGACCACTTCCGTCCACTCGTTGGACGGGGTCGTTGAGGGGAGGAGAAGGGCGTCGTCCGCGTGGGAGCAGGACGGGACCGGCTCACGCTGCCTCGCGTCTGCCGCAAGGGCCGGTCGGAGGCGCTTCTCCGGCAGGAGCCGGTCCTCGATGCCCGCTAAGCAGGCTCTTGTGAAGGCCCTCTCCTGCATTACGACCTTGCGGATGATATCCTCAAGGTTGGAGGAGGGGCCCTCTGCCGCAGGGCTCGACTTGGCCTGTTGTGGCCGGGCCGTGGCTTCAGCCAGCTTCTGATGAAGCTGGCTGACCTCCGACTGCAGGCGATCCACCTTCGCCTGCAGTTGCCGCGTTTCGTCTGTGGAGCTGCGCTGGACCAGCTCCGCAACGACGCCGCGCATGCTCGCGGCCCTACATTTCAGGGCCTTTTGAAGGGTCCCCTTTATGTTGGAGGACTTCGAGGCGACCTCCGCGATCTCCCTCTCGTCCTCCTCCGCCATCCTCTCCAGCTCGGCCAGGGAGTGGTCCGCGTATACGACGCGGGGCGCACCGTACCCGGACTTGGCCCGGGCGACGTGCGCCCGCTTCTCCGCGGCAGCGACCCGCTCCTCCAGCTCTTGCTGGAGCTGAGCCCGCCGAGCCAGATCCAGCTGGCGTTGGGCGTTCTCGAGCCCAACGACATGGGTCTCCGCGGCAGCCGTCGGCTTTTTAGCCTTCGGCGACCGCGTCGACCCCGAGGCCGAGGAGCCCTCGGACCCACCGCTCCGGTGGACCCTCTTCCGCGAACGAGAGTCGTCCGCGTCCGACACACTGATAAGTGAGTCGTTGTCGGACGACGACTCGTCCGCCCCTCCAAAGAAGAAGCTAGCCGCAGACGGCGCGCGGCTAGTTTCTGACGCCGAAGCGTCGGCTTGGCCCTGAGAAGGGCCTTTGGGTGGGCCCTGAGAAGGGCCTTTTGGTTGGCCCTGAGAAGGGCCTTTGGGTTGGCCCTGAGAAGGGCCTTTTTGTTTTAAAAATCGCCCGGAGGCGTCCCGCTCAGGGGTCGGCATGATCCCGGCAGGTTCGCAGAAACACTACTAAGATAAAATTAAAATCCGCGAAGGCACAGTGCACTTTGGCCAACCCAGTCTGCCACTCCGTTACGGTGGTCAGAACTGGGCTGTTTCCAGGGGACGCGACGTGGACGCAAGCACTGTGGGGTGGTCCCCCAACCTAACCTAACCTAACCTAACCTAACCTAACCTAACCTAACCTAAAACCTAACCTAACCTAACCTAACCAAACACGAAAACCGAAATTAAAGATGGCGTTATCGCAGCCGTGGAACGACTTTATCAGCTGCTTAAGGAGTCGGAGGCGGTTAAGGGCAAGGAAACGGCTCCGAGCAAAGGGCGAGGTGAGAAGGAAGAGGAGGAACCTTTACACCCTCCACTCTCTTCTCACCCTGCCAGTTGTCAGGTGGAAAACGAGCTGCTCAAAAAGATGGAGGAGCACCTCAATCTCATCACAGCGAACAACGAAAAGATGGAGGGTCTCAGAGACACGTTACTGTCCCATCAAAAAGTCTTGGAGGGGACCACCTATGCGAGCGTGGCGGCTGGCAGTAGTAGGGGAAGACTCCCGGAGCAAGCCACCCTGCACTCCGTGGTGGTCACCTCCACAGACGAAACAGAGACTGGGGACGAGGTGCTCCACAAAATCCGGACTGCGGTAAATGCCAAGGAAGGGGGGGTGACCATCGATAAAATTAGGAAGGCCAAAGACAGAAAGGTCATCATGGGTTGCCGGAGCGAGGAAGAGAGGCGAGTTCTAAAGGAGAGAATCCAGAAGGCGGGTAATCACCTTAACGTCGACGACATTAGGAACAAGGACCCACTTCTAATCTTAAAAGACGTCATGACGTACAACACCGATGACGATATCCTTCTCGCCTTGAGAAATCAGAACGAGAGGATATTCAGGGATCTTGACAAAGAGGAAAATAGAGTGGAGATCCGATACAGGAAGAGAACAAGAAACCCTCTTATGAACCATGTCGTCGTTAGGGTGTCCCCCAAAATATGGACCAGGATTATGGACGCGGAAACCGTGCAGATTGACCTGCAGCGCATCCGAATCGCAGACCAGTCTCCCCTTGTCCAGTGTTCGCTCTGTCTGGGGTACGGCCATGGCAGGCGTTTCTGCAAAGAAACGGTTGAGAAATGTAGCCATTGCGCCGGGCCCCACAAAAAGTCGGACTGTAGTTACTGGCTCAATGGTGCAGTGCCGACATGCTGTAATTGCACGCATGCAAAACTGGCAAATGCAGAGCACAACGCCTTCAGTGAGGACTGCCCGATAAGAAGGAAGTGGGATGCATTGGCGAGGGCCACAACGGCGTATTGCTAAGGTGGTCACGGGCAGAGGAGCACTGGAGAGCAACACACCCACCAGCGAGGCTCCACACCTGGTAATGCAGGCAAACCTCCAGAGGAAGCGGCTCGCCACGAATGAACTCATGATTGAAGCTAATCACAGGAAAGCAGCCGTGGCTCTGCTCCAGGAACCCTACGTGGGAGGCTCAAGTATTATGAAGAATTACAGTGGAGTGAGGATCTTCCAGAACACCAGCCCAGGGGAAGGAAATGTCAAAGCAGCTGTTGCAGTGTTCAATCACAACTTTGACATTATACAGTACCCGACTCTCACCACAAATAACATCGTTGTGGTGGGAGTCCGAACCAGAGCCTGGGAGATCACACTTGTCTCCTTTTACTTTGAGCCAGACCAGCCTATTGAGCCCTATTTAGAACACCTAAAACAAATAGGGCTTGCATTCGGTTCCAAGAGACTGATCTATGGAGGGGACGCCAATGCAAAGAGCCTATGGTGGGGCAGCCCGATGGCCGACGTCAGGGGGGAAGAGATGGCAGCAACTCTCGGTGAACTTAACCTGAACATACTTAACCGAGGGGAAATTCCGACCTTTGACACTATCCGAGGAGGAAAGCGGTACAGCAGTTACGTGGACATTACCGCTTGTTCTAATGATTTATTGGACTTGGTAGACGACTGGAGGATTGATGAAGGTCTGACGAGCTCGGATCACAACGGCATTATGTTTAAGATCCTCTTGCAGAAATCCAAAGGCATCAAAGTTGAGAGAACGACCAGGAAATTTAACACCAAAAAAGCCAATTGGGCTGAATTTCATGAGAAGTTTGGCCAATTGAAAATAGACTATAAATTCACAGCAGCCGAAATAGACAAAATTAAAGACATTGAGCAAATTGACACTATAACAGACAACCTTACAAAAGCAATAGAAGAAACATGCAAGCAAACAATACCAACCAAAAAAGTCCAAGAGGAACTTACCTTGCCGTGGTGGTCCGAGAGACTCGCTGAGATCAAGAAGGCCGTCGCTACCAAGAAGCGCAGGATCCGCTGTGCTGCCCAAGTCCGGAAGCCAAAGGTCATAGAAGAGTACCTGAAACAGAAAGAAGAGTATGAGTTAGAAGCGGCCAAAGCTCAGACCGAGAGTTGGAAGGAATTCTGTGGGAAACAGGATAGGGAGGGGGTTTGGGAGGGTATATACAGGGTGATAGGTAGGACGCGGCGTAGGGAGGAGGACCTGCCATTGGAACGGAACGGTGATGTGCTAGATGCGAAGGGATCCGTAAAGTTGCTAGCGGAAACGTTTTATCCGGAAGACCACATCGAATCCGACAATGCTCATCACCAATCCATCCGAATAAAAGCCGAAAGCGTAAACTCTGGTGAACAAGATGATCCTTGCGACCCACCGTTTACGACGGCAGAATTAAAAAACTCAATGGAGTCCTTCAACCCGAAGAAGGCGCCGGGTTCCGATGGCTTTACCGCCGACATTTGTTGTCATGCCGTGGCTAATGACCTGGAATTATTTTTAAAGTTCTTAAATAAGTGCCTAGAACACCATCACTTCCCCGCGTCCTGGAAGCAAGCAACAGTCGTGATACTGAGGAAGCCTGGAAAAGAGACATATTCCACTCCCAAATCTTATAGGCCGATTGGACTGTTGCCTATATTAGGGAAGATATATGAGAAAATGCTGGTGGCCCGCCTTAAGTTCCACCTTTTACCAAGGATGAGCACCCGTCAGTACGGATTCATGCCACAAAAAAGCACTGAGGACTCCCTCTATGCCCTCATGCAGCATGTCAATAAAAAACTAGCACAAAAAAGAATAGTTACGCTTGTATCGCTGGACATAGAGGGAGCTTTTGATAGTGCCTGGTGGCCGGCGATAAGAGTCCGCCTGGCAGAGGAGAAGTGTCCAATCAACCTTAGGCGGGTCATCGACAGCTACCTCGGAAACCGAAGAGTTGCAATCAGGTACGGTGGGGAAGTTTACAGCAAGGACATCAACAAGGGTTGTGTCCAAGGCTCAATTGGGGGCCCAATATTGTGGAACTTAGTCCTAGACCCCCTCCTAAAAGCAGCAGAGAACAGGGGGAATTACATTCAGGCGTTTGCGGACGATGTCCTCCTGGTATTTGACGGAGAGACCGCACTAGAGGTGGAGGAATGTGCCAATGCCGCTCTCAATCATGTTCTGGCGTGGGGTGTCGAGAACAAACTAAAATTTGCACCGCACAAAACAACAGCTATGGTGATAACCAGAAAATTAAAATACGACACACCACGCCTGAGGATGGGGGGGATCGACATCGGCATATCGCAAGAAATGAAGCTTCTGGGTGTAACCTTCGATCAAAAACTGACCTTCAACACCCACGTCTCACACATTTGCAGGAAGGCAATTGCTATCTACAAGCAGCTGTGTAGAGCCGCAAAGATCGGTTGGGGGCTTCACCCAGAAGTTATTCGGGTGATATACGTGGCGACCGTAGAGCCCATAATACTTTACGCTGCTAGCGTCTGGGCACCGGCTGCGAAGAAGGTGGGCATTGTGAAGCAGCTTGGGACAGTCCAACGCGGAATTGCTCAGAAAATGTGCAAGGCATATCGCACGGTTTCCTTGAACTCAGCATTGGTGCTGTCCGGTTTGCTCCCCCTTGACCTCCGAGTTCGTGAGGCAGCATCACTGTACGAGGCCAGGAGGGGGGTGCCCCGGGCATCACTTGGGGACAGGGAAGTCGAGCGAATGGCCGCAGCAATTGAAAATCCTCATCCCGCATCACGCGACATCTTGCAGTTCAACAGTCTGGTGAATCAAGAGCAACTTGACAACAACTGCAATTTTGACGTCCGCATCTTTACGGACGGGAGCAAGATCGGAGGAGGGGTTGGTGCTTCACTGTCCATATGGAATAGTGAGGCCGAGACCAGAGCCCTCAAACTTGCTCTATCAAATTACTGCACAGTTTACCAGGCTGAACTCCTAGCAATAACAAGAGCAACGAGGGAGATAATTAGGCGCAAGGAATCTTCTTTCGGAATTTTCAGCGACTCAATGGCGGCTCTCCAAACAATCACGAATCCCGGTTCGCATCATCCTCTCGCTGTAGAAGCTAGGGATAATATAAGATCTGCATCCCACCAGAACAAGCTCGTAAACTTGTTCTGGATTAAAGCTCACGTAGGGCTGCCGGGGAACGAAAGAGCTGACCAACTAGCAAGAGAGGCCGCTGAGAACTCCAAAAGAAAGCCTGATTACGATCGGTGTCCGATCTCATACATCAAGCGAAGTATACGTGTGGAGACGCTTGATGAGTGGAACCGTAGATACGAAACCAGTGACACCGCATCTGTGACAAAGTTATTCTTCCCGGATGTGCGGGTAGCATACAGTGTCATTCGCAGGATAGGAACAAGCGGCCTGAATACACAGATAATGACGGGGCACGGTGGATTCTCTGAGTACTTGAATCGCTTCAAGTGCAAGGAGAGTCCATCGTGCATCTGCGACCCGGACGCTAGTGAATCGGTCCAGCACGTACTATTTGACTGCCCACAATTTGCAAAACACCGGTTTAACGCCGAAAACATCATAGGCACGGCAATAACACCGTTCACAGTAAAGGACATAATTAAGAGCAAAGAGGCAGAAAAATTTATGAATTATTGTAGATATATAGTAAAGACAGTAATAAGTCGAAATAAAACAGCATAAATAAATATGCTGTCATAATATAGTACATTATATTAGAGGCCAGCATAGAATAATAGTAAGTAAAATATAATTTGGATAAATGAGTAAATAAATAAATAGATACAATATTATGTTAAAAGTATAGCTTAAAATAAATACAAGTGTTAAAGTAAAAGCAAAAATAAGAAGTGCTGCAGCACCCCCCGTGTTTGTATGACAAGTAAAGAGAGTATTAGAATATGAAAGAAACAAATATATAAACTGTAAAGTTAAACATAAGTATAGATTAAAGTAAATGTTAAAGTAATTAAATAAAAACAGAAAAACAAAGACTCCGATCATGTTGGAGGTAGTGGTAACTATTAAAAAAAAAAAAAAAAAAAAAAAAAAAAAAAACCTAACCTAACCTAACCTAACCTAACCTAACCTAACCTAACCTAACCTAACCTAACCTAACCTAACCTAACCTAACCTAACCTAACCTAACCTAACCTAACCTAACCTAACCTAACCTAACCTAACCTAACCTAACCTAACCTAACCTAACCTAACCTAACCTAACCTAACCTAACCTAACCTAACCTAACCTAACCTAACCTAACCTAACCTAACCTAACCTAACCTAACCTAACCTAACCTAACCTAACCTAACCTAACCTAACCTAACCTAACCTAACCTAACCTAACCTAACCTAACCTAACCTAACCTAACCTAACCTAACCTAACCTAACCTAACCTAACCTAACCTAACCTAACCTAACCTAACCTAACCTAACCTAACCTAACCTAACCTAACCTAACCTAACCTAACCTAACCTAACCTAACCTAACCTAACCTAACCTAACCTAACCTAACCTAACCTAACCTAACCTAACCTAACCTAACCTAACCTAACCTAACCTAACCTAACCTAACCTAACCTAACCTAACCTAACCTAACCTAACCTAACCTAACCTAACCTAACCTAACCTAACCTAACCTGGCTATAACTTTGCATCCCGGTGACGCATTCTGAAGCTTTTTTCAGCGTAGTAATTCATTTTTAGGCTCCGTCTAACGTTCCCACTAGTTTAAATTGACAAAAACACCGAAAAACACTTTTCGGTTATTCACTTGCAAAAATTTCAGTGTAAATTCCTTTAAATAATTTTTTATTACAAAACCTTCAGGTAAATTTACGTTTTTATAATTTTAATTGATACTTACCTGCCTTACCTGTACTCCGGCGCGCGTTCCGCGTGTTCGGGTCCCGTTTGGTGGCGTTATTCCCGTTTTCTACATACTTTTTGGTCGTAAATTCAGTTTTTTCAGGAAATTTCAAAAATTTTCTTCAGCGTAAATTCTAAAAACCTCATAGCTCGCTGGCCGGCGCCGAGACGCGTCTTTTGACACCTCGCACGTCCGCCTAGCTCAGATAAAAAGTCAAAAATTTGTTGTAGTGGGGATTTTCATACGAGTAAGTACATACACGAAATCCACCTTAGTGATAGAACAATTTCATCTAACCGCTATAACTTTGCATCCCGGTGACGCATTCTGAAGCTTTTTTCAGCGTAGTAATTCATTTTTAGGCTCCGTCTAACGTTCCCACTAGTTTAAATTGACAAAAACACCGAAAAACACTTTTCGGTTATTCACTTGCAAAAATTTCAGTGTAAATTCCTTTAAATAATTTTTTATTACAAAACCTTCAGGTAAATTTACGTTTTTATAATTTTAATTGATACTTACCTGCCTTACCTGTACTCCGGCGCGCGTTCCGCGTGTTCGGGTCCCGTTTGGTGGCGTTATTCCCGTTTTCTACATACTTTTTGGTCGTAAATTCAGTTTTTTCAGGAAATTTCAAAAATTTTCTTCAGCGTAAATTCTAAAAACCTCATAGCTCGCTGGCCGGCGCCGAGACGCGTCTTTTGACACCTCGCACGTCCGCCTAGCTCAGATAAAAAGTCAAAAATTTGTTGTAGTGGGGATTTTCATACGAGTAAGTACATACACGAAATCCACCTTAGTGATAGAACAATTTCATCTAACCGCTATAACTTTGCATCCCGGTGACGCATTCTGAAGCTTTTTTCAGCGTAGTAATTCATTTTTAGGCTCCGTCTAACGTTCCCACTAGTTTAAATTGACAAAAACACCGAAAAACACTTTTCGGTTATTCACTTGCAAAAATTTCAGTGTAAATTCCTTTAAATAATTTTTTATTACAAAACCTTCAGGTAAATTTACGTTTTTATAATTTTAATTGATACTTACCTGCCTTACCTGTACTCCGGCGCGCGTTCCGCGTGTTCGGGTCCCGTTTGGTGGCGTTATTCCCGTTTTCTACATACTTTTTGGTCGTAAATTCAGTTTTTTCAGGAAATTTCAAAAATTTTCTTCAGCGTAAATTCTAAAAACCTCATAGCTCGCTGGCCGGCGCCGAGACGCGTCTTTTGACACCTCGCACGTCCGCCTAGCTCAGATAAAAAGTCAAAAATTTGTTGTAGTGGGGATTTTCATACGAGTAAGTACATACACGAAATCCACCTTAGTGATAGAACAATTTCATCTAACCGCTATAACTTTGCATCCCGGTGACGCATTCTGAAGCTTTTTTCAGCGTAGTAATTCATTTTTAGGCTCCGTCTAACGTTCCCACTAGTTTAAATTGACAAAAACACCGAAAAACACTTTTCGGTTATTCACTTGCAAAAATTTCAGTGTAAATTCCTTTAAATAATTTTTTATTACAAAACCTTCAGGTAAATTTACGTTTTTATAATTTTAATTGATACTTACCTGCCTTACCTGTACTCCGGCGCGCGTTCCGCGTGTTCGGGTCCCGTTTGGTGGCGTTATTCCCGTTTTCTACATACTTTTTGGTCGTAAATTCAGTTTTTTCAGGAAATTTCAAAAATTTTCTTCAGCGTAAATTCTAAAAACCTCATAGCTCGCTGGCCGGCGCCGAGACGCGTCTTTTGACACCTCGCACGTCCGCCTAGCTCAGATAAAAAGTCAAAAATTTGTTGTAGTGGGGATTTTCATACGAGTAAGTACATACACGAAATCCACCTTAGTGATAGAACAATTTCATCTAACCGCTATAACTTTGCATCCCGGTGACGCATTCTGAAGCTTTTTTCAGCGTAGTAATTCATTTTTAGGCTCCGTCTAACGTTCCCACTAGTTTAAATTGACAAAAACACCGAAAAACACTTTTCGGTTATTCACTTGCAAAAATTTCAGTGTAAATTCCTTTAAATAATTTTTTATTACAAAACCTTCAGGTAAATTTACGTTTTTATAATTTTAATTGATACTTACCTGCCTTACCTGTACTCCGGCGCGCGTTCCGCGTGTTCGGGTCCCGTTTGGTGGCGTTATTCCCGTTTTCTACATACTTTTTGGTCGTAAATTCAGTTTTTTCAGGAAATTTCAAAAATTTTCTTCAGCGTAAATTCTAAAAACCTCATAGCTCGCTGGCCGGCGCCGAGACGCGTCTTTTGACACCTCGCACGTCCGCCTAGCTCAGATAAAAAGTCAAAAATTTGTTGTAGTGGGGATTTTCATACGAGTAAGTACATACACGAAATCCACCTTAGTGATAGAACAATTTCATCTAACCGCTATAACTTTGCATCCCGGTGACGCATTCTGAAGCTTTTTTCAGCGTAGTAATTCATTTTTAGGCTCCGTCTAACGTTCCCACTAGTTTAAATTGACAAAAACACCGAAAAACACTTTTCGGTTATTCACTTGCAAAAATTTCAGTGTAAATTCCTTTAAATAATTTTTTATTACAAAACCTTCAGGTAAATTTACGTTTTTATAATTTTAATTGATACTTACCTGCCTTACCTGTACTCCGGCGCGCGTTCCGCGTGTTCGGGTCCCGTTTGGTGGCGTTATTCCCGTTTTCTACATACTTTTTGGTCGTAAATTCAGTTTTTTCAGGAAATTTCAAAAATTTTCTTCAGCGTAAATTCTAAAAACCTCATAGCTCGCTGGCCGGCGCCGAGACGCGTCTTTTGACACCTCGCACGTCCGCCTAGCTCAGATAAAAAGTCAAAAATTTGTTGTAGTGGGGATTTTCATACGAGTAAGTACATACACGAAATCCACCTTAGTGATAGAACAATTTCATCTAACCGCTATAACTTTGCATCCCGGTGACGCATTCTGAAGCTTTTTTCAGCGTAGTAATTCATTTTTAGGCTCCGTCTAACGTTCCCACTAGTTTAAATTGACAAAAACACCGAAAAACACTTTTCGGTTATTCACTTGCAAAAATTTCAGTGTAAATTCCTTTAAATAATTTTTTATTACAAAACCTTCAGGTAAATTTACGTTTTTATAATTTTAATTGATACTTACCTGCCTTACCTGTACTCCGGCGCGCGTTCCGCGTGTTCGGGTCCCGTTTGGTGGCGTTATTCCCGTTTTCTACATACTTTTTGGTCGTAAATTCAGTTTTTTCAGGAAATTTCAAAAATTTTCTTCAGCGTAAATTCTAAAAACCTCATAGCTCGCTGGCCGGCGCCGAGACGCGTCTTTTGACACCTCGCACGTCCGCCTAGCTCAGATAAAAAGTCAAAAATTTGTTGTAGTGGGGATTTTCATACGAGTAAGTACATACACGAAATCCACCTTAGTGATAGAACAATTTCATCTAACCGCTATAACTTTGCATCCCGGTGACGCATTCTGAAGCTTTTTTCAGCGTAGTAATTCATTTTTAGGCTCCGTCTAACGTTCCCACTAGTTTAAATTGACAAAAACACCGAAAAACACTTTTCGGTTATTCACTTGCAAAAATTTCAGTGTAAATTCCTTTAAATAATTTTTTATTACAAAACCTTCAGGTAAATTTACGTTTTTATAATTTTAATTGATACTTACCTGCCTTACCTGTACTCCGGCGCGCGTTCCGCGTGTTCGGGTCCCGTTTGGTGGCGTTATTCCCGTTTTCTACATACTTTTTGGTCGTAAATTCAGTTTTTTCAGGAAATTTCAAAAATTTTCTTCAGCGTAAATTCTAAAAACCTCATAGCTCGCTGGCCGGCGCCGAGACGCGTCTTTTGACACCTCGCACGTCCGCCTAGCTCAGATAAAAAGTCAAAAATTTGTTGTAGTGGGGATTTTCATACGAGTAAGTACATACACGAAATCCACCTTAGTGATAGAACAATTTCATCTAACCGCTATAACTTTGCATCCCGGTGACGCATTCTGAAGCTTTTTTCAGCGTAGTAATTCATTTTTAGGCTCCGTCTAACGTTCCCACTAGTTTAAATTGACAAAAACACCGAAAAACACTTTTCGGTTATTCACTTGCAAAAATTTCAGTGTAAATTCCTTTAAATAATTTTTTATTACAAAACCTTCAGGTAAATTTACGTTTTTATAATTTTAATTGATACTTACCTGCCTTACCTGTACTCCGGCGCGCGTTCCGCGTGTTCGGGTCCCGTTTGGTGGCGTTATTCCCGTTTTCTACATACTTTTTGGTCGTAAATTCAGTTTTTTCAGGAAATTTCAAAAATTTTCTTCAGCGTAAATTCTAAAAACCTCATAGCTCGCTGGCCGGCGCCGAGACGCGTCTTTTGACACCTCGCACGTCCGCCTAGCTCAGATAAAAAGTCAAAAATTTGTTGTAGTGGGGATTTTCATACGAGTAAGTACATACACGAAATCCACCTTAGTGATAGAACAATTTCATCTAACCGCTATAACTTTGCATCCCGGTGACGCATTCTGAAGCTTTTTTCAGCGTAGTAATTCATTTTTAGGCTCCGTCTAACGTTCCCACTAGTTTAAATTGACAAAAACACCGAAAAACACTTTTCGGTTATTCACTTGCAAAAATTTCAGTGTAAATTCCTTTAAATAATTTTTTATTACAAAACCTTCAGGTAAATTTACGTTTTTATAATTTTAATTGATACTTACCTGCCTTACCTGTACTCCGGCGCGCGTTCCGCGTGTTCGGGTCCCGTTTGGTGGCGTTATTCCCGTTTTCTACATACTTTTTGGTCGTAAATTCAGTTTTTTCAGGAAATTTCAAAAATTTTCTTCAGCGTAAATTCTAAAAACCTCATAGCTCGCTGGCCGGCGCCGAGACGCGTCTTTTGACACCTCGCACGTCCGCCTAGCTCAGATAAAAAGTCAAAAATTTGTTGTAGTGGGGATTTTCATACGAGTAAGTACATACACGAAATCCACCTTAGTGATAGAACAATTTCATCTAACCGCTATAACTTTGCATCCCGGTGACGCATTCTGAAGCTTTTTTCAGCGTAGTAATTCATTTTTAGGCTCCGTCTAACGTTCCCACTAGTTTAAATTGACAAAAACACCGAAAAACACTTTTCGGTTATTCACTTGCAAAAATTTCAGTGTAAATTCCTTTAAATAATTTTTTATTACAAAACCTTCAGGTAAATTTACGTTTTTATAATTTTAATTGATACTTACCTGCCTTACCTGTACTCCGGCGCGCGTTCCGCGTGTTCGGGTCCCGTTTGGTGGCGTTATTCCCGTTTTCTACATACTTTTTGGTCGTAAATTCAGTTTTTTCAGGAAATTTCAAAAATTTTCTTCAGCGTAAATTCTAAAAACCTCATAGCTCGCTGGCCGGCGCCGAGACGCGTCTTTTGACACCTCGCACGTCCGCCTAGCTCAGATAAAAAGTCAAAAATTTGTTGTAGTGGGGATTTTCATACGAGTAAGTACATACACGAAATCCACCTTAGTGATAGAACAATTTCATCTAACCGCTATAACTTTGCATCCCGGTGACGCATTCTGAAGCTTTTTTCAGCGTAGTAATTCATTTTTAGGCTCCGTCTAACGTTCCCACTAGTTTAAATTGACAAAAACACCGAAAAACACTTTTCGGTTATTCACTTGCAAAAATTTCAGTGTAAATTCCTTTAAATAATTTTTTATTACAAAACCTTCAGGTAAATTTACGTTTTTATAATTTTAATTGATACTTACCTGCCTTACCTGTACTCCGGCGCGCGTTCCGCGTGTTCGGGTCCCGTTTGGTGGCGTTATTCCCGTTTTCTACATACTTTTTGGTCGTAAATTCAGTTTTTTCAGGAAATTTCAAAAATTTTCTTCAGCGTAAATTCTAAAAACCTCATAGCTCGCTGGCCGGCGCCGAGACGCGTCTTTTGACACCTCGCACGTCCGCCTAGCTCAGATAAAAAGTCAAAAATTTGTTGTAGTGGGGATTTTCATACGAGTAAGTACATACACGAAATCCACCTTAGTGATAGAACAATTTCATCTAACCGCTATAACTTTGCATCCCGGTGACGCATTCTGAAGCTTTTTTCAGCGTAGTAATTCATTTTTAGGCTCCGTCTAACGTTCCCACTAGTTTAAATTGACAAAAACACCGAAAAACACTTTTCGGTTATTCACTTGCAAAAATTTCAGTGTAAATTCCTTTAAATAATTTTTTATTACAAAACCTTCAGGTAAATTTACGTTTTTATAATTTTAATTGATACTTACCTGCCTTACCTGTACTCCGGCGCGCGTTCCGCGTGTTCGGGTCCCGTTTGGTGGCGTTATTCCCGTTTTCTACATACTTTTTGGTCGTAAATTCAGTTTTTTCAGGAAATTTCAAAAATTTTCTTCAGCGTAAATTCTAAAAACCTCATAGCTCGCTGGCCGGCGCCGAGACGCGTCTTTTGACACCTCGCACGTCCGCCTAGCTCAGATAAAAAGTCAAAAATTTGTTGTAGTGGGGATTTTCATACGAGTAAGTACATACACGAAATCCACCTTAGTGATAGAACAATTTCATCTAACCGCTATAACTTTGCATCCCGGTGACGCATTCTGAAGCTTTTTTCAGCGTAGTAATTCATTTTTAGGCTCCGTCTAACGTTCCCACTAGTTTAAATTGACAAAAACACCGAAAAACACTTTTCGGTTATTCACTTGCAAAAATTTCAGTGTAAATTCCTTTAAATAATTTTTTATTACAAAACCTTCAGGTAAATTTACGTTTTTATAATTTTAATTGATACTTACCTGCCTTACCTGTACTCCGGCGCGCGTTCCGCGTGTTCGGGTCCCGTTTGGTGGCGTTATTCCCGTTTTCTACATACTTTTTGGTCGTAAATTCAGTTTTTTCAGGAAATTTCAAAAATTTTCTTCAGCGTAAATTCTAAAAACCTCATAGCTCGCTGGCCGGCGCCGAGACGCGTCTTTTGACACCTCGCACGTCCGCCTAGCTCAGATAAAAAGTCAAAAATTTGTTGTAGTGGGGATTTTCATACGAGTAAGTACATACACGAAATCCACCTTAGTGATAGAACAATTTCATCTAACCGCTATAACTTTGCATCCCGGTGACGCATTCTGAAGCTTTTTTCAGCGTAGTAATTCATTTTTAGGCTCCGTCTAACGTTCCCACTAGTTTAAATTGACAAAAACACCGAAAAACACTTTTCGGTTATTCACTTGCAAAAATTTCAGTGTAAATTCCTTTAAATAATTTTTTATTACAAAACCTTCAGGTAAATTTACGTTTTTATAATTTTAATTGATACTTACCTGCCTTACCTGTACTCCGGCGCGCGTTCCGCGTGTTCGGGTCCCGTTTGGTGGCGTTATTCCCGTTTTCTACATACTTTTTGGTCGTAAATTCAGTTTTTTCAGGAAATTTCAAAAATTTTCTTCAGCGTAAATTCTAAAAACCTCATAGCTCGCTGGCCGGCGCCGAGACGCGTCTTTTGACACCTCGCACGTCCGCCTAGCTCAGATAAAAAGTCAAAAATTTGTTGTAGTGGGGATTTTCATACGAGTAAGTACATACACGAAATCCACCTTAGTGATAGAACAATTTCATCTAACCGCTATAACTTTGCATCCCGGTGACGCATTCTGAAGCTTTTTTCAGCGTAGTAATTCATTTTTAGGCTCCGTCTAACGTTCCCACTAGTTTAAATTGACAAAAACACCGAAAAACACTTTTCGGTTATTCACTTGCAAAAATTTCAGTGTAAATTCCTTTAAATAATTTTTTATTACAAAACCTTCAGGTAAATTTACGTTTTTATAATTTTAATTGATACTTACCTGCCTTACCTGTACTCCGGCGCGCGTTCCGCGTGTTCGGGTCCCGTTTGGTGGCGTTATTCCCGTTTTCTACATACTTTTTGGTCGTAAATTCAGTTTTTTCAGGAAATTTCAAAAATTTTCTTCAGCGTAAATTCTAAAAACCTCATAGCTCGCTGGCCGGCGCCGAGACGCGTCTTTTGACACCTCGCACGTCCGCCTAGCTCAGATAAAAAGTCAAAAATTTGTTGTAGTGGGGATTTTCATACGAGTAAGTACATACACGAAATCCACCTTAGTGATAGAACAATTTCATCTAACCGCTATAACTTTGCATCCCGGTGACGCATTCTGAAGCTTTTTTCAGCGTAGTAATTCATTTTTAGGCTCCGTCTAACGTTCCCACTAGTTTAAATTGACAAAAACACCGAAAAACACTTTTCGGTTATTCACTTGCAAAAATTTCAGTGTAAATTCCTTTAAATAATTTTTTATTACAAAACCTTCAGGTAAATTTACGTTTTTATAATTTTAATTGATACTTACCTGCCTTACCTGTACTCCGGCGCGCGTTCCGCGTGTTCGGGTCCCGTTTGGTGGCGTTATTCCCGTTTTCTACATACTTTTTGGTCGTAAATTCAGTTTTTTCAGGAAATTTCAAAAATTTTCTTCAGCGTAAATTCTAAAAACCTCATAGCTCGCTGGCCGGCGCCGAGACGCGTCTTTTGACACCTCGCACGTCCGCCTAGCTCAGATAAAAAGTCAAAAATTTGTTGTAGTGGGGATTTTCATACGAGTAAGTACATACACGAAATCCACCTTAGTGATAGAACAATTTCATCTAACCGCTATAACTTTGCATCCCGGTGACGCATTCTGAAGCTTTTTTCAGCGTAGTAATTCATTTTTAGGCTCCGTCTAACGTTCCCACTAGTTTAAATTGACAAAAACACCGAAAAACACTTTTCGGTTATTCACTTGCAAAAATTTCAGTGTAAATTCCTTTAAATAATTTTTTATTACAAAACCTTCAGGTAAATTTACGTTTTTATAATTTTAATTGATACTTACCTGCCTTACCTGTACTCCGGCGCGCGTTCCGCGTGTTCGGGTCCCGTTTGGTGGCGTTATTCCCGTTTTCTACATACTTTTTGGTCGTAAATTCAGTTTTTTCAGGAAATTTCAAAAATTTTCTTCAGCGTAAATTCTAAAAACCTCATAGCTCGCTGGCCGGCGCCGAGACGCGTCTTTTGACACCTCGCACGTCCGCCTAGCTCAGATAAAAAGTCAAAAATTTGTTGTAGTGGGGATTTTCATACGAGTAAGTACATACACGAAATCCACCTTAGTGATAGAACAATTTCATCTAACCGCTATAACTTTGCATCCCGGTGACGCATTCTGAAGCTTTTTTCAGCGTAGTAATTCATTTTTAGGCTCCGTCTAACGTTCCCACTAGTTTAAATTGACAAAAACACCGAAAAACACTTTTCGGTTATTCACTTGCAAAAATTTCAGTGTAAATTCCTTTAAATAA
This sequence comes from Amphipoea oculea, assembly GCA_945859645.1. Lineage (NCBI taxonomy): Eukaryota > Metazoa > Arthropoda > Insecta > Lepidoptera > Noctuidae > Amphipoea > Amphipoea oculea. The sequence continues at coordinate 21,984,949 of OX243878.1, read as the reverse complement.
TTTTTTATTACAAAACCTTCAGGTAAATTTACGTTTTTATAATTTTAATTGATACTTACCTGCCTTACCTGTACTCCGGCGCGCGTTCCGCGTGTTCGGGTCCCGTTTGGTGGCGTTATTCCCGTTTTCTACATACTTTTTGGTCGTAAATTCAGTTTTTTCAGGAAATTTCAAAAATTTTCTTCAGCGTAAATTCTAAAAACCTCATAGCTCGCTGGCCGGCGCCGAGACGCGTCTTTTGACACCTCGCACGTCCGCCTAGCTCAGATAAAAAGTCAAAAATTTGTTGTAGTGGGGATTTTCATACGAGTAAGTACATACACGAAATCCACCTTAGTGATAGAACAATTTCATCTAACCGCTATAACTTTGCATCCCGGTGACGCATTCTGAAGCTTTTTTCAGCGTAGTAATTCATTTTTAGGCTCCGTCTAACGTTCCCACTAGTTTAAATTGACAAAAACACCGAAAAACACTTTTCGGTTATTCACTTGCAAAAATTTCAGTGTAAATTCCTTTAAATAATTTTTTATTACAAAACCTTCAGGTAAATTTACGTTTTTATAATTTTAATTGATACTTACCTGCCTTACCTGTACTCCGGCGCGCGTTCCGCGTGTTCGGGTCCCGTTTGGTGGCGTTATTCCCGTTTTCTACATACTTTTTGGTCGTAAATTCAGTTTTTTCAGGAAATTTCAAAAATTTTCTTCAGCGTAAATTCTAAAAACCTCATAGCTCGCTGGCCGGCGCCGAGACGCGTCTTTTGACACCTCGCACGTCCGCCTAGCTCAGATAAAAAGTCAAAAATTTGTTGTAGTGGGGATTTTCATACGAGTAAGTACATACACGAAATCCACCTTAGTGATAGAACAATTTCATCTAACCGCTATAACTTTGCATCCCGGTGACGCATTCTGAAGCTTTTTTCAGCGTAGTAATTCATTTTTAGGCTCCGTCTAACGTTCCCACTAGTTTAAATTGACAAAAACACCGAAAAACACTTTTCGGTTATTCACTTGCAAAAATTTCAGTGTAAATTCCTTTAAATAATTTTTTATTACAAAACCTTCAGGTAAATTTACGTTTTTATAATTTTAATTGATACTTACCTGCCTTACCTGTACTCCGGCGCGCGTTCCGCGTGTTCGGGTCCCGTTTGGTGGCGTTATTCCCGTTTTCTACATACTTTTTGGTCGTAAATTCAGTTTTTTCAGGAAATTTCAAAAATTTTCTTCAGCGTAAATTCTAAAAACCTCATAGCTCGCTGGCCGGCGCCGAGACGCGTCTTTTGACACCTCGCACGTCCGCCTAGCTCAGATAAAAAGTCAAAAATTTGTTGTAGTGGGGATTTTCATACGAGTAAGTACATACACGAAATCCACCTTAGTGATAGAACAATTTCATCTAACCGCTATAACTTTGCATCCCGGTGACGCATTCTGAAGCTTTTTTCAGCGTAGTAATTCATTTTTAGGCTCCGTCTAACGTTCCCACTAGTTTAAATTGACAAAAACACCGAAAAACACTTTTCGGTTATTCACTTGCAAAAATTTCAGTGTAAATTCCTTTAAATAATTTTTTATTACAAAACCTTCAGGTAAATTTACGTTTTTATAATTTTAATTGATACTTACCTGCCTTACCTGTACTCCGGCGCGCGTTCCGCGTGTTCGGGTCCCGTTTGGTGGCGTTATTCCCGTTTTCTACATACTTTTTGGTCGTAAATTCAGTTTTTTCAGGAAATTTCAAAAATTTTCTTCAGCGTAAATTCTAAAAACCTCATAGCTCGCTGGCCGGCGCCGAGACGCGTCTTTTGACACCTCGCACGTCCGCCTAGCTCAGATAAAAAGTCAAAAATTTGTTGTAGTGGGGATTTTCATACGAGTAAGTACATACACGAAATCCACCTTAGTGATAGAACAATTTCATCTAACCGCTATAACTTTGCATCCCGGTGACGCATTCTGAAGCTTTTTTCAGCGTAGTAATTCATTTTTAGGCTCCGTCTAACGTTCCCACTAGTTTAAATTGACAAAAACACCGAAAAACACTTTTCGGTTATTCACTTGCAAAAATTTCAGTGTAAATTCCTTTAAATAATTTTTTATTACAAAACCTTCAGGTAAATTTACGTTTTTATAATTTTAATTGATACTTACCTGCCTTACCTGTACTCCGGCGCGCGTTCCGCGTGTTCGGGTCCCGTTTGGTGGCGTTATTCCCGTTTTCTACATACTTTTTGGTCGTAAATTCAGTTTTTTCAGGAAATTTCAAAAATTTTCTTCAGCGTAAATTCTAAAAACCTCATAGCTCGCTGGCCGGCGCCGAGACGCGTCTTTTGACACCTCGCACGTCCGCCTAGCTCAGATAAAAAGTCAAAAATTTGTTGTAGTGGGGATTTTCATACGAGTAAGTACATACACGAAATCCACCTTAGTGATAGAACAATTTCATCTAACCGCTATAACTTTGCATCCCGGTGACGCATTCTGAAGCTTTTTTCAGCGTAGTAATTCATTTTTAGGCTCCGTCTAACGTTCCCACTAGTTTAAATTGACAAAAACACCGAAAAACACTTTTCGGTTATTCACTTGCAAAAATTTCAGTGTAAATTCCTTTAAATAATTTTTTATTACAAAACCTTCAGGTAAATTTACGTTTTTATAATTTTAATTGATACTTACCTGCCTTACCTGTACTCCGGCGCGCGTTCCGCGTGTTCGGGTCCCGTTTGGTGGCGTTATTCCCGTTTTCTACATACTTTTTGGTCGTAAATTCAGTTTTTTCAGGAAATTTCAAAAATTTTCTTCAGCGTAAATTCTAAAAACCTCATAGCTCGCTGGCCGGCGCCGAGACGCGTCTTTTGACACCTCGCACGTCCGCCTAGCTCAGATAAAAAGTCAAAAATTTGTTGTAGTGGGGATTTTCATACGAGTAAGTACATACACGAAATCCACCTTAGTGATAGAACAATTTCATCTAACCGCTATAACTTTGCATCCCGGTGACGCATTCTGAAGCTTTTTTCAGCGTAGTAATTCATTTTTAGGCTCCGTCTAACGTTCCCACTAGTTTAAATTGACAAAAACACCGAAAAACACTTTTCGGTTATTCACTTGCAAAAATTTCAGTGTAAATTCCTTTAAATAATTTTTTATTACAAAACCTTCAGGTAAATTTACGTTTTTATAATTTTAATTGATACTTACCTGCCTTACCTGTACTCCGGCGCGCGTTCCGCGTGTTCGGGTCCCGTTTGGTGGCGTTATTCCCGTTTTCTACATACTTTTTGGTCGTAAATTCAGTTTTTTCAGGAAATTTCAAAAATTTTCTTCAGCGTAAATTCTAAAAACCTCATAGCTCGCTGGCCGGCGCCGAGACGCGTCTTTTGACACCTCGCACGTCCGCCTAGCTCAGATAAAAAGTCAAAAATTTGTTGTAGTGGGGATTTTCATACGAGTAAGTACATACACGAAATCCACCTTAGTGATAGAACAATTTCATCTAACCGCTATAACTTTGCATCCCGGTGACGCATTCTGAAGCTTTTTTCAGCGTAGTAATTCATTTTTAGGCTCCGTCTAACGTTCCCACTAGTTTAAATTGACAAAAACACCGAAAAACACTTTTCGGTTATTCACTTGCAAAAATTTCAGTGTAAATTCCTTTAAATAATTTTTTATTACAAAACCTTCAGGTAAATTTACGTTTTTATAATTTTAATTGATACTTACCTGCCTTACCTGTACTCCGGCGCGCGTTCCGCGTGTTCGGGTCCCGTTTGGTGGCGTTATTCCCGTTTTCTACATACTTTTTGGTCGTAAATTCAGTTTTTTCAGGAAATTTCAAAAATTTTCTTCAGCGTAAATTCTAAAAACCTCATAGCTCGCTGGCCGGCGCCGAGACGCGTCTTTTGACACCTCGCACGTCCGCCTAGCTCAGATAAAAAGTCAAAAATTTGTTGTAGTGGGGATTTTCATACGAGTAAGTACATACACGAAATCCACCTTAGTGATAGAACAATTTCATCTAACCGCTATAACTTTGCATCCCGGTGACGCATTCTGAAGCTTTTTTCAGCGTAGTAATTCATTTTTAGGCTCCGTCTAACGTTCCCACTAGTTTAAATTGACAAAAACACCGAAAAACACTTTTCGGTTATTCACTTGCAAAAATTTCAGTGTAAATTCCTTTAAATAATTTTTTATTACAAAACCTTCAGGTAAATTTACGTTTTTATAATTTTAATTGATACTTACCTGCCTTACCTGTACTCCGGCGCGCGTTCCGCGTGTTCGGGTCCCGTTTGGTGGCGTTATTCCCGTTTTCTACATACTTTTTGGTCGTAAATTCAGTTTTTTCAGGAAATTTCAAAAATTTTCTTCAGCGTAAATTCTAAAAACCTCATAGCTCGCTGGCCGGCGCCGAGACGCGTCTTTTGACACCTCGCACGTCCGCCTAGCTCAGATAAAAAGTCAAAAATTTGTTGTAGTGGGGATTTTCATACGAGTAAGTACATACACGAAATCCACCTTAGTGATAGAACAATTTCATCTAACCGCTATAACTTTGCATCCCGGTGACGCATTCTGAAGCTTTTTTCAGCGTAGTAATTCATTTTTAGGCTCCGTCTAACGTTCCCACTAGTTTAAATTGACAAAAACACCGAAAAACACTTTTCGGTTATTCACTTGCAAAAATTTCAGTGTAAATTCCTTTAAATAATTTTTTATTACAAAACCTTCAGGTAAATTTACGTTTTTATAATTTTAATTGATACTTACCTGCCTTACCTGTACTCCGGCGCGCGTTCCGCGTGTTCGGGTCCCGTTTGGTGGCGTTATTCCCGTTTTCTACATACTTTTTGGTCGTAAATTCAGTTTTTTCAGGAAATTTCAAAAATTTTCTTCAGCGTAAATTCTAAAAACCTCATAGCTCGCTGGCCGGCGCCGAGACGCGTCTTTTGACACCTCGCACGTCCGCCTAGCTCAGATAAAAAGTCAAAAATTTGTTGTAGTGGGGATTTTCATACGAGTAAGTACATACACGAAATCCACCTTAGTGATAGAACAATTTCATCTAACCGCTATAACTTTGCATCCCGGTGACGCATTCTGAAGCTTTTTTCAGCGTAGTAATTCATTTTTAGGCTCCGTCTAACGTTCCCACTAGTTTAAATTGACAAAAACACCGAAAAACACTTTTCGGTTATTCACTTGCAAAAATTTCAGTGTAAATTCCTTTAAATAATTTTTTATTACAAAACCTTCAGGTAAATTTACGTTTTTATAATTTTAATTGATACTTACCTGCCTTACCTGTACTCCGGCGCGCGTTCCGCGTGTTCGGGTCCCGTTTGGTGGCGTTATTCCCGTTTTCTACATACTTTTTGGTCGTAAATTCAGTTTTTTCAGGAAATTTCAAAAATTTTCTTCAGCGTAAATTCTAAAAACCTCATAGCTCGCTGGCCGGCGCCGAGACGCGTCTTTTGACACCTCGCACGTCCGCCTAGCTCAGATAAAAAGTCAAAAATTTGTTGTAGTGGGGATTTTCATACGAGTAAGTACATACACGAAATCCACCTTAGTGATAGAACAATTTCATCTAACCGCTATAACTTTGCATCCCGGTGACGCATTCTGAAGCTTTTTTCAGCGTAGTAATTCATTTTTAGGCTCCGTCTAACGTTCCCACTAGTTTAAATTGACAAAAACACCGAAAAACACTTTTCGGTTATTCACTTGCAAAAATTTCAGTGTAAATTCCTTTAAATAATTTTTTATTACAAAACCTTCAGGTAAATTTACGTTTTTATAATTTTAATTGATACTTACCTGCCTTACCTGTACTCCGGCGCGCGTTCCGCGTGTTCGGGTCCCGTTTGGTGGCGTTATTCCCGTTTTCTACATACTTTTTGGTCGTAAATTCAGTTTTTTCAGGAAATTTCAAAAATTTTCTTCAGCGTAAATTCTAAAAACCTCATAGCTCGCTGGCCGGCGCCGAGACGCGTCTTTTGACACCTCGCACGTCCGCCTAGCTCAGATAAAAAGTCAAAAATTTGTTGTAGTGGGGATTTTCATACGAGTAAGTACATACACGAAATCCACCTTAGTGATAGAACAATTTCATCTAACCGCTATAACTTTGCATCCCGGTGACGCATTCTGAAGCTTTTTTCAGCGTAGTAATTCATTTTTAGGCTCCGTCTAACGTTCCCACTAGTTTAAATTGACAAAAACACCGAAAAACACTTTTCGGTTATTCACTTGCAAAAATTTCAGTGTAAATTCCTTTAAATAATTTTTTATTACAAAACCTTCAGGTAAATTTACGTTTTTATAATTTTAATTGATACTTACCTGCCTTACCTGTACTCCGGCGCGCGTTCCGCGTGTTCGGGTCCCGTTTGGTGGCGTTATTCCCGTTTTCTACATACTTTTTGGTCGTAAATTCAGTTTTTTCAGGAAATTTCAAAAATTTTCTTCAGCGTAAATTCTAAAAACCTCATAGCTCGCTGGCCGGCGCCGAGACGCGTCTTTTGACACCTCGCACGTCCGCCTAGCTCAGATAAAAAGTCAAAAATTTGTTGTAGTGGGGATTTTCATACGAGTAAGTACATACACGAAATCCACCTTAGTGATAGAACAATTTCATCTAACCGCTATAACTTTGCATCCCGGTGACGCATTCTGAAGCTTTTTTCAGCGTAGTAATTCATTTTTAGGCTCCGTCTAACGTTCCCACTAGTTTAAATTGACAAAAACACCGAAAAACACTTTTCGGTTATTCACTTGCAAAAATTTCAGTGTAAATTCCTTTAAATAATTTTTTATTACAAAACCTTCAGGTAAATTTACGTTTTTATAATTTTAATTGATACTTACCTGCCTTACCTGTACTCCGGCGCGCGTTCCGCGTGTTCGGGTCCCGTTTGGTGGCGTTATTCCCGTTTTCTACATACTTTTTGGTCGTAAATTCAGTTTTTTCAGGAAATTTCAAAAATTTTCTTCAGCGTAAATTCTAAAAACCTCATAGCTCGCTGGCCGGCGCCGAGACGCGTCTTTTGACACCTCGCACGTCCGCCTAGCTCAGATAAAAAGTCAAAAATTTGTTGTAGTGGGGATTTTCATACGAGTAAGTACATACACGAAATCCACCTTAGTGATAGAACAATTTCATCTAACCGCTATAACTTTGCATCCCGGTGACGCATTCTGAAGCTTTTTTCAGCGTAGTAATTCATTTTTAGGCTCCGTCTAACGTTCCCACTAGTTTAAATTGACAAAAACACCGAAAAACACTTTTCGGTTATTCACTTGCAAAAATTTCAGTGTAAATTCCTTTAAATAATTTTTTATTACAAAACCTTCAGGTAAATTTACGTTTTTATAATTTTAATTGATACTTACCTGCCTTACCTGTACTCCGGCGCGCGTTCCGCGTGTTCGGGTCCCGTTTGGTGGCGTTATTCCCGTTTTCTACATACTTTTTGGTCGTAAATTCAGTTTTTTCAGGAAATTTCAAAAATTTTCTTCAGCGTAAATTCTAAAAACCTCATAGCTCGCTGGCCGGCGCCGAGACGCGTCTTTTGACACCTCGCACGTCCGCCTAGCTCAGATAAAAAGTCAAAAATTTGTTGTAGTGGGGATTTTCATACGAGTAAGTACATACACGAAATCCACCTTAGTGATAGAACAATTTCATCTAACCGCTATAACTTTGCATCCCGGTGACGCATTCTGAAGCTTTTTTCAGCGTAGTAATTCATTTTTAGGCTCCGTCTAACGTTCCCACTAGTTTAAATTGACAAAAACACCGAAAAACACTTTTCGGTTATTCACTTGCAAAAATTTCAGTGTAAATTCCTTTAAATAATTTTTTATTACAAAACCTTCAGGTAAATTTACGTTTTTATAATTTTAATTGATACTTACCTGCCTTACCTGTACTCCGGCGCGCGTTCCGCGTGTTCGGGTCCCGTTTGGTGGCGTTATTCCCGTTTTCTACATACTTTTTGGTCGTAAATTCAGTTTTTTCAGGAAATTTCAAAAATTTTCTTCAGCGTAAATTCTAAAAACCTCATAGCTCGCTGGCCGGCGCCGAGACGCGTCTTTTGACACCTCGCACGTCCGCCTAGCTCAGATAAAAAGTCAAAAATTTGCCCTCCCACCCACCCATTCGTGTCTAGGCAGGTAAACTTTTTGGTTTTGGCGAAAAAGTTATTTTCTGTTTTTTGCTCTTCCTGCTACTTTAGTACCTCTTTCATTACGACGCTGGGAGAATAGACGGTTTCTGAAAGGATTGACGCCTTTGAAGGCACATTATTGACAACATTTGATCTATTGACCGTGTCCTTGCGTAAAGGGCTCACATTTCAGGAACTCTGCTGGTCCCCCCTTTACAGGGACACAGAAGACAAGTCCTACCCTGGGACTTAAAATCACTCTTTACCATATTTACAATCTTATTTTGACCCCCCTTTACAGGGATTTAATAGTTCTGTAGTGACCTCTGACAAATCATAATAAGCACTTGTAAAGATGTTCGGACATAGGACCCCCCTTAAAAAGCCGAAGGCTGTGGAGGAGAGTTCGGGCATTGAGGAGGCATGCACAGCACCAGCGGGCCCCTCAGTTAGGCGCAGTGTCGGGGAGTGGGAAGCGGAGAAACAGAAACAGGGGCAACCCTGCAAACCCCCTACACCTCCAAAAGCGACACCCGCCACCACCCCCCCAAAGAAAGCGCCCGTGACCTCTCCCATCAAGCTCAAATATAATATAACAGCTAGCCAGCGTGTAAGAACGGATACCTACGAGTTGCCAGGAAGGGCCCTGGAGAGTCCGTCTCGTGAAGTGCCACCCGTGAAGTATCTTAATAGAACCACGGAGGCAAAGGCGTGTCTCTCCAGTGCCAAGCTACAACTGGACAGCTCGAGGAACCTTAAAAAAGAGATAAAGGACGCTCTAATAAAAGCCGTGGACCGGTTATACCAACTCGTCAAGGAGAGTGAAAACGAGAGGGGTAAAACAACATCGGGAGAGGCAGCCGAACCCGAGAAGGCCCCCAGGGACGTGACACCGGCCTCCGGCGCACCTACAGAGCTCGTGAAGCAGCTTATGGAGAACCTCCAGCAGCACAACAAGGCGCTGGAGGAATGCCAGCTGCACACGCGGGCTCTGTCGGAGCGCCTACAACAGGCACCTCGCTTTGTCGCAGGCCAGGGACCCTCGTTCGCAGAGATGGCCGCCGTCCCGAAACAGCGCTTCCAGGAGCCTCTTCACTCGGTGGTTGTGTCATCGGTCGATGACAAGGACACCGGGGAGGAGGTTCTTGAGAAGTTGAGAACGGCAGTAGATGCCAGGAATGAGGGCACCAGAGTGGAGAGGCTGCGAAAAGCGAGGGACCAGAAGGTGGTGGTCGGGTTCAGGACCAGGGAGGAGCTAAATCGGGTATCGGAAAGAATTAAGAAGGCCGGAAACCTCTTAGTCGAGGAGATTAAAAACAAAGATCCGCTTATCATCCTCAAGGATGTCCTCTCGTGTCACTCGGATGGGGAGATTATCGAGGCGCTCAAGCGACAGAACACCCACCTAATCGGGGACCTGCCTGCAGACGATGTGAGGATGGGGGTTAAGTACCGTCGCAGGACAAGGAACCCCCACATGTCTCACATCATCATGCAGGTTTCCCCTTCTGTGTGGCAGAGGCTAACAGCGACCGGTCGAGTACACATCGACTTGCAGCGCGTGCATGTGCTGGACCAGTCGCCACTGATCCAGTGCACCCGCTGCCTGCGCTTTGGCCACAGCCGTAAGTTCTGTACGGAACCCGCTGACCTCTGCACACACTGTGGAGACCCCCACATGAGAGTAGACTGCCCCTCACGGCTAGCCGAGGAAGCACCAAAGTGCCGAAACTGCGTTTCCGCAAAGATGGGTAAGACCGAGCACAACGCCTTCGACAGCGAGTGCCCAACTCGTCTCAAGTGGGACGGATTGGCGCGGCTGTCGGTGGCGTATTGCTAAGGTGGTCCAGGGCGGAAGCGCAGTAAATAGCGAAGACAGACCTCACCAGTATCATGTCGTTCAGGCAAATCTCCAAAAGAGCAAACTGGCCACAGCTGAGCTCATTATGGAAGCGGGAAAGCGAAAGTTGGCGTTTGCAATGGTCCAAGAGCCATATATAGGTGGGATCGGAGAAATGAAGAACTATCCGGGTGCACGGGTAGTGCAGTGTGCCAGGAAGACCGAGAAAGTCAACAAAGCGGCCATTGTACTATTCGACGACACCATAAACCTCACACAGTGCCCAACCCTAACTACAGAAAACTTTGCAGTTGCGATTCTGAGGACCGGAGCCTGGGAAATAGGTGTGGTGTCGGTGTACCTGGATGGTGGACAGCCTATCGAGCCAGACTTGGACCATCTAAGGAAGATTGTGGAGGGAATCGGAGTTCGCGATGTGATACTGGGGGGGGACGTCAACGCTTGGAACACGTGGTGGGGAAGCCGAGAGGCAGATAGTAGGGGCGAGGCACTGGCTGGTGCCCTCGATGAACTAGGACTCCAGATCCTAAATATGGGAACGGCCCCCACCTTCGACGTCATCAGGGGTGAACAAAGGTACTGCAGCTGCGTTGATATTACCACCTGTACAGAGGACATGCTCAGAAGTGTGGCTAACTGGAGACTATCCGGAGACGTCACCACCTCGGACCACAAGGCAATCCTGTTTGAATTAAAACTACAAAAATCAAAAGGAATGGACATTATAAGAACCACTAGAAAATATAATACTAAAAAGGCAAAATGGGGACAATTTTATGGGAAACTTGACGAAATTTGGGAACAACAAAACATAAACAAAACAGAAATAGATAAATTAAATACTATAGAAGACCTGGATAAGATAACAGAAAGATACACAGAATCAATAGAGAAAGCATGTGAGGGAACCATACCGATTGTTAGGAAGAGAAATCAGACAGGATTGCCTTGGTGGACGGAGGAGCTTACGCTAATGAAAGAGGAGGTCAAGAGACGGAAGAGAAGAGTCTCCAGTGCCGCACCGAGACGCAGAGCATGGGTCGTGGGCTTATATCTCGCAGCTAAAGAGGAGCTGAAACAGAAGATGGAGAGCACGCTGACATCCAGTTGGAAGGAGTTCTGTGGAAGGCAGGAACGAGAGACTATGTGGGACAGTATATATCGGGTAATAAGTCGCACTGCCAATAGGCAGGAAGACATACCGCTAGTACAAGGCGACCGTGTACTCAGCAACGAGGAGTCAGCCCGGATGCTAGCAAAGACGTTTTATCCTGAGGATAAAACACAGGATGACGATGCAGACCACAGCAGGATACGTGAGCTGGCGAATAGAGTGAATGAAAATACGAATGGTGAGACATTTGATCCTCTATTCACAGTGGAGGAACTAAAGTGGTCCGTATCTAGTTTTAATCCCAAGAAAGCACCGGGTATTGACGGCCTAACAGCGGATATATGCGGGGCGGCTATTACCCATAACCCACAACTGTTCCTAGCAGTGCTAAACAGATGTCTATCTCTGTTCCACTTTCCGACCATCTGGAAAGAGGCAGTAGTCGTGGTCCTGAGGAAACCAGGCAAGGATGACTACGCGCACCCCAAATCGTACAGGCCGATTGGGCTATTGCCTGTACTGGGCAAAATATTGGAGAAAATGCTGGTGCGTCGCATTAGATGGCATATATCGCCACAAGTCAGCAGGAGCCAGTATGGTTTTATGCCGCAGCGCAGCACCGAGGACTCCCTCTATGACATGATAAAACATATAAGAGACCGACTGAAAGAAAAGAAGATCATCGTCGTCATATCATTGGACATAGAGGGAGCCTTCGACAATGCGTGGTGGCCGGCCATGAAATGCCGACTGGCAGAGACACCGTGCCCGATCAACCTGAGACGTCTGGTGGATAGCTATCTACTGGACAGGAGGGTTAGGGTGCGGTATGCAGGAGCAGAGTTCGTACAAGGAACGTCGAAAGGTTGCGTACAAGGCTCCATAGGTGGGCCCACGTTCTGGAACCTGCTCCTGGATCCCCTGCTCAAAGAGCTGGAACAGCGAGGCGACTATTGCCAGGCATTCGCGGACGATGTGGTTCTGATTTTTTCGGGTGAAACAGCGCTTGATGTCCAGGGACAGGCCAATGCAAGTCTCGCTCATGTGCGGAAGTGGGGAGTCGGAAACAAACTTAAGTTCGCGCCCCACAAAACTAAAGCTATGGTGGTCACAAACAAGCTGAAATACGACTCGCCACTTCTGCGCATGGGTGGTGAAGACATTGCCCTGTCTCGGGAAATCAAGATACTGGGGCTCACAGTTGATGACAAGCTGACGTTTAACGCCCATGCCTCGAACGTCACGAGGAAGGCGTTAAACATATACAAACAGCTGTCAAGAGCCGCAAAAATCAGCTGGGGCCTGAAGCCCGAGATAATCAGGACCATATACACCGCTGTGGTGGAGCCGGTCATTATGTATGCTGCTGGTGCGTGGGCGCCAGCCGCAAATAAGTTGGGGGTCAGGAAGCAGCTGAACGTGGTCCAGAGAGGGTTCGCGCAAAAGCTGTGTAGAGCCTACCGCACAGTCTCCCTTAACTCGGCACTGGTGCTGGCCGGGATACTCCCAATCGACCTGCGCATTCGCGAGGCGGCAGCGCTGTATGAGGCCAAGAGGGGAGTGTCCCAGTCAGTAATGGGAGACAGGGAGATTGAGCGGATGGCTCCAGCATTGGAATCCCCGCACCCAGCGGAGCAAACGAACCTGAAGTTCGAAAGCTTGGTAGATGAGGAACAATATCAAAACCACAGCAATTTTGCTGTGAGGATTTTCACCGACGGCAGCAAGATTGAGGGCAGAGTCGGAGCGGCGCTATCCTTGTGGAATGGCGTCGCCGAGACAAAGGCCCTCAAACTTGCCTTGCCGTCCTACTGCACCGTCTACCAGGCTGAACTCCTGGCTCTACAAAGAGCGGCAGGGGAAGCGCTCAAGTCCCGTGAAACCTCTTTCGGCATTTTCAGCGACTCTATGGCGGCCCTTCAGTCGGTGATCAACACAAGTTCCCTCCACCCCTTGGCCGTGGATACAAGGGACACCCTACGACACTGCAAGCTCCAGAGCAAGAGTGTCTCCTTGTTTTGGATAAAGGCCCACGCAGGATTGGAGGGAAACGAGAGAGCCGACCAGCTCGCGAAGGAGGCCGCCCTGGGGTCGAAGAAAAGGCCGGACTACGATTTGTGTCCCGTATCATTCGTCAAGCGACAAATCCGGTCGGAAACGCTTGAGGAATGGAACGGGAGATATCGGTCAGGTGACACGGCTTCAGGCACGAAAATGTTTCTTCCTGACGCAATTGCAGCCTACCAAATAGTGCGGAAAACTGACTTAAGCCCAGTCTTAGTACAAGTGCTTACAGGGCACGGCGGGTTCTCCGAGTACTTGAATCGCTTCAAGTGCAAGGAGAGCCCGGCATGCCTCTGTGACCCATCAAAAAATGAGAGCGTCCCACACTTGCTGACGGAGTGTCCTATATTCACGAAGCAAAAATTTGACCTGGAAGCAGAAATAGAAATGGAAATAAAATTAGAAAACATACCGGCAATAATAGAACATTCAAAATTAAGAAAAAAGTTCTTTAAATACTGCGAGGAAATTGCATATAAAGTAATCAAAAACAATAAAGCATAAGAAATAGATATACTATTATGTATTATTAGAATACATAAGAAGTAATCGCCGAGATAAAAAAGATTTAAAATTGTAGATGAGTCGTAAAAAATTTTGAATTTAAATGGAATAGATTAGATTAGAGTTATTATTGGAGTATTAAAAAGATATTAAAGTGATAAGATAGAAGATAACAAATATATCAAAGCATTAGTTTAAATTTATTAAGATAAAATAATAAAATTTTGACTAAAAAAGGTCTCTGATTATGTCAGAGGGACACAAAGCAAAGGCAGGAGTGGGTTTTAGCCGGTAAGAGTCCGGCACTGCCCAATTTGGGCGTCCATGAGGATTTCCCTCTCCTGCCAAAACAAAAAAAAAAAAAAAAAAAAAAAAAAAAAAACCTAACCTGAGCGAACCTAACCTGAGCGAACCTAACCTGAGCGAACCTAACCTGAGCGAACCTAACCTGAGCGAACCTAACCTGAGCGAACCTAACCTGAGCGAACCTAACCTGAGCGAACCTAACCTGAGCGAACCTAACCTGAGCGAACCTAACCTGAGCAAAAAAAAAAAAAAAAAAAAAAAAAAAAAAAAAAAAAAAAAAAAAAAAACCTGAGCGAACCTAACCTGAGCGAACCTAACCTGAGCGAACCTAACCTGAGCGAACCATGTATAGAAATAAGTAAATATAAGTAGGTTAAGAATTAAGATAACAAAAAGTAGGCACAACTAGAGTTGTAAAGAAAATGGAGAAACCGATAGATGTAGAGATAGGCACAAGGATTGTACTGAGTGTTCCTTAAAAAAGATACACCTTGTAAAGAAAATGTATACGAGAACAGAAGAGTAGAGGATAAGCACAAGCGGTTCCAGAATGCTCACAAAACAAGGACCGCCTGTAAAGAAAATGTGTAAAGTAGAGATGGCACAATAGTAAAAAATTGGTGTAGGACCCTACAAGGGTAGAGTTTGAATTATATAACGCGTAGATTTAAGTAGAATAAGAAGGTCTGTGAAATTTGACAAAGTCACAGGGATAAGTTGAAAAAAAAAAAAAAAAAAAAAAAAAAAAACCTGAGCGAACCTAACCTGAGCGAACCTAACCTGAGCGAACCTAACCTGAGCGAACCTAACCTGAGCGAACCTAACCTAAGCTTAATTAATACACGAACAGGATGAATCGACTCACAACTTTTAATCATAAATTTTTCTCGGCAAAAATAAAATACAAAACATTCGAAGTCGACATTTAAGCACGATTGGAACCCGATTCAATACGCGAATCGCGACTCGCTGCTTTTACGTTATTGAAGAGAAACTTATTTAGGCGCGCTTGACCTCGGGAGTAAACTGGCGCACGCGTTACGAAAACGTGTGGTCGGAAGAGTAGGGAAGGTACGTATTTATGCGACCGCGTTTTTACACCAGGTATTTGCTTCCAAGTACGCACACCAGGTACCGACTCAAAATACTTGCAAGACTATAAAGTATTTTATACGGCTACTCGCTCAAATACGTAGGTACTCAACCGCGTTAGTTTTCACAAATGCGATCATGCTCCTTATCAGTAAGAGTCTACGGAACAATTTCGTATGTAAGTATTTTTGCCGTTTATTCCCGGTCGTCCCCACTGGGTACGAATGAATGAAAAAATACCCAAATCGCTGTAGGTGTGCCTATAATAATTGAAGAGTTGCTTCGATTTCTCCAGGATCCCATCATCAAATCCTGACCTGATGACAATGGGACCAATCTAAAAGTATATCCTCTCAAATAAAAAAAGAATTTTCCGAATCGGTTGGCAAGCGACGGAGTTATGCGCGAAAAAAAATCCGTAAAATCTGTTATTGAAATCCCCATTACTGCATTTTGGCTCTCGGTCTATAGCGGAACTAGTGGGAAATTAAAAGTACCAACCGTCACCACTGAGGAGGAACGAAACTTTTTTTTCCCATTCGTACCCAGTGGGGACGACAAGATGGGGACGACCGGGAATAAACCACCCGAGTGAACCAAACCCGAGCGAACCTACCCTTTTTTTTTTTTTTTAACGTGGAGAAATGCTCATGCATTCTGCACTACCACGGGGAGACAGTGCAGTTATGTGGGACTTCAACCCACTAAAACTCCACGGTGTCCTCCTCTGCCGCTTACGGCGGGAACACGGGCACGCGTTAGCACTCATCCGTGAACCCGCCGCGGCTGTCCGTCACCGGACCCTCCTCTGGGGAGTATTCCCCATCACAGGCGCACAGAACACATAGCACGCCGTGGCCACCCCAGGGACCAAACCAGCACATGGGCGCCAGACGACCCCGTGTCTGGGCACCCTTGGTCCCCCTGCGACGGGTCAGGTCATTGGCCCCGCCGCCTGCCAGTTTTCGGCCGCAGAGGATAGGGAGAGCGGCCAACGTCATACCCCAACACTCCTCTTCCTCTGCGGCCCCACCGCGTCCGCCATCGGACGGTGGCGACCCCGTCAAGGCCGCGGAAGGTAGGGAGAGCGGCGCACCGCAATACCGGCACTCCTCTCCCACCGCGGCCTCCAACCCTCAGCCACGATGTCTCCGATACGACATCGCGGCCCGCCTCAGCTGCGATGTCGCTCAAGCGGCACCGCAACCTACTTGTTGGCCGCTACGTCGTCGGCTTACCGGCAAAAGCCCTGACGAGCGGCCCCTCCTCGGGTTCCACTTCGCTTCACCGTGGGTGTCCAAGCCACGGCTACTGAGCCCCCCCGCCTCGACAATGCGGGAACCCACCGGGGGGAGAGCGAACCTACCCTGAGCGAACCAAACCTGCGTGAAACTGAGGTAAGTAGATGGAAAGCTATATGGTTCACGTTACTTTTCAACCCAAAACTACGACTTAAGAGGTCATTGTACTCATCATTATGAACAACTTTTACTATGGGACCAAACCTGAAATCGCGAAATAAAAATCAGCTGTTCTCTACATTTTGACGAGTTATACGAACATAAATGTAGGGAACAGCTGTTTTTTTTTTCTCGATTTCAGGTTTGGTCCCATAGTAACAGTTGTTCATAATGATGAGTACAATGACCTCTTAAGTCGTTGTTTAACTTAGCTTAACTTTTATTCAATTTAAAATGGGCTTGTTTTTAGCTTTTCAGTTACTTTTAGTATAAGGTTGCAGTCGGGTTTTTTAATTTTTTTTTATTACTAGCTTTTTAGTTTACAAATGTGAAAGATTTCGGAGACAAAATAGTTCTTGGTACGTGGTTTTTACGATGTCACTTTGAATTACTTTTAACCATATAAGTTGTATATATTTTTGTAATCACCTTTTAAAACTCTTTATTTTGATACCCCACTCGCTAGGTTTTGAGAAAAAAAAAAATTTTTGAAGGCATAATATGGCGCCAAAAATCCGCCATTTTGGTATTTTTTATTTTGATATACCTAGTGTCACTTTCACAGTAAATACGAATCTAACGACAGGTCAAATTCATCGAGCCGTTCAGGCCGCAGAGCGTGCGAAACAATTATACATACACTCTCGAAAAACATAACCCTCCTTCTGGCGCAGTCGGGTAAATAGTCACATTAGCCCCCAAAAATACAAAACATACTTTTAGTTGGATTCAAACTCAAACTCAAAGCATTTATTTCAATTAAACCATTTACAGGCACTTTTGAATTGTCAAGAAGTCAGTCAGTCAGAAAAAATGAAGCTAGTTGCCCATTCCAAAGCGTAGGTACCTATGGAGAAGAACGGGCAAAAAACTCCATGGACACTCTTTTAAATCAAAATAATGTGGTTACAAAGTCTTGGTTACAGCATTCATGTTAAAAATTAAACATGTGAGAACGATGCAGAACGTTAAAAGCGTCCATAGTGAAAAGATGAGAAAAAACAACAATTCAAATAATAAATTAAAATAAGCCATGGCAGCAAAGAGATGACCAGTCCATACTGACGGCGCCCGTTCACGAACATGACGCATGCATCATTTGGATCTTTACTGGTTCAACTCAGAGATCATGTTTGTTCGCTGGAGGATCATGCCTCTGATTGTGAGCACATATACTACAAAAATCAATGAGTTATTTGAAATAGGTAATTGTATATATTCTTGTATTTTATAGTTATTTCCAAGCTAGTTATTCTGTATGTTGCACCTGCCATGTTTTGTCTCTGCATCACCCTAAGGTTGACTGGTAGAAAATGCCTCAGGCATTAAGTCCGCCTTTGTATAGTATTTTTTTTTTACTTGTGCATAAAGTTTTAATAAATAAATAAATAATTGCATTTACTCCAACATGGGGCTAATGTGACTTTTTTTGCCCGCATGGGTTATTTATTAAGATTTTAAGCAAATATGCCTTTTGAAATTATTGTAGTTTGAAACTCATCTCGATATACATAATATGTATACTTAATCATATAGATTTAAAATATGTATTATCCAATAAAGTGATGTGTACATTTTTGACAAAGGTTTTTTTTTTAGTTGCCCCCATTGACCTTACCCAAAAAAACACGAGGCTCCACTGTACTTCCTCACCCGTTTATTCGAAGCTTCACAATTTTAATAGTTCTACATTTCGTTATGTTAAACACTTTCGCAAAATCCCGCATTGTGAAAACTTATAGTTTTTGAGAAAAAAAAATCTTAATGTAACATGTTTATGATTTTTTTTTTTTGTATTCCCGATTACACTACACACTAAACCAACATAATATACAAAAATAACACATTTGTAATGACAACTTAGGATGCAAGAGCGAGCAAAGCGAACTCGGGACTTGGGGCACCCCGACTCGGACAGGTTAGGTTAGAAGGAGATGGCGGAATCTAATGAGCGAGCGCAGCGAGCGAACAGACTCCGCCATCCCCTTCGTGGTTATTTTTTTTTAGACCATAAGAGCTCGCGGGTCTCCTACTACGCCTTTTAAGCAACTTTTAAGTGTTTTGAGGTTAGGTTACAAAAAACATTGGGAATTTTTTTCTCGGCCACTATGGTCTTGCGAACTTTGCGGTTTTTCAAATTTACACTAAAACGGATCTATTCTATGTAAAAAAAACAGCTACTTTAAAAATTGCAGGTTTTCTGAAAAAAAAACCACTCTTGGGATTTTTTTTCTCGGCCCCTATGGTTTTTCACAATTTGCGGTTTTCAAATTACACGTAAAGTGTTTAGGCGCGTTATGGCGCTCTGTTTACTTAAATTAAACTCGATACAGTTGTAATAGATGTGTATTTGTATCACAACATAGTATGCAAGGACAGCGGAGGAAGACACGTTTACTCAAATAAGGGTGGAAACAGTAAAAAATAAAAAAAATCTCCAAAAACCTCTTTTTAAATTATTAGCATTGCGTCCATGCCCCCAATAGATTAACAATTAAACCGGAATAATAACTAAAATCAATACATGCAGAATGCACAAAACAAAGAAGAGAAATACAATTAAATGTTGCTATGTTTAGATAAAATGCATTCATGCAGAGAAGACGACCCGCTAACCCAGAGTTGAGAAAAGAAAATAAAAAAGAACTTACAGGCTTCTGCTGTCACACTATTGAATATGGAACACACGCACGTTTGAGTTTCTCTGGAACGCAGCCGGTTTACGTTTGACGTTTGTAATGACAGGCAGGAGACGTGTCAGTGTCAGGCTATGTCGAGCTTCGCGCGCTAACTTTGAAGTTTACGCAAAAATCCGCACAAGAAAAAATGGTGCTGCTATCGCGGAATTATATGATTTTTCTTGTTTCAGGTCGATAAAGTTCAAACATGGTGTAATTTGTCACAAAAAGTATGCACAGCCGAAAACTATGTCGTTAGTCAAACGAAAGTTCAAATACTCCTCGATTTTCGAAGATAAACTCACGTAATGACGGCGAGTAGGTAGGTACCAAAGACTACAATAGTATACTGGCTAGTAGGTACCCAAGAAACCCGCTGCCCGGGATGAGTGTGAGCTCGTTGCGCTTCTCGATACTGGATTCCAATTCTTCTTTTTACACTGTTAAGTTCTTCTATGACCCCGACGGTCACCAATTTAGGCGCGTTATGGCGACCTGTTTACTTAAATGAAACTCGCGTAACAGATGTGTATTTGTATCACAACATAGTACCTATATAAGCGACAGCGGAGGAGTACATACACACACACAAGGTAACAATCGTGTTACTAAATCACACGGAGTGGAATAATAATGGTTTATAATTACATTCAGATCACAGAGTACTTTTTGATAATTCAGATTCAAATTCCGACCAACTACTAGTGCTCCTGTGTACCATAGACATCACGCTCTTTTTTAATTATTTTAATGGCTTGGTTACTGGGACCTTTTAGCCAAATATCTCTACGATCTACGCCACCGTACGGCTCTTTCGCACAGACTTTAGAATCATGTCTAAAACAAGTGGTGAAAGTGGTATACATTGCTGCCAACATAACGGCAAAGAAAGTATTTGTTGAAACAAACGCACTCTACACCTGCCTGCTTTTGAACTGACAGAATAGCATAGAGTATAGGCATCTTACTTACATAATCTGTGCACGTTTTGAAATATGAAACTGACTTTTTGCTAAAAGGTCCCAGCAATCAGGCCAAAAAAAGGGAAACTGACTGTTGCTCATGCTCAGTTGTTGGTCATCAAAAAGTACTCTGTGGTCATAGTCTATGGTCACAGAATATGTATTGTAAGGTCCTAATAGGTTATGTTATTGTTTTTCTTTAGTTTGTTAGCGATTTGAATAAAAAATATGCTTCATGCAAAACACTGTGATAGTTAATATTCTGAACTCATGGTGTTTTTAGAGTGAAACTCTTCAATTTAACAACGACATGTAAGTAATCAGTTTGTCATTTGTCGGCCTTTTGCAAAGGCATGCAGCTCAGCGCATTATTTATTGTTAAAAAATGTAGTTATTTATATTAATGTTATATTTTTTAGGTCTCCGAGTCCCAACTCTAGTCTAGTGCAACACACGATTGACCTTAATTACGCGAATAAGAAGCGATCGAGCTCGCTCAAATGGATCGTCGTCAACATAGTGTTGTTCTTGTTGTTCGCGTACGACTTGTAAGTTAAAAACATCGTAATTTAGCGCGGTATTAATCCCTGTGCATACAAATTTTAGTAATGCGAAAGTAATTCTGTCTGTTTGTTACCTCTCATGCCGAAACCACTAGCACTACCAACAAAAAAAACAGATAGGTAGCCTGGGACCCGGAGAAGGACCGGACATGTTCCCAGGTACTTATTGAATAATTATGAAAATAATACAAGCAGACGAAGTGGCATGCAACAGCTTCCAGACTAATAGTATTAATTAATGGGAACGTATCTGTCTGTCTGTTAACTTTTCATATCTTAATGACTGAATAGATTTCGATAAAATTCGGCATAGAAGTGGACCTGGGTTCTTACTACGGTAAAAATTTTGTATCATTTCTAGTCTATATTAATACATAGCAACGGCATTAGACATTTAACCTCTACCCTACTGGGTACACAAAAAAAAATGCAAGTGATAATAAACCTTTTAGTCTAAAGAGCTAGCAACTTAGCAAGTTGAAGAGCTCTCTCGACTGTCTTCCATTTCCATCAGCTAAACTCCAGGTCACCACTATGTAGTAGTGTCATCAGAACCACATAATGCAAGAACAATATGTGTGTCAAATTTCAACAGAATCTACTCACAAGAGAAAATTCAGTACTTAGGTTAAAAATGAATCAACCCCTATTTTTCAACACTTAGTGGTGGTTAGTTTTTGTCAATTTTAAATGGGACCAACTTTATGAATACCCTATACAAAAAAAAAAAAGAATTGTTAAAATCGGACTAAACAGGCAGTAAATATACTGAAAGAGATTTCTTTACAAATAAGCATCATTTTTATAAGTATCATTTAGTATATATGGTTCAGTTGCAATCAACCATATTTTTTGACAGACTGTGTAAACAGTATTTGTGTTGCTAAATTTTAGGCCTAACAAAGATTGATTTATTTATTCTCAGCAACAACTCTGAGTGCCAAGTTTAGACACCACTGACAAATGGTGTAGGAAAAGGATAACAGTCACCTGATAAAATTAGTCCCCTGTATTAGCTGCTCAGCATACACTGTGACACAAAGCAAAGGTCTCTCCAGCGCGGAGAGACCTATGGAAAGATAACCCAAACAATGGCATGCGTGCAGGTGCTGTAAGTGTCCGGGGTACACGTCGGCGCTGCACTACGTGGAGATGTGTGTGACCGGCGTGCTCGCCGCCAACGTGCTGCAGCACGGCGCGCGCCTGGCCGCGCCACGCCGCGCGCGGCCCGCGCCAGAGCCGCGCGCGCGCGCCGCACCCGCGCCGCCCTCGCCGCACGAGCCCGACGCGTCGCTGTCGCCGCGCCGCGTGTGGCGCGCCGACGCGTCGCCGCCGCCCTCCCCGCCGTCGCCCGCGTCGCCGCGCGCGGAACGCGCCGCGCCCGATCAGTTCATCGCCGACGCGCGCAGCCTGGCCGCCTACCTGCGCGGCCAGTCGGAGCGCGCGCGCGCGGAGCCGACGCCGGGCTGGGCGCCCGCGGCGGGCGCGCAGCACTACCAGCTGTCGGCGCCGGCGGCGGCGGCGGGCGCGGACGACGCGCCGGCCGCGCGCTCGCCTCAGGTGTGGCGGCGCCTGCACCTGGACCCGCAGCGCCTGGAGCAGTGGAACCTGAATCTGCGCCTATGGCTGCACGTGACCATCCTGCAGCGGCTGGTGCGCGAGCTGGAGGCGGCGGACGAGGCGCTGGCGGCGAGCGGGCTGGAGGCGCGTGTGGGCGCGGCCAGCGCGGAGCGGCTGCGCGGCGCGGCGGCGGCGGGCGCCAGCGGTCTGCTGCATTCGCTGCCCGCGCTGCTCGCCTACCTCGAGCCCTTCGCCGACCAGCGCTACGTCGTGCAGCGCATCAGAGGTACGCCACGGCACCGTGGTCTTCTATATTGGATCGTGTGTCATCAGTCGACAGGTCGTCGCTCGATTCTATAACCTGTAGTCGATCCGGTAGGGCGGAAACGCTCACGTCTCGCAGCCGGCGATATCTCATAGAACGGCGTGTTCCGCAGAGCTGGCGCACGGCGGCTGCCTGAGCGGCTACCGGTGGAACGGCGGCGGCTCGGAGTGGGACGAGGGCAAGCCCACGGACGCGGAGATCGTGCTACACCTGCTGGCCACGTACCTGGACGCGCAGCTGCCGCCGGCAGGCGGCGCGCGGCCCTTCAGCAGCGCGCACCTATCGGCCGCGCCCGCCGCGCCGCCGCGCGGGCCGGCCGCGCTGTGCGTGCACCGCGTGAGTGCGCGGCCGCCGCACTACGCGCTGGTGCTGGGCGCGGAGACCGTGGAGCTGGCGCGCGGCCGCAACAACCTGCTGCACACGCTGCTGCTGTTCCTGGCGGCGGCGGCGCGGCGGGACCCGCCGGCGCTGCGCCGCCTGCACCTGGGCCGCGCCGGCCTCAACATGCTGTGGATCATCGGCCGCTGACGCGGCGTGTCGTTCGCTTTGTTTTGTTTATCGGTTAAGCTAAAATCTTTTGTATTGTGAGTGTAAATAAAACAATCTATTCAAATTCGTGTCTTTTATCTCTTCTACCGTCGACGAACTGTGAAGTCGTCGGGGCCGACACAATATCAAGGCTAGTCGAGAAAATGTATCCAGTATCACAGAACGCATTGAATTCCTGAAGCAGAAATTCATGCATGGGCAAACCGTATCTGTCAATATAGGCGAAGAGTGGATCGGTACACTCAGAACCATGTTCCAGAGCGATGAAAAGTGGTTATGCAGAACATTGGAGCAGAAAGTTCCCACGCGCATTGTATGTTTATAAAAATGTCTCACTACAGAGCAAAGGAGTTTTATTAAATAAATTTAAAAATAGCCCATCAGCATCAGGAACAGGATCCAAGCTGCCGGGTGGTCTGGTCAGGGCTCTAGAGAGAATACTCCACTCTGCGTACCGTGTGCCTGAATCCATATGATAAGTACTGCTTTCTCAAGCCAATCAACCAAACCCTTGACCCAGCGGCGCAATGAGCCTACTGATTTAGGTAGTGTTGGTCGAAACTCTCCGCTATTAGGCCATTAACTGTAGCGATATTGGTACAGTAATTTTATTGCAGAATCCACGTCTCATATGTCATGATATGTCGATAACCTCTTGTGCCGAGTCAAAAAATTGTTTTTTTTTCTTATCTTTTTTAGGGTTCTGTACCTCAAAAGTAAAAAAAAAAAAAACGGAATTCCTATAGGATCACTCTGTTGTCCGTCTGTCTGGCAAGACCCTTTATCTCGGGAACGCGGATCATACAGCGATTTCAGAGCCAGCTTCTAAGAACAATCACAAATGCCCCATGGTTTGTACCAAATGAAGCACTACACCATGATCTGAAATTACTGACAGTCAAAGAGGAAAAAAATTGAATAGAATACTCTTTATTATGTAAAACGCTATATCATCTATCTATACTAATATTATAAAGAGGTAAAATTTGTATGTTTGTAAGTTTGTATGTAGGGGGTAATCTCTGGAACTACCAGTCGGATTTGAAAAATTCTTCTTGCATTTGATAGCCCAATTCTTGAGGAAGGCTATAGGCTATTTAACATCACGATATGACCCATAAGAGCCGAGCAAAAAGAAAAAAAGTAAAAAAGAACGTTAAGTGATAGCGCGGGCGGGTGATGCGATACGACGGGGTGGCTCGGGGGAAACAAGAAGTTTCACGCGAACGAAGTCGCGGGCTGAAGCTAGTGTCATATAAAGAATGAATAACTCGCCACCCAAATTATAACCTAGCAAACCAACTAATAGATGAGAAAATTTGTTTTTTAATTAAAATCGTTTTGCTTGTACCATGTTTGTAAATATGTGAGCACCATGTATCTATCAGATAATTAATTTATATGTCATGGTTTCGTTTTTAATTCTTTTACCTATTGTGGTATAGTAATTTTATTGTAGGTGCATCGTCCTCACATGTTATTATATAATTAATGTACCCATGCAAAATATTGTACCTAAACATTTTAAAAGAGTAACGGTGGAGTTTCTTGCCCGTTCTTCTCCATACGAAAACTACCTTTTGGAATGGGCGACTAGAATCAATTCTATTTTAAGATAATTTTTGACGTTCAAAAGTGCCTTTTATGTGCCTATTTGAAATAAATGCTTTGACTTTGACTTTGAAAAAGGCATATGCAGGCTAAAACACAAAATTCCACAAGATTTCATCAGACAAACTTAGCTTGATGCTGTATAAATATTAGGATGTGTCATAGGACGCATACCAAGCAAGACATCTAACACGTCATCAAAATTACTGAATGTCCTAATACATAGTGTCACATTGTAAGAAAAAAAGAGACAAAAACAAAAGTTTGATATAAGTTGTACGAAATATTTTGATCCAAGCACCCTCGCGTCAGGGAACAGCTAATGAAAACGCCAAACAGACGAGGCTTATACCCAGCAATAATTAACAAACATGTTGGCGGACAGTAATGTCTCGAACGAAAGGCATGTATGCCGTTCTTTATGATAGTATGGGAAATTGGTTGTCATGTGGCGTACTGATTTTATGCAAGTAAAAACTCAGACGACGACAGGCGTACTGTCGTATGACTTTTAGTTACCTAGACGACTGGACATGTTACTGTCCGCCAACATGTTAATGTAGAAAAGATAGCTGCAACCAAATTTCATTGATGTTTACCTATTTATATCTGTATACAGTTGAGGCAAAACATGACTGATATAATTTAACACAGCATCATACATGGCATGTGTGTACTCATGTTTGGGACAAAATAATAAATGATGTTTATCTTGTATCAGCAGTAGAACTAGGAGTTAAATAAACTCCACTAAAACTTGCTTAAATTGGCTTTATTAAAAATAAAATAATGGAAAAGGTAGGATCCATTTCAAACTGAAATCTATACAGGCACCATTTAAGGACAGTCCGTAACACAACGGGCTCAGGCGGGCGCAGGCGCAGCGGCATCATCCAGCTCCGCGGCGTCCGCCAGGTGGTCGCGCAGCGCCGCGCCCAGCGCGTCCACGAAGCGCAGCAGCGTCGGCGCCGCCTCTCGCACGTGCAGCGCGCTCGCCAGGAACGGCAGGCGGCGCAGCGCACGCCCCGACACGCACGCGCCCGCCGCCTCGCGCGCCACGGCCCACAGGCGCAGGCTGGCGCGCGACGGTTCGCTCTCCGCGAAGCGCGAGCCCTCCAGCACGCGCAGCTCGAACACGGGCTCGCGCGGCGCCACCAGGCCGCGCGCCATGAGCTCGCCGCAGCAGCCGCGCAGGATCTCGTAGGCGGCGCGCGCCGACGGCGGGCCCACGCGTCGCTTGATGTCGGCGCGGTCCACGAAGGCTACATCGATGGCGCCGGTCACATTGGATGTGGTGAGTACGAGCGCGTTGGGCCGGCGCCGCAGACGGTCCAGCTGCGTGAGCAGCGCGTTCACGGCGCGAATGGAGTCGGACGGCTCGAGGCCGGACAGTGCGGCGCGACGTGCGTGCGCCAGCGACTCCACCTCGTCCACCAGCACGCACGCCAGCAGGCGCCGGTCCGCCACGATCTCCTCGAGCCGCTCGAACAGCCGCGCCACGAGCTTACCGCTCTCGGCGAACCACTTTGAGAAGAGGCCGTGTGCGTTGATTTCGACTAGGCGCGCACGCGGAAAGCGGTCTGCGAGGCGCACCGACAATTTTTGAGCAAGCGCACGGCATAAGCTGGTCTTGCCGGTCCCGGGAGGGCCGTGCAGCAGCACCACTCGGTTCCAACCGATCACATTAGGATCTACGCCTCGATCAGCGAACGCGAAGGCGGTTTCCACGAAGCGAACAGTATCCTCTTTCAACTTGGTATCGTAAATAAGACTCTCCCATAGCCCGTGAAACTCTTGGCTGGGCAGTGCCCACACGTCGGCTGCGGCAAACTCTTCCCCGGTGCTCGTATCTGTCATCGTGTCAGTTTCGGCGCCGAAAGCGTCCAGTTTATAAATGTGATAAACAAGTTCTGTTTCTGACACTAAAACTTCAGCATCATGTTCAATGTCACAAAAAGTTATCATTTGCACATGTTCTTTTAACTCGAGGTTTTCTTCTAGATCAGTTTCAGATAAAATAACACCCGGACTTAAGGAAACAAAATTCACCAGAAATGTTCGTACAAGTTCCTTAACATAGTCCTTAGTTGCACGGCTTTGAGATCTTTGAACAACTTCAACGTGAAGCGCAGGATTCATTGTAACAGGTAATTAACAACGCTTATCTAACTAATTAACCACTCTAATCTTACAACAAGGTACCACTGTAATACACCTTTTTTATTATGTAAAAGTAAAACCAATGGGATATGAATTTTAGTTGTTGCTGTTGATCTTTCCTATTGTGTTTCCCATGGTATTCCTATCTCAATCAAAAATAACTGACAAAAGTGTGAAAAGTGACAACTGTATTACTGACGTCTGACACTGATGACTGACAGTCAAACACAAACACGACATCTCGTGGTGCGTTCCAAGTTGGGATGGTTTAAAGATATGATGCATCTCAAAACAAAACAGACACTGACACACACACGCACACACACTCTCATTTTTGACAGCGCTCACGGTGACGGCGGCGGCGCCCGTAATCAATTTGAGCGTGCCGAATTATGACCACCCGGCCACGACTTTTGGCTTTTTTCTTTCGTCTAGCATTGACGTTGCGAGCGGTGCGTCGTGGCATGGTTCATACATTTTGGTATATTTATTTTTACCGCTCGCCGCCCCTAAGCTGCCGCTGAGCTGCCGCTGATAGCGGCGAGATCGTGACCAGTAAGGCATGGTTGGCGTTATCGCATGATGGCGCATGTCATGACGTCATCTATAACGATTCAAGGGACGTCATTATCGCGCTCACGCTAATTCGGAAATCAATTACATTCCAATTCGGAACGCACCCGATGTGTGCTGTGAGCAATTATAGCTAATTCGGAATGCGGCCTTAATAGTTGGTTTGGTTGGTAGGACTGCTTGAAATTATGACATGACAAATTGACAATTGACATTGACAGCTGTTTGATAGACGAAGTCGACTGTCGAAGTTTGGTATTGATTCTGTAGGTAAAACCAAAAGCCCTACTGTACCATGTACCTATTATTTTAAAGTTAATAGCAGAGAACGGTGTGTTCTTATTTATTAAGACTAACATATGGTTCAAGACATAAATCCAAATAGTATCAGTAAAGGTGGCGCAGTGTGGGGACTGGGGAGTGACGCGTCGTACAAGCGGCCGAAGGGCGTGCTAGAAGGGGACTCAGCGATAGAATGTGGTTTTAGAGGCTCGCCCGAGGCAGCTGAGCGTCGCGATGGCGGCCGACACCGCGGTGACGGCCAGCCCCGAGGAGACGCTCGAGTCGCTGCTGCGCGAGGCCGAGGCGCTCAAGCAGAAGCTGGAGGAGGAGCGCCAGAAGCTCAATGACGTGACACGTGAGTCCCACGGTACATGCGCGCACGGAGCTTATCAATCGATTCACTACTAACTTATTATTATTATGTTCCTGTGTCAAACACCAATAAAACAATGAGCCCGTATATTATGTGTTTCACCATGATACTATTGCGTGTAAAGATAATACTCTCGCTGTCAATAAATCACTGGTGAAACAGGCGTGACAACACTAAACATTAATCTCGCTTAAAGAGGTGGTGTTTGGGAGGATAGTATTGATAAAAAAGCCAACTATAAGTCTATAACACAATGGCAATCAATTAATCCACACAAACAAACAGTGTGTGTTGTATGAAGGCAAAACTTACATGACAGTAGCTTCACATCAGCTACTGAATCTTAAAATATATTTTGTGTTAATTTTGTTCACAGTAATTTAAATTAGCTGAATTGCCTAGTGTCTAAATCGCAGATTGTCCATTTGTCCATGCAAGTGTATTCTGTATTCTTCTTCTTCGTGTTACTGGCACAACCGTATTTGAAATCTTTTTTTCGCAAAAATTTGCCACTTCCACGGTGTTGACGGTGGCAGTGCAGAAGTCACTTTAACTGCATGTTTTGGGATACAGAGGGCAGGATAGGAGGGGGAGCATGGTTTGTGACATAGCCCCACAATCACATCCTACTGCGTTCTGTCAAGGTAGCCCCACTTTACTAGGTTGGACTTACATCTTCCCACTTGGGTCCAGAGACAGTTCAGACACTTTCACAGGTTTTTCTGTATTACAATGTCATATTGTTAAAACATCCAATAGCATTAGGGGGGGGGGGGGTCCGTGAAGTGAAGTACCTAGACGGCTGGTGGGACTTCGGGCCACACAATTCAGCGGCTGGTCCGTCAGGTCAGCGACTGCTACCCAATTTCGGGGGCCCAACGCCTCCTGCCGAAGACTGTACGTGGAGATTGTGTGGTTTATGGCCCTGTATGGGGCGCCTGTGTGGGCGGACACTCTGACGGCCCGCAACATTGTAATATTGCGAAGGCCGCAAAGAGCGATGACTGTTAGGGTGATAAGAGGATACCGTACGATCTCCTACGAGGCAGCAACGCTAATGGTCGGAACAACGCCCCGGGGATCTGGACGCGAAAATCCGTGCGTCCCTATATCGCTGGCGGAAGGTCATCTTCCAACAGCGATATAGGGACGCAAGGATTTGCGAAGCTTGCGCGTGGTCAGCCTCTGGTTTCTCGGGAATTCGATCCACGAAGGAGTGAACTCCGTCAGATCCTAGTGGCTGAATGGAGGGAGCGACTTGCGCAACCCAGGTGGGGGCTCGCCACAATAGTGGCGGTAAGGCCTGTTATTGAAGAATGGCTGGAGAGGAAGCATGGCGCCTTGAGTTTCCGGCTGACGCAGGTGCTTACTGGACACGGATGTTTCGGGAAATACCTGCGCTGCATAGATCAGGAGCGGACGCCAAATACCTGCGTCGCATAGATCAGGATCGGACGCCAGCTTGTCATCACTGTGTGGACTGCCACGAGGACACGCCACAACATACGTTGGAGTTGGAGGCGTACAGCTTGGGCCCAACAGCGCTGTGCCCTCTTCGCGACACTTGTTGCGGGTGATCTGTCATTTTCGGCGGTGGTTCAGTCCAGTCCCGCGTGGGATGCTGTGGCCTCTTTTTGCGAAGAGTTGATGCATACAAAGGAGGTGGCGGAGACGGAGAAAGAGCACACCTCTCATTCCACCCGCACCAGAAGAGCAGCCGGCTGTCGAAGGGTGCTTAACGATTTCCGGCCATCATAAGAAGGGGCCTGCGGGCGGCGAAATTGCGGCTGTGTCGTCGCTCGAGCAGTCAGGCTCAAAGAAGTGGTATGCAATAGTTGGGTTGTAGTCGGTAGGAATCCGACATCATAACCCTCCGTTTTTCCCGGACGGAGGGTAAACAAAAAAAAACGATAGGAGCCGGGCCCCTCCTAGAAAGAAGCCCTAGATACGCCAATGTCCAATAGTCAAATCACCAAATTGATAAAATGTAGTGTTTGTATGTTCAACTATCATAATTAGGGTTGTGGCTCAATGTGTGTGTGTGTGTGTGTTACAGTGAAGACGGTGGGGGAGAAGCTGGAGACCATCACAGTGCCCACGCTGAAAATGCGGCGCATGCTCAAGGGTGCTCAGTCCAAGGTGCTCTGCACTGACTGGTCGCCCGACAAACGTCACATTGTTTCCTCCTCACAAGTAAATTAAACACTTTTCAATTTTTACAATAATACTTCTTAATATAAGTACTTATCTACCTATCTTAAACTTCTAAACTTGAATAACCAACACATGATTTGAATAGAAATTGGCCAGGAAATCACTTAACTGAGTGGAATAAGAAGGAAAGCCTTTGTGCACTGCAGTAGGTTAACACAATAATATGGTGAATTATATTATTATAATATAAATTAAAATCACATATCACTGCAATTGTACACGCTAATGTGATGAAATAAAATTTTGTGAATATGCATGGTTGCTTCCAGCTTGAAAGTTAGGATAGTTTAGGACCTGTTAGGTGGCGCTCCTTGTGAAGCAAAGGCAGGTCGCTAATATTATTTAATTTATATTGTTGTCATTACAATTTTGATGGGTGGCTGCAAAGTAGACCACAATTTGTGGCAAAACAAATTGGAAATTTAAAATGTATGCAACATTCTCCACATTCTACGGCTGATGTAACTGGCGTGCTGTGTGTGCAGACTGCAGGATAGCTTGCTACATATAAGTAATCTGTGGTGCAGGATGGCAAGGTGCTGGTGTGGGATGCGTTCACGGCCACCAAGGAGCTCACCATCGCCATGCCGAGCACGTGGGTGATGGCGTGCGCGTACGCGCCGTCCGGCAACCTGGTCGCCGCCGGGTACGTACTGCTAACATTGTATTCACAGCCGTTGTGTGGAACCATCGAGCGCTCTAATTAGGGTTAGGGCTTTTTGGCTACATCCTGACTTTTTATTTCTCCAGACTTAAAAGAATCAATAGCTATTAAGAGGATATTTTATTTAGTAGAGAGATAATGGATGGAGTAAAAAAGTGGTTACACATCAAAGAAAATTAGGTAGGTACTGAACCTATTTTTTTTTATTTTTTTTTTCTTTATTTATTGGAAAGAGGATGGATAACTTATGGGTGGTCCCATATAAAGCAGTAATTTTAGTTCTATCTCATATCTGTAGCCACCAACTGCAACAGACTCAGGGGCGTAGCTACCGCTGTATCAGCCGTATCAATGATGTACGGGGCCCCCGAGCTCCAGGGCCCCCGACGCACATAGGAGTATTTGCGTGATAAAACCGGTCAAAAGTCATAAACAATTAGTTACTTAAAAAAATCCTTTAAACCATTTTTATTCAAGTTAGATAACCAATCTGACAATAATAGCCGCCATAAAACTGCTGCGCGCACTTGCTTATTGTTGTAATGTAAAGTCAGTCGGAACTCAGACATTATTGCAATCGCACGTCTTTGTTCATGCGATGATTGTGTTAGTGGTGTTTAGTTCTCTTGCTATTGTGTTTTCGTGTGGTTGACTACAGAAATAGTACATTACTGCAGCGGCCAGCAAAAGAGGCATTGACAGACGAACCTGTAAATGTGGGCCGAGTCGAAGCCAAGACACACATACGTAAGTCCATCAATGCCGAGTTGTGGTCAAGGCTTGTATAGTATTTTTTCTCAAACGTGCTTGGAAATTTGAGCATTATTTTGACAACCTTCTTCGAGGTAAATCAAAACTGCTGTACTGGCCAAATACATGCGAGCAGCGGCCTGCAAAAGTTGTATGCAAATCCATATCTGTCGTGGTTTAGCGGCCAAATAAATTACATAGTAAACTCATATCTGTCGTGTAATTTATAAATGGAACGATATTTTACTCCGAAACATGGTAACCAAGGAGGTAACTTATCAAAGGTTTTATTTAAATTTCGAACTGGCTGTAAAATACTTTTACTTACATAACATTATGGTAAGTGATACGAAGTTTTTATTTAGCCTTCAGTTTTTACAGGAAACCACTGAACAACTCGGCGTTTTTATATTTTATCACAATCACGGTCGAAAGCGCACTAGTTCGCGGAGACTGCTATTTGCCTAGTAAATGCCCATTTTGCTCATGACGCGGATTGACGCGTGGACACAGACACGCCCCCTTGCCACTTCTTCTCTTTTTTACATTTATATGGTACGGCCTCTAATAGAATAAAATAAGTTTATACATACATTCGTTTTAACGAGTTTATTTATTTATTTATCTACTTACGTGTAACATTAACGCAATGCGGTAAATGCGTTTATCCTAACTTAAACATTTACATCATCAGTCTCTTTATTATTATTCTGGGACAACCAATGGCGGCGAGACGGACCAGAGATGGAGGACGGTCAGAAAATATGAATGTAGCAACACTAGCATACAGCAGTACTGGCAAAAAATAAGTTTGATTGACGAATAAAAACTAAAACTAACGAAATTAGTTTCAAACTAACGATTGACAATTGAATTAGTTTGTCATGTAAAAAATGTAATTAATTGATTGAATTCGTTTTCAATTTTGATTGAAATAGTAATATGACTTTGTGTGAGTGTGTACGATGATCGGTGTATATTTCAGTGAGAGCCCGAAAGCGTGTCGCTGTCGAAGTCTATTTATCTATGGGCTTATGTCGAAGTACGCCGAATTTCGCCATGAACCATTAATTTGAGGTCGGCGCACCATGTCTTCTTCGATCTCTTCCATACATCTCTATTAGCCGTCATCTCAGAAGTCACTCCGTCACTCAGTCAACTAAATGTGGTGGCACAGTTTTAAGCTGGGATAAGATGTGTGTAGGTGGTATAGCAGAGCTATGATAATGTGATGCAGGGGGCTGGACAACAAGGTGACGGTGTTCCCGCTGTCGGGCGCGGGCGACGAGGAGCCGGCCGCGCGCAAGCGCACCGTAGCCACGCACACGTCCTACATGTCGTGCTGCCTGTTCCCCAACACCGACCGGCAGATCCTCACGGGCAGCGGCGACGGCACGTGCGCGCTGTGGGACGTGGAGTCGGGCCAGCTGCTGCAGAGCTTCCAGGCGCACGCGGCCGACGTCATGGCGCTGGACCTGGCGCCGTCCGACATGGGCGACACGTTCGTGTCGGGCGGCTGCGACCGCGCCGTGCTGGTGTGGGACATGCGCACGGGGCAGGCCGTGCAGGCCTTCGACACGCACGACTCGGACGTCAACAGCGTGCGCTACCACCCGTCCGGCGACTCGCTCGTCACCGGCTCCGACGACTCCTGCTGCCGCCTCTTCGACCTGCGCGCCGACCGTGAGGTAACTATCATCTCTTGAGTACAATTATTAGCTCTCATAGACGCCGTTCTTTTTCTTCAAAATTCATCACTGTCCCTAGAGTTTGTTCTGCTCACAATTTGGGGGATATTTTTACGTTTGTATCTATTTGCATGTTCATCAAATACAACTTGAACTCCAAGACCTAAATTATACAGGGTGTCCCTGGATGTATGTATCAAATTGAATAGGGACGTGGGCAAGTTCATTTCCAAACGTTATAGCAAAAAAAAATACTAAAAAAAAAAGAGAAGAAAGATCGAATTCGTGAAAACTACCAGGGCTTTCAATTTTTTTTTTTTTTTAGATAGCCCTGATAGTATTTTTTTTTTATGATTAATTTCTTTGAACACTAAGAGAAGTGATTGAAAATAAAAATTAAAATCGGTCATAACTTTTAAACCGTAAAAAAATTCACTGATATTTTCAGGGTTAAAAAGTTTGGAAATGACCTTGCCCACGCCCCTATTTGATTTGATCCATACTTCCAGGAACACCCTGTATTTGAACTACATTAAGGCTGAGGCTACAGTAGGCAGCGATTTGCGATGCGACTGGAAGAGCGAACCGAGATAAACGTGGTATGGCTACATTATAAGCAAAAATCCGGCGTATATTCGGCGATGACGTAGCAACCCGAGTAAATTTAGATTGCTATCGACACGCTATATCAAATCATCCATCGCGGTTTACTATACGCACAATGTAGCCACACGCATATTTAGTAGCACTATTGAACTAGTCGTGCAAGTGAGAAATCTATATCTATTCTATATCTACAGGGTGAATTTGAATTAATGCGACAAAAAGAAATGGGAGCTTCAGTTACAGTAACATAGTAATTATAAACTGTTTTTTCTACAATCTAAATCGTTAAAAAAAATTACGTGATTATCGTTTTCAAAAGGTCCACTGATGTTATTATCTTTATTTAAATACGAATTATCGGTATTCCAGCAAAATAATTAATATGCAAAATAAATAAGAAAAATTAAAGTATCAAAAAATCTCATCGCAGTGCTCAATAATCGTCGTGGAGTACTCATGTCATTAAACGTTGCCGTTCATAGCGGTCATTTACCTAATTTTGCCTATTTTCTAGTGTAAGTATGCGACGTTGCCAAACCTCGCATGACATTCCTTCCCGGCTCAGACTAAGGAAATTCCCGGCGACCGCCCCGCCGCCCACCACCCTTCCTTCGTTCATTAGTCGTCCTAAAACGTTTGTAGGTCATGGTCGCGCGCGCATTCCGCAAATCCTACTTTACGTATTGCGAATAATTTGTGTTGTTGTCTTGTGTTTGTGTCATAACAATGCCTAGGACGAGACGAAATAAAGAATCTACGTGAAACGCAGCGAAGATTTCGATTAACCTAACACCGTTGGACTTTTATTTGTTGGGAGAAATTAAAAGACTCGTTTACGAACGCGAATCCGAAACTTTAGACGAACTAAAAAACAAAATCATTAGTGCATTCGAAACTGTAAAATCACAGACTTTTTGCGGCGCCGTGCTCAATTGTGTTTACAAAACGGAGGTGGACATTTGGAACAATTACTAAAATACACGTAAGTGTACTGATTTCATAATAATTATTGTAAATACTGTGATTCCAACTTTTTATATACGCCAAAAATACGATAATTGATTTGTTGTTGTAACAAACATTATTCAGGTTATACCTCATACTAAAACATTTTTTCACTATTACTTTTATTGTATTTTTGATCGTCCTAAGCCGACAAAAGTATGAAGGAAAATTTGGTTTCACAAAACTTTTATTTAATCGTGCGCGCGGGAAAGAGATGCGCGGGCGGACGGGGGCGGCGCGATTCATTCAAAGCGATAATGTACCTAAATCGTGCTACACGAAAACGGTAGTACGCGAAATTCTTTGATACTTTAATTATTTTAACGCTTTTCGTAACACTGATCAATTATTTTTTAATTTTACATTTGATATGTTCTACATTTTCTTGAAAACACGTATTATTGTATATTTAAATTTGTCGCATCTATTCAATTTCACCCTGTATATCTTCTTCTATCTATTCTACAGGGTGAAATTGAAAACATGCGACAAATCGAAATGGGAGATTGTACTCATCATTATGAACAACTTTTACTATGGGACCAAACCCGAAATCGCGGAAAAAAATTAGCTGTTCCCTACATTTTGACGAGTTATGCGAACATAAATGATAATGATGAGTACAATCTCCCATTTTGATTTGTCGCATGTTTTCAATTTCAACCTGTATATCTATCTATTCTATCTATCTATATAGCTTCCATCTATCTATTCTATTTCATATCTATCTACAGGGTGTTACGGAAAGGGTATATCAATACAAACGGGTTGAAGAGTCTAGAATCTCTGTACAAAATTTCAGCTCAAAAGCATTAACTTTGAAAATGCTTAATATTTTTTTATTTCGACATCACGGCGCTGCACTGGCGCGCGGCGGCGTGATGTGCGTGTACTAGGCCCACAGACACACTACAAATAATGGATAATGACTCTCGTAGTGTGGTGACACGTTTCGAAATAAAAAAATATTAAGCATTTTCAAAATTACTGCTTTTCAGCTGAAATTTTGTACAGAGATTATAGACGAGATACACTCTTCAACCCGTTTGTATTGATATACCCTTTCTGTAACACCCTGTATATCTTCTATCTATCTATCTATTCTATACATACATATAATAAATCTGTAGACGAGGCGTTTCTGTACATTGAAAATATTAAAAAAAAAAATAGTTGGGATGTTATAGGATAACCAACAGATGCCATTTCATAAATTTTTGGATTTTTGAAGTGAAACTTCTTTAGGCGCGCTTGACTTGGGGAGTAAACTGGCGAATGCGTTACGAAAACGTGTGATCGCGAGTAGGGAAGGTACGTAAAAAATAGCTGGAAATACCTGGTGTAAAAACCCGGTCCCGGTCGCATAAATATGCGACCGGGTTTTTACACCAGGTATTTGCTTCCAAGTACGAACACCGGGTACCGACTCAAAATACTTGCAAGACTATTAAGTATCTTATACGGCTACTCGCTCAAATACGTAGGTACTCAACCGCGTTAGTTTTCGCAAATGCGATCATGCTCCTTTTGGAACAATTTCGTATGCAAGTATTTTTTACCGACTTCACAAAAAGGAGGAGGTACTATGTTCGGCTGTTTGTATGTTTTTTTTTTTGTATGTTTGTTCATCGAATAACTCCGCCAATTGTCGACGGATTTTCAAAATTCTTTTTTTGTTCCAAAGTAGATAATTTTGAGGTGGTCCCACTGTCACCAAGTTAGGATCTGATGATGGGATCTTAGAGTAATCGAGGGCAACCTTTAAATTTTATAGGCTCACTTATTGTTTTTCGCATATTTTACGAAGTATCTTGTGTATTTGCGTATGCTTGTTACCATCTCAGGTAGCTGGGCTGATGATGGAAGTTACAACTCCTTAACAGTAAGAAGTTACTCGAACAGGCAAGGACTGTTTTAGTCAATTGTTTTGATGTTTGATAGGGCATTTGCCACATTTGGTCTCATGATCATCAAGTCATGACCTGATGCTGCAGTCAGGATAGTCTGCAGAGCACCTAACTCCTCGACAACTAACAGCAGATATATCGTGTTAAGGCTCATTGAAAAGGGCTCGATGTGTGGATAAAGGTACTGTTAATGAGGAACACCGAAGTACATAAAGACCTGATGCTGAAGCCAGAAGCATTAGAAAAAGTACCAACCTTGAAATTACAGCACCGTAGTCGTGTTTGGGCTCATTTTAAACAGGACTAAATTTTAAGTTCAATGCAATGTTGACAAGTCTGGCCTGATGCTGCAGCCAGGATTATCAGCATCTAGTCTAAAAACATCAGGGCAGGATTTGATGATGGGATCCTGGAGAAATCGAAGGAACTCTTCAAATATTATAGGCACACCTATAGCGATTTGGGTATTTTTTATAGTAACTCGTGCATTTGCTCTCGGAAAGCACTATTTGGTGATGTGGAACTGATGATGAAGACCACAGATGGCCACCGGAACTACTCAATAATATCTAAGTATTTCACGGGTTGCGATTCGATTACTTTAATAATGTTGCTAAGCAATTTATGCTCGTCACAATGTGAATGGTGATACGGAGCTGATGGTGGATCTGGAGAACTCCTCAACAATTAACTTCCCTGTATCGGGAAAAGCAATATTTGGCAAAACTAAAATAAAGATCCAAAGACACCGACTTCCGAAATTAAAGTTATTTTTCACTTTGTAAAGTTTTTTTTGGAAGTCGGTTTTTTTTTTTCTTAAAATTTTTTTTTTACTTTAATGGTTTGCAAGTGTTTATTTGTAAACGCGATTTTGCTCCTTATTTATTCGAAGTCATTGATCAATTTCCTATGCAAGTAGTTTTACTTCCAACGGGGCTTTTGAATACGCGATTGTATTTCTTATCTGTATGAAGTTATGGATCAGTTTTCTATGGAGATAGAAAATACTTGAAAGTATCTCGCTCCGTCGTGCCTCGACGCTCGAGTACGTAGGTACTCAAATAGTTCAACAACCGCGTTTGTTTTCGCAAATGCGATCATACTCCTTATCAGTAAGAGCAATACCGCACCTCACCCCGCACTTCGAGGTATTCGTCGCCGACTCTTTAGCAAGGGCGCTCGCGAATTGCAGCGCTGTATTGCTGACACACAATTATGCGATTTAAAAGTTTTATTTGAGTTTTAATCACGACGGTTGGATATTGTGATGCTTTTCCGAATTCGTATTTACATATACTGTTTGTATGATTTCGCATTTTTAATAACATGCGATTTAATAACCCATTATTTACAGATAAGTCATTTAAACTAAACTATTTTAGTGTTTTTATTTCATTACGAACCCGACTATATAAATAAACAATTGAACTACATGGTCACTTCATAATAATGCACACGTTCGGGCAGCGCCGCCGCCGACGTCGTTCGGTTCCCCGACACAAATTGCTTTCCGCGCCATTTTTTTTTACGCTACTAGATTTCACGCACACATTTGCACGTATACAAATGTCATTTGTTTATGTAGTAGTAATAGGTAATTATTTTGCGAGGGTTGTATGGAGTGTCCGAGGTGTGGTAAGAGTCTACGGAACAATTTCGTATGCAAGTATTTTTACTTTAATGGTTTGTAAAAGTATTTATTTGTAAACGCGATTGTGCTCCTTATTTATAGGAATTCACGGATCAATTCCCTATGCAAGTACTTTTTACTTCCAACAGGGCTTTTGTTTGATTACGCGATTGTACTTCTTATTTGTATGAAGTTATGGATCAGTTTTCGATGCATATAGAAAATACTTGAAAGTATCTCGAGCCCTGGTTTTAGGCCCTGGTTTCTTAAGGTGGACGTACTTGGAAGCCCTGTTACTCGATTTTGCAAGTACGACCCATGTCTAAGGGCTACGGGCGAGGCGAACGGGAGTTGAGTGGGGGATATAAGCAAGAGAAAGCAGTGCGCGCGCACATTTTCTTTCTCTCTTCCTCTCATAGCCAAATACGTTTGAAGTTTCACTTCAGTCGTGTGGTCATAAGCACACTCGGTTTTTTTTTTTTTTTGTCTGTTTGGATGTGACAGATAATGTGAACAGGTTCAACGTAAAAAGTACTAAGCCAATATGGTTAAATTTGATACTCAAAGATGGTTTAGAACTTGGAGCAATTATTAGTTTTTGTTTTATAGCAATCGCTTCACTCTATCAAAAGATATAATCAATTTAAAGTATTCTTGAACAATTTTTCATTAAGTTTTTTGGAAACACGTAGCGACGTCTATTTTCGCGATATAGTACCTACTAACGAAAACATAATTATTATTATTGTGATATAAATAACATTAATTGAATATGTGAATAATCACATCCTATTAGGCTTACCTTTATGACGAAATAACACAGATACTTATGTCTGTGTTATATTAAAAAACACTACAAAGTGAAAAATAACTTTAATTTCGGAAGTCGGTGTCTTTGGATCTGTATTTTAGTTTTTTGCCACCGACTTCCGAAATTAAAGTTATTTTTCACTTTGTAGTGTTTTTTTGGAAGTCGGTTTTTTTTTTCTTAAAAAGTTTTTATTTCACGCTTTTTAGTGGGTCTGCTTATAATTTATCTAAGTTACAATAGCCTAGTGATCATCGCCTTTTACAAACAAAATATTGCTTTTCCCGATGCAGGGAAGTTAATTGTTGAGGAGTTCTCCAGGTCCACCATCAGCTCCATATCACCATTCACATTGTGACGAGCATGAATTGCTTAGCAACCATATTAAAGTAATCGAATCGCAACCCGTGAAATACTTAGATATTATTGAGTAGTTCCGGTGGCCATCTGTGGTCTTCATCATCAGTTCCACTTCACCAAATGGTGCTTTCCGAGTTACTATAAAAAATACCCAAATCGCTATAGGTGTGCCTATAATATTTGAAGAGTTCCTTCGATTTCTCCAGGATCTCATCATCAAATCCTGACCTGATGTTTTTAGACTAGAAGCTGATAATCCTGGCAGCAGCATCAGGCCAGACTTATGTCAACATTGCATTGAACTTAAAATTTAGTCCTGTTTAAAATGAGCCCAAACACGACTACGGTGCTGTTATTTCAAGGTTTGTACTTTTTCTGATGCTCCTGGCTTCAGCATCAGGTCTCTATGTACTTCGGTGTTCCTCATTAACAGTACGTTTATCCACACATCAAGCCCTTTTCAATGAGCCTAAACACGATATATCTGCTGTTAGTTGTCGAGGAGTTAGGTACTCTGCAGACTATCCTGACTGCAACATCAGGTCATGACTTGATGATCATGAGACCAAATGTGACAAATGCTCTATCAAACATCAAAACAATTTACTAAAACAGTCCTTGCCTGTTTGAGTAACTTCTTACTGTTAAGGAGTTGTACCTTCCATCATCAGCCCAGCTACCTGAGATGGTGACAACCATACGCAAATAAACAAGATACTTCATAAAATATGCGAAAAACAATAAGTGAGCCTATAAAATTTGAGGGTTGCCCTCGATTTCTCTAAGATCCCATCATCAGATCCTAACTTGGTGACAATGGGACCACCTCAGAACTATCTACTTTCGAACAAAAAAAGAATTTTGAAAATCCATCGACAATTGGCGGAGTATTCGATGAACAAACATACAAAATAAAAATAATAATGATGATGATAAAAAAAAAAAACATACAAACAGCCGAACATAGTACCTCCTCCTTTTTGTGAAGTCGGTAAAAAAGATTTTGTTGTCTTCAAGACAATAACAAAATTTTTGGCCATTCTCTTTGTTAAAACCATATTGACCCTCAAGATATCTTAAGGCCATCCACCAAGGCAGAGTTAAGTAAATGTGGGCACAGGTACAGAATAAGGTAAAAAGACTTCAAACTACTTTTTAGATAAACTTCAGTACGATTTAAGAGTAACACTATTGATGAATTCCTTCTTTTATCTTCTTGATTTCTCGACGCTTTATAAGGCATAATATTGGTATGTAAGATATGTACAATACCAAGTTAAGAATTTCTAAATTTGCCGCAGAGAAGAAACCATCAAGACAGAAAAACTAACTTCAAACTTCACCTACACCTTCACCTCAGATATACTTTAGATAAAATGGTGGTATTATTTACAATTTTATTCTAAAACAGACGCAAAATAAAATGGACATAATTATGGCTGTTTGGTCAGATAATCAGCCTCGAGCTGGGCGCTTTCATTTTTATTTATTCTCAAAAAATGAAAGTGACACTTCGTCGCATTGTCATTATGAACCATGAAGACGCAGTGACTGCAGTCGAAAGGGCTGTGGTAGAGAACCCCAGGTAAGGGAAGCGTTACCAGGCAAGATCGGAAGATTCTTCCTTTTCAATGAAGGAGTGGCAATTACACCTTTCCTAAGCGACACATTATTGCTTTCCGACATCCACGCGAACGAAGTCGCGGGCACAGCTAGTTTTCCAATAAATTCGCTTCAATTTCGCTGATATTTTGATGTAGCCGATGCCGTGATTACACTAATGTTGTTCCTATCGACAATAATAATATCGAGATAATATTTGATGTACGGTGTAGCCATATACGTGAGCATTCATTTATTTGTTTGTTTTAATCGCTCATGTGTCGCAGGTCGCGTCGCGGCCTAATGTAGCCTCAGTATTATAAAACTTTTAGCGAGTTGAATTGCTAAAATATGTTGGTCCCAATATGACCTACAGAGTTGGATTGATTGTTGGATTCATTATTCTGTAAATAAATATTCGTAGCTGTCGCGAATCATATGTTGATCGACATGCAACCTTACACGACGCGGTGCGCAGGTGGCGCGCTACTGCCGCGAGAGCATCATCTTCGGCGTGAACTCGGTGGAGTGGTCACTGAGCGGGCGCTTGGTGTTCGCGGGCTACAGCGACTACACGGCGTGCGCCTGGGACGCGCTGCGGGCCGTGCGCGTGTGCGTGCTGTGCGGCCACGAGCACCGCGTCACGCGCGTGCAGCTGTCGCCCGACGGTACCGCGCTCTCCACCGCCTCCTGGGACGCCACGATACGGGTACGTGCACACTCACAGTACACACGAGCACCGCGTCACGCGCGTGCAGCTGTCGCCCGACGGCACCGCGCTCTCCACCGCCTCCTGGGACGCCACGATACGGGTACGTGCACACTCACAGTACACACGAGCACCGCGTCACGCGCGTGCAGCTGTCGCCCGACGGCACCGCGCTCTCCACCGCCTCCTGGGACGCCACGATACGGGTACGTGCACACTCACAGTACACACGAGCACCGCGTCACGCGCGTGCAGCTGTCGCCCGACGGCACCGCGCTCTCCACCGCCTCCTGGGACGCCACGATACGGGTACGTGCACACTCACAGTACACACGAGCACCGCGTCACGCGCGTGCAGCTGTCGCCCGACGGCACCGCGCTCTCCACCGCCTCCTGGGACGCCACGATACGGGTACGTGCACACTCACAGTACACACGAGCACCGCGTCACGCGCGTGCAGCTGTCGCCCGACGGCACCGCGCTCTCCACCGCCTCCTGGGACGCCACGATACGGGTACGTGCACACTCACAGTACACACGAGCACCGCGTCACGCGCGTGCAGCTGTCGCCCGACGGCACCGCGCTCTCCACCGCCTCCTGGGACGCCACGATACGGGTACGTGCACACTCACAGTACACACGAGCACCGCGTCACGCGCGTGCAGCTGTCGCCCGACGGCACCGCGCTCTCCACCGCCTCCTGGGACGCCACGATACGGGTACGTGCACACTCACAGTACACACGAGCACCGCGTCACGCGCGTGCAGCTGTCGCCCGACGGCACCGCGCTCTCCACCGCCTCCTGGGACGCCACGATACGGGTACGTGCACACTCACAGTACACACGAGCACCGCGTCACGCGCGTGCAGCTGTCGCCCGACGGCACCGCGCTCTCCACCGCCTCCTGGGACGCCACGATACGGGTACGTGCACACTCACAGTACACACGAGCACCGCGTCACGCGCGTGCAGCTGTCGCCCGACGGCACCGCGCTCTCCACCGCCTCCTGGGACGCCACGATACGGGTACGTGCACACTCACAGTACACACGAGCACCGCGTCACGCGCGTGCAGCTGTCGCCCGACGGCACCGCGCTCTCCACCGCCTCCTGGGACGCCACGATACGGGTACGTGCACACTCACAGTACACACGAGCACCGCGTCACGCGCGTGCAGCTGTTGCCCGACGCACACGTGCACACGCACAGTACCGACGCTACACACTGCTGACAGTTTGCTCTGTTACAGATCTGGGCGTAAGGCGG
The DNA here is from genome assembly GCA_945859645.1 of Amphipoea oculea. Classification (NCBI taxonomy): domain Eukaryota; kingdom Metazoa; phylum Arthropoda; class Insecta; order Lepidoptera; family Noctuidae; genus Amphipoea; species Amphipoea oculea. Next base: position 21,941,513 of record OX243878.1, on the reverse strand, counting down.
CAGCGGCGAGGCGCGGCTCGGGCGGCTAGCCTGCATGTTGGCGCGTTAGTCCAATTCGAAGTGAATACGTTGCGCTGCTGTGGCACTGAGCCGAGCGCAGTTTATGTTGCATCGTCCGCCGCTATGGCGCCAGTCGCGCTGTTGTCGCGCGACTCTGTACCGGTCCTCACGCGCATAACTCAGGCGAGGGACTGACTGTGGATAATAGGCGCATTTCTTTATTTTAAAGTTTAGTACGATTCCGAATACCTTGTGCGTAGTTTTAGCCGAGTATACCTTTACTAGCACTAGTCGATGATAGTATGATAATAATAAAATACATATTATTTATAAAGATCTAAGTAATGTATGTAAATATTGGTTATCGAGCACGTTGAAAGGTGGTGTTAATTTTTGCGAGTATTTATTTTAGACTTAGTTGTCTCGAGTATTGTAAGAATGAGAATGAATGGGCGGCTCGACGCCGTTCGTCCAACAGCTCAGTGTTAGTCTCCTACTATTATCAATAAATTTAAATGTTATACCTATTTCTGTTTCATTTCTATTTTCTATCATTAAGGCCTGCGCAGACGACGGACTTTTCTCCGTGGCGGAGAAAAAAGTACGCTCCGCGAATAAAAAGTCCGCCGCGGATTTACCGTGAACTCAACGCGCACGGTGTGCGATCATTTGTTGCCCGTTATCATCGTGCATACGTACCGTAAAATGAGGCTACTTTGCCCCGTTTTTTGCTCCAAATTTTGAAAAGTGTGACTGACGTAAAATGCTTCTTTGTTATGGCTTTTGACAATATTTCCACAACTTATATAACATTCTGGCTCTAATATTTCAATGACAAAAATAGTTGTTTACTTTGATTTTCATTCATTTTTTTTATTTTAATAATGGAGCAATGTTACCCACCCTTTCGGAAACATTGCTCCTACATTTAACTTGTACTAAAACAGGAACATTTTTGAAACAGTGGCAAAGTTAACAGCCTCAGCTGTTACTAATCTTCAAAAATAATAATAAGGAAGCAATTTTTTTATTTCTCGTCTTATTAATATGGTTTGAACAAATTAAAGGAACTTTTCTATTTATATTTTATTATTTATCGGATGCGTTTAAAAATATTTCAATTTCCTTGCAGTTTTAGAGATTTGGTCGAAATTAGAGATTTGGTGCATATTTAACTTCACGGAGCAAAGTAGCCTCATTTTACCGGTACCTACGTCACTCTCGAGCGCGCAACGTGGACTAAAGTGCGCCATGTGCGTTGCTTCGCCAGTTCGCCTAGTCACACGAGTTCAATTTTTTTCGGGGACTCCGCCGTACTTTTGTCCGGTCCGCTCTCTGCATGTCCTCGGTTATTCGGGGGACTTTTTTTACGCGGTACTTTTAATCCCTCGTTTGCGTTACTCGATAGGTACAGTTGTATTGTAACTAAGCGATCTATTTTAGCGGACAAAAAAGTCCGCGGACAAAAATCCGTCGTCTGCGCAGGCTATAAAGCCAACCATGCCGAAAATCGAATGGCGTGCAATAGGAGAGACCTATGTCCAGCAGCGGAGTGCTGTTGCTGCTGGCTGATGATAATGAAAACCATCCACAATAATAATTATTATTGCTTTATTAACATTGCATCTGGCCGCGTACATGTAGGAGGAATCGAGAAAAATAACGTTTTGAAATTGTCGCCCTGGAACCTACTACCGGGACATAAAACTGTCCTGTAGCTTCGGCTGCCGCTATAGTTACTATACTTTTTGTTGCATGCGCACTCAGACAATAGAAAAGCGATGGTCATACGTACTCGTAACCCACATTTTTTCGCAATTGTATTATACAATTGCGAAAAAATGTGGGTTACGAGTTGTCAACGTATGACCATTGATAGAATACTCTCTTTATACAAAAAAAAAACCCCGGCAAATACATTTTGCCGAGAGATCGCTTTACAGGAGCCAGTGCCGGCCAGTGAAAACAATGATTAAACTTTCTTTAATCATTGAGTGAAAAAACGGGATTTCGGGAAAGCATTTCTGACTGAGGGGACCTTAGACGATCAATCTGGCTGGCAGAACAAAACGAGGTTTTGATAAAAAGGTGGCATAGTACAATTTTTTTAACTGGTGGTATGGGGAAACACGAATCCAAACGGGATACGGGGAAACCTTAGGAACACTGACCTTGTATAAAGTGCTTAGGAACCATTCGCTCTTTTTTCATAAAAACCATTTTGGCATCTAATTAGTTTTTATTTATTTATAAAAATTATTTGACATAAACCATTTTACCTATGGACTTGAAATGCGGTTAATTTAAGTAATAAAACAGTCTGCTGCTTTGGGTGGGGGCGAGGTAGAGAGTGCTGACAACGACACTGCCAGCACTGCTGTCAACTTACTTAAAAACAAGAAATATCGATATTTTGTATTCGAAAGATTCGAATTATAAACGTAACAAAGTGCACTCGTATAAGACTCTTCATTTGCTAAGCGTTTCCCCAACTATGATTGGGTCCGCTTTCAGTCTAACCGGATGAAGTCTATTTTGCATGACGCAACTGCCTATCTGACCTCCACAACCCAGTTACCGGGTAATATTATACCCTTACGAGTTCTAACATGGATACATCTTATTGGGAAGAAAGGGCATGAAACTGTAGAGCCCCCGAGACGTTCAATTGGATATAAAAATAGATAAAACTAAAATTATAGATATTTCTGAAAGAATAGTATTAATGCTCCTCACGGCCGTAGCTAGGGGGGGGGCATTGTGGGGCAATGCCCTACCTTGAAAACACAATGCCCTACCTTAAAAATACCAAAAACTAAGATAAATTATTATAATTAAATTGTTTGTTCATAATTTGAGATAAAAAAAATTGTAGCGATAGGTATAGGATAGGATAGCACTGCAGTGTGCGAATCAATCAATAGGCCTCAAAGGCTATCAATGGGTCACGAGAGAATGGCTGGTATGGTATTTCTGGCCTTTGAAAAAAAAGAACAAAATCAGTTGATGTGAACGAAGTTCGAAGTTCTTCGCATTTTTAATAACATGGCGAATCGTAGAATTCAGCTGTTTTAAATATTTTTTATTATTATGTTAATTACTATAATAAGTTTGCAGAAACAATATGATCTAAATGCTATTTTTGGTCGTATCTATTTACTCGTATCACCCCACCCAACAATTAATTATTACCTCACCCTTACTCAGACGTGGATCTCTACATCCAAATCTAGAAGTTAAACCATCTTTTTCCCTTGTTCTTCATCATTGAGGATTTAATAGTTCTTAGATCCATGCTCATGCTCTGTCACAGCAATTATTTGTCTACGAATAGCTATTGAATTTACATCACTTTCCTAGAGGTCAATGATATACATGGTGATTGGTTTAGCCCGTGCTTCGAGGGCAGATCAATAATTATGATAAATTTTTTCCTTTCGCCCTACCTGTAACCAATGCTGCCCTACCTCAAATTCGACTCTAGCTACAGCCCTGATGCTCCTACAATGAACACGAACATATATTTTTACCCGATTACGGCAAAGCCAAATCATAACCCCACCTGGTTAATATTTTATGTTTGCATTTACGTGTGTTCCACTGTAGCGTCTAAACTCCTCAGGAACCGATTTCGATGAATGAGGAATCAATAGATTTGTAATAATAGTTCGGGTTACATAAGCAGAGGCGTAACTAGGGTGGGGCAAAAAGAGCACGAGCCCCGGGTGTCTATCGAAAGGGGGCGCAAAATCGCCGATTATTCAATTAAAAAAAAAACAAAATACACGACAATAAGCCATTTCATACTCTTATATTTACTTCGTGATCCTGAAGGATAATTCTCGTAACTGCTTAACAGGGTACAATTAATATGCACCGTTGCGCAGCTATTAACTGCAAAAATAAGGGGACCCATGTATTGCCAAAAACAAAGCGTGCGAGAATGCTCTCCAAAAAAATTGGAAACTCGATATTTCGTCGAGACTATGTGTGTTATCTTTTTTAAACCTAAAGACTTTAAGGGAGAAATTCGTTTACAGGTATGCTCCCAAGAGAACTTAGTTTGTTTCCATTACCTACATTCGTTACCCAATACCACACCACAAGACATGGTTGTAAATTATAGTAAATAAAGGTGTGTATGTGTGTGTGTTTATATTATCATATTATGCTACAATGAACACCTCTGGAATCCCATTCATTGATATTTCATGAAATAGTCATTCAATAGGAAAAAAACACGTAATATACGTGAGGATTTGTAATTGGCTTTCGGGTGTCTATGGTTTCCTTTTTTGTTTGTTTTTATTAGCTGTAACTCCTCCATGTACTAAAATAAATAAATAAATAGTATTATACCATCGATATTATACGAAGTTACTGAGTTGTATTGATGATTTTAATTATTATAATTCTGTAAAGTCATATTTGTTACGTTCGCTCGTGAATCACCGTTATCACCGTCACGTCACCGTCGTCGTCGTCGTTAACTATATGGATCCACAAAAAATGAATTTGAATTTTAATCAACATTCCAAATGACACTGACCTACAAATTGCAAAATACGTAAGAAAGAATTCCGCGGGCTACCCTGGCAGTTTCCGCCCGGCCACGACTTTTGACTTAGCGGCAAGCGGCGCGGTTTCTTTTGTCTAGCGTTGACGCTGCGAGCGGTGCGTCACCGTGTGTCGTGGCATGGTTCATACATTTTGGTATATTTGTTTTTGCCGCTCGCCGCCCCGCGCTAAGCTGCCGCTGATACATGCGCGGTCAGAGGGGGGGGGGGTCGTGGGGGTCATGACCCCCCCCAAAATCATTCAAGCTGTCGAGAGTCTAAATTATTTACTTGCCTTACTGACTTAAAACCTATCCGAGAGTGTGCAAATTTTCGAGCTCGCTTCGCTCGCTCTTGCATTTAGATTCTGATAGCTGCTTGAGCTTGCCTGCATAAGTCGCCAATGTAACTCCTATTTCTACTTTAAAATATAAAACAAAACCTAATCAACAGAGGCGGATTGTCCAAATTTTCGCCACCCTACATAGGTACTCTACCATTCTAATACATACGACCAATTTGGCAGCATTTAAGTAACACCCCCCTATGTAAGAGCTGCGTCCCTGAAAAGCATAAGTAATGTGAAGCTGGAGATTAACATATCATCACGCCTTTAATCCCCAAAGGATTTGGCAGGGGTGTACCTTCATATAGTACTTACACCCACATTTGGCCAGTTATTAAATGAAATGTCATAAAAGGCGATCCTACTGCCGTCAACCGGGCACAAATCCAGACTCCAAGCTGCTTCTGAGAAATTTCTGATGGAAAAACTCTTTAACACTTTACCCGACCTAGGAATCAAACCCAGCTAGGGCCTCATTGTCAGCAGTACCGCTTGCGAACACTAGACCAACGAGGAGATGTACCTCCCTTAAAATATTCCTCGGCACCCATGATGCAACCCAAATCTTGGGCTGCGACCGCACCTGCGCTGATAGCGGCGATTTCGTGGCCAGGCCGTTCCCATACCTGAAAGTACTCTGTGCATACTTGTATACAACAGGATGGAGGTCATAGTGAAGAATTTGTTATCCGCATTAGTTTGAATCGTTTGTGCGTAGTCCGTATACAGGGTGTCCCTGGAAGTATGGATCAAATCGAATAGGGACGTGGGCAAGGCCATCTCCAAACGTTTTAGCAAAAAAAAAATACAAAAAAAATAAACTAAAAAAAAAAGAGAAGAAAGATCGAATTCGTGAAAACTATCTATCAATTATATCTATCAATTTATTTTTTTTAGATAGCCCTGATAGTATTTTTTTATGATTATTTTCTTTGAACACTAAACGAAGTGATCGAAAAAAAAATTAACATCGGTCATATCTTTTGAACCGTAAAAAAATTCACTGACATTCTCAGGGTAAGTTTAGAAATGACCTTGCCCACGCCCCTATTCGATTTGATGCTTACTTCCAGGGACACCCTGTATATTTATTTATTTATCCATTTATTTCAGGCATCAAGGCCCATATAAAAACACATAAAATACAATATTAATATAACTTAAAAATACTATAAATACATACAACATTATTATCACACTAAGAAACTAACTAAACTAAACACGAAGTGTCGGCGTCGTGTTTCGCTGACTGGTGTCATGTAGCCGGCCACGAAACCGGCGATACACAACACCCTTCGGCCAGAACTCTTCCTTGAGGAACTTCTCGAGATGGTGTGTCGGAACACGCACCACGAACGACTTGAAGTTCATGTTGTGACGCGACTCCAACTTCTCGACCCTCAAAGTCCAGTTGGTCTTCACACGCAAGTACTCCACGATCTCCTCAACCTTCGTGGAGTGGTGCAGTCTGGACACGTACAACTGCGTCGTCGGGATTGCTGGACGCAGCAGCATGTTGGGTCCTGCCAGCGCGGTGCCGCACTGGTTCCGACAAGGAGGTTTCTTCTTCTTCTCCACTTTGATGAAACCATCCTTGTCACACGTGTCCTTCTCTGGATCCTGCCTATTCAAAACCTTGTTGGGTTTCGACCGGCTCCGTTTACCCCCTTTTAGTTTTTCCGCTAGTATTACCTGCGAGTTTTGCGACTCAGCAGGCTTGCTAGCGGCTACTATTGCTGCGTAGGCTCGATTGGGGGTCGACGAACCTACACACGTCGTTGTCTCCACCTGTGTCGAGGCAGGGACGGCCACGGCACGCGTTGCAACGCATGCATTCTCGGCAGCTGGTGACGCATTCGAGCCCGCCGACTCGAAACTGCAGATGGAGGCGTTTTGTGCCCCGCGACACGTGTTCACATTTGCGGCGTCCGCGTCGGTAGGTGACCTACTTGCAGAAATTGCGTTGCGCAAGCGCACTACTTCTGCCCGTAGATCACTGATGGTGTTGTTAGACACCTCCAGCTTTTGCTGCATCTCGGCCTGGCTTTGCTTCAGGAATGTAATGTCCTTCAGCAGCCTGGTGACGTCTACGTGGTCAAATGTGACGGGAGGCAGCTTGTGCAGATCCTTCGCCACGAAATCAGGCACGTCGTCCGGGTCGGTCTCCTTCATCAACGTTACGATGTCCTGGAGACTCTTCTCTGTACCATCCCTTCGACGAGACGGCATCTGGCTGACTTTGCCGAGCGTTGTGAACAGCAGCAACTTAGCACTGCTAATCTCCTCCTCCTTGTAGGATGACTTGCAGATCTGCAAGATGCTGATCTCGTCCATGTAGTCGATGGCATGTTTGATGAATGCCAACACTTCGTTGGCTATGAGAGTTTGGGAACTCATAGCGGAAAACGGGCAGCGACTATAGCCGCGCAATTCGCGAATATAATATTCGTACTGTGCAGCGCAAACGCGACCGTACTCGACCGCGCATCGCAACGCAATGATATATAGAGGAATATGGTTTGCCCCAAGCGCGTGAAACTAAAAACTAAGTGCAAGGCTGCATTTTGGTAAATAGCAACATTGGTGTGCTGATTACTTCGCCCCGTCTATGTATTCGACTGAAAGACTTGTATCTATAGTCATGAATAAAAATTAAGAAAAAAAAAAGATTACTTCGCTGTGCGCCATTTTCCTTTTTCCACCATTGTTCTGCATTGTTCTACAAGTGTGCAATCAAAGAAGTCGTATCGATCTTCTGCAATTTAGTTTAAAGACCGTGCCTGAGCTGTATGTCTATCAAGTCGTCTACTCTGTTTTATACGGTGTGATTTAATTAAGCCATCATGCGGCCACAACTCGTTTTGCCTCTGGCTCTGCTATTTATAGCGCTCGGAGTTCCCTCAAACGCACAAAGTAAGTGTAAAATTTGTATTGCAACTATGTTATAGTACAACTAGACTTGGAACGTTAATATAGCCATCTCTTGATGGATAAGTAATGGATTAGACGAAGTTGGGGGCGGGTTGTGGGTCGCGTAACTTATCCTGGCACTAGTGCCGTGCACGACACAAGTAGTCGATACCGCCGCAGATGATGGGCGACGGCTGCTTGCATGATGTCACTGGATGAGTAATTACTTCTTTCGACCTAATTACGTTTAATTAAAACGATAAAATATCGTGCAGCATTGCGGGCGCAGTGCGACAGTACGCTCTACGTGTTCTTCAAATATTATTTGTATTTAGACCAAGGACAGTCGTAATCGACAAACTTACCGCTAGCAATGCTTGGATCAGTGACTTCATTACAGTTCCCAGTGACAATATTGTACTCGTAGTGGATCGTCGTAGCGGGGTGCGCTCCCGCTCGTTCTCCACTGGCTAGACGAGTACCTACTCTGAGCAAGGCCCCAATGAAGTACATGACTTAGTTTATGCTCTAAATTATGTTCATTCACTTTCATTTAGTAGTTCGCTTTGAAAGCCCCAGCATAGACGTTATAGAAAAATATTTTTCTTATGATTACATACATTTCATATTGGTGGAAATAATCTTTAAATCATACAGCGTGATAGAACTTAGTAATATTTGAATGTAACAGGCACATCATGTCATTAGATAAGAAGCATGTTTCATTTAAAAAACTCCTAATCACTGTGAATGTTAAATGTTGAGTACACATCACAGTGCTATTAACTGTAGATAACAGTTTCCCTGGTCTTAGTGTTGTTTGTTTCTCATGTTAACTTTATCAGTTAAATTGAACCAACGCACATGTAATCTTTCTGTTTCTTTAATCATAAAACAATTTACATGTTGTTTGTTTATTATACTTACTAACTGTAGACTTATAAAAATAGAAGGTTATGAATAGCAGTCACAGAACAGGAAAAAAAGAAGGAAATTATGTTTATTTGCAGTAAACATGACGCAAAAAAGAACATAAACAAAAATAAAATAAAAAAAAGGTAGGGGGAAACATGTGTCACATCCACGCAATACGGCTATCGCTCAGCATTATGCTGCAACACTATGCAAGACAGCCCCAGCACTGGTTTTCAGCAACAACATGTAGCTAGGTTCCTCATCCTATATTATATAAGTCAAATATCACTGGACTATGTATTGTACTTATGTTTTTGTTGTTAGGCAGATTTATAAAATTATGCAAACAGTAAACATTTATTTGGGTAGGTATTGTCCATTGTCAATCAGCAGGAGAAACAAAACATGAATAGAAAACAAATTATACAGGGTCTTCGGTTAATCTAGGGAACACATAGGGGAGTCTAATACTCATGAATATTACCAACTTTTAAGTACAATGGGACTATCATAGAAATATGGAAATAAGACCTGCTTTTCTCAATATTTAGATTGCATAGGTTTTGCACCCTGTAGGGAACAGCTGATTTTTTTTCTCATGTTTCTAATACTCCATTTGAAATAAGATTTGACATTTAAATAAACCTTTTTTACAGTCCATTCAACCAATTTTGAATTCTATTGCATTGGTGGCACGACAAATCGCAGCTGCAGTAAACAGTTGGTATTGTAACCACTTTTTTGCTTTTAATGCCATCCTTATGCCTACAGTTTAGAAGTCAAAATCGGTTGAACGGACTGGAAAAAGGTTTATTTAAATGTCTTATCTCAAATGGAGTATAGGTATCATTTAAAGTAATTATTGCATGACTTTTTCTCATTTAGGTACTATACTCAATTTGTTTAGGTAATTAAATAAAGGTAAACAAAAAAACCTCATGCTGTGGTTAACCAACTAAACGTAATACCAGTCTATTCAGTTGTCATGCTACGTCACAGTTGTACTCTTCAATTTAGCAATGTTATAATTCGTTAATAATGTTGCTAAATTGAAGAGTACAACCGTGACATAGCATGACAAGTGAAGTGAGTGATATTACGTTTAGTCGGTTAACTAAGTCACGTGGTTTTTTTTGTTTACCTTTATTTAATTACCTAAACAAATGGAGTATAGTTGTGTTAATTTTATTAATTCACATAATATTATTGTATTCCCTGAAGGATTAGGCAAAGGTGTATCTTTTATTACATAATACAGGGAGTTTACCATAACGGGTTTATTCATTCACTGGATAAAAATTACAGGTTGTATAGTATGTTCCAAAAGCATCTGATGAAAATGTATACAAATGGATCAGAAAACATACTTGTGAGAGCCAATTTGTGTGGCCACTTACAAAATAATTGAGTGCTTTGATTTGATTATTTGAATACTTAAAACCCAAAAAATTCAATTCTCATTTTCGAATCACCTTAGAGACGTGTGCTTAAATTCAAAATTCTAATTTTTTAATCACCTTGCAGACATTTTTCATTTGACAACTGAGATTAATTTTACCAAAAGCGTTATATGATTTTGTAGATGAAAAGTGGTGAAATATAAAGGTAAAACCTAAATACAGATGAATGTGTTAGTAATTTCTTTTAGTTAGTGTCTGCGGAAGAATTTAATCTGAACAGGGTTTGCTACCTTCATCAATTGGATACTTTTGGAGCCGACCATAGCTGACACTTGGTAAAATAATATGGAGCTATTTCATTGTAGTTGATGGCCATTACATAAGCAGCATTACATTTTGGTGTAGTTCATGACCGTTACACAAGCAGTGTACTAGCAACTAATGCTTGTATGTATGTTAGTGTTTACATGTACACTAATTATTAGGATACACTTATTTTATGTAATACTAGCTAACCCGGCGAACTTCGTACCGCCTCAGAATCAATAAGAACGAATCTATGAGAAAATTATTAATCTTCATTTTTTTTTTTTCGTGAATTTTTCCCATGTTTTAATAGTAAGTTATTCTGCTATTTGGGGCGGAGACAAATACAACAAATCAAACATCATTAATATCGGTTTAGCCTTTCTTGAGTTATAAATAATAATAATAATAACTTTATTTCGGGTGGCATAGACCCATAGAAACCTTAACCTATTACATAATTAAAGAATTTATAATTTGGCATGACTCGCCACACCTGCACACGACATGACCCACTGCTTTTGAAAGGGACAGTCAAAACGTACAGCTATTGCGTTCAGAATGCCGTTGTTGCTACCCCATATACGGGCCAGCAGGGAAGCTGCTTTTTTGCGCATGATGGCCTGGAAACAATCAGTGCGCGCTTCAGCAAACATCCCAGACGCGCTGCATCGCCACGGCAGACCCAACAACATTCTGAACGCATTATTGTACTGAGTGCGCAGGGCTCTGTAGGCTCGCTACGTATATGCGTATAAATGGTCTTTGTTTTATTTATACAGTGTGTCCCGTAAGTCAAGCCGGAATCGAGTAATAGGCCAAGTCAAAATCGTTATCAGAAAAATATTTATAAAAAATCTTGGGAATAAAAACAAACTAAATAAAAAAAATTTTTTTTTTTTTTGGAATGATTATTAAATGCGCCAACTTTTAATGTTACATGCCAAACTTAATAAAACAACGGTTGACTTGACGGCAAACGAATGAGTGAACATTTATTATTTAGTGACAATCTAGTACACACAAATAATGTAGAGGGCGCTAGTTGTATTGATATTGTTACCATACTAATTAAAACAACAAAACTCGCATAGTAAATTTTTTTCAGTACAGTCACACGGTGTGTTAGAAAGCCCGATTTTGTTGCATGCCCTTTTTATTACAGAAATCGATAGTATTTATCATTTTAAGCACTACAGTCAAAGTCCGGCATCGATACGACTTGTAGATGTTTTTTAAAAAAATCTCAAAGTTGCTGTATAACCGGGTCATGAAAATAATAAAAAAAATTATATAAAAAAAACCAGCCTACATATTTAAATTTCCATTATAATTACTAATCAAACTTATAATACCTAACTATCTGACAAGTTTTCGTGTCTGTATTGCAAATAGATCGCGAATAATTAGTTTGTATTATTTTATTTTGTACGTGTACTATTTTGCTTTAACTTATAATTTTGTTTTTTTTTCTATAATTTTCGTGTATTGTATTGTGATTTATTTTAATGTGTTCGTCCTTGTCAAACTTATACCTAGATATTAAGTGAAAGATGTGGTCGCCTATAATTGGAGGCGCACACATTTAATTGGCCCTCTTCATGTTGCTAAGAATAAAACTGTGTAGCCTCTGTTGGCGATCCAAATAAATAAATAAATATAAATATTAATATTAATATTTTTATGTTTTTTCCTTTTAATTAAATTCCTGGCCATAATGCGGTATTAGATGGAGATATTTGACCAGACGATTGTCAACATGTATGTCTATCGACATTATTAAAACCACAATCTAATTCAGCGTTATTTAGAAGTTATGGGAATTTTCAGTTATATCCGGATTTTTTTGTACTAGGGTTGTCACTTTAACCAGAATTTTAAATTTAATATTTTTTATAATTTTGAGTTTAGCTGAAAGAAGTCGTATATATTATCGATTAATTATCTTTATATGTGCATTTACCAATAACTGAAACTATACCCATGGGCACTCTTATTCTTTGATTCTTTCGCTTAGTCCGCCTGGGTGGGTACCACCGACTCGTCTATTTCTGCCGCCAAGCAGTAGTGTTGGACTATTGTGTTTCGGTTTGAAGGACAGTTAGCCAGCAAAATTATAGGCACGTGAGACAGAACACACCTTAAAGTCCTTATTTCCTCTGACCCAGTCATTTCTGACTTTCATTTAAAGGACAGAAATAAAAGTGCAAAGAGGATCCCATTACCAGCAGAAGCTTTAAGTTTGTTAAAACCAGTTAATGCGAAAAATGTTCTAGTGGATGATCATTCGTCATTCACTGAACATGATGAAGATACTTTAATTATTCAAAATGAAAACCAAGATTTATAATTTTTCAGTTTTTTGTAAATATTTTTAGTTTTTACAACCCGGATAAAACTTGACATTTTCGAATGTGACAACCCTGGCTAAAATAGAAAAATTCTCATAACTTCTAAATAACGCTGAATTAGATTGTGGTTTTAATAATGTCGATAGACATACATGTTGACAATCGTCTGGTCAAATATCTCCATCTAATACCGCATTATTGCCAAGAAATTAAATAAAAAGTAAAAAACATAAAAATATTCATATTTCGCGATCTATTTGTAATACAGACACGAAAACTTGTCAGATAGTTAGGTATTATAAGTTTGATTAGTAATTATAATGGAAATTTAAATATGTAGGCTGTTTTTTTTTTATATAATGTTTTTTATTATTTTCATGACCTGGTTATACAGCAACTTTGAGATTTTTTTAAAAAACATCTACAAGTCGTATCGATGCCGGACTTAGACTGTAGTGCTTAAAATGATAAATACTATCGATTTCTGTAATAAAAAGGGCATTCAACAAAATCGGGCTTTCTAACACACCGTGAGTCAGTCAAAGTTTGGCAAAGTATTAATTTTGAATATTTGGTTGGCAAAAAGTGACGTTTAAATGCCAATAATTTTAAAAGTACACAACTCAGATTTTTTTAAATATTTTTCTAATAGCTATTATGACTTGGCCTATTACCCGACTCCGGCTTGACGTCGACTTACGGGACACCCTGTATAGATAAATCAATCAATTTAACGAAACAACCACTAAACAATAATAATTATAATCATACATTATTATACAATGTGACAGCATGTGTCAGATTTTTCCACTGAATTAAAATTGAAGTATACAAGTGAAATTACACCAAAATGTTTTAAGATTTTCTCACTCCCACTGGCCCATGTTTTATACTTGTTTCAAAACCAATCTAAACCATCAAAACCAATCACGCGGCAGCGTAGCGTGTCAAGCCAAGTTTAAGCTAACAAACAGAACTGGCGAGCAGCACCGTGTGTAATATTACACGAACCATTGGGAACCACTTTTGACCCCCTCATAACTCAAAAACTATTTCACATAAACATGTCAAAGGCTCATATACAGGGTGTTACAGAAAGGGTATATCAATACAAACGGGTTGAAGAGTGTATCTAGTCTAGAATCTCTGTACAAAATTTCAGCTCAAAAGCATAACTTTGAAAATGCTTAATATTTTTTTTATTTCTATAGTTTATTAAATTGAAATTATAACAAACGTGTCACCGCACTACGAGGGTCATTATCCATGATCTGTAGTGTGTCTGTGCGCCTAGTACACGCACATCACGCCGCCGCGCGCCAGTGCAGCGCCGTGATGTCGAAATAAAAAAATATTAAGCATTTTCAAAGTTAATGCTTTTGAGCTGAAATTTTGTACAGAGATTCTAGACCAAATACACTCTTCAACCCGTTTGTATTGATATACCCTTTCTGTAACACCCTGTATTGATACTTGCGAGATACATATGTGCTCCAAATGTAATAAACGCCTCAAACGGTTATTTAGATACTAGCACTTTGCCCGCGACTTCGTCCGCGTGAAATTCGTTTTTCTTTCCTTTAAAAATTTCGAAAATGTATTGTTCGGGCCAATTTTTAAGTTTATAGATCAAAGGAATCAGATTTTTCAAATAAACTGTATCCCCGCTTTTCAACCCCACAGGGGTGGAACTTCGAAAAATGGTTTGGGATGTGTTCATAAATAACTTGACTCAAAAACCTATACCCTATTTCGATTTAATGGAAGCAAGCAGTAAAATCCACCCCTTAAACTTTATTACCCTTTTCCACCTTGGTTGGAGTCGATTTTAGAAAAACCCTAAAACACAAACTTTTTTATTTATTGTTTTAGTAGTAGTTACCGAGTTTCGAGTTAATCCGACAGCATGTTACATATTTTTCTAAACTATTAACGTTGTCACCCCCTCAATCCTTTGTGAGGGGGGTTTTATTAAAACTAAAAGTGACAATCTTAATTATTTACTGAGCCAAATATTGCCAAGTTTCAAGTTTATTAACCAAATGAATAAGTTTTTTCATATAAACTGTACCCCACTTTTCACCCCCACAGGGGTGGAATTTCTAAAAATCGTTTGGGATGTGTTCATTACTTGACTCAAAGATTATTTATACCAATTTTCGAGTTAATCAAGTCACGCAGTAAAATCCTCCCCTGTAAAATTAACTACCCCCTTTTCACGCAGTTAAGGGTAGATTTTCGATAAACCCTGATACACGTCATTCTTTATTTTTGGACTTAAGTATAAATACCGAGTTTCAAGTTAATCGGACCGCGCGTTAAAATTCTCCCATACAAATGACACACCCCGATCCCCCTTAAGGGGGTAGTTTAGAAAAACAAAAAATGCCAATCTTCATAATTTACTTACATAAGGATTCGTGCCAAGTTTCAAGTTTAAAAACTCAAGGAATAAGATTTTTCATACAAACGAAAATCCCCCTTTTCGTCCCCTTAAAGCTTGAATTTCCAAAAATCCCTTCTTAGTGCTCCCCTATATTATAAAAGGAAGCTGTGTGCAAAATTTCACATTCGTAGTCCCAGTATTTTCGGCTGTGCGTTGATATGTCAGTCAGTCAGTTTTTCCTTTTATACAGGCTTATTTTTTTATCACCATCCAAATTTTTACAGGGTGTTCTACCCATGAATATGAATAACTTTCACTATGGGACCAACTCTGAAGTCACGAAAAAAATATCTGTTGTTTCATACATTTTGGTCAAGTAGGTATTGAACTTTTGTATGAAACAGCTGATTTTTTTTCGTGATTTCAGAGTTGGTCCCATAGTGAAAGTTGTTCATATTCATGGGTAGAACACCATTTAAAAATTTGGATGGTGATAAAAAAATAAGCCTGTATACGGGGTGAAATTGAACACATGCGACAAATCGAAATGGGAGATTGTACTCATTATTATGAACAACTTTTACTATGGGACCAAACACGAAATCGCGAAAAAAAATCAGTTGTTCCCTACATTTTGATGAGTTATGCGAACATAAATATTATGTATATTATAAAGAGGTAAATTTTTTTTGTAAGTTTTGTACGTAGAGGGGGTATTCTCTGGAACTACCAGTCGGATTTGAAAAATTCTTCTTGCATTTGATAGCCCAATTCTTGAGGAAGGCTATAGGCTATTTAACGTCACGCTATGACCCTTAGGAACCGAGCAAAAGCGCTATGGGGAAACGAAGTGATAGAGCAGGAGACGCGGGCAGGTGATGCAATACGACGAGATGGGTCGAGGGAATAAGAACTTTCACGCGAACGAAGTCGCGGGCAGAAGCCAGTGTTATAAATAAATTTCAGGACTGACCATTGAACTTGACACCCATTTAGATCTCACTTCTTTTGTCGTTGAAGTCAACAACCAAGGCATATATCATAATATTGAAATTGGCTCTCATTTCACATTAAAGCTTTTATGTTTTTGATGGGATTTGATTCACATCAACTGTACTGTTAAAGTTGTAAACGTGCAGTGTATAGATGCGGATCATAATCAAATTTATTCACGTAGAATATTAAAAACAGAAAGCCCATAGAATAGGTAGGTTAAGCACGACTTCAGTCGAGGCACCCCGCCACCCGTGTGTGTTACTATGACGGCAATGGACAGCGAGGCGACGTCCGCATGTAGGAGTCGCGTAGTGACGCGTGACGTGCGCAGACGCAGACGTGACGGTGGAGGAGGGCGCGCCGCTCACGGTGGAGTGCGCGCTGCGCGTGGAGGAGCGCGCCGAGTGGCGGCTGGACGGCGCTGCGCCGCCCGCCGACCTGCGGCCCGCCGGCGAGGCCGCGGCTGCCGGCCGCCTCACGGCGCGCCTGCACGCGCCCGCCGCGCGCCCGCAGCACGCCGGCGTGTACACGTGCGCGCGCCAGCCCGCGCAGCGCGTGCGCGTGCACGTGCGCGCCGCTGCCGCCCCTTCTGCCGCGCCCGGTACTGCACGTAGTGCTCGCATGCCGCTCGACGACCCGCTCCGAGCGCCGCATGCGCTGCGGCCGCTCTAAGGCCGTGTCCGCGCTAACACGCAATCGTAGTGTTCAATTTGTTCGGCGACCCCGAACGCGTCGTCGTGCCGGCAGAGCGCACATTCGGGTCTCCTGAACAAATGAGTGACAAAATATGATCGCGACGATCGCGTATTCGCGCGACATCGCTTGCATTAGGACACGGTCGGATACTGCGCACTCTCGTATCGGCTGTAACACTCCTGTAAGCGAGCGCCGACGTGGTGACGCAGAGGCGCCGAACGATGGTGGCTAATTTCGGTTTAGGCATTAAGGAAATCAAATTGAAAAGTTATTGTTCTTTCATACAAATTAAGCAGTTTAGTATCAGAACACGAAGAACAGTCAGGCTAAAACTTCATAGTCAGTAACTACTAACAGATTTACTCCTTTTTGTTCAATACGTATGTACAACTAGGTATGAGTTCTGCGAGATCTATGATCAGCCTAATGTTAATCAGACCATAAAAATAAGACGTCTTGGATGAGCACGACATGTCGTAAGAATGGACGAGACCAGAGCAACCGTGTAGTATAGCAGATGGCCGGAGAAACCGAGTTCCGCCCAAGGTCAGATGGTTGGATGGCCAAGACCAAGATATAATAACGACACTGAGTTATACATTTTATAGAAACAGCCGGAAACAGGTCACAATGGATAAAATACTCGATCAGGCTTAGAACATCAAATACATCATCGTTGCAGTCACCAATCATATTTTTTTGAATTTTTGGTTAACAAACAATTTGTTACTAGGCTGTAAATTGCAAAAAACGTTAGAAAATTTGAATTTGGCGCCTTAGCATTTTTCCCATAATGGAGGCCAATAACATATTTGAAATCTTAAAAACAAAATCGAAAGTCGATTGGCTTATTGAACGTGCAAATTACATAAGACAGCCTCTGGAAAGTTCTTCACTACTTCCTAGTGCTTTAAGGCGCGAATTATACAGAAACGGCGTACGGTGAAGACGCGGCACAGGCGCAGAGCAGGTGTGGAACACAAGACACGGACGCGATTTAAATTATATCAAAGAGGCGAAGAGACGCCGCAACTAAGTTGTCATTATACAGGTTGACTTTATCGTGATAGCATGTCTTCCTCTTCAGACGACGAAGATGCGCTTGCTTTGCTGCAACACATTAATGTGCGGAGACACCGAAGATATTGGGTGCGCCCTTTGTGGAAAATGTCACAAGGGCATAGATATTTTAAAATAATGGAAAAATTATGCGAATATCCTGATCGTTTTCCTACAGTGTATGAGCTGTGTGTGAGCTGGATATTGTTCAATTAAGTCGCAGAACTCTACATTAAACTCACTATCGTCACGCATTTATCTTCACCTACTGTATAAACAAAAGTCGTGCTGCTTGCGCGCCTCTCCAGTCGCGACTGCTAGCGACGCGGAACAGGCGACGAAACATGTACGTTTGCCCAGCTAGGCCCCCCAGAATTTGCGATTTAGGTATACACCAATGCAATGTACTCGCCTCTAGGAGTATATGTACCGCTTTCTTTTTCAATGTACCTCTGTACCTTTGAAGAAATATGCAAAAAAAGGGGGCCGTGCCAGCCAAACGTTTTCAGCACGGCCCTCGTGTAACTTGAAAAATATATAGCGTATTAAAAAGTTTCATAAACTCAAGGAATGTACTTTATTAACACGTTCTATGTACCGTAACAGATATTGTGAATTCGTAATAACAAATAATATATAGACGTGGATAGGGGGCCGTGCTGAAAAAAAAAGAAATGAGAAAATATCTAAAAAAGCCAAAACAACCTTAGCCAAAAACTATATAAACGTAATTCATGTTTGGCAAGTAACATATGTACCGCATTGGTTTCTCATACAACTTGCTAAATTCAAAAAATAAACCAATTTTAGTTTATTCAGCACGGCCCTCTATAGTTGCCTATATCTTTTTAAATATGACATGTTTGTTTACAAAATTCGACTTCCTGAATTATGTATAGGAGTACATTCGTTCCAAATAAATTGCGATTATGGTGTATTAGTATTTTAAAAGTTAAATTGGATCAAAAATATCCTAACATACAACTGATGGGGTGACCATGGTTCCATAAAGTAGGTACATATATCCTATACTTATATTAATGAAATTATGTGACTACATTGAAATAAACATTCTTTTTTTACAATTTGTTTTTTTTTTTCTTCAAAATTAATATTAGCGATGACATCTTTTAAGGGAATTAAATCAGTTAAAACTTGTTGTGTGCGGTCGCTATTAATTCACTAGGTAAGGTTCAATCAATGTGATTTGTACGCTATATATTTTTCAAGTTACACGAGGGCCGTGCTGAAAACGTTTGGCTGGCACGGCCCCCTTTTTTTTGCATATTTCTTCAAAAGTACAGAGGTACATTGAAAAAGAAAGCGGTACATATATTCCTAGAGGCGAGTACATTGCATTGGTGTATACCTAAATCGCAAATTCTGGGGGGCCTAGCTGGGCAAACGTACATGACGAAACGACGTGCCTGCGCCACGCCGCTTGAGTATAATTCACATCGTGTCGCCTACCTACATTTTGTATTGAAACGTTTTGAAGCGGCAAGATGCCTGCGCCGCGCCTTTACCTTACGCCGTTTCTGTATAATTCGCGCCTAATAGAAGTGGCGCAGAAACACCTCAGCAGTTAACATTAAAAACAACGAAACACAAAATATTGTAATAATTATTTGCCATAATTATGTCAGCTACCACACGCAAACGAAAACATTGAAAACTATGCTCAAGCAGAAAAAAAAAACAAAAAAAAAAAACTTCTAAAACAATAAGGTGTCTAGGTTGACATTTTGCGAGCAACTCACGGCTTGCGGTATGTTAGGACCGATTTATATGTATATACTGATAGGAATACTGATCTCATAATGAACAAATCTCAAAATCACCTTTTCCTAAAATTACTAATTTTCTAAATGTCTGTGTTTTTGAATGTCAGAAACTCTTATTGGCTGACAGAAATAGTACACTCATGATATTAAATCTTAAGCAATGTTTACAAAACTTGTAACGTTTTTTTGTAAGAGATAGTACAGTACAAAGTATAGGAATCGGTCCTAACAGACGGCAAGCACTCACGCGCCTCGCCGCTGATATCAGTGTCGCAATGCAGATGTTGTGTTCTTCATAGGATACGAAGTGTGTTGCTTTGCTATGTCCGAGTCGGACCGGTGCGACGCGGACGGACGCACACGACTGAAATGCGACACCTAACACCTCGGCTTGGCTATTCTGCGAAGTTCCAAGAAAATCGACTTAGTAAATATGTCAACAACAAAAATGTTATGACTCGTAGAACAATATCTGATGGCTACATAATTACAATAATTGATCGGCGCGGTGGGTCGTCTCGCGGTAGTGGTGCGCGCCTCATAATATATTCGCTGGTATGTGGTGTTGGCGCCCGGAGCGGGGCAGCTTACAGGAGTGCTGCGCTCGGCAGAGGCCGCAGACTGTGCGGTATCCCAGTAGTACTACGATTAGCTATGGACTTCACAGTACCTACTTATTGCCCAAAAATGCGCCTCTTATATGATACGCATCGCCATCGCGTAGTATCGAGCGCGTGGTATCCTATGAAGCAGTCCACGGTCGCTGGGCCGCTGGGCAGTGGCAGCAGTGACAGGGCCAGTGAAGCCGCTACGCTCGGGCGCGGAGACTCGACGGCCATGCTAATAGCTTCGCTCTACGTACACGTCCGTAGTTTGAATTATTATTATCTTTACTTGAAGCTATTGGTTCTTCTTTTCAACAGTAACATGTTTTATTTCTGTGTATGTGTCTACGTTTTACGTTTAGATATTTATAGTACGCACGTTTAGTTATAACTTATAACATAATGATTTTTGCTTACAAGTGGCACATGGACTAATCACATTCAATCATTCAGTACACATAGTCATGTAACTTGCAAACATTCTCATTTTAAAGTATTGAAGTAAACGCATAAACGTTCAAAAGTAGAAATTAAAGTTGCTGGCGGTTGGTGGCGCGGGTGCGGGCGATGCTCAGCACCACTCAGTGACTCAGTGGTATCAGTACCGCCACATTAGTATACTTGGCGCTTCCACTCCACGTTTTATTTTAACCGAAGCTTAGCTAATGACCTATTGCAGATTCTGTACGCCTGTAGTTAATCCTTAGTATCTATGTAGGATTGTAGGTGTTGATAATTATTGTTGTATGCCGTTGATTTATCGCCAGTAGAATCTACCTACTTTATTTAATTAGATAAGGTTGTAGTAACGTTATCTGTGTAGAGATAAGTACATTTGATTAAGACGTAAGTAGCATAATGACGTGTAACAAATAAAACGAGGTAAACAGCCCGTGTGCGAATCAAACTACCTCAACTATTGGTCATGTGATTGACAGGTACATTTTTCTCCCGTACAAACCCAACATAGGTACATACTTGCACGGGGAGCCGTATGCGCGCGCAAGCACTCATTAGATTTACTATAAGTATAGTTTTTTTTTTAATCAAAATCGGTCTGCCTTTTGTTTAAGTTAAGTACCTAGGTAGTTCAACTTCGTAGAAGTTTCAATTAATTTTTCTAGAATATACAATGTATCAAAATTTTATTCAAGTCATAGCACACAAAAATTGGTAATTTTTTAAGATGGGACTTCAGAGCGATAACCTAACACTGCAGTGGTTCGATTAATATTATGCATAATATTACTCAGTCATTAACCGACTTCAAAAAAAGGAGGAGGTTCTCAATTCGTCGGAATCTTTTTTTTTTATGTATGTTCCCCGATTTCTCAAAGACGCCTGGACCGATTTGAAAAATTCTTCTTTTGTTGGAAAGGGTATACTTCCCAAATGGTTCCATGAAAATTTTATCGAAACCGGACAAGCGGTTTTTGAAAAATCAACAAAAATCTAAAAATGTACCTACATTTTCTACATTAACGATCTTTTCGTTTACTTTTTGTGGGGTAGGTACAACTAAAAAGTGAAAAATAAAAACTTTTTTACAAAAAAAAAAACAACCGGCTTAAAAAAAACCACTACAAAGTGATAAAAAACTTTAAATTCGGAAGTCGGTGTCAAAAAAACGAAAATGCGGAACCAACGACACCGACTTCCGAAATTAAAGTTATTTATCACTTTGTAGTGTTTTTTTTTTAAGTCGGTTGTTTTTTTTTTGTAAAAAAGCTTTTATTTATTATACGCGAAGACTCATTGTTAGCAAAAGAGATCGGGTTCGAATCGGTTCGATTCCTGCACCCTAATTGCGTAATAGAGCAAGATCCCATGAACGCCAGACCTTCGTTATTTTATAAAAGCTGAACGATTCTCAGCGCATGCTCCCAAGGCCCAACACAGGTAGGAACGATGGGAAACTATCATGGCTTTGGCAAGCAGCAGGTAGCAAATAAGGGGTTCTGGCAAGGGGTTGCCACTATGGTAAGTGTCTGGCAATGGATGACGTGGTTTCTAATATTATCCCGAAGAAAATGTAAAAAAGTTACGCTTTATTATTTGACAAGATTAAGTTGGTATTTTTAGGGTTCCGTACCCAAAGACGCTTTATTATTTGACAAGATTAATTTGGTATGTTTAGGGTTCCGTACCCAAAGGGTAAAAACGGGACCCTAATTAATTCAACTCCATTATTTCAAAAGCAAAACTCGCGGTGGTCGTTGACCATGATGTCCCCTTAGTCAGCTGTAGTTTCTTAAAATAAAGAGGTTTTTTATGTGTTTTTCTTTGTTTTATCGTCATTAGATATCGGTACCCATCACATTTATGGAGCTTCGTTAGCTAATTTAACGTGACCTTGTATAATTGATATTTATATACTTATTAGTAATATGCATTTTTTTGCAGCATATTATAATAACTATATTATAATATCAGCCGCACGGATCGATCGATCAGGTTAAGCTACGCTTGCCGCGGTTGGTCCGTGGATGGGTGACCATCTTTACATACC
The DNA here is from genome assembly GCA_945859645.1 of Amphipoea oculea. Classification (NCBI taxonomy): domain Eukaryota; kingdom Metazoa; phylum Arthropoda; class Insecta; order Lepidoptera; family Noctuidae; genus Amphipoea; species Amphipoea oculea. The sequence goes on along the minus strand of OX243878.1, from coordinate 21,918,694 downwards.
AAGACACCTCGGCGCCTCGGAAAGCACGTGAAGCCGTTGGTCCCGGCAGTCATTCGTGGATCTTTGACAGTCATTACGGGTCGTCAAAACCCCGAGTCTGACAACCAGTCTTACCAAGGGGTATCGTATTACCCAGTAATTGGGTTGTGGAGGTCAGATAAAAAAAGATACAAAATACTGGTATTCAGCTGGATCCGGTTAGACTGGAAGCCGACCCCAAAATAGTTGGGAAAAAGCTAGGCAGATGATTATTAATCCAACTCCTGTCCGGTTTATGTACTTACTTATGTTAAATAAGTGTAGAAAATAGATATAAATAGACAAACTATATACTTACTAATTTATCGTTTACTGATGTTGAACAACATCAGTAACTTGTCTTGTAAGTATACAACAAGTTTGCGCAATACTTATTTGTATTGCCAAATATCATTCAATCGGCCCTTGCACTTAAACGATCCATTATTTTCACGCAATAACATTGACGACCCATAAGCTTGAACATGAGCAAGTTCTGCTCAATCAATACTTATCCTACACGGTGCAATAAAAATTAAACTCGGGGCAAACTTTTTTTCAATCATAATTCACCCTAAACCAGAGAATAGTACCTAAACGGTCAAAAACATTGCGCAATTCGTGATATTCTGCAATATAATTGATCGTTTTGTACCCGCCTTAATCAATGTTTTACGTTGTGTTCAATATTTTAAAGAAATTCAGATCGTTTATTCACACTAATCTACAAGAGTCAGATTTTGAATGAATATTGTAGTTTTATTGAAGTAATCAAAAATAACAACAAAGCTCTGCATTCAAATATGAAATGCTATTTTTGTTAGTTGTACAACGTACGTAGATATAACAATATAGATATTACTGTAAGGGTTAGTTTGTTTTTGTATCGACAAAATTCAGAAACGTGTTTTGAAAACAGTGTTCTCTGAAATATGTAAGTAATTAATTATGTTCAAGATACATTATATTTTTTGCTACCATAAACTAGATTAGGCTAAAAAATTGATTTGTTGTCGCCTTAAACCACGTTTTACTTATTAAAGTTCCAGTCGTCACTCTGAAGCCCCATCCAGAAAATGCCCATTAATTAATATGAGAAAAAAGAAAATGGCAACGGATTTTAAGCATACGACTATCTGCCTATATACGAAGAAGAAAATAAGGAGCTCAACTTTTTTTGCTTTCGGTACTAGGTAACACGGAATAATGAATACGCAAGTACGACTCACGCTTGGCTGGTTTGTTAACAATACCTGTGGTGTTGGGCGTATAAGTAAATTGTACGTGTGTTGCAGGCGAGGCGCCGACCACGCAGGCCCCGGCGAGCGCGGCGGGCGCGGACGTGCCGCACACGCTCACGTACTACGACGTCGGCCGCTCCTTCTCCTTCAACTGCACCCTGCCGCGCACCGCGGACTCCGGCAACTACGTCTGGTCAGTCCCCACATTATGAACTACACTATCGTTTATTAGTTAAATGAACCCATTGTTACCTACGTCATAAACGTGGTGTTAGATTTTAAAGAGTCTGTAAATTGTAAAGTATTACAACACGCAGCACGGCTAGATAATAAATACAGACATAAATTCAGACCTGTCCGTTTATTACCGCATTACGTTTAACCGAACTTAAACACAGTTGCTGCCCTAACTTAAAACTCAGGCCAAGCTTAAATCGGTCGATCAGTTCCTCAGTTACAACTTGACCTCTTTCAAGTGAGTGTCGTGTATCGCAGGAGGAAGAATGGCACATTGGTGGAGGAGCTGTGGGACCTGCGTGACCGCTACAAGGTGGAGGAGTCCGTGTTCCGCATGACGGTGCGCACCAACGAGGACGACTTCGGCAACTACTCGTGCGCGCTCGGCGGCAACGCGCCCGCGCTCGCCTGGGAGCTGCGCGGCCGCCCGCACGCCAAGCTGCCGCCTAACACCAACGTGGTCGAGGGCCAGAAGCTCAAGCTGGTGTGCAAGGTACGTGCCGGCCGCGCCCCGCCCCTGCCCCTCCGCCGCCCCCTCTCACCGCTCGCTCTCTCCCGCAGGTGGTGGGCAAGCCGTACCCCGACGTGAAGTGGCTGGTGTCCAACTCGTCGGACGAGGGCAACCTGACGGACGTGACCGCGGCACTGGGCGCGCGCGCGCTGCTGTCGCCCTCGGAGCAGGGCGTGGTCAACGGCGAGCTGGTGCTGGAGTCGGCCGTGCGTGCCGACGCGGGCGTGTACACGTGCGCGCCCGCCGAGGGCCTGTCCGCGCCCACCGTGCTGCGCGTGAAGGACATGTACGCGGCGCTGTGGCCCTTCCTGGGCATCTGCGCCGAGGTGTTCGTGCTGTGCGCCATCATCCTGGTGTACGAGAAGCGCCGCACCAAGCCCGAGCTGGAAGACTCGGACACCGACAACCACGAGCAGTGAGTCGACGGCCCGCCCCCTCCCCCGCCCCGCGCCGCCGCTGACGCTCACGCGCTCTGCTTGTGTGTTGCAGGAAGAAGTCGTAAGCGTCGTCGCGCGCGGCGGGTAGCGGGCCGCAGCCAGCCGCCTTGTTGACTTTGTGATCGTTGTTCTGTTTCGTTCGCAATAGATTTATATGTATCTCCCCACGCTGACGACGGCGCCGCTCCAGCCGGCCGGCCTCGCACGAAGTCTCGCTCGCTGCTCCCTTCGAGTCAGTTCGTTGAGCGCCTGCTGCGCCTGCCGGTCGTCGCGGAACGAGCCGCTAACTTAACAATATTTAATGAATCCGAGAAAAAAGTAAAATAACGAGAGGCACGCTCTAAAGCGTTTTGTCTAAACCCTACAATGCAATGACTAAACTCTAATGATACTGTTTGTACCATAGCTTTGTAATATATTATGCGCTGACTTCGTGTACTTATACTTTTATAATTTTGTAGATATTAGTTGGTTACAATAATGCTCCTCACTGCTATTTTAAAGCCGAGCGGCGATTATATTAATTGACATAAATAAGCGGGTCGACTGGACTGCTATGGTTTAAAAAAATGTAACAATACAGTACATTCGGGCCAGAAGATAGCAAAAGAACTACAAGTCGTATACAGTATACGTGTTGCCCTCACCTGTTTTTTCATTTTCACGCAGCCGCTCGACCCCGACCATAATTATGTGTTTAAAAACCAAACAAAATAGTAGATTATATTATTATAATAAATAAATTATTATGTTGATACCAATGTTTCATTTTACATAAAATCAAAATATTTTATTTCACATAAACCTACATGCATAGAAGGATTGGATGACCATTCGTCACATTGGCCATTTCGTCGCTATCCCTAATAGGTCACTCACTAATACGTCACCTTGGGCATCTGGTCAGTTTCTTAACTCGTCTCATGCTGTATTTCGACTCATTCCCAACTCGTCCGATGGATATGTACAATTAAGCACAAAAACAAACATTTTCAGTACAACAAAATTTTATTATAAATGAGGTAGTACACGCACAATCTTGTTAGAATTTTTATTAGAAAGACGACAAAGAAAAAAAAAAAAAAAAAAATGGACTCTCTCGTAACATAAATAGGTAGGTACCTAACTAGCATTTTAATTTATTTATTTATTTATTATAAATAAAGTTTAATTTTTTATTAGGTGTTGAGATCATTGTGAACAGTCTGTTCGTCCCGACATTTTTAACGCTGACTGTACGTTGTACATATCCATCGGACGAGTTGGGAATGAGTCGAAATACAGCATGAGACGAGTTAAGAAACTGACCAGATGCACAAGGTGACGTATTAGTGAAAGTGACCTATTAGGGATAGCGACGAAATGGCCAATGTGACGAATGGTCATCCAATCTTAAGTTTATTATATTTTTACGAAATCAAGGAAGAATTTAGGAAATAATTGTGAAAACTTCATGGTGAAGATAAAAAAATTGTGAAAGCTATGGTGAGAAAGTCGTGGTCCAATTAACTAGAACACTCAATCTACTAACCTGAAAAAATGCTGTAACTCGTGTCTCAAAATATACTAGATATATGTTTAACATTTTTATATGGAGTACCTAATTGTACTAATTTGTGAAAATTTGTCAATTTCTGATGTGGCCGCCGTTTGTATGAAAGTTCGGGTTAAATAAATAAACGCTACAACATGGAACACTCAAACGGGACGTTGAAAAGAAAGTATTTTTTTTATTTACTCTCTATTATGTTTTACGTCAAGGTTTTTGTTTCACAAATTGACTCTGAATTATACTCGTAAAATAGAGTAAGAATATTAAGAATTTATTTAGCCAAAGCTGGAGAGTTTTGGAACACTCCGTCTGCACCATAGGGGGATTGAGTGTTCTAAATAAACCTTTATAAAATCCAAATAAACCGTTAACATCAATTGAATATTTGTGAATAGTTTTCACAAATTTAATAGGTACAATTATTATGTATATCAGAACGTTCGGCCAGTCGAGATAGGGAGCTGGCTGCTACTCCAGTTTTTAGTGACGATTATGTGACGCTTAAAGATGCCAGTCAAAGAATTTGTGACGGAACAGTTCGAAAGTTAGAAGCATTTATTTATGGCCGAACGGCCTGATATCAGGTCGTTCGGCCAACCTGAATCTCCATAACTGAGGACCTTAGAGAAACTGTTACTGAATAAAGATTTAGTGACGATTTGGTGACAAACAACCAATGCTTTACTTTTACTCGTAATGCCACCAGTTAAAAGTAAAATGAATTTTGCTTCCTGGAACATCAGGACGTTCGGCCAACGTAATCTCCATAACTGAGGACCTGAGAGAAACCGTTAATGAATAAAGATTTAGTGACGAGACTGAAACGAATTTTTATTGCTTTATTTTTTTTTGTGACGGCCCCTTTAAATAGTAAATTGAAAATTTAACATATATAACCTCAAAACATTGGGATTATCGATTCCTCCACAACGAAGAAGCCCAGAGAAACCGTTAATGAATAAAAATTTAGTGACGGCACTGAAACGAACTTTTAGTGTTTTATTTTTTTTTTGTGACGGCCCCTTTATATAGTAAATTGAAAATTTAACATATATAACCTCAAAACATTGGGATTATCGATTCCTCCACAAAGAAGAAGCCCAGAGAAACCGTTAATCAATAAAGATTTAGTGACGGCACTGAAACGAACTTTTAGTGTTTTATTTTTTTTTGTGACGGCCCCTTTATATAGTAAATTGAAAATTTAACATAATATTATATAACCTCAAAACATTGGGATTATCGATTCCTCCAAAACGAATAAGCCTAGAAGACTCGTAAAACCCCTGATGTGTTATAGGTTTTCAGTGCAATGGTTTCAGTATTTTTATTGATTCACTATTCCGCAATATGGCGGATGGCGAGTGGCGACTGAAATAGGGTGACCATGTATTCCAACGAAACAAGTATTTATCAAGTAGGTACTTAATTACCTACCCTACCTAAATAATGAAGCAACACACGTCGTAATATTAAATTATATAAGTACAAGCAACGTTGAGCTGATGCCTGCATACCAGTGTCCACTTGTGAGGTTTTGTAATATTACTTGAGTCTATTTTGGCTAAAAGCAAACGAAAGTGGAAAGGTGACTGACATTGGAGATTGGGAAATTTGACTAAGTACAAGAATACTTAAATAAATAGGTATACAAATTAAAAAATGCTTTATTTGTAATCAATCATCCAAAAATAGCGGTAGGTTGTTAGGTACATAATAATTTGTACTTTTTAGAATTACAGTTAAATTGGTTCACCACGAGAGAAATTTGACAGCTTCTTGTGTTTACTGCTAGGTGATTGACTTGAAACTTGTCAAATCGGATTTCTTTCGGTGGTGGCCCGACAATCATTTTACAATTAAATAACAGTTCTATAGATAAATCACAGTAAGATAACTACACCGATTCTATTTTTATTCTGCAGAAAAGAGCCATATATATTATAATCTCCGCAGGCGCGATTCTCTAAAGGAACGGTTTAAGGAAATTAATATAGTATTTTTCAGCGCTATTTAAAAGGTCCATTAACCTTTTAAATAGCGCTGAAAAATACTATATTAATTTCCTTAAACCGTAAAATGATTGTCGGGCCACCACCGAAAGAAATCCGATTTGACAAGTTTCAAGTCTATCACCTAGCAGTAAACACAAGAAGCTGTCAAATTTCTCTCGTGGTGAACCAATTTAACTGTAATTCTAAAAAGTACAAATTATTATGTACCTAACAACCTACCGCTATTTTTGAATGATTGATTACAAATAAAGCATTTTTTAATTTGTGTACCTATTTATTTAAGTATTCTTGTACTTAGTCAAATTTCCCAATCTCCAATGTCAGTCACCTTTCCACTTTCGTTTGCTTTTAGCCAAAATAGACTCAAGTAATATAACAAAACCTCACAAGTGGACACTGGTATGCAGGCATCAGCTCAACGTTGCTTGTACTTATATAATTTAATATTACGACGTGTGTTGCTTCATTATTTAGGTAGGGTAGGTAATTAAGTACTTGATAAATACTTGTTTCGTTGGAATACATGGTCACCCTATTTCAGTCGCCATCCGCCATATTGCGGAATAGTAAATCAACAAAAATACTGACACCATTGCACTGAAAACCTATAACACATCAGGGGTTTTACGAGTCTTCTAGGCTTATTCGTTTTGGAGGAATCGATAATCCCAATGGTTTGAGGTTATATAATATTAAGTTAAATTTTCAATTTACTATATAAAGGGGCCGTCACAAAAAAAAAATAAAACACTAAAAGTTCGTTTCAGTGCCGTCACTAAATCTTTATTGATTAACGGTTTCTCTGGGCTTCTTCGTTGTGGAGGAATCGATAATCCCAATGTTTTGAGGTTATATATGTTAAATTTTCAATTTACTATATAAAGGGGCCGTCACAAAAAAAAATAAAACACTGAAAGTTCGTTTCAGTGCCGTCACTAAATCTTTATTCATTAACGGTTTCTCTGGGCTTCTTCGTTGTGGAGGAATCGATAATCCCAATGTTTTGAGGTTATATATGTTAAATTTTCAATTTACTATTTAAAGGGGCCGTCACAAAAAAAAATAAAGCAATAAAAATTCGTTTCAGTCTCGTCACTAAATCTTTATTCATTAACGGTTTCTCTCAGGTCCTCAGTTATGGAGATTACGTTGGCCGAACGTCCTGATGTTCCAGGAAGCAAAATTCATTTTACTTTTAACCGGTGGCATTACGAGTAAAAGTAAAGCATTGGTTGTTTGTCACCAAATCGTCACTAAATCTTTATTCAGTAACAGTTTCTCTAAGGTCCTCAGTTATGGAGATTCAGGTTGGCCGAACGACCTGATATCAGGCCGTTCGGCCATAAATAAATGCTTCTAACTTTCGAACTGTTCCGTCACAAATTCTTTGACTGGCATCTTAATGCGTCACATAATCGTCACTAAAAACTGGAGTAGCAGCCAGCTCCCTATCTCGACTGGCCGAACGTTCTGATATACATTAAATAACAGTTCTATAGATAAATCACAGTAAGATAACTACACCGATTCTATTTTTATTCTGCAGAAAAGAGCCATATATATTATAATCTCCGCAGGCGCGATTCTCTAAAGGAACGGTTTAAGGAAATTAATATAGTATTTTTCAGCGCTATTTAAAAGGTTAATGGACCTTTTAAATAGCGCTGAAAAATACTATATTAATTTCCTTAAACCGTAAAATGATTGTCGGGCCACCACCGAAAGAAATCCGATTTGACAAGTTTCAAGTCAATCACCTAGCAGTAAACACAAGAAGCTGTCAAATTTCTCTCGTGGTGAACCAATTTAACTGTAATTCTAAAAAGTACAAATTATTATGTACCTAACAACCTACCGCTATTTTTGGATGATTGATTACAAATAAAGCATTTTTTTATTTGTGTACAGACGCCAGCACATCAAGCTACCCCAATCTGTCAAATTTCTTTGATAGATTTTCAACTTTACAACAAAGTAATAAGGTTCATATTCATTTGGGAAAATTTGACAGATTGGGGTAGCTTGAGGTGCTGGCCTCTGTACCTATTTATTTAAGTATTCTTGTACTTAGTCAAATTTCCCAATCTCCAATGTCAGTGAAGGTGACTGACATTGGAGATTGGGAAATTTGACTTTCGTTTGCTTTTAGCCAAAATAGACTCAAGTACACACATCAAAAGTGTCTAGGGATCAACATATATTTTTGCAATAACTTTTCTCCTGATTGATATTAATTAAAATTTTCTTTAAGGATTCATCAAATAAAGTGTTTTCGTTTGTCACAGTAACGATAAACCAAGTCACCTTTGCATTAATAAAGAAATTTGCCATTTTCCTAATAAAGGGATTTTTGACATTTGAACCTCTAACACAAAAGTTCGAAAAAAAGACTGAAATAACAGTTTTCTTTAAAATTTTATTGGGTAACTTAAACAATTAATAATCCGTGTTTCTACCGCGAACACTAACAACACAAGAACATCGGTTTGGCATACTCAAAATGAGTTCATCCAAATCACGCTGTGGAATGGCCGCCCATGTTCGTTGCAACAACAAAAAAAGGTCTTCTTGCGACTGGATACCCTCCATATTCGGCAGAGCTCTTCTCTGTAGCATATCCCATACATGCTCAATCGGGTTCAAGTCTGGCGACTGAGCAGGCCAGGGCAGGACATTGATGTTAGCTGCGGCGAGAGTCTGTCTTACAACTCTTGCGGTGTGCGGTCGTGCATTATCATGCATTAACTGAAATAAGGGACCGATTTGCACTTGTAGAGGAACGATGACGTCTGATACAATCGTCTCAGCATAAATTTGAGCGTTGAGGTTGCCTCTGATCCAAATCAACTCAGTTCTTCCGCCGATCCAAATACCCGCCCATACCATGATGGTTCCACCACTATAAGGATGGACTTCCTGGCAGGATTTTAATCGCTGTTGGCGTCCAGGGGTTCTCCAGTGTCGTATACGTCTTGTATCCGGTCTCATACCAAAACGAGACTCATCAGAAAAGCACACGAAACGCCATTGTTCTTCTGCCCAATTTCTGTGTTCAAGACCCCATTGATATCGAATCCTACGATTGTGCATTGCTATAGGTGGTACCCGTAGCGGTCTTCGGCAATGAAGGTTCACTTCATGCAAGCGGTTTCTGACTGTTTGGTCGCTAATTAAGTTCCCTGAAGAGTGATGAAGCCTCACGGCTAACATCATGGCGGTTATTGTTGGAGCTCTTCGAGTTAAGATTTGAATATATCGGTCTTGTCTCCGTGTGGTGCAGCGATACCGTCCTCCATGGCGCTCAGCCACGGTACCAGTGCTTCGGTAACGTGTCCAAAGTCTACTGATAACCCTCTGACTTGTATTCAGAGCTAAAGCCACAGTACGTTGCCGGGAACCAGCTTCTATCATTCCCACGGCTCTGAGCATTTCTTCCCTGCTTAAATGACGTCGCCGCTCCATAATAACGTTGGTTTTAATCAGTAGTAGGGAAACAGTAGCACTAATAATGTCTTCAATGCGTTGTATGTTTTTATAGGGAAAATATTGACAGCTGATTTTCATCTTTTACTCGAATTTGATTCACAGTTCCTGATTCAAATTATGAAATGCACCAAAAAGGATCCATATAAATTTATAAAATCATAAATTTATTACAAAGCCACATCTCAATCTCAAGAAATCCGCATAAAAATGCTTGATCCCTAGACACTTTTGATGTGTGTAATATAACAAAACCTCACAAGTGGACACTGGTATGCAGGCATCAGCTCAACGTTGCTTGTACTTATATAATTTAATATTACGACGTGTGTTGCTTCATTATTTAGGTAGGGTAGGTAATTAAGTACTTGATAAATACTTGTTTCGTTGGAATACATGGTCACCCTATTTCAGTCGCCATCCGCCATATTGCGGAATAGTGAATCAACAAAAATACTGACACCATTGCACTGAAAACCTATAACACATCAGGGGTTTTACGAGTCTTCTAGGCTTATTCGTTTTGGAGGAATCGATAATCCCAATGTTTTGAGGTTATATAATATTATATTAAATTTTCAATTTACTATATAAAGGGGCCGTCACAAAAAAAAATAAAACACTAAAAGTTCGTTTCAGTGCCGTCACTAAATCTTTATTGATTAACGGTTTCTCTGGGCTTCTTCGTTGTGGAGGAATCGATAATCCCAATGTTTTGAGGTTATATATGTTAAATTTTCAATTTACTATATAAAGGGGCCGTCACAAAAAAAAATAAAACACTAAAAGTTCGTTTCAGTGCCGTCACTAAATCTTTATTCATTAACGGTTTCTCTGGGCTTCTTCGTTGTGGAGGAATCGATAATCCCAATGTTTTGAGGTTATATATGTTAAATTTTCAATTTACTATTTAAAGGGGCCGTCACAAAAAAAAATAAAGCAATAAAAATTCGTTTCAGTCTCGTCACTAAATCTTTATTCATTAACGGTTTCTCTCAGGTCCTCAGTTATGGAGATTACGTTGGCCGAACGTCCTGATGTTCCAGGAAGCAAAATTCATTTTACTTTTAACCGGTGGCATTACGAGTAAAAGTAAAGCATTGGTTGTTTGTCACCAAATCGTCACTAAATCTTTATTCAGTAACAGTTTCTCTAAGGTCCTCAGTTATGGAGATTCAGGTTGGCCGAACGACCTGATATCAGGCCGTTCGGCCATAAATAAATGCTTCTAACTTTCGAACTGTTCCGTCACAAATTCTTTGACTGGCATCTTTAAGCGTCACATAATCGTCACTAAAAACTGGAGTAGCAGCCAGCTCCCTATCTCGACTGGCCGAACATTCTGATATACATCAATTATTCCACATAAAAATGCTAAACATATATTGACACGAGTTCAGCATTTTTTCAGTTTAGCAGATTGAGTGTTCTAGTTAATTGACCACGACTTTCTCACTATAGATTTCACAATTTTTTTATCTTCGCCATGAAGTTTCCTCAATTATTTCCTAAATTCCTTGATTTCGTAAAAATATAATAAACTTTTAAAAAGGAGCACTCAATCCACACGCACATGCATAAAGTAAGTAGGTAATGTTCATTATAATATGTAAGAAGAGACGGGAGGTCCATAGAAAAAGATGAAAAACGTCGCTTGTATGAAACTTACTAAAACTGAATACCAACATAACAAAAATATACGAGGCCAGGGGCCTCGTCGATACGACGCTCGATCCTGCACTGCCAGGCTGGTACGGCTGGTTTTGGACGAGTAGCTCCGTCACAGTTGGGAAACTTGACGTTAGCTAAACGACATGCTGCACCAGCCGCGCAATATAAGATCGACGTGTGTATCGATGAGATGATCCTCGCTGCTCTCGAACACATTCTTAATTCTTTTCTTATTCTTCGCCCTATTTTTTTGTGCATAGGTAAGCGTGGTAATAGGGCTCCAAGTTCGGTCGGAGTGGATCTATACTCCGCGAAACGTGTGCGCTCCTCAATCGGGCATTGTACTGGCTACTTGCTGTAGCAACCCTATCATCTTTGTCTTCACCACTATGATTGGATAGCGGCGGCATTGCATCAATGGCTTGTACCGCGGTTTGAGCCGGAGTCGACCTATGGTTGCTCATATATAATGGCATGGGATGACTTGCACACTCAATAATGGCCCCCAGAAACCTTCGCTAGCACATTTAAGGGTACTAATTATTTGTATACTTAGAATAGCTGTAGCATGCCCCCTTTTTCGGCGCTTATGGTGGTCCTGCTGAAGGGAGCGTGACTACCGGACCACGTTCAAAGATTTTCTCGAAAACTACTAAGGTACCAATTTTGTTGTTCGAGTACTAATTATTTACCAAATAGGGAAGCGATTGGCGTTGGTGGGTCGGCGGTAGTCACGGACATAATTTTTCTTACGTTTTCAGCAAGTTGCAAGTTGAGTTAGATTTTTTACATAAGCACTTTTCCATAAGAGATTTGTTCTTATGGAACAAATCTAACTTAATTTATAGGAATGAGAAATAAAGTAATACTATTTGGTCCATATTTTATATTTAACTGAAACAAGTGAAACAATCAACACTAACATAATAAACATAACCATAGAACATAATTGGCTATTTGACAGTTGTAACGATAAAATATATAATATGTTAGATATAGTAGCATATAGGTTCACAATAATCATACAATAGGTTTTATGCATTAATATAAATTGTAAATATTTTATTTTTGAAAAATAAATTAGAGATTTTTTATCTGTGGATTACAAAAACTGAAACGCGAACGGCCATGATCGAGCATCGTATGACGTCACATCACAATAAATAAAACGTTGTGTGTTACTGTGTTTTATCATCGTTGGCATATATTTATATTATAAATATATTAGAAGCCTATAGAAACTTTTTATGCAAACTTTCCACACAAAATATGTTTAAGAGTTGAAGCGTCGTAGTTAGCTTTACTTAGTTTATTGAAATGTGACGTCACAGCCATAAATGTCACGTGATCGGCTGTTTCCGCGCGAATTTCAAAATACGGAATGAAAAAAAACATTTTTTTTCGAATAAACAACGTTTTTTTAAGAAAAAAATAATTGTAAGAGTGTTACAATGAAGATTTTGTATCTGTAGTGACAAACTAGTAGGTATGGTAATATGAAACAACAACTATCTCAAACACTGTTTATTAAAAAAAACTGTAAACTAATATTAATAACAATAACAAAATAAGTTCACTAAAAACAAATTGTTGCCAGCCAGCTAATAATAGAATATAGAGAGCGAAGGTCGTGGGGGGTTGGAGATAAACCCTGTACTGTTCCGTTTGAAATGAGTATAAGTTAAAAGTTAATAATTATTATAAAACTAAGGAGAAAGTAACCTTCCAGTTATTGATTAATTTAAAATCTATTAAATGGGCGCCAGGGACTTTGAGAGTCCCGGATCCTGGAGCCGACGAAGGTGTCCAATACTATTCCGGACGGGGTAGGATGTCGAACCCGAGATCCACAAATTAAATTGTGATGCAGGCCGGTTTCCAGTATCGAAAACCGGACCCAGACAATCAACTGGTTCCTACGGGAACCGTAATAAGGTATAATAAAAAGTTAAAGTAGGTAAAAGAAAAAACCGTCCCGCCCGCGCTCTAACGCTAGACGGGCTCAGCCGGCCGCAGTCGTCTCCACACGAGGCCTCGCCGTGCTCGAGGAACGGGTCTCGCGTCCAGGCCCCAGACGGTCCTCCAGGTCCCGGCGGCGAGACGAATCGCTCGAGGTGCCTCTCGGTTGTCGTAGGGAGAAAGCACTTGACTGCAAGATTCTTCACCGGCTGGAAAGCTGCCTGCGTATGCGCAATTTGGAATCCTTTTAGAACGTGTAACAAGTTTAGTGGAATCACTCAACGTGTCGTAGGGCTTCAAGATGCTAAGTGAGTCCCATGATGCTGTCACTGGCTCACCAACCGGAATTAGTCGGAGCATTTCAAAAATCTCCCCGATTACGGGTAAAATAATATTAAATCACTGAAGATAAATAATACACCGAGATACTTAAATTCTTGAAAATCACTAACAACTGCACAACATGACGTTTATTCGCTGAAACAATAAGAATCTTCATGATCCAGACCAACAAACAAATTATTTTTGTTATTTCCAAAACTAAAACTCGTCATGATAATGTTAAATCTCCTCGAATCTTAATTTGGGAAATTAAGAAAGTATTAGCTTGTCACATTACGTCCAAGACAATTCACAGATAAAAAATATATTAACTTGACACGAAGTTTCTAGAAAGAAGTCTATATAGAAAAAATGAATTAATTTCCGTTTATGGTTATTTAGTTTATTATGACTTTTTTTTTTTTTACTAAAAGCTGAAAATTATGGAGGATTGCTCCATACGATATTATTTCGATGGTTAGCAATCAATATGTTAAAATATCGATTTAAACTACAACTGTGAATCGGCGACCACCAGATGTCGCCTTTGACAGATAGAAACTGACGTTTGACTGAATGACATTTGGAATGTAAACAAACGCAACTAATTACAATTCAATATGTTTTAGGATTAAGAAAAGTGATTTATTGTGAGGAAGCCGATTGTAAAACTACAATGAAATGTGTTACTCGGAAACCTCGTAATGTACTACTTATGTTTTCAGGTAAATGCTACTTTACTAAACCAACCCGTTGTAGGTGCAAAAAAACAACGTAACAAGAGGTATAAAATAAACCTACGTATATTTAAAAATATCTTTTCGAAAACTGTCAAATAGCCAATTGCATTCATTACATCTATTATATTAAATAAACGATATTATATCTAGGCGATTACAGTGAGTGCCAGGAGTCCGGTACTCGAGTGATGCATGCAACAGCGCATCGGTCTCCCATCGTTCTCGTTCTGGCAATATTGTAGGTAGTACGAAGGTATACCCAAGTACGTATCTTGAAATTAGCCAGTCATTCATTTAGCCGAGGGACACTGTAGCTTGGGTGTTTGCAGAAAGGTTGAGGTGCGGCCTGTGGCCAGACATTTGCTACGTTTGACTTTTAGGGCAGCATTCACAGACTGCACTTTGACTTTAATATGCTAAGTAAATAAAGGAAAAGTGGATCACGGGTAACAGTGGGACTTTTAATAAAATAGTTTTGTGCCTACTGCACTCACACGAACATTTGTGATCGTTGCGGCTGACGGTCTTCCATTCCCCGTGCTGCTCAACCAGTACTGATCTCCTGTGTCATTATAATATTTTGTGTAGGTAGGTCAGAATGACGGGTGTATTTACAGAAATTAATGTATTATACAGGGTGTCCCTGGAAGTATGGATCAAATCGAATAGGGACGTGGGCAAGTTCATTTCCAAACGTTTTAGCAAAAAAAAAAAAAAAAAATTAAAAAAAGGAGGAGAAAAATCGAATGATCCGTGAAAACTATCAGGGCTATCAATTTATTTTTTTTAGATAGCCCTGATAGTATTTTTTTATGATTATTTTCTTTGAGCACTAAGCGAAGTGATTGAAAAAAAAAAAAAAAATCGGTCATAACTTTTGAACCGTAAAAAAATTCTCACTGACATTCTCAGGGTTAAAAAGTTTGGAAATGACCTTGCCCACGCCCCTATTCGATTTGCTCCATACTTCCAGGGGCACCCTGTAGGTATATGAAAGGAATGTACCAGCAATGTACTTGAATGTACCTTTAATGAAGTATAATAATAAAGTGAGCCGCAGTCCTGATAGTCAGAATGACGGGTGGATACTGATAATGAATGTAACGTACCTTCCCTAGATCACACTTCTCGTAACGCTTACGTCACGCGTTCGCCAGCTTACTCAACAAGTCAAGCGTGCGTAAAGAAGTTTCACTTCAAAACTACTCACATCCTATTGGCTGATCAGCTGCCGTAGAAATGTGGTCAGCCAATCAGCGTTTAGCACGCTTAATAAAAACTAGTTGCGGTCAGCGAGCCGCTTAGTAATTTGTATGAAGTCGGCGCGTGAGTGTGTCCGATGGAGACGCGCCGGCGAGGAGCGAGGTTATATAAACGACCGCGTGGGCGAGCAACGTTCAGTGTCGGTCCGCGCATCGCGCGGGTCAGTCGCTTACAAACAATAGGCCTGCACTGTGCTTAGATATACGGAACGTATTTGGCTATGAGAGGAAGAGAGAAAGAAAATGTGCGCGCGCACTGCTTTCTCTTGCTTATATCCCCCACTCAACTCCCGTTCGCCTCGCCCGATCACACTTTTCGTACCTAACGCGTTCGCCAGCTTACTCCCCAAGTCAAGCGTGCGTAAAGAAGTTTCACTTCAAAAAGATTCCGACGAACTGAGAACCACCTCCTTTTTTAAAGTCGTTTAAAAATTGCATACCTACGATTCGCAACTAAACTTGTCAACAAAATTGGCCAGCCTGTGCGATGGTTGACAAACAACGCCATCTAACGATCAAGATCAACTGTTACTGATAACCTTAGCAAAAATGTTGTTTGTTTCTCGATGGTTCTTGAAATATCCTGCAGAGGGCGTGCTCCGCCCGTGTACACTTACAGAGATTCATCGTGTTTTGTCAGGCCTAGATATCCTACAAATAGTTTTTTTTATAGGTTTTTGACGACATGCGTCAATAATAAATCATAACAATTTAATATACGTGCTTTTATTCTGCAAAGATCGTTTATGTATTGAGATTTGTACAAGTGAACAAGTGTCACTACCCAATCACCTTAAGTAACACTCTTAAAGTAATGATTATTTAAGTAGGTTTTTTTTTTAAATTAACGCGGGTGAAACCGCGGGGCACAGCTAGTAAAACATAAAATTGACTACAGATTCATAATATTTACCTAGGTACTCTTATCTACCTATAACTTAGGATCGGCGAATGCAGTTTTTAGGTTAACATAAATTAGCTCACAAAATCATGTCGCTAAGGGTCAGTTCACACCGCGACGCGATGCGCAGTTTTCAAGAAAGCAATACAATTATAGACCTTATCTACTACACAAAAAGGTACACATCAGTGAGGAAGGCCGCGCTGCGCAGCGCGGCGCCGCGCGACGTAGTAAACACACAGAATTATGTACTTTTTTGTGTAGCAGGTAAGGTCTATAATTGTATTGCTATCTTGAAAACTGCGCGTCGCGTCGCGTCGCGGTGTGAACTGACCCTAAGGCAATGTAGCCCTACTATTGTGGAACACGAATGGGGCTTTAGGAAAGTACAACAATAACAAAATAATCTACTTATTCATTGTTGTGAACTCACATTCGAAGTAGGTTCGCTAAACTGTTCACGCGAGACGAGCGTCTTCACCGGCTCGTCCGCCATGAGCGCGCACGAACACGACCGAGCGAGACCGAGCGTAGTGCGACGTGCGACAGTCACGAACACGACCGAGCAGCCCCGAGCGTAGTGCGACGCGCCCGGGCCACTCGCGCCCGCACTACACGCGGTACAGATGCAGGTCCACGCCCCAGCCCGTGCCCGCCACCCAGTCCGGCAGCGCGCGCAGAGCAGCGTTACGTGCCACGCGCCCGGGCCACTCGCGCCCGCACTACACGCGGTACAGATGCAGGTCCACGCCCCAGCCCGTGCCCGCCACCCAGTCCGGCAGCGCGCGCAGCAGGGCCGCGTGCTCGGGCGCCTGCGCCTGCGCGCCGAACAGCGCGTGGCCGCCCAGCGACACGTCGGCCCAGTGCGGCGGCGCCAGCCCCGCCGCGTGCGTCAGCAGCAGCGTCACGTGCCACGCGCCCGCGCCGCGCGCGTCGTGCAGCGCCACGAAGTACGTGCGGCGCGCGCCCCACGCCGCGCCCTCCCGCGGCGCCGCCAGCGCGCTGCTCCACGCCACGCGCGCGCCCGCGGCCGGCGCCACCAGCAGCACGGCGTGCGGCGGCCCGGCCAGCCGCACCGACAGCTCCAGCGCCGTGGCGTTGCGGCGCGCCAGCTGCAGCGCCGCCGACACGCGCGGCAGCGGCGCGGCGCGCGCGGGCGCGGCGTGCGAGCGCGCGATGAGCGACAGCACGGGCAGGTAGTACGGCGCGCCGCAGTACAGCAGGCGCGCGCACTCCGCGCCGCCCAGCGCGCGCGCGCCGCGCAGCTCCGGCACTGCGGGCGCACGGGTGTCAGTCTCCAAGTAATGGACGGGAGCAGTAACGTTACGATTAGCAGGAGAGGGCTAATTGTAACTTACGATAAACTGTAACGTTACAACTAGCTGAGATCTAATTGCAAATTACGTTGAAAAACTATAGTCAGCTAAAAATATCACAGATAAAAAAAAAGATTCTGGCTTCTGGCCGGCTTCAAAACAGTCGTCTCGCAGAAGGAGGCTGCGGAAAGGGAGAGGGCGATCTTGTGCACTCACCCGGCCCGCAGCAGGCGCACCGGGCGTCGGCGGTGGGCGAACAACGCGCTCTTCCAGCCCCCTTTAATAGATCCAGCGGCGACGGACTCGGGGACGTCCGTTGCGTCCCATACACTAGGACCCGAGGTGGCGGCGCGTAGTGTTCCACGCGCGCCCCTCGCCGCCGTCGCGAGGGGAGTCGCACCCGTCGCACCAGTCGCCCCCCCCGACCCGAGAGCACCAGTCGCCCCCCCCCCTACCCAAGAGCACCAGTCGCCCCCCCCGACCCGAGAGCACCAGTCGCCCCCCCCCTACCCAAGAGCACCAGTCGCCCCCCCCGACCCGAGAGCACCAGTCGCCCCCCCCCTACCCAAGAGCACCAGTCGCCCCCCCCGACCCGAGAGCACCAGTCGCCCCCCCCCCCCCTACCCGAGAGCACCAGTCGCCCCCCCCCCCTACCCGAGAGCACCAGTCGCCCCCCCCCTACCCGAGAGCATCAGTCGCCCCCCCCCTACCCGAGAGCACCAGTCGCCCCCCCCCTACCCGAGAGCACCAGTCGCCCCCCCCCTACCCGAGAGCACCAGTCGCCCCCCCCCTACCCGAGAGCACCAGTCGCCCCCCCCCTACCCGAGAGCACCAGTCGCCCCCCCCCTACCCGAGAGCACCAGTCGCCCCCCCCCCTACCCAAGAGCACCAGTAGCCCCCCCCGACCCGAGAGCACCAGTCGCCCCCCCGCTACCCGAGAGCACCAGTCGCCCCCCCCCGACCCGAGAGCACCAGTCGCCCCCCCCCTACCCGAGAGCACCAGTCGCCCCCCCCCTACCCGAGAGCACCAGTCGCCCCCCCCCGACCCGAGAGCACCAGTCGCCCCCCCCCCTACCCGAGAGCACCAGTCGCCCCCCCCGACCCGAGAGCACCAGTCGCCCCCCCCCTACCCGAGAGCACCAGTCGCCCCCCCCCCTACCCGAGAGCACCAGTCGCCCCCCCCGACCCGAGAGCACCAGTCGCCCCCCCCCCCCTACCCGAGAGCACCAGTCGCCCCCCAAAAGAGCACCAGTCGCCCCCCCCCCCTACCCAAGAGCACCAGTCGCTCCCCCCGACCCGAGAGCACCAGTCGAAATTTGGAGGGTGTGTTCGTTGTGAAGAGTAAGTAACGGTTTCTCGAAATTCTACCCCTAAAAGGGTGAAATGGGGGTTGAACTTTCTGTGAATAATTTCAGATCTCCACGCGGGCGAAGCCGCGGGCAAAAGCTAGTATGATTGTATTTCAATGATGAATTGACTATAGAGTGGTTCTGTTCTGAATTTTCGAAGGGAAGCCGGTGGGAATCGGCTTGTGAGAGCGACCTACCGATTGATGTATTTACCATATTTATCAACGGAGTGCGGCGTGTTGGCGTCAAGTTCCGGCACCCAGTAAAAGTGTTCCACCTGCTCCGTCGGCACCAGCGGCGGGTGCAGAGTGCGGCGCGTGTGGAACACCATCAGGCGCTGCGGCCGCGCCGCGCTGTACGGCGCGCCCAGCGGAGTCAGCAGCACCAGCAGCAGCGTGGCCGCGCACAGCACGCCGGCCGCCAGCACCAGGCGCCGCACGCCGCGAGCCGCCAGCACCAGCGGCAGCAGCCAGCCGCAGCTCGCCTGCACCAGCAGCGCCACCAGCACCGCCATAATCACGTCCGGCGGCAGCGCGGCCGACCCCGCGCGGCCCATGATGGGCACGAACATGTGCAGCGAGCCCAGCGCCAGGTACCACGTCTGCGCCGCCGGCAGCGCCGCGCCCAGCGCCCACAGCGCCGCGCGCGGCCCGCCCGCCACACGCCGCGCCAGCAGGTCCGCGCCCGACGCCAGCAGCGCCCACAGCAGCGGCACGAAGCCCGAGCGCAGCCCGCGCAGCACGCACAGCAGCAGCAGCGCCGCCCAGCCCAGCGCGCCCGCGTCGTGCCACGCGCGCGCGCCCCACCAGCCGCGCAGCAGCGGCGGCGCGCCCCACAGCCGCGCCGCCGCCGCCCACGTGCCCGCCAGCGCTACACACACACACATACAGTTACACAGCGCCGCCCAGCCCAGCGCGCCCGCGTCGTGCCACGCGCGCGCGCCCCACCAGCCGCGCAGCAGCGGCGGCGCGCCCCACAGCCGCGCCGCCGCCGCCCACGTGCCCGCCAGCGCTACACACACACACATACAGTTACACAGCGCCGCCCAGCCCAGCGCGCCCGCGTCGTGCCACGCGCGCGCGCCCCACCAGCCGCGCAGCAGCGGCGGCGCGCCCCACAGCCGCGCCGCCGCCGCCCACGTGCCCGCCAGCGCTACACACACACACATACAGTTACACAGCGCCGCCCAGCCCCGCGTGCCCGCCAGCGCTACACACACACACATACAGTTACACAGCGCCGCCCAGCCCAGCGCGCCCGCGTCGTGCCACGCGCGCGCGCCCCACCAGCCGCGCAGCAGCGGCGGCGCGCCCCACAGCCGCGCCGCCGCCGCCCACGTGCCCGCCAGCGCTACACACACACACATACAGTTACACAGCGCCGCCCAGCCCAGCGCGCCCGCGTCGTGCCACGCGCGCGCGCCCCACCAGCCGCGCAGCAGCGGCGGCGCGCCCCACAGCCGCGCCGCCGCCGCCCACGTGCCCGCCAGCGCTACACACACACACATACAGTTACACAGCGCCGCCCAGCCCCGCGTGCCCGCCAGCGCTACACACACACACATACAGTTACACAGCGCCGCCCAGCCCAGCGCGCCCGCGTCGTGCCACGCGCGCGCGCCCCACCAGCCGCGCAGCAGCGGCGGCGCGCCCCACAGCCGCGCCGCCGCCGCCCACGTGCCCGCCAGCGCTACACACACACACATACAGTTACACAGCGCCGCCCAGCCCAGCGCGCCCGCGTCGTGCCACGCGCGCGCGCCCCACCAGCCGCGCAGCAGCGGCGGCGCGCCCCACAGCCGCGCCGCCGCCGCCCACGTGCCCGCCAGCGCTACACACACACACATACAGTTACACAGCGCCGCCCAGCCCAGCGCGCCCGCGTCGTGCCACGCGCGCGCGCCCCACCAGCCGCGCAGCAGCGGCGGCGCGCCCCACAGCCGCGCCGCCGCCGCCCACGTGCCCGCCAGCGCTACACACACACACATACAGTTACACAGCGCCGCCCAGCCCCGCGTGCCCGCCAGCGCTACACACACACACATACAGTTACACAGCGCCGCCCAGCCCAGCGCGCCCGCGTCGTGCCACGCGCGCGCGCCCCACCAGCCGCGCAGCAGCGGCGGCGCGCCCCACAGCCGCGCCGCCGCCGCCCACGTGCCCGCCAGCGCTACACACACACACATACAGTTACACAGCGCCGCCCAGCCCCGCGTGCCCGCCAGCGCTACACACACACACATACAGTTACACAGCGCCGCCCAGCCCAGCGCGCCCGCGTCGTGCCACGCGCGCGCGCCCCACCAGCCGCGCAGCAGCGGCGGCGCGCCCCACAGCCGCGCCGCCGCCGCCCACGTGCCCGCCAGCGCTACACACACACACATACAGTTACACAGCGCCGCCCAGCCCAGCGCGCCCGCGTCGTGCCACGCGCGCGCGCCCCACCAGCCGCGCAGCAGCGGCGGCGCGCCCCACAGCCGCGCCGCCGCCGCCCACGTGCCCGCCAGCGCTACACACACACACATACAGTTACACAGCGCCGCCCAGCCCAGCGCGCCCGCGTCGTGCCACGCGCGCGCGCCCCACCAGCCGCGCAGCAGCGGCGGCGCGCCCCACAGCCGCGCCGCCGCCGCCCACGTGCCCGCCAGCGCTACACACACACACATACAGTTACACAGCGCCGCCCAGCCCAGCGCGCCCGCGTCGTGCCACGCGCGCGCGCCCCACCAGCCGCGCAGCAGCGGCGGCGCGCCCCACAGCCGCGCCGCCGCCGCCCACGTGCCCGCCAGCGCTACACACACACACATACAGTTACACAGCGCCGCCCAGCCCAGCGCGCCCGCGTCGTGCCACGCGCGCGCGCCCCACCAGCCGCGCAGCAGCGGCGGCGCGCCCCACAGCCGCGCCGCCGCCGCCCACGTGCCCGCCAGCGCTACACACACACACATACAGTTACACAGCGCCGCCCAGCCCAGCGCGCCCGCGTCGTGCCACGCGCGCGCGCCCCACCAGCCGCGCAGCAGCGGCGGCGCGCCCCACAGCCGCGCCGCCGCCGCCCACGTGCCCGCCAGCGCTACACACACACACATACAGTTACACAGCGCCGCCCAGCCCCGCGTGCCCGCCAGCGCTACACACACACACATACAGTTACACAGCGCCGCCCAGCCCAGCGCGCCCGCGTCGTGCCACGCGCGCGCGCCCCACCAGCCGCGCAGCAGCGGCGGCGCGCCCCACAGCCGCGCCGCCGCCGCCCACGTGCCCGCCAGCGCTACACACACACACATACAGTTACACAGCGCCGCCCAGCCCAGCGCGCCCGCGTCGTGCCACGCGCGCGCGCCCCACCAGCCGCGCAGCAGCGGCGGCGCGCCCCACAGCCGCGCCGCCGCCGCCCACGTGCCCGCCAGCGCTACACACACACACATACAGTTACACAGCGCCGCCCAGCCCAGCGCGCCCGCGTCGTGCCACGCGCGCGCGCCCCACCAGCCGCGCAGCAGCGGCGGCGCGCCCCACAGCCGCGCCGCCGCCGCCCACGTGCCCGCCAGCGCTACACACACACACATACAGTTACACAGCGCCGCCCAGCCCCGCGTGCCCGCCAGCGCTACACACACACACATACAGTTACACAGCGCCGCCCAGCCCCGCGTGCCCGCCAGCGCTACACACACACACATACAGTTACACAGCGCCGCCCAGCCCAGCGCGCCCGCGTCGTGCCACGCGCGCGCGCCCCACCAGCCGCGCAGCAGCGGCGGCGCGCCCCACAGCCGCGCCGCCGCCGCCCACGTGCCCGCCAGCGCTACACACACACACATACAGTTACACAGCGCCGCCCAGCCCCGCGTGCCCGCCAGCGCTACACACACACACATACAGTTACACAGCGCCGCCCAGCCCAGCGCGCCCGCGTCGTGCCACGCGCGCGCGCCCCACCAGCCGCGCAGCAGCGGCGGCGCGCCCCACAGCCGCGCCGCCGCCGCCCACGTGCCCGCCAGCGCTACACACACACACATACAGTTACACAGCGCCGCCCAGCCCAGCGCGCCCGCGTCGTGCCACGCGCGCGCGCCCCACCAGCCGCGCAGCAGCGGCGGCGCGCCCCACAGCCGCGCCGCCGCCGCCCACGTGCCCGCCAGCGCTACACACACACACATACAGTTACACAGCGCCGCCCAGCCCCGCGTGCCCGCCAGCGCTACACACACACACATACAGTTACACAGCGCCGCCCAGCCCAGCGCGCCCGCGTCGTGCCACGCGCGCGCGCCCCACCAGCCGCGCAGCAGCGGCGGCGCGCCCCACAGCCGCGCCGCCGCCGCCCACGTGCCCGCCAGCGCTACACACACACACATACAGTTACACAGCGCCGCCCAGCCCAGCGCGCCCGCGTCGTGCCACGCGCGCGCGCCCCACCAGCCGCGCAGCAGCGGCGGCGCGCCCCACAGCCGCGCCGCCGCCGCCCACGTGCCCGCCAGCGCTACACACACACACATACAGTTACACAGCGCCGCCCAGCCCAGCGCGCCCGCGTCGTGCCACGCGCGCGCGCCCCACCAGCCGCGCAGCAGCGGCGGCGCGCCCCACAGCCGCGCCGCCGCCGCCCACGTGCCCGCCAGCGCTACACACACACACATACAGTTACACAGCGCCGCCCAGCCCCGCGTGCCCGCCAGCGCTACACACACACACATACAGTTACACAGCGCCGCCCAGCCCAGCGCGCCCGCGTCGTGCCACGCGCGCGCGCCCCACCAGCCGCGCAGCAGCGGCGGCGCGCCCCACAGCCGCGCCGCCGCCGCCCACGTGCCCGCCAGCGCTACACACACACACATACAGTTACACAGCGCCGCCCAGCCCAGCGCGCCCGCGTCGTGCCACGCGCGCGCGCCCCACCAGCCGCGCAGCAGCGGCGGCGCGCCCCACAGCCGCGCCGCCGCCGCCCACGTGCCCGCCAGCGCTACACACACACACATACAGTTACACAGCGCCGCCCAGCCCAGCGCGCCCGCGTCGTGCCACGCGCGCGCGCCCCACCAGCCGCGCAGCAGCGGCGGCGCGCCCCACAGCCGCGCCGCCGCCGCCCACGTGCCCGCCAGCGCTACACACACACACATACAGTTACACAGCGCCGCCCAGCCCAGCGCGCCCGCGTCGTGCCACGCGCGCGCGCCCCACCAGCCGCGCAGCAGCGGCGGCGCGCCCCACAGCCGCGCCGCCGCCGCCCACGTGCCCGCCAGCGCTACACACACACACATACAGTTACACAGCGCCGCCCAGCCCCGCGTGCCCGCCAGCGCTACACACACACACATACAGTTACACAGCGCCGCCCAGCCCAGCGCGCCCGCGTCGTGCCACGCGCGCGCGCCCCACCAGCCGCGCAGCAGCGGCGGCGCGCCCCACAGCCGCGCCGCCGCCGCCCACGTGCCCGCCAGCGCTACACACACACACATACAGTTACACAGCGCCGCCCAGCCCAGCGCGCCCGCGTCGTGCCACGCGCGCGCGCCCCACCAGCCGCGCAGCAGCGGCGGCGCGCCCCACAGCCGCGCCGCCGCCGCCCACGTGCCCGCCAGCGCTACACACACACACATACAGTTACACAGCGCCGCCCAGCCCAGCGCGCCCGCGTCGTGCCACGCGCGCGCGCCCCACCAGCCGCGCAGCAGCGGCGGCGCGCCCCACAGCCGCGCCGCCGCCGCCCACGTGCCCGCCAGCGCTACACACACACACATACAGTTACACAGCGCCGCCCAGCCCAGCGCGCCCGCGTCGTGCCACGCGCGCGCGCCCCACCAGCCGCGCAGCAGCGGCGGCGCGCCCCACAGCCGCGCCGCCGCCGCCCACGTGCCCGCCAGCGCTACACACACACACATACAGTTACACAGCGCCGCCCAGCCCCGCGTGCCCGCCAGCGCTACACACACACACATACAGTTACACAGCGCCGCCCAGCCCCGCGTGCCCGCCAGCGCTACACACACACACATACAGTTACACAGCGCCGCCCAGCCCCGCGTGCCCGCCAGCGCTACACACACACACATACAGTTACACAGCGCCGCCCAGCCCAGCGCGCCCGCCAGCGCTACACACACACACACATACAATTACACAGCGCCGCCCAGCCCAGCGCGCCCGCCAGCGCTACACACACACACACATACACACACATACAATTACACAGCGCCGCCCAGCCCAGCGCGCCCGCCAGCGCTACACACACACACACATACAATTACACAGCGCCGCCCAGCCGTGCCTTCATTCAAAGGGGACCACTTTTAATAATGAAAACTCATAGACTAACCTGGCAATGCGTACAGCGGCGCCAGCAGAGCTCCGCGCGAGTAGAAGGCCAGGCGCGCGCCGCACGCGTGCAGCAGCAGCGCCGGCGCCGCGGCCGCCAGCACGCCGGCCGCGTGCGCCGCCGCGCCCGCCAGCCCCGCGCGCCCCACCGCGCGCCACCACGCGCCGCGCGGCAGCCACAGCGCGTCGCGCGCCGCCCCCGCGCTGGCGTGCACCTTGAGCAGCGTCAGCGCCAGCGTGGCCGTCGCCAGCAGCAGCGCGGCCGGCGCGCGCACCGCCACCACCGCCAGCCCCAGCACGTCGAAGAACACCGGCTGGCGCGACGTCGCGTCGGGCTCCGACTCCAGGCTCTCGCTCGCCAGCAGCCCTGCGGAGAGCAGCGTGAGACCGTGCGCACGAGCGGCTCGCGCGAAGGAAAACCTACCGTGCGCCAGCGCCAGCACGTTGTCGCCGGTGCGCTGCAGCGCTGCGGGCGGCTCGTGCGCAGGGATACGTACCGTGCGCCAGCGCCAGCACGTTGTCGCCGGTGCGCTGCAGCGCTGCGGGCGGCTCGTGCGCAGGGATACGTACCGTGCGCCAGCGCCAGCACGTTGTCGCCGGTGCGCTGCAGCGCTGCGGGCGGCTCGTGCGCAGGGATACGTACCGTGCGCCAGCGCCAGCACGTTGTCGCCGGTGCGCTGCAGCGCTGCGGGCGGCTCGTGCGCAGGGATACGTACCGTGCGCCAGCGCCAGCACGTTGTCGCCGGTGCGCTGCAGCGCTGCGGGCGGCTCGTGCGCAGGGATACGTACCGTGCGCCAGCGCCAGCACGTTGTCGCCGGTGCGCTGCAGCGCTGCGGGCGGCTCGTGCGCAGGGATACGTACCGTGCGCCAGCGCCAGCACGTTGTCGCCGGTGCGCTGCAGCGCTGCGGGCGGCTCGTGCGCAGGGATACGTACCGTGCGCCAGCGCCAGCACGTTGTCGCCGGTGCGCTGCAGCGCTGCGGGCGGCTCGTGCGCAGGGATACGTACCGTGCGCCAGCGCCAGCACGTTGTAGCCGGTGCGCTGCAGCGCTGCGGGCGGCTCGTGCGCAGGGATACGTACCGTGCGCCAGCGCCAGCACGTTGTCGCCGGTGCGCTGCAGCGCTGCGGGCGGCTCGTGCGCAGGGATACGTACCGTGCGCCAGCGCCAGCACGTTGTAGCCGGTGCGCTGCAGCGCTGCGGGCGGCTCGTGCGCAGGGATACGTACCGTGCGCCAGCGCCAGCACGTTGTAGCCGGTGCGCTGCAGCGCTGCGGGCGGCTCGTGCGCAGGGATACGTACCGTGCGCTAGCGCCAGCACGTTGTCGCCGGTGCGCTGCAGCGCTGCGGGCGGCACGCGCTCGGGCGTGTCGAGGCGCGTGTGGTACACGTAGCCATTGGTGCTCCACGCCAGGTCCACACCTGCAACACGCGCGAGCAGTCAGCGGAGCCCGGTTCCTCGTGGGGGGAAGGAAACACAACTTACCAGACAATTTGCCGAAATCGCGGAAGATGCGGAAGTCTGTGTCGGCGGGGATGATGCCGCTCTCGAACAGCTCCTGCGCCAGCGACGACGCGAACGGGTGCGGCACGGCACCCGCGTACATCTGCACACCACACATTACACCAGAATGGCATAGAATTTCGTCAAAGTCATCGCGGCATGCAGTAAGTATTAAAAACGTCAAATCGGATATATTATATTGTCGTGCAGATGGTGTGTAGGCAGACGTAAAGACGGTGTAGACGTCGGCGGCACATACCTCGATGATCCAGGGGTCGTGCGGGCCGGCCTGGAACAGTACCTCGCGACCGCCCGCGCCGCACGCCTCGATGTTGATGAACGCGCGCACGTCCTTCGCCCACCTGCGGGCGGCGCCGCGCTCGTTACTAGCTCTTGTGTGTCTGTGTCTACACCGACACGTGGTGGCGGCGCAATCAGTTGTCATGATACGGGCATGTGATGCAAAGCACTGTACAACGGTAACCCATTCATTCTGTTACCCTTATCGAAAATTTAGCATTTTGTAAGATCTATCCCATTCCACTCAATGAAGCGGGAACCCAACTATAACGATAGATAACACTTAGGTATCATTCTGCCAACCGATTATACGGTTAACCCATTGAAACCCTTTCGCGGGAACCCTTATTTAAATGGGTTACCCGGAACCCCTAAACTGCTTGGTTTGAAGGGTTTCCCGTTCACGATGTGTGATTGAGTTAAGCTATCTATAATCCTTTGTCCCGTACAAAATGTAGTGTTGTATGTGTGGGAAGGTGTACTTGTGTTGCGTGATGAAGGCGTGCGAGGCCTGCAGGATGTTCTCCTCGGCGCCGTTGAACAGGAACACGGCGTCGTGGCGCAGCGGGCCGCCCGCCGCCAGCGCGCGCAGCGTCTCCAGCAGCACGGCGCAGCCCGCGCCGTCGTCGCTGGCGCCTGCGCCCGTGGACCGCAAGCGTTATACAGCGAGTTACTTACCTACTCTTACATCGGGTGTTCCGAGATGGATTCAGAAATAAAAAATATTTTCTAATTTCTCATAACTTAGGGGAACATCCATCGAAACTCTTAATGGGGATTGTATTGTTTTTAGGGAAACACACCACCAACACCTATGTTGATGGGTGGAGAGGGCTGAGGAAGAGACAGGTCAAAGAACAGATGGAAGGATTATGTGAGGAATAACATGAAGGATAAGGGAGCGATAGTGTGACGCTTGACAGGGGAAAATGGAAGAAAACGTGTTGCGCCGACCCCAAGTAGGTAACACGGGACGAGGGAACAAGAATGATGATTATAATACCTACATCCATGGCTCGTCGAGGAGACGTCGTCGTTCGAGGTAGCTATCTACTTCTAGCCACTCTTTTAGGGTTCCGTGCCTCAAAAGCTGTGATTACAAACTTACGCTTGCAGCTGGAGAATCGACGTGTTGTAGACCGACTTGCCACTGCCTCTTTGTTACTGACAATATTTTGGCCTGGGGCCGAGGAGGAAATAAATACGAAAAACTAAACTTAAAAAAACAATGCGAGGCCCCTTCAGGCGCAAGGCCGTCGGCGGTCACCGACGCCTAGCCTACGGTCTCTTTAAAACGTCAAACGTGTCGCCGTGTCGTGACGTCACGACACTCACGACTGACGACCGACATGCCTCCGGGCGCAGATTCATGTTCTGTCTCGTCATTCGAGATCGCCCGCTTGCAACGTTTCGACTACACTGTCTGAGTGGACTGAGTTAAAAAACTATTTAACAAAAAAATTAAACCTCCGAAAAAACTGAAAAGCAAAAAATAATAAACCTTTTTTATTTAACCTTAATAAATAAGTTCTTAAATTAATATAAGTATACCTAAGTAACTTTGAGTCGGCGCCAAACAACCAAATTAATATCGTAGACGTGCGGAGAAAGCATTTTTTGTTTGGAATGTTATGTTTATCGCTGGAGATTTCACGTTGCATTGTTAATTTAATTTGGTTATTTTCTTTAAAGTTAAGGTAATTTAGTGATCTTTGTTCATTGATTGTTTGGCGCCGACTCAAAATTACTTAGGTATTAATTTAAGAACTTATTTATTAAGGTTAAATAAAAAAGGTTTATTATTTTTTGCTTTTCAGTTTTTTCGGAGGTTTAATTTTTTTGTTAAAAAGTTTTTATTTTAAAATTTTTTGAGGCTATAATTTAGTTATTAGTATAGCTTAATTTTTGATTACTTTTAAAATAGCTACCTACCTTACTTTAGCTATTAATTGTTATATAATCCTACTTTAACTATTATTTGCTGTAATCTGTGAATGAACAATAAATCACCCCTATTTTCCCACCCTTAGGGTAGGATTCTTTTTCCCAAATGTATATGGGACCAACTTCGAGGTATGTCCTATTCAGTAAAAAAGAATTATCAAAATCGGACTAATTTGTAAAAAGTTATGCGTGGTCATACATTACAACCAGTGAGTCAACAATCAATCATCCCTTTTTTTCTAGCCTGAGGGTTGGAATTTGGTTTTCAAATTTATATGGGACCAATTTCGGGATATACCCTTTCCAATAAAAAAAGAATTATCAAAATCGAACTGCTCTGTAAACAGTTATGCGTGATCATACATAAAAAAAAAAAAAAAACAAAAAATATACGCGTCGAATTGATAACCTCCTCCGTTTTTTCGTCGGTTAAAAAAAATGGTTCTCGCTATAAATAAAACGAAATTACTAGCACCTTTGTTGTTGGAAGGAGAGGATGATGAAGTTTTTGAAATGTTTATAAACAATAAGAAAATTAAAAGAAATAAGATTTTTAAGAACAGAAAGGAACCTATAATATTTAGATGAATAGATATCTTTATCCTTGCTAAGTTCTCTATTTTAGACGGTATGTATGAGTTTACTATGTAATTTATTTGGCCGGTAAACCACGAGAGATATGGATTTTCATACAACTTTTGCCGGCCGCTGCTCGCTTGTATTTGGCCAGTACAGCAATTTATCTCGAAGAAGGTTGTCAAAATAATGCTCAAACCAAGCATGTTTGAGAAAAAGATATTACTGTTGTGTGTTGACAGAACGTGCTGGCGGTTGCGGTCTCGCGCTCAAGGCACACACCGCGCACCGGCTGCATGAAGGCGCGTTTCAGCAACTGGGACAGAGTTAGGTAGTTACGCGGTCGTACGCGGTTAATTACCAATTGTGTCTATTAGCACCTGTGCAATGGCAGAATTCGCATTGCCAACCACTAACTACACTACTAACCAATTAGAACCACGATTGTCAGAAGAAGAACGACTTATTTCCTTTTTTAGGGGTCCGTCCGTCTGTTTGTCAAGACCCATTTTCTCAGGACCGCGTGGAGGTATCAAGTTGAAATAAAATATCAAATACGTAAGTCTATAGTCCTTTGGAGCTCAAAGCACACAGTGAACGCAATAAAAAAAATTGTTCGAGCACGGTAAAAAGACGTGCGCAACGCGGGAAAATGGTAATGGCATCATAGTGCTTACCTGGGCTGTCAGGCACGGTGTCGAAGTGGCAGTTGAGGAGAAGCGCAGAGCGCGCGCGCGCCCGGCCGCCCGCGCCGCGCACGCGCGCCAGCACGCTCTGCACGCCGCGGTACACGTTGTTCATGCCTGCGACACGCACACACGTCACTCGCTCGCCAGTCGCGCACGCCGCACGGGCACTCGCCGCGCGGCACACTCACCGTCCATGAAGGAGAGCGCGAAGGCGCCGCTGGCGGTGTGCACGTCGAGCTCTACGTGGTTGTGCGGCGACGCGTGCGCCGCGATGTGCTTGATGGCCGACACCAGCATGCTCACCGCCAACACCTCGTTCTCGTAGCTGCCTGCCACCTGCGACACACCCGCCACCAGCCAGTCGGTATAATAGGTATGATGCGGGTTTTGTTACACACCGTGAAATCGCCTTAAGGGTCGATGATGGGGACATTGGGAACACACCCGTGGTCCGATGGAGGTGAGGTTGACGAGGTGCTGGTGCGCGGTGAGCGCGCGGAAGCGCTGCGGCGGCGCGGCGGGCCCCAGCGGCTCGGGCAACGCGTAATCGATGCACGCCACGCCCGCCAGCGTGGCCGCGCTGGCCAACAACGCCGCCAGCACCCACCACCCCGACAGCGGAGCCTGCGCCGGCTTGTTCTCCTTCACCAGCTCCGACTGCGTAGAGCTCTTCTGCGATAGAACCACCTGCTCACATTTAACTATGTTAGTATAGAGGTATGAGGAACAGGGTGTAAAGTTCACTCAACCTCCATAGAAAAGGGAGGATCCTCCGACCAGACGGGTGTTGTGTCTGGCGGGCAACTGCCCAATGAGTCATGTCGGGCCGTTGTATACAGAATGAGTTTTTCAAGTGGGCGTGGATGGCCAAATTCTAAACTACGAGGAATAGCGAAAAGTCCTCAAAGGAGTCGCGGGCTCGATTTTGATGAAAACTAAAACTGCATCATTGGATTTTTGAAAAATTAATATTTCTAGCCAGGAATCGAACCTGTTGATTTTGAAAAAAAAAAACACGCTGTATTAATACACTATTCGATAGTGTCCCTAATAAGGATCAAACTCTGGAAAGTAATGCCATATGGCAAACTAAAGGAAAGAGCTCATTTTTAACAAAATACTTTTTTATTTCTCTTATGTTATCTACCTCAATGATGAGGTAGGTAACATGGAAGATGACATCTGCCTAGCCTTTTCCCAACTATGTTGGGGTCGGCTTCCAGCCTAACTGGATGCAGCTGATTACCAGTATTTTACATGGAACGACTGCCTATCTGACCTCCAAAACCCAGTTACTGGGTAATACGATACCCCTTGGTAAGACTGGTTGGCAGACTTTCGAGCTTCTGACTATCCGTAACGACTGTCAAAGATCCTGGAATGACAGCCGGGACCAACGGCTTAACATGATTTCCGAGAAACGGAGGGGTCTCGGTATGTAAAGATGGTGACCCATCCACAGACCAACTGCGGCAAGCGTAGCTTAACCTGATGGATTGACCTGTGCGGCTGATATTATTTAGCCGGGCCCGGGTTATGTTACCTATACCTATTAAACCTTAACTAATTAATTGTTCATAATGATGACCATTGTTTTCAATACATAGCTGGATTCGACGTCTCAAGGATTGTGCATTCAGCATTACAATATTATTGATTCCATTAGAATATTTTCCAAAGATTGTAATAGAAATTTGAATTTAGAATATAATGTTGTGAAGGTAACTGCGCTGCGGGTGTGTTAATAAAAAATATTGAGCATCATTTCGAACAAGGTACATACGTAATGTAGGTATGAATACTTTAAAATAAGAAGCAGCTTATTAAGATTTAACATTTTCCTTAAGTTTGCCGTATGTCATTACTTCCCAGAATTTGATCCTTATTATGGACGCTATCGAATGGTGTAATAATACAGTGTGTTTTTTTTTTCAAAATCAACAGGTTCGATTCCTGGCTAGAAATATTGATTTTTCAAAAATCCAATGATGCAGTTTTAGTTTTCATCAAAATCGAGCCCGCGACTCCTTTGAGTACTTTTCGCTATTCCTCATAGTTTTGAATTTGGCCATCCACGCCCACTTGGAAAATTCATCCTGTATATCGACACCTCCATGCAATAACATCGTAACTCACTTTTTCCAAAAATTGAGATACAACGGCATTGTTTTGAAAAAAAATAATGTATTTTTCTGTATTATCATTGTAATTCTATTCCCTTTCGTTTCTAAAATAAACCAACGTCAAAGTATTGTAACTGATCCAAAAAATATTTTATGTCAACAATATGTATAATTGTCAACAAAACAATTTTTCTTTTCCAACTTAACCATACCTATTTATAGTCCGCCTAAACTATATTAAATAGAGCCAGCTTCAAAAATTGTACGTAAACTCTGCTTGCGAGATGCAGGATTTGCGTGACGTCAGTATGACGCGTTGTTCGCATGTGGCGCTGTAGATCATGCGCGGTCCGAGGGGGGGGGGGGGGGGGGGTCGTGGGGGTCATCCCCCCCCAATCATTGAAGCTGTCGAGTCTGAATGATTTACTTGCCTTACTAACTTGAAACTGTACTTGAGCCACGAAAACCCCGATTGGCATATTCAAAAACATTAAGAACATCGGCAGACATGGGGACTGCCGACTAAAGTAAAAACTTAAAACTATGAAATGACAGTGGGTTTTTTAACGCGCCTAAAAAATTCTTATAAAAATATAGAATTCAGGATTCAAAAGCGAACGAAGCAAACTCGGGATATTGGGCACCCCGCTCGTACGTAAGGTTGACAGGCTTAGGTAAGGCCAGATTCCAAAACCTAAACTGCTGTAAAACGAGTTTGAGCTTTTCGTCATAATTCGATAAAGTAGGTAAGTTCTCTTTTTGTATGATGGGTAAAAGAAAACAGAGACTATTCAAGGTGGGGTGCTAAAACTTTCAGGCTTGCTACGCTCATTCTTGCAATTTACATTGGTTCTTGAGCTTTTCTTCAAAAATGTACACAGCAAGTAATTCCTAGTCCTTTTGGAATGATCGAAAATCGAAAATATGCGAGTGTGCAAAATTTTCGAGCTCGCTTCGCTCGCTCTTGCATTTTAGTTTCTCCTAGCTGCTTGAGCTTGCCTGCACAAGTCGACAATGTAACTCCTATTTCTAATATAAAACAAAACCTAATCAAACAGAGGCGGGTTGTAAAAATTTTCGAGCTCGCTACGCTCGCTCTCCCCCCCTACGCAATCTACCGTTCTAATACATACAACGAATTTGGCAGTATTTTAAGTAACACCTATGTAAAAGCTGAATAGCATAAGTAATGTGGAGCTGGAAATTGTACATGAACCTTAACATATCATCACGCCTTTAATCGCCAAAGAGTTGAGCAGGGGTGTACCTTTATATAGTACATACACCCACATTACGCCAGTTATTAAGTGAAATGTCATGGAAGGCGAGCCTACTGCCGCCAACCGGGCAAAAATCCAGTCTCCAGGCTGCTTCTGAGAAATTTCTGATGGAAAAACCCTTTAACACTTTACCCGACCTAGGAATCGAACCCAGCTAGGACCTTATGCTCAGCAGTAACTCTTGCGACCACTAGACCGACGACGTGAATAACTCTATTCTTCAGGTCCAAGACTGGTTTACGGTAAATAATTTGGTACTAAATGAAAAGAAAACCAAATGCATTAGATTTAAATTACCTAATGTTAGAAGTAGCGAATGTGACATCATACTGAATGGAGAAAAACTAGAATTTGTTGATCAAACGGTTTTTCTGGGAATCACGCTAGACGAGAAATTGCAATGGGGACCTCACATAACATCTCTTGCGGGGCGGCTCAGTTCGGCCGCTTATGCTGTTAGGAAGATAAGACAGTTAACAGATGTAGATACCGCGCGTTTAGTGTATTTTAGCTACTTTCACAGCATTATGTCGTACGGCATTTTACTATGGGGTCGAGCTGCTGACATTGAATCCATCTTTATTTTGCAAAAGAGAGCTGTCAGAGCCATTTATAATCTACGTCGCCGCGAATCTCTCAGGGAACTATTTAAAAGGATTAATATTATGACGGTACCTTGCCAATTCATTTATGAAAACATTATGTATGTAAGAAAAAATCTACATCTTTTTAATAAAATAAGCGATAGACATAACTTTAATACAAGAAATAAAGATAAAATACATCAACCATTTTTCAGATTAGCCAAAGTACATACATCTTTTATGGGGTACTGTGTCAAATGTTACAATAAAATACCTTGTGATATATTGGAATTAAATGAAAGAAAATTTAAAACTCACATTAAACGTACACTTTGTAAACAAGCATACTATAAATTAGAAGATTATATCAAAGATAAGAACGCTTGGAAACATGCTGGTCCTGCTCCATAGGACAATCTAGAGTCTAGCTAGACAAAATCAAACTGGTTGCTAATTTAATTGTAATTTTTTTTTTATTCGTTCTGTCATTCATCATTACTCACACCCTGACTTATTACTTGTATTTATTTTTTTTATTAAAATCGGTTTGCTTGTACCATGTTTGTAAATATGTGAGCACCATGTATCTATCAGATAATTAATTTATATGTCATGGTTTCGTTTTTAATTCTTTTACCTGTGGTATAGTAATTTTATTTTAGGTGCATCGTCCTCACATGTTATTATATAATTAATGTACCCATGCAAAATATTGCACCTAAAACATTTTAAAAGAGTAACGGTGGAGTTTCTTGCCCATTCTTCTCCATACGAAAACTACCTTTTGGAATGGGCGACTAGAATCAATTCTATTTTAAGATATTTTTTGACGTTCAAAAGTGCCTTTTATGTGCCTATTTGAAATAAATGCTTTGACTTTGACCGCACCGCATGAGTTCGCGCGAAAATATCAAACCAACTGATCGCGTCCGCTTTGCTTCGCACCGCACCCACGTGCGGTTACTCACGTAAGCCATCGCAATAGAGTATCATTTGTTTGTTCCATTCGCGCCGCTTCGCTTCGCGATCGCGTTTGCGTTGAATCGCCCACGTAGGACACCGCGTTAAAATATTCCTCGGCACCCACGATGACCCCCCCAAAATCTTGGGCTGCGACCGCGCCTGCTGTAGATACCGCTACATTAGCTACATAGTTATTACTATTACTTGTTATAAATGTCAAAAATTAAGTAGATAACACCACTTGAGTTCTTATTGGCAACAATGTTGCCAAAAATTGTTCGCATCGACAAAGAAACTCCTATTTTTCAGTCTAACCGGATGCAGCTGAATCGGAGCTGCAGTCGGTTATAGCAATTAACTGACCCCCCTAAAAATTACTCGATTTGGCACCCTCTGCTCATAACAGGTTATTCAATATGTATGAGTTAATCGGACTAACACTACTCGATGAACAGAAACAATAAATAAGTTTGATACGCAAACTTTGGTGTTAGGTCATTTATTATGTATGGGTATTTGTTACGCAATTTTAATTTTTAAGCAGCAAGACTTAAAGGTTAGGTTAATCTATACTAATCTATATCTATACTAATATTATAAAGAGGAAAGATTTGTATTTTTGTATGTAACGAATAAACTTAAAAACTACTGGACCGATTTCAAAAATTCTTTTGCTGTTAGATAGCTACATTATTACTGAGTAACATAGGCTATATTTAGGACTAGAAAAAATTAGAGATCCTTAGAAATTTCTACTAAAACCAACCCATGGTGTAAAAAATTTGCCATAAAATGTCTTTCATCGCATGCGCTGCGGAAAGTATTGATGATAGAACAAAAAAATGTTCTACAATATTATACGAGTAGAACATATCAATATCTACAAAAAACTTCGCGAGACCATAATTTTTTTTTTTTATTGCTAAATGGGTGCACTCTTGACCCCGATCACGCCTGATGGAAAGCGATAGATGAGGTCTATGATGGATATGTCCAACTATTGTAGTTATGTCACTATAACTACTTTTTTACATTTTAAAAGTTGATAGAAATGCCGATCAAAATCAGACCATGTTATCCATACCTTGGTATTAATTCTTATCCAAATAAGTTGTTTCTTATCCAAGACTGTATCAATACCTGTTGATTACTTTTTGAATTATTGAAATCGGACATTCCATTCAAAAGATATTACGAAATTAAACATGTCAAAATAAACAAAAAATACACGCCGACATGTGTGGCTCCACGCAGAGCGCAGCGATAAAATTCTCGTGTCACAGTGTTGGTAACAAAACTCCTCCGAAACGGCTTGACCGATTCTTATGAAATTTTGTGTGTATATTCAGTAGGTCTGAGTATAGGACGTAAACTATTTTTATTTTAAAACTATTGATCGTGTAGGGTAGGGGTAAGGAAGGAGTAGGGTAGGGGTACAGTTGGAGTAAGGGTAGGAGTAGAGTAGAGGAGTAGGGTAGGGGTACGGTAGGAGTAGGGTCGGGGTAGGGTAGGAGTAGGGTAGGGGATCGGTAGGAGTATGGTCGAGGTAGGGTAGGAGTAGGGTAGGGGTACGGTAGGAGTAGAGTAGGAGTATCTGAGTAAGATAGGAGTAGGGGTAGGGTAGGGGTACGGTAGGAGTAGGGTAGGAATTCGGAAGGGGTATGGTAGGAGCAAGGTAGGAAAGGGGTACGGTAGGAGTAGGGTAGGAGTAGGGAAGGGGTAGGGTAGGAGTATGTAGGAGAAAGGTACAGTAGGAGAGAGGTACAGTAGGAGTAGGGTAGGAGCAGGGAAGCGGTAGGGTAGGAGTAAGGTAGGAGTAGGGTAGGGGAAGGAGTAGGACACCACGCGAAGTCGCGCCGGGCAGCTAGTGTTGTGATAATTTGTGTCATTGCTACTAATACCTTATTTCATCTGTCTTACCCAAGTTAATCTGGTGTCGTAGTGTCGTGGTTCATGCGTAAGGCTGAGACGTGCAAGATACGAGTTCAAATTCAGTCTCAATGTTTAATTTTGTTTTCAATATACAGGGTGAAATTGAACACATGCGACAAATCGAAATGGGAGATTGTACTCATTATTATGAACAACTTTTACTATGGGACCAAACCCGAAATCGCGAAAAAAAAATCAGTTGTTCCCTACATTTTGATGAGTTATGCGAACGTAAATGTAGGGAACAGCTGATTTTTTTTCGCGATTTCAGGTTTGGTCCCATAGTAAAAGTTGTTCATAATAATGAGTACAATCTCCTATTTCGATTTGTCGCATGTGTTCAATTTCACCCTGTATAAATTGTTCGTTAAGTATTTCTTGCATTATTGTAAAGAACAAGCATATCAATTAAGTTGATAAACGATAAACGTTTCACCTTTTTCAATAAGTGGGTAGTTCGACGTCAATAATAATATGCGTATTCAACAAAAACTGCTATTGAAATGATATTAGGAATATGGGGTAGAAGAATAAATTGAACAAGACATTCTATGCACAAATAGCAGTAAATACGCACGAACATTTTTATATTGCCTTACTAAGTTGCGAAAATCCACGCCTTTTTTCCTTTTTATTAATTATTATTATCGGTTTTGAAAGTTTTAAGCTCGTGGAGGCCAACCCGGACTGCGATCTTTTCGATAATAAATTCGCCAATTTAATGGTTATGTGCCTCAATTATTGTGAAAATAATAGAATTTAATTTTTGTTATTAGTTTGTTTTATGTTAGTACTTATTAATACTTTGATTTATGTAATTGGTTTCATAAGCCGTGTAAATCAAATAAATAAATAAATAATAATAATAAATAAATGTCTCAGTTCAGTGATTGATGTAGAGAAGATAAAGGGCATAATTTCAGTATAAATAACTTTTCCAAAAACGACGGAATTACCGAGAAAAAAATTAAAAACTAAAAACTGAAAACCTCGTATAGGTCTGGATCTATCGAAGTTCCTAAGTTTATTTGTACTCTAAAATATGCAGCATAAAAACGCCGTCGATGTTTCTAAGGTCATAATTGCGTATCATATTTAGTTTCAGAGTGATTTTTTTTCTAAATACCCGGATGAAAAAAGGCGATTTTCAAAAAATTCTATCTCAAAAACTAGGTAAAGATTCAAAATATTGCTTTTAAATAACTTAACTATCAGATTTTTACATAAAAAAGCAATGTCCGAAAAATGGTCTTCATAAAACACTGTGCGTCAGCGGTGCCTCCCTTACGGCCTGGCCACGACCTCGCCGCTATCAGCGGCAGCTTAGCGCGAGGCGGCGAGCGGTAAAAACAAATATACCAAAATGTATGAACCATGCCACTACGACGCACCGCTCGCAGCGTCAACGCTAGACAAAAGAAACCGCACCGTTTGCTCTAAGTCAAAACACGTGGCCGGGCGCCCGGGCGGTTTAAAAGGTTGGTCCGAGCGCGCGGTTCCGCTAGCAGTGGCGGCCGTCGTCATCGCCACACGTACTTCTACTTACCCGTCTGGAACACAAAACTCACCTGCCCAAAAATAACTGCATTTTGTTATATTATGTAAACAACTTGAGTTATGCTGATGATATAAATTAAATAAGAATTAATCATGTTCTAAATGCTATTATTTAATTTTAATGTTTAATTTCATTTTCTCAAACATGCTTGGAAATTTGAGCATTATTTTGACAACCTTCTTCGAGATAAATCGAAATTGCTGTACTGGCCAAATACATGCGAACAGCGGCTGACAAAAGTTGTATGAAAATCCATATCTGTCGTGGTTTCGCGGCCAAATAAATTACATGGTAAACTCATATCTGTCGTGTAATTTAAAAATGAAACTTACTTTTACTCCGAAACATGGCAACCAAGGAGGTAACTTATCAAAGGTTTTATTTAAATTTCGAACTGGCTTGCAAATAGAAAGCTGTTGTTCGTCATTGATTTTGAAAAGAAATTGTATTTGACAAAAAAGTTCTGCCTAGGTAGGTACTACTTAGTTTTAATTTCCGCGCATTATTTGAGAAAAGTACTATACTAGCCTTGGGCACAACTAGGCATTGATGGACGAACGTGTACACGTGAACGTGTACACGTTCATCCATCAATACCTCTTTTGTTGGCCGCGGCAGTAATGTACTATATTTATCCTTGTTACTTATGTTGCTGTGCCCTTACAGGGTTCATAACTGTATCTTAGCTTTAAGCCTATTTGTAACACCTTTATTCACATTATGGTATGCAAATAAATCAAATGCAATGGTTCTGCTCAGCCCCTCAATTGAGGGCTTAAGAAAGCTGCTGGTTATTTGTGATCAGTATAAAAACAGGATTTAGTTTACAATGCTAGAAAAAAACAGAACTGATGATTTAGGTCGGGAAAGGGGGCCTCAAAATGTTCCGCCAATGTGCATTGGGGAGCTTCAAGTATCTTGGTCACATACCGACATCGCCCATTAAAGACGATGCGGATATTGATCGCCAGTGCCATGCGCCGGTTGTGCGAAATATGCTTGCTAGAACATTTTTTAAGGGTAAAGTGCACTTATTCAGAACATACTGTCAAAGTTTCTACATGTGGCAGCTCTGGACTGAGTATACAAAGAAGTCTTGGGATAACATAAATGTTTAGTACAAGAACATCTACGGACACCTACTTAATGGCGTTGAAGCGCTACCGTAGTGCCTCTGGAATATTTGCAGAGCCAAGGTTGAACATGTTCAATGCCATTCAGACAAGCAGAATTGCATCATGTCCAGGTTATGTATAAAAACCGTATAGTTAAGGAATTTGAAGGAAATAGCCGCGTAAATGTGCAAGAGAAGAAAGGCATGAAGATATATCGGATTGGAGAAACATCGACGTAAATGTATTTTTTCCCTAAAATTAGCTAAATATGGCAAAGCACTTAGAAAGCGTATTTACGTTAGGAAAGCAAAGACGTAAAAAAAAAGTAGCAGTGTCGTCGATGTTTCTCCAAATGAGCAATATGAATAGATGTGTATGTGTAAATGTCTATTGTGCCACTTTATTGTTTAACTTATATTTTTTTTTTAATTGTGTTTATATGGATCATTCGTAGACTGCAATAAAGATTTTTATTATACCTATATATTTTTTAAATCAACTTTGGAATAAGTAGACCTTTTTACCGAATGAAGGCAGTATACTTCATCATATTTTTAAAACGTGCTTTTCAAAACAAGGGCACCCCGAGGTTAGGTTTGGTTAGGTTACTTTAAAAACTTTACACAGAAATAGGAGCCCCGCGAACTTTATTTTTAAAACAAGGGCACCCCGAGGTTAGGTTTGGTTAGGTTACTTTAAACCCTTTACACAGAAATAATTTAATTATTGCCCCGCGAAGCAGGGCTCCGTCGACATAGGATGCAAGAGCGAGCGAATGACAATACAAATACCTTTACCGTGCATCGAGGTCAAGTAGTATCGCAGTGAAAATGTTTCGCGGTAACGTGCATCGAAGTCAAGTAGTATCGCAATTTTGTAGCATCGTATTAGCATTTATAGATCTTTTGTGCGTCGAAATTCCGTATTCTACTCGTATATTTGTCTTGCTATTCAGTTTTACACGCCGTTTTTATTTCAGAATTCTAATTAATCGGAATTCGTATTTTTGATGTTTCGAATCATCATTAATCCGGACGGACTTTTTGTTATTCGATCTATTGAAACTCGGTCTTATAAACGTTAGGAATATTGATATTTCAGAATTATAAAAATGGGATGAATGATAAATCGGAGTTGTTATATTAGGAATTTTGAACCATTCGGAATTATAAAAATCGTTACTTTGAAATTCGTATTTGTGATTGTTTAAATAGTTTTT
This sequence comes from Amphipoea oculea, assembly GCA_945859645.1. Taxonomy (NCBI): domain Eukaryota; kingdom Metazoa; phylum Arthropoda; class Insecta; order Lepidoptera; family Noctuidae; genus Amphipoea; species Amphipoea oculea. The sequence goes on along the minus strand of OX243878.1, from coordinate 21,877,579 downwards.
CGTATTTATGTAGTGTAGGTACCCGTCAAGAAGTCATGCACGCATGAATTTATTCCTTTTATTGTTTTTTAACAACTCATTCATTAATTTGTATAAATAATCTTGTAATTAATTTATTAGTATAATGTCTGTGCTTTGAGTTTTGTCAATGTTTTTTTTATTGCTGAATGGGCCCGTTCTTGACCTCGATCACGTCTGATGGAAAGCGATGCATGAGGTCTATGATGGCTACGAGCGTGCCCAGAAGATGCCTCAGTCACTGATTACTGAAACTCCCACGCATCGACGAAACACAACAGGCTGCTTGACGCCGGACTCCGCTAGGAGGGTGGTCGCAAACCAGATGGGCATTATCCCTACCACCGCAAGGAAAGAATTGGCTAGTCAAATAAGGTGTTGGGTGTGACTGTCTAGGATGTGCCGAGAGCTCGGTCTCGGTTCAGTTGAGTAACTGGCGGAACAAACTGCGCTACACGAGGAGGTTTCTTCATGCATCCCAAAAAAGTATTTTAGTTGATTTGTTTATTCTTGTTGATCACCAATTTAATTAAAGCCCCCACTATGAGTAGTGGGCACGTTGACATGATTATCGTTCTGTCCGCCATCATGAACAGCCGTTAGCCGTTGTGGAACGTATTGATTTGATATACAAAGATACAAACAAAAAAATATGGTGAAACACTGAGCGAAGTTACAAGTGTAAATTGTACTGCAGTGAATAATTAAGCATATAACATTAATTAATGCTCAAGTCTTAACAGGGAATCCCCCTCTTGGCATAAAATTTTAAGGCATAATATTGTTTGGAGTAATGTTTTCGCATAACTTTTATTAGCATAATAATACTTTGGCATAACGCAAAGGTTAGCATAACTATCATTTGGTCTAATTTGTTTTGGCATAATTTGGAGTTGCATACATTTTTAAGGCATAATATTTATTCACCTAATAATGATGAGCCATAAATATAAAAGGGGTGTCCTGTCATTTGACAAAAAACGAATCACAAAGTTTCATTTAAAAAATAACGTTAGGTTTTATACTTGATAAAGTTATCACTTTACAAACTATTCTTTCTGTAAATAACTCATTTGACAAATAACTAAAGGACAATGATTTCATTACAATATTATTCAACAACCTGCCATCGAAGTAAGTAATTGATTTATTTTGTATGAGTGCGTTAAGAATCAGGAAAATCTTGAATAAGGAATATTTCAATAGGTGAATGTTTGTGGTTTATCGCGGCATACCTATTTTCCATGCCTTTTTTTTTTCTTTAAGGCGATTATAGCCTCGAATGTCCTTGAGCGTTTGGGCGGAGCATAGGCGAACCCAGTGCCTCACCCCGCGCGCCCGCTTACCTCCCCAATGTCAAAGAGTGTCGTACTCGTACGTAGCGCATGCAGATGCGGCGTGGGATGCATTTTGTCTTAGGCAGTTTTATGACGCTACCTACTAAGTGTATATGGATCGAGAATACGTACAATATTTATGTTGTGAGTATGAATGCTATTGTACTTACAGTAAAAATACTGCTTTCTTAGAGACAAATAAAAAATAATAGTAATATCAATAAAAAACGTTTATTCAGTATACAGTTCGGTTTTTCACGTATACAGATTATAATACCGCTTTTAACAGTGGTAGTTTTTAGGGTTCCGTACCCAAAGGGTAAAAACGGGACCTTATTACAAAGACTCCTCTGTCCGTCTGTCTGTCTGTCACCGGGCTGTATCTCACGAACCGTGATTGCCAGAAGAATACCATTATTATAGTTTCAAACTCAAATGGGTCCCGCCTGCTTCCAGCTTTTATTTAATTTAAAATGGGCTTGTTTTTAGCTTTCAGTTAGTTTTAGTATAAGGTTGCAGTCGGGTTTTTTAATTTTTTTATTTCCTTCTTTTTAGTTTACAAATGTGAAAGATTTCGCAGACGATTTAGTTCTTGGTAGGTGTTTTACGATTTGTCACTTTGAATTAGTTTTTACCATAATTATTATAAGTTGTATATATTTTTGTAATCACCTTTTAAAACCTTTTCTTTTGATACCCCATTTGATCTGAATTTGATCCTTATTAGGGACACTATCGAATGGTGTAATAATACAGTGTTTTATTTTTCAAAATCAACAGAAATATTGATTTTTCAAAAATCCAATGATGCAGTTTTAGTTTTCATTAAAATCGAGCCCGCGACTCCTTTGAGTATTTTTCGCTATTCCTCATAGTTTAGAATTCGGCCATCCACGCCCACTTGAAAAATTCACCCTGTATATTATATACTCTCGAAAAACATAACCCTTCTTCTGGCTATCACGGTTCGTGAGATACAGCCTGGTGACAGACAGACAGACGGAGAGAGGAGTCTTAGTAATAAGGTCCCGTTTTTACCCTTTGGGTACGGAACCCTAAAAACTACCACTGTTAATCCAATGATGCAGTTTTAGTTTTCATCAAAATCGAGCCCGCGACTCCTTTGAGTATTTTTCGCTATTCCTCATAGTTTAGAATTCGGCCATCCACGCCCACTTGAAAAATTCACCCTGTATATTATATACTCTCGAAAAACATAACCCTTCTTCTGGCTATCACGGTTCGTGAGATACAGCCTGGTGACAGACAGACAGACGGAGAGAGGAGTCTTAGTAATAAGGTCCCGTTTTTACCCTTTGGGTACGGAACCCTAAAAACTACCACTGTTAAGAGCGGTATTAGTCATAAGTTAGTTTTAATTTTTTTTTTTTGTAATAGTATTTTTTTATAAACTGTATAAGTACGTGAATAAACGATCTGTATACTGAATAAACGTGTTTTATTGATATTATTATTATATTAGTATTCAATAGACAATAATATAGCGTCCACTCGCAAACAAACTATCACTACTACTAATACTATCAACGTCCAAGCGTAAACGAACAGTCCGAGTGTACTATCTGCGCTATTTAGTCTTTGCTACAAAAATGCAGATCGGAGCGAGCCGACATGCGACACAACCTCCCCGTGCGAACGATACAGCAACACTGACCGGGCGGCTGCTGCCCGCGCCCGTATAGGTAAAACCATGGTGTTATTGATTTTTTCCCACTTAAATAATAATTATTAAAAAAAACGAACTTAATTTTTATAAACCATTAAATTTGCTATATTTTGGTGAAAGAATCATCAAAATCGCTTCAGGCGTTTGAAAGTAGAAAGAAAATTCTTGCGTAAAATAAGAGGATGGATATGATTTTTTATTGTTAAAACTAACAGTAATATTAAAAAAAATCAAACTTAAATTATATTTGTAAACATATGTCACATATCATATATTTTTTTTAATATATTTGGGCTATCCATTTGGGAGAAGTAGGCCTTCAAAGAGAGGTCTATTTTGAAGTTTGGCGTAACCATTCGCCTTAATCTTCTTTTATAACATTGTAATATACGGGATGAATTTTCCAAGTGGGCATGGATGGCCAAATTCTAAACTATGAGGAATAGCGAAAAGTAGGTACTCGAAGGAGTCGCGGGCTCGATTTTGATGAAAACTAAAACTGCATCTTTGGATTTTTGAAAAATCAATATTTCTAGCCAGGTATCGAACCTGTTGATTTTGAAAAAAAAAACACACACTGTATTATTTCACCATTCGATAGTGTCCCTAATAAGGATCAAATTCTGGGGAGTAATGACATACGGCAAACATAAGGAAAATGTTGAATTTTAATAAATTGCTTCTTATTTTAAAGTATTCACACCTACATTACGTACCTTGTTCGAAATGATGCTCAATATTTTATTAACACACCCGCAGTACAGTCACCTTCACAACATTATGTTCTAAATTCAAATTTCTATTACGATCTTTGGAAAATATTCTAATGGAATCAATAATATTGTAATGCTGAATGCAGTACAATCCTTGAGACATCGAATCCAGCTATGTAGATTGTAGGTATTGAAAACAATGGTCATCATTTTGAAAAATTAATCAGTTAAGGTTTAATAGGTAGGTAGCCGGGCCCGGCTAAATAATAACAGCCGCACAGGTCAATCCATCAGGTTAAGCTACGCTTGCTGCGGTTGGTCTGTGGATGGGTGCCAATCTTTATATACCGAGACCCCTCCGTGCCTCGGAAAGCACGTTACGCCGTTAGTCCCGGCTGTCATTCCTGGATCTTTGACAGTCGTTACGGGTAGTCAGAAGCTCGAAAGTTTGACAACCAGTCTTATCAAGGGGTATCGTATTACCCAGTAGGTAACTGGGTTGTGGAGGTCAGATAGGCAGTCACTCCATGTAAAATACTGGTATTCAGCTGCATCCGGTTAGACTGGAAGCCGATCCCAACATAGTTGAGAAAAGGCTAGGCAGATGATGATGAGGTAGGTAACATAAGAAAAATAAAAAAAGTATTTTGTTAAAAATTATCCCTTTCCTTTAGTTTGCCGTATGTCATTACTTCCCAGAATTCGATCCTTATTAGCGACACTATCAAATGGTGTAATAATACAGTGTTTTTTTTTTTTCAAAATCAACAGGTCCGATTTCTGGCTAGAAATATTGATTTTTCAAAAATCCAATGATGCTGTTTTAGTTTTCATCAAAATCGAGCCCGTGACTCCTTTTGAGTACTTTTCGCTAATCCTCATAGTTTCGGATTTGGCCATCCACGCCCACTTGAAAAATTCACCTGTATATGAGGAAACTTGTAATTAGCAATTGTCAGTTGTTTAATATTTCATTACCATATACGTACGTACGTACGTACGTGTTTTACAAACTAATATTTTTATAATCATGACATAACTTTTGACAAAATGCATTGCTTGATAATTACTTACTTAATTTATTTGAGAATTTTTTCAAGTGTCAGTCCAAGAGCGAGCGAAGCAAGCTCAGGACTTGGGGCACCCCGACTTGGACAGGTTAGATTCCTTTAAACCCCCTAAACAGAAATAGGAGCACTGCGAAGCGGGGCTCCATTGACTAAATCTTATTATTATACCTATTACATTCGGCATTAAATTGGAGCAATAATCAATAATGCGATACAGTGTCTACAACCATTAAGAGTTATTAGAGTTTATTATCTCTTTTATCTAAATATCATTATGCGTTTATAAAATTATGTTTCATTTTTATGAATTTATATACCTCCGACCATGGGGTCCCGGTCCTTTGGAAAGCGTATGAGGGGCCAAAGCCAACTTGTAGAGGCCCCTTAGGAAATTTTAATGAAATTCGGCACCAACCGACGATTATCCCTGTATGCAATATGCAAGTGCACCTAAGAATAACCCCCGGTTGGTGTAGGAAGAACTATTGCAGGACATGGAAAAATAAAAAGTTGGATTATGGGTTTGGGTGGCTCAAGTGGACTAGTTACCAAGAACTATGACCCCTGCCTGATCAATGTTTTATTTATACACATGGATAAAATGGCAGGGGGTGACTTGCACACTCAATAATGGGCCCCCAGAAACGGTCGCTAGCACAAAATTATGTTTCATTATTATTGTGCCAACAGTACTTATGGCCATAAACATTATGGCAAATCATTTATGCCTAATAATATTATGCGTAGTGATCATTATACTGAATTTCATTATGCCAATGTAAATTTGTGTCAATATATTTTATGCTTATCATTAGTGAACTATCTTGACCACTAGTTTTTGATTGTCTTCACTTAAGACCTCGGTGAGGAGAGCAATACTTAGACAGATCATAGGGGTCACCGTATAGCCGATGAATCAAGTATTGACACAGATAACGAGGAAATGGCAAGCATTGCTGTACACATAGTGCTAAAACTACTTCAGTTGTTTAGAATGTACTGTATTCAAGCTGTTACCTTCTACTTTCAGGGTCAAATAGTCTTAATGAGATGTTAATTAATGAATCATGATAATTATCAGTTTATGAACTACACTATGATAAAGTTGAAGTATATTTTATTAACTTACCATTTTTCTTTAAGTAACAGAATAAGATTATTTTTTCAATTTTATCCCATGGAAGTTAGGAGACCTTTATAATAAACATAAAATAATGTTTCTTCTTTTTTTTTCGTAAATAAACAGGTTACTAAGGTGAGTAGGTGACAACCTCTATCCGTCAAAAAAACTACTCACTGACTTTTTTTACTATGTTCAAATCATTAACACGCACAGAGTACAATCTTTATATTAAAATAAATAATTTTGCTCTTGCTATACGATTGGCTATTTGTAATTGTATGCATAGTCTGTGAGTCTCAGTAACACACATGACACAGACAGTGAGCCTATGAGCCTGTTTGTTGGTTTCATATTTGGCTCCCTTATAGCTGTTTGACATTGACAATGTATGTACCTGTTTGACTTTGGTTGGTTTGTCATGAGATGTCAGAAGGATTCTGTTCTATTTTTCTCTATGGTTATGTTAGATGATATCGTTAGAATGTTCATTTGGCGCGTGGCCAAAACCGGAACTAATGGCAACCTCTGTTTTCAAAAGTGCCTTACATTAATGGTTTGACTGTGTGACTTTGAAATTGAAAACAAAAAAAAAAAAACTATGGATTTCCGGCGGAAAATCCATAGAGCAACATCAACGTTTCAAAATTATTGTTGGCAACAGGCAACTTGGCAACACTGCTGTCTTGTCAAGTTGTCATTTATCAACTTGTCAAAAAGGAATGAATGAAAGGAAAGGAATTCATAGGATAGACATTACAATAATTTGCATGCATGTTAAAAATGTGAATTTGATAGGATGTCTGTACAGTAGTAGTGTAAGCAGATGAGCTAAACTTGATATTTACTGTGACCAAAGTCGACGTTCATATAAGCTATCAACAGTTCTACTTTGTACCAATTAGACGTTTGGGACAATGTCGAATTGGGTTGGGTATGCCATATCGGTGAACTGTGGCGAGCCGCTGGGTTGCTATCAAGGAACTATTCTAGAGGCAGATGGTAGCACTATTACTTTAACAAAAGCCTTTAGGAATGGCTTTCCTTACCCGAAGTCGCAAGTGACTCTAAAGTAGGTAAACTTTTTTGCATACTTACTGTTGATTAATATTACACAATTAATTATTTTTTTGGTTTTATATCATGCTTCAGTGCTGCCGATATAAAAGATCTGAAGATAATTGAGTCTCGGGCCGAGCCCGCAGAGCAAACGCACAGCACGGTGGCAGTCACTAAGGGTATGAAGAAGGCGCAGAAAGCTACTGTGTGTGAGAACTTACAGGCAAACCCCACAAGTCCAGGTATGGCACACTATTATGTGAACTTATGTGGCTATGGTCTGAACTATGAGCACATCTGCCCATCCTTAAAATCCTGATGCGTGGCAGGAATTGCTTGTTTGATACATCTAAAAATATGTGCAAAATTGAGCTACCTATCCTAAAATGACATAATCAATGACAGAAGCTTTCAAACCCACTTATATTATGGCATACATCATTCTGTTAGCTCGTAAAAATAAATCTATAACTCATTAATTGTCTTTCTTGACATAAATGTTAAATTTTGAACCCATACATTTCATTTTTAAAGTTTAGGGGCGTCAGGTGGGCATGCATTTAGTAGTTGCAGTCTTGTAGTTCCCAATAACTGTCTGAAATAAGATTCATGTCTGACTATAGTTTTGGATACAAGCTCAGATGATGCAATTTCCCTCAATGTACAGGATGGAACATGGCATATTCTGAGAATTAAAACAAATTGGAGTTGTTCTAGTTTTCATCATGTACTTACTTGAATTGAAAGATCACTACTCTACAGGTCTGGTCCACACTATGCTTGCAAGATGGTAAAACTACTGACACTAAATTTCATATAAACACTGCCATTCTCAAAATTACTTTGTTTGTTACCTATTTATGCCTTAATAGCTGAACAGATTCCGATGAAATTTATCCCACAGATAGACCATGACATGGATTAGGACATAGGATACTTTTATCCCCATACTACGTTCCTGTGGGATAATTTGCAAACACCATGCGGGTGACACCGCTGGTCAAAGCTAGTATTTATTAATTTTGATGTGCATACTACCTAGCTTTTGTCTAAACTCCAATGGACACATCAGTTATTCAAGACATATCTACCAATAAAATGATTGAAACCTAGCACCTTTGTAATAGATTTTGCTTTGTCCAGTTTGTCCTGCACACAGCTTGATGATTTTATTGAAATATATTTTTGTACTTATTTGATTCCAAACTTTTTTATTTGTCATTGTATCAAGAGTAGTACTAGGTAGGTAGCATTAAAAACTGTTATTGTGAATATTATCGAAATGTGTTGGATTAGTTTGCGTACTCTGGTGTTATGTGCGTTAGGTAACCAGGCTCCTCCGGGCGTCAGCTGCAGCAGCAAGACTGGCAACAGTGGCAACAGCCGCGTCGCCCCGCCGCCCGCCGCGCGCAGCAAGCCCATCGACATACAGGCCACCCGCACGAATAAGAACGGCAACCACGCTGGTGAGTTAGGCAACAGCCGCGCCGCCCTGCCGGCCGCCGGGTGAGCAAGCCCATCGACATACAGGCCACCCGCACCAATAAGAACGGCAACCATGTTGGTAAGTTAGGCAACAGCCGCGCCGCCCCGCCGCCCGCCGCGCACCTCAAGCCCATCGACATAGAGGCCACCCGCACCATTAAGAACGGCAACCATGCTGGTAAGTTAGGCAACAGCCGCGCCGCCCCGCCGCCCGCCGCGCGCAGTAAGCCCATCCATATACAGGCCACCCGCACCAATAAGAACGGCATCCATGCTGGTAATTGTCATGTGGAGAGAACTGCCCACCGCACTACAGACCAACTTTTCAAGGGTTTCGAAAGACTCATTTCTAAAAACTGATCAAGTGATTTTGGAATTGATAACGATAACATAATTATCAGAAAACTGAGGACTGAAAACACGCAACTATTCAGAATTTAATGTGTCATGAATTGATTGAAATAACGTAACCACAACATGCTATCGCTAAAACAAGCCTTGGAGTCGCGGCGTGTGCGCTCGCCATGTTCACTGTGTGAGACTTCACCTGCTGTAGAGCTTACAGCAGGTGAAGTCGCTTGAACATCAATACGGATTGCATATTTCTTAGAAATATATATCTATATTATACAGGGTGAAATTGAAAACATGCGACAAATCGAAATGGGAGATTGTACTCATCATTGTGATCAACTTTTACTAATAGACCAAACCTGAAATCGCGAAAAAAAAATCTGCTGTTCCCTACATTTATACAAATACTTCATATAAATTACTAAACGGGCTCGCTTTCTTTCTGACGGGTAAATATAAGAAGGACGGGATTAAGGATAGTATTTTGCTCCTTATTTATAGGAAGTCATTGATCAATTTCCTATGCAAGTAGTTTTACTTCCAACGGGGCTTTTGAATACGCGATTGTACTTCTTATCTGTATGAAGTTATGGATCAATCTTCTATGCAGATAGTAAATACTTGAAAGTATCTCGCTCCGTCGTGCCACAGAATACTTAAAGTACTACGTACAGAAAGGCCACTCCCTTCCCCGCACTAACATCAATTACCGCACCTCACCCCGCACTTCGGCGTATTCGTCGCAGTTCTTTAACAAGAGCGCTCGCAAACACAAGTACCTCACGCACACATTCATACGTATACAAACGTCATTTTTTAATGTAGTAGTAGTAGGTAATTATTTTGCGAGCGTTGTATGGAGTGTCCGGGGTGTGGTCGTGCCTCGACGCTCGAGTACGTAGGTACTCAAATAGTTCAACAACCGCGTTTGTTTTCGCAAATGCGATCATGCTCCTTATCAGTAAGAGCACAGAATACTTAATAGTACTACGTACAGAAAGGACACTCCCTTCCTCGCCCTCATATCAGATACCGCACCTCACCCCGCACTTCGAGGTATTCGTCGCCGACTCTTTAGCAAGGGCGCTCGCGAACCGCAGCGCTGTATTGCTGACACGAACACACAATTATGCGATTTAAAAGTTTTATTTGAGTTTTAATCACGATGGTTGGATATTGTGATGCTTTTCCGAATTCGTATTTACATAAACTGTTTATAAGATTTCGCATTTTTAATAACATGAATTTAATAACCGATTATTTACAGATAAGTTATTTAAACTAAACTATTTTAGTGTTTTTATTTCATTACGAACCCGACTTAAATGAAAGGGCTTGAAGAGTAGAAAACGGTAAATTTTGTAACAACACATTAAAGTCAACATGGCCGCCGCTCCAAGATGGCGGATTACTTACATAGGTAGGTATTTTTTCTCAACCCCCTTAATATGGGTATCAAATGAAAGGGCTTGAAGAAGAGAAATTGATAAAGTTAGTAACATTACACTAATTTCAATATGGCCGTCGCTCCAAGAACGCGGATTACATCTTTTTACAATCCCCTTAATATGGGTATCAAATGAAAGGGCTTGAAGAGTAGAAAACGATAAATTTAGTAACATCACACTAAATTATAATAAATAAATTAAAACTGTGAAAAAAGATTTTAATACTTAATAAATATTTAAGACTAAAAAGTAAAAAACATAAAATGAAATAAAAAAAAGTCTTTAAAAACAAGCTTTTATTTAAATAAAAACTTAACCTAAAAAAGAAAAGAAATAATAACGTGAACTAAAAAGAAAAAATTAAATTTAAGTGACATTGTCATTTTAAAATAAGTATATAGAAATTTTAAAAGCTTGAGGCACTGATATTGTGTTGTAGGGACACCTGTATAACGGATACCGTACATCAGTGCCTCAAGCTTTTAATATATTTTCGTAGTCACGTCATAAATCTGACGCGGTACGAAGTTCGCCGGGTCAGCTAGTAATAAATATGAATACTTAAATGTTTATTTATTTAACAACTACAACTACGAACAACAACAACTATAATATAATTACAGAAGCGCAAAATCAAAATAAATATTAAACAACACGCCTAGGTTCCCCGAAGGGATATGAAGCGGTGTATTGTATACTTAGATAAACTTAAAAGGGCAACATACGCAGTGACGGATTAAAACTACTTGATGCCCTAAGCAATCCACGCCTGTGGGCCCCCCTATCCGTATGTCAACTAGAATCGGTCTTTAAACCTTTACCGCCTAAAAACATTAGTTTTTTGTAAAATAAGATGATGAGATGTACCGTTTATTTTCGCTGGATCCCACTTTTGAATCCCATTTTTTAGGTATTAACGATGGATCCCGTTTGCTATTTCCGTTGAATCCCATGTTATAACAACATGTGTACATTTCAGAAGAAAAGAGATTTACCTTTATCAAACACTAGCTTCTGCCCGCGACTTCGTTCGCGTGGAAGTCGTAAGACACCACAATATTGTAAAGTAACAGCCGCATTTTATAAAACATCCCTGTACATTTGTACGTTTGTAGTTTTGGTCTCAGCAGCCAAAATATATAGAGAGTTAGGACTGGTGACGCGGTAGCAAGCGACACGACAGTGATATAATCTAGTCGTTTCTGGCACTCGTCGGCCGCTACCGCGGCACCGCTCGCTTCGCTCGCTCGGCTCTTGCGTAGGGGTCACAGTTTTAACCTAACATAACCAAACATTGTTTTTTTTTAAATAATTAACCTAATTTAACTAGTTCGGTTCCGGATAGCCCACTAAAAATAATCGTTTTTTTTTCTATTAGCGCAAGTCGATGAATGAATGAGTTTTATTTTTCGGAAATTGCGTAATGATAAGTCAATATGTAAAACGTTTTTATTCCAAACGTTGTTTTATGAGATGAAATGAATAAAAAATGAATTGCTTGTTACATAACACGTTATTAAACAAAAGTTTATCTGGTGATTATTTTGTAAAGTGAATTATTTGGCAAACTTGTTGTTGTATAATGATGAAATGACAAATCATGTTTTTGCCAATCGTTGTTTGTCAAGTAAAAATTTGTAAATAATTTTTTGGTGAATTGACAGGGCACCACACTAAACTGATAAATTTTTGTTTAATAACGTGTTATTTAACAAGCAATTCATTTTTTATTCATTTTATTTCATAAAACAACGTTTGGAATAAAAACGTTTTACATATTGACTTATCATTACGCAATTTCCTAAAAATGAAACTCATTCTTTCATCGACTTGCGCTAATAGAAAAAAAGAGATTATTTTTAATGGGCTACCCGGAACCGAACTAGTTAGATTAGGTTAATTATTTAAAAAAAAACAATGTTTGGTTATGTTAGGTTAAAACTGTGACCCCTACGCAAGAGCCGAGCGAGCGAAGCGAGCGGTGCCGCGGTAGCGGCCGACGAGTGCCAGAAACGACTAGATTATATAGAAAATGAGTTGTTTGTGAAATAAATAGTATACGAAACGTTGGTTGTAAACTAAAAATTTGTCAACGGAGTTTTGGTGAAACATTGGTGAACCCCTCGTTTTATTATAAACCATTTTGTTGTTGAAAGTACCCGCATTCAGATTTTTTTTAAGCATTCGGGTTCCAACGGAAATACTTTTCGGGATTCAACGACAATAAAACGTAATTATCTTGCATTTTATTAATTCGGGATCCAACGGCAATACATAATAATGTTTTGCGGGATCCAACGCCAAAAATATTAAACTGGGATTCAAAAGCGGGATCCAACGAAAATAAATCGCCAGGCGGGGGGCCCGCGGGAAGGGGTGGTTTGTGATTGGCTGATCGCAATTCTGGTACATTCGAATTGCCGAATGCACTAGCGGGCAGCGAGTGGGCAAGCGGGAGCGGGGTTATGACTAGGTCGGACTCTATGTCAACTTAAAACGCGCGAATTTTCAAATTAGTCCTAGAAATTTTTTTTGGTGTGGTTTTTGGTGACGCGAAGTGAGACGTGATGCCCTAAGGACGGATTTTTTTTGTGCTTCTTCTGGTGCCCCCCCCCAGACGTGATGCCCTAGGCAATTGCTTAATTTGATTAAGGGTTAATCCGTCACTGAACATACGTTACTTGATCGCAGCGCGCGCTCCTATAGAACCAAGTCCAATGGACACAGTGACACTCAGTCACACGCGGACCGTCGTCTAAACAGCGCATGTCGATACAGCTCAATAATTTCAGTTTTTGTATGTGTATAAATACGCATCGAAACGCCTTCTTGTGTATTTTGGTAAATGGTCTAATCACTCAAGAAAGAAAATTAAGACACACGGGATTACTTTTACCGCGTAAATACAGCCAGAAATGCTTTTTTTTTGTTACTAATGATGTGTTGAATGACTCAGCAAAATGTCGCGTTGGTATGAAACCATTTGTTTCATATTCATTCACCATGTGCCGTCTCTCTTCTTCTTTAATAAGCGCCAGCCTTCCACTTCGCGCTCGATTTGCAAGGCTACCCTCTTCCTCGTATCGCTTAACCCAAAGACTCAGCTGTATTTCTCTAGAACCAAGAATGGAATACTGTTAATCGTCTATAAGCAAAATACTAAAACTGTTTACTTTATTAATAGTAATCAGTGTTAGTTCAGTGTGTGTGTAATTATTAAATTAACACTGACGACTACGGAAAAAAATATTACTCATCATTCACCTAAATAAATTAACTTTAAAATGATCTATAGTTTTCTTTTCTTTTATTTAAACCTCATAATGAATTTAAAACTTTATTTAATAAGGCATCTTAATGCTTTTGATTTAAGTAGATTTATGTTTAGTAAATTAGGAAATATTTAAATGATACACTCACACTTAGTCCGGTTTCATTCGCTATTTGGGTTTTGTTATTATATCCAATTTTATGCAGCGCAATAATATTTGCTCTCGCTTCAATATTTATATTTGAATGCATTTTGAAAGTAATAACTACAACACCACTAATAGATTTAAACACCTCGTCACTAACCAACATAGTCGTGATCGTAACGAACAGCATACTCTGTCTATCTCACAGAAATCGGGTTTACTACCTACTAACTTTATTATTTCTGTGAACAAGACGAACGATCGAAACAAAAAAACTACTGATTATTTATCGAACTACCTACCTAATACAGTGAGTGTGTCTATAGTATAGAAATAACTTATAGAATAAGGTCGTAAGTCAAACCGAAGCGTCAATCTATTGCTTTGTGAGTTTGCTAATCGACTTATGAACATCACTGTACGTTTAAGTTCTATGTAATACATAGATTGGGGTTCCTTATAGTTCGTTTTTTAATCCCAGAGACTAATCTGACATTTAATTCTATTGTGTTTGTGTTTTTTACCCGACTGCGTCAGAAGGAGGGTTATGTTTTTTAATATGGAAGTTTGACATTATACCTGTCAGATTAGTCTCTGGGATTAAAAAACGAACTATAAGTGTGTGTATTTATGTTCTTTGGGAAATGTTGATGTTGCAGGCAGTTACGGCAACACCAGTTCCACGCCGAAGAGCCGCGGCGGCGGGGGCGCGGGCGGCTTCAGCAACGTGTACGACAAGGCGCGGCGCCGCAACGAGGCGTGCTTCGGCGAGCTGGCCGACGCCGCGCTCGACAACGACTTCGACTTCGAGGGCAACCTCGCGCTCTTCAACAAGCGCGCGCTGTGGGAGGAGCTGCGCCACGCGCACAAGCCCGACGTGGTGCGTCAGGCCGACGACCTCGGCAAGTTCCGCCACGACCAGAACGTGCTCGCCGCCCCGCCCGCGCCGCGCCGCGCCATCCGCGTGCCCGACGAGCTGCGCGCGCACGCCGACTACGTCACGGACGAGGGCCTGTGCGTGCCCGGCGTGCGCGCCTCGCTGCGCGCTGCGCTGTGGGCGGCGCTGGCGCGGCGCGGCCTGCGCGGCCAGGCGCACACGCTGCTGGCGCGCGCGGCCGCCGACGTGGCGCTGCGCCTGGTGGGCGGCGGCCGGCGCCTGGACCCGCGCAACGCGCACCAGCGGCCCACCGTGGTGGCGCTGCTGGGCCCGCACGCGGGCGGCGCGGCGGGGCTGCAGGCGGCGCGCCTGCTGGCGTCGCACGGCGCGCGCGCGCACGCGCTGCTGGCGGCGCCGCTGCCGCGCGAGCCGGCGCCGGCGCTGGCGCGCGAGCTGGCGGCGGCCGCGCCGGGCGGCGTGCAGCTGGCGTCCGAGCTGGGGACGCTGCCCAGTCCCGACCTGGTGCTGCTGGCGCTGTACGACCCGGTGCTGGACGACCCGCAGGACCGCTACCAGTCAGTACCGTTTCTCTTCTTACTTACGGCTTGGTCAGACGAAAGCCACGAGTCCAGGAGCATATCTATGCATGTGTGATGCTTCAACGCTGATGATAGAATGCATGTGGTCGACACTAAACAAAAAAAAGTTGTGCTAAAATTCGTTATGATTGTTATAGTAAGTGTTGGCAGAATCGTAGAAGTGGACTGCTCTCAAGAGCACATGCCTATGTGGGATGGGTTCAAACCGTAGTAACTTTTAGTCCTTTTTATTTTTGGACAATTAGCTCAACTTAAGTTATAGAATACGAATGAATCATTGCAATATAATAAAGTATGAAATAAAAAATATATTTATCATGATTGCACATTGTCCACCAAATTCCACCCTGAAGGCGCTACTAAACGATTCTGTTACCTTCAGTTCCGTCAGTCGCAAATTGTTGGGACCAACCAATAATAATAATAATAATAATAATAATAATAATCTTTATTTTTTCTCTCCTCACAAAGGTTCACATAGTTATAAACAGAGACAGGAATTACAGCGTTATAACAAAAATGCATAAAATATGATCCTTTGTGAGAGACTGGCGTCCATACTAGGATACCCTGTGTGACGGATCACCAGGCTCTCACCCCGAATTAAGCCCAATTAACATTAACATTACAACGGTCAAAGTTATAACTCTAGACAAATTATGAAGGGAAGAAAAAAAGAAACATATATGACAAAATTTAACAAATTAACCAAAAGAAAAGAAAAAACGATATTAAAAAAATAGGTATAGTGTAATGTGTGTGTAGTGTGCAGGTGAAGTGTGCGGAGATGTAGGATGATGGTGTGAATGTGGGTGTGTTGGGTGTTTGTTACAGTCAAGTACCCGAAATTATTACATATTACGAAGGAACCATGAGTAACTGCTCCGTGGCATCATAGTCCAATTTTTGTAACCAAGCTGAGAGTGTTTTTTTGCAACGCTGTTTGGGTAGGGCATAAATAGACAAAATTTCGTTAATTTTGTTATACAAATAGTTTCCAAGAAAACCGAAATGTCGACGGGAGAAAGCAGTATGGAACTGAGTTGTAGGACAGACTGCGTGTTTACGTCGCTTGCCTTCAAATAGAGTAGGATTATAGGTAAGAAGAGAGTGTTTGCGCAAGATCGTATTTAAAATGAAAAGCTGACGTACAGTTAATAGTCCGGTTCGCTCATAAAGTTCTCTGGTGGGAAATAAGAAAGGTAAGAAATTGGTAACCTTTAGAACAGCCCTTTGTGCACGTTCGATCCGGAGCATTGATGTTTTTGTCGCACCACCCCATACAGTTATGCAGTACGAGATTAGCGATTGGCATAACGCAAAATAGACTGATCGCAATAAGCCGGTGTCCGCAACATGACGAAGATTTTTAAACACAAATATTAGTTTACGTATTCTAGTGGAAAGAGCATCTATGTGCGGGTGAAAACTTAGTGAGCTATCTACCATGACGCCCAAGTACTTTATTGAATCTACTTTATGAAGGTGGGGACATAAGCAATCAGTATTGTGAGACAAAATGCACGAGGATGAATGAGCGGTAATTTTGAGATTATGGAGTGGATAGGTAGGTTTTTTTATGTAGAAAGAAATATACTTTGTCTTATCTACATTGAGGGCGAGTCTATTATTAGCTAGCCATGACAACACCAAGTTCAACCCCATCTGTGCACAACTGTAAACCTCGGGCCAGGTGTCGGCGTCAAACAAAAGCGCTGTGTCATCAGCGAAAGTAATGATCCTTCCGCTAGGCATCTTGAGCTCACAGAGGTCGTTGATGAAAGTCAGAAAGGGGGACCGAGGATACTGCCCTGTGGGACGCCGTGCACGACAGGAAGATCATTACTGGTCCACTCGTCCACTTTAACTCTCTGGAATCGGTTGGTGAGGTAGTCGGAAAAAAGCTCAAGTTGTGTATCCCTTAAAAAAAAAACCAAACCAATCCTGATCGGTTCATCGATTCCCGGATCTGACGACATCCTGGATAGAGAAGGACCGTCTTCCACTGCCCCACACACGATATCAAGAAGGCGCGTAGAGTTGCGTAGCCCTTCTTACAATCTGTCCAAGATATCGACAAATCCTAAAAATCCTAAATGAGTAACATGCAGCCCGTGCGCGCAGGGAGGCGCTGCAGTGGGCCGCGCTGGCCCGCGGCTGCGCCGTGTGCGTGGAGCCGCCGGGCGCGGGCTGGCCGGGCGCCACGTGCCGCGCCGCCGTGCTGGGCGGGCTGCCGGGCGCGCTGCCGGCCGCGCTGGGCGTGCTGTACCTGGCCGACGTGTGCGTGCCGCCCGCCGTGTTCGCGGAGCTGCGCGTGGCGTACCGGCCGCCCTTCGGCGCCAGCTCCGTGCTGGCGCTGCACCCGGCCGAGGCCTGACCGCGCGCTGGCGGCCTGTTCCGCTGCGCCTGCCACCCGCGCACCGCGCTGCTGTTCATTCGTTAGTCCGTCTGCAGTGTGAGTGCGCGCACTGACCGACAGAACTTTTCAAATATTCTGTCCCTGATCGAACTCATTCATAATAGTATATTTTTTTAATCCGCCCTCTCACCGAATCGACTCATGTGACAATTTCACCTTTGATCTTATTTAAGTTTTTCGTATTTTTTTTTAAGCCTTGTATAAATTAATCAAAAAGACGAAAACGTCAATCGCGACGTTTGAAACTAGCGATGGACACTTACGGGCAGCTCAAACAACGCATATCTCGGCAATTATGGTTAATATGACGTCCCGGGCTCCCGGCATTGCCTAGGAGTTGACTGCCATGCCAAGATTGTTGTCAGTGGTCCGTGTCAGCGCGTCTTGAACCTGTCGCCACACCCGCTGCTGCTGCTCAAATCCACTCGTGTTGTACAATCCACCTCGTAATGGCTTGACCATCCTAAAGTTGAATGTCACTTGCATGTCATAAACAACAAGGC
Organism: Amphipoea oculea; assembly: GCA_945859645.1. Lineage (NCBI taxonomy): Eukaryota > Metazoa > Arthropoda > Insecta > Lepidoptera > Noctuidae > Amphipoea > Amphipoea oculea. The sequence goes on along the minus strand of OX243878.1, from coordinate 21,859,474 downwards.
CTTATTATCAATGTTCAAGATTAGTAACGTTTCAATTTTGTGGGAACTGTTGTCAAAATGTGATAAAGCTATTACGAGGTCGACAATACAACGAAACACCAGAAATAAACTTAATAGAATTTGATGAAGTGTATGTTTTGGTAATTCGGGAATTATAAATGTTCATAAATAATAGTAAGCTAGTATGTTGATAAGTAATTGTGATACATCGATGGGTCGCCGACCGATGGGCTGCTTCAATGTGATTGAAAGTGAACGCAAATAAATATATATTGTAATGACTTGCATGTGTAAATGTGCGGTGGACGGTGTATCGAATGACTGTCATTTGTAAAGTCGATGTATTTTCTTCTGTTATAATAATTGTACATTTTCATGTTACTGTTTCAATTGTGAAACAATATTCGAAAACTGGATATTGGAGTGTATACTGTATAGTGGACTGTGCTCCAAGTTATTTAAACAATCAAAGGCTTGAAGAGTTTTGTGTGTCCCACACAGTTAGCTCGGCGCACGCGGCGTGACGTCACGAGCGCGGTGGCCCGGTGCTATGCACATTTCATGTCAGCAGGTTACAGGTACGTTCGACTACACGTCAATGGAACTACGAAAATCGCCCTTTTTGCTACATAGTGCCTTCCAACCATTAGTTGACATTATGATTTAAAATTCTAGTTTCAAATGTTTGAGCAGTACACTATAACGTTTTTATTGACTAATTCAACTAAGTACCTATGATATGAGATTACCTGTTTTTTTATAACAGGCTTTTATAATTTCTGTGGATTTTACCATATTTACAGGGTTGTAAAGTTATTAAAATATTTTCTATAGTAAAATATCAATATCTTAAAAATTTGATTTTGTCATTGCCTGGGCTACTTTATTCTGATTAATAATGGCTTCGAGGTGAAAATTAACCATAGAAGAAAGAACAAAGGCTATGTGTGAAGTGTGTGAACATGAAAAACTAAAAATAAACATAGTTCTGTAAAAATAATGTTTTCATATCAGCCTTGAAGAGGTCCGTCAAATAATAAGAAAGAGTTTAGAATTCTTCCACAAACTCTTTATTAATATTATACGAAACTGAAATTTTAAATCATAATGCGGCATTAAAGCTGAAGTGGAAACATGACAACTAACTTTTGGAGGGCCAGTTAATTATAGGCGTTCAAGTCAAGTGTTTTCCAAATATGTGCGGTTGACAGAATGTGTTAAATTACGCTCTTAAGTTTGAATAGATCCGTACCCGCCACTCTCACATCATTTTATTCAGTAACTTGACATTTGTTGCAATACAACAATTATGCCGTGGCCACACTAAACGGGAAACGCCGATAATTATCGCGATAAGTTGTAGCTCATTGGCTGCACCTACGATGTCAGCCAATGAGCCACAACTTATTTTATTTTGTTTGGGAAACAAATAGATGCAATAACAAACATAAGTAAATATACAATTAGTTCAACACAATCCAGAAACAGTTATCGCGATAATTATCGGCGTTTCCTGTTTAGTGTGGCCACAGCATTTGAAAGAAAATAAAACCATAGTGATGTGAAAGAGTGGACAACATTGAGAGGACTAGAAGGCCTACTTTAAAAAATATATATATATATCTTAAAGGTTAAAACACAATGCTTTATAACATATACAACGAGTAATTACTACCCAGCACTGTTAGTTCGTGCTACAGCTCCATAAGCCGGCCGCTGATGGCGTTGCTGTCGGTGAACAAAAAATGACAGACTTAAAGTCTATTCAAGTCCTTGTTTCCAGTTTATGTTATTTCCACTTAAATCGATATCAACTTTATGGTTATGTAAATATAGTTAACTTCAGAATGACGGCAAACAGAACTTTATGTGTGGGTATTAAAGTTGCTTATCAAAAAACGGATATTTGTTTACATGTTTGGAAACCCAATCGCGAACGTAGTTTAGTCACTTCATTGTGGGTTCGTTAGTTCCACCAGCCACCGGGCCAGATATGTTTCTCGCACTATATCATTGTACAGTAATGGTAGTATAATATTGCTTTGAACTGTCAAGTTGCTGAATAATAATATTATAGGGATGATTATAATCTATTGTCGAAGAGTGTGACAAAACATCACGACGTGACCTTTGAAACTATCCTATGACCACTGTGAGGCTGATCTAGATACTCTACCAACTTCGAGCTTCATAAAGAGCAATAATCTATTTTGTGATTGTCTGGCTTTCTGGAAACTGTGACTTGTAAATAGAATGTAGCCCTCGCCCCGCCTTGTGCACGGCGTTAGTCGGCGGGTAACGTCGCAGAGTGGAGCGTAAAGACACAACTGCTAGATAAATAAAAAAAGTGATTTAATTTTATAAATTGCATTTTAATAAATTTTAATAAAATTGTTAGTCGTACATGGTGTATTATTAGTGCCTCCGTTGTGCTTACCCCGCTATGGTAAGTACCGGTAAGTTACCGGTACTTACCATAGCGGTTTATAAGTTAATTATTTCATAATCAACAGGTTTTAACAAGTACATTCTAGAGGCCTTCTTTTATGTATAGGGATACCTGTAACAGAAGACCTCTTCCATGTCTATGTGTACACAGACAAAGCCTTCAGTGACAGAAACAATAACAAAATAGTTTTTTTTTTTAACTAGCCTGCGCTGTCCCACTCCAAAGGCCTCCCTCCACTCCTTGCATTTTTCGCGAGTCCGCGCGTCCACCCTCCAGTTTTCACGGAAACTATCTAGGTCGTTTCGCCATCTCCTACGTGGTCTGCCGCGACCCCGCCTCGCTGTCTCGGGGCACCAATTCTGCGCTATTTGGGCCCACAGTTTGTCCGGCATGCGGCAGACATGTCCTGCCCAGTCTCATTTAAGTTGAGCAGCCTTTTGAGCCACGTCAACTATCTTTGTTTTGGAGCGCAGTATTGTTTCGAACACGATCCGGTAATTTAACGCCTAGTATACTGCGCTCCATTGCTCGTTGGCAGACCTTGAGTTTGGACTTCTGGATGTTAGTCAAAGACCAAGTTTGTGCACCATAGGTTAAGACTTAAGAAAAAAAAACTACTTAGATAATTTACACTTAGTTAAGGTACTTACTTGAATTCGTAATTTCCCAAATAATTTACATTTCATATCCACTTACAGACGATACTGAGAAAACAATAGAATTTGAATCCTGTAGTGCGTCAACAAGGGTGTGCATTAAGAGCATCGCCAGTCGATGGGCCTGGGGGCGGGGAGGGGTGGGGGGGGCGGTTGCAAGTTGATTATATGGAAGATGAGGGAAGTATGAATTTTAGGTACAGTCAAGAGGGCATAAAGCTTTACACTTGTTGTGTGAGTCTGACCTCTGCGGCGATTGTAATAAGAACGGTACTAAGTTCAATGTGTAAAGCTTCAGGAATTATTTACCTACTGTAGGTACAATAAATAAAACTTGTAAGCAAAGTTATAATTTTGTTTTACCTTGGATGCAGTTATTATCCTGAACCTTCAACGCAGAGGGTAGAAATTTTACGTTGGTTATTAAAAAGAAATGCCGTTCCATACGTTAATTCGTGCGCATTCAACGCCTATAGGCCTCCCCCAAGTACCTCCACTTTGACCGGTTTTGTGCTTCTTGCATCCAACGAGTTCCTGCGGCCTTCACTAGGTCGTCGGTCCACCTTGTGGGAGGCCTTTCAACGCTACGTCTTCCGGTACGCGGTCGCCACTGCAGAACCTTTCGGCCTCATCGGCCATCTGTTCTGCGAGTAATGTGCCCTGCTCACTGCCACTTAAGTTTGACAATTCTTCGGGCTATGTCGGTTACCTTCAACGACCGTATGGTCGTTGGTTACCTTGGTTCACCTGCGGATCTCTTCATTTCTGATTCGATCACGCAGAGAAACTCCAAGCATAGCCCTCTCCATTGCCCTTTGGGTGACTTTCAGCCTTCTAATAAGGCCCTTTGTGAGCGACCACGTTTCACTGCCACATGTCATCACTGGCAACACGCACTGGTCAAAGACTTTCGTCTTGAGACACTGCGGTATGTGGGACGAGAAGATATTGCGTAGCTTCCCGAACGCTGCCCAGTCGAGTCAAATTCGACGAAAAAACGGCGGAAAACCCGTTCTTAAGGCCCTTCAGAAGCTGTTTGGTTCCGTCATACTCGAGGGTAAAACACCACAGGCATGGAACAGAGGTGTGGTGATACTTTTCTTTAAGAAGGGCGACAATCCCCTTAAGAATTATAGGCCCATCTCACTTCTGAGCCATGTCTACAAGCTGTTTTCGAGAGTCATTATTACGAACCGTCTCGCGCGCAGGTTTGACGACTTCCAGCCTCCCGAACAAGCCGGATTCCGTAAAGGCTTTAGCACCGTAGACCACATACATACGCTGCGACAGGTTATACCTACAGAAGACCGAAGAGTATAACCTGGCTCTCTGTTTAGCGTTTGTGGACTACGAGAAAGCCTTTGATTCGATCGAGACAGGGGCTGTACTGCAGTCTCTTCGACGGTGCCAGATCGACTATCGGTACATCGAGGTGCTGAAGTGTCTGTACGAAAACGCCACTATGTCAGTCCGACTCCAGGACCAGACCTCGAAACCTATCCTTCTGCAGCGAGGTGTGAGACAGGGAGACGTTATCTCTCCGAAACTGTTCACCGCTGCTCTGGAGGATGTCTTCAAGGTTCTGGACTGGAAAGGAGCTGGCATTAATATCAATGGCGAGTACATAACTCACCTTCGGTTTGCCGACGATATAGTAGTCATGGCTGAGACTATGGAGGACCTCAGTACAATGCTCGATGACCGCAGTAGAGCCTCTGAAAGAGTGGGTCTGAAAATGAACATGGACAAAACGAAGGTCATGTCAAATGCCCATGTAACACCCACTCTCATGAAGATCGGAGACGCTACACTCGAAGTCGTGGACGAGTATATTTACCTAGGACAAACTGTCCAGTTAGGTAGGTCCAACTTCGAGAACTTTCACTATGTCAGTCCGACTCCAGGACAGACCTCGAAACCTATCCTTCTGCAGTGAGGTGTGAGACAGGGAGACGTTATCTCTCCGAAACTTTATGATGTCAATAGAAAAATGCCTGAATGAAGTTGTTCCATTGCTCAGGACGGAAAACTGAACTCCGAACAAAAGCTGAGGATCAATTCCCTATCGCGCAAGGCATGAAATGGTGTATCCCAGATGGCAATATTCTACCAGGAGGACTTAAAACAAAAGGCCAGAGAAGTGCAAAACTCACTACAAGCACAGAGAAAAACGAGAGCTCACGGAATGCCTTGATAATTTCCGTAAAACAATCCAAGACAGCATTATAGAATATTGCGCTCAACCAACAAAGATTGAAAATGCTTCTTTTGCTGATATGGTAAAGATGAACAAAAATATTTACTTGCGCCCCAGTAACCTCAGCTCTATCACAAATTTATCCTGATGATAAATTAAAAAAACTAGTGACGACACTAAATCTTTGGTTCAAAAAATAATATTCCCAGGACAAATTAAACTACACGTTAGAGGATTGTGTAAAACCAAAAATGGAGGAGTTATCATCAGATCAGCACCGAAACAAAGGATGACATGAAAAACTAAGAAACTCGTCACAGCTAGGTAAGTAGTTCCGGCCTGAAAGTGGAAGAGATAAGAAAATACCTAGAATTATAGTGATAGGAGCACCCTCAGCACTATCTGACCAAAAAGTCTATGACTGCATACATTCTAGTCTGCCTCGTGACTCTTTCCTAGCCTTTTGAAATTAAGTCACAAGTCGGATAAAAAAGAAGGACCTACGTGCAATTTTATTTTAGAAGTAGCCAACGTGCGTTTGGATGATATCGATGCCTTAGTTCACAATTGCATTAACTACAAAATTGACAATTTTGAGGAGAGTGTTTTAAAGTTTTTTAAAATTTAGACATGTACACTATGAAAACAAATTAAAATAATAAAACAATTATACATCTATTCACAAGACTAGTCCTTTAACTCCATCATATCTCAATATTGTAATATTAGTATAACCATAACATTTTAAAAATAGCTATGTAATGTACAAACCCCCCTTTTAATACATTTGTGCACTAAGATTGATTATGTTGATGTGCATTAAGTGAAAAACTAAAAATATTTAACAGCTTTAACAAACTGGTTCCAGGTCTAACAACTAAGAATAAACCAGTGATTCATATTCATAATGTTTATTTTATTCTATAAAACACAAAGTTTTTGAAACTACAATCATAAAATATTTTTTTGAACCCGCAATCAAAATTTTAAGAGGGCTAAACCAATTTTTTTTTGGTTTCTTAATAATTACAAATTAGAATTTATTAATCAATCTTCAGTTTGGTAACAATAATCAATTACTAACTATTTAATGAGAAACATTTAAATTTCTTAAAAAATAGGCTCCTTAAAGTAAAAGTAGGTAGGTATGTACTTTTACTTTTTACTTTTACTGTTTAGGCGCGTTATGGCGCCCGTGTTTATATAAATGAAACCAGATCCAGTTCTTGTAGAATGTGTATTTATGTCCAACACGCGGTACAGTATCCAAGTGGCAGCGAAGGAATAGGTACACGTTTACTTAAATGCTAGGTAATAACATCGGTTAATAAGTAAGTCCTGTGGAGAGGAGTTATCGTGGTTTTCAAATTCAGACAAACTAGCTACTTGTTGTGCCATAGACATCGTCTCTAGATCCGCGTAGTGTTGTCTTTATGATGTGGGAACCATAGACAATTAGTTTGGTTCGCCACAACTGTACTGGAGGAGGTTCTCCAGAAAGTAAAAAAAACCCCCTAAACCCCTTAAAGTAAAGGCGGAAACACATTATTAAAACGCGACGCGACGCAACGTGTCGACACCCGATGTGCACCGTGCACATTACCAACACGCGACGCGACGACATACTAGCAATTTCTGAATACAGTTAGCTAACAGCAGTGGAAGTGTATGGTTATGTACTATGGATTTAATAAATAACGAGTCAGATGAAGACTTTGAAGATTTGATGCAAATTTTGGGTACATATATGATAGTTAAAACGACTCAAGAAAAATAAAATTTCATGCCATATAGAACAGGATATCGTTTTACCATCTCAATTAATTGTTTGTCGGTCATTTCGCTAAATAAATGCAAAAAATAATATTATATTGGCATAAATTCCGTTTGACAGTTTGAAGAACAGGGATGGGGTCGAAGAATGCATATACGCTCTGGGACAGTTCTCGAACGACTGACATACTCTATGCGACTGACGCGTGGCGTTGGGTGTTGTCTAGAAACATACCGAGCGCGCCGCGTCGGATGGCGTGTTTACCCCCACCATGGGCAACACACCGACCTGGCACCTCTGGATCGGGTGGCGTGTGCGCGCATGGCGTCGCGTCGGATGTTCATAGTGTGAACGGGTCTATAGAAAACAATACATTTGATTCGACTCAACACGCATCACGTTTCGTCGGGTCGCGTCGCGTTTTAATAATGTGTTTCCGCCTTAAAAGTACTTAACACACTTGTACATCAAACTTTCTTGATTCTTAACTGTGAACTAGGTTTTTTGGAAGAAAGAGACGGATTATTGGTATTTCTATACGCGCAAACGAAAGAGCACAACATTTTCTATATTTGGCACCAAAAAAGTAAAAATTGAAAATTTTGCAGTTAGTACAATTGTGAACTAAGGCATCGATATTATGGTTAAAGTTGGCGATACTGTTTCAGAAACTTTTATAGATGATTTATAGCATGGATGTAAATAAACATTATTATAATTTTCAACAAATTAACATTGTTGGCTGTATTTACGAGTGAAAAGTAATCCCGTGGAAATTGTTTTTTTCTATTACTTAACCTTTTAACCGCCGGACTTTGTATCAGTTGTCGCGCCCCTAGCGCCCGACATAAAAAAAATACAAACGAAAAATAAATACCGATGAAACGAGCTGTGATGATGTAATAATAATACAGATTAAACGAGCTGTGTTATTTGGTCGTATATATACGACTGGCGGAATGGACACGAAAATATTTGTCGCGGGTTAAAAGGTTAAGTAAACTAATAGAAACATAATAGACACAAAAACTAACAACACATATTGAAATGTAAAGTGATTGCGGAATACGCAATTTATACAATTCAAACTTTTGCTTAGCCTACCTAAAAAATGTATACAGGGCATTCTGTAGCAAACGATTAGAAAAGTATCAAAAATAAATAATTGTACAATAAATAAAAACAATTTTAAACGGCGAGCGCATTCCGAAGATAAATTCAAATATAGAAATAATTCGGCGCGAAATTCAATAAATGACTATGGTCAAAGGTCCTCGTACTGACTCATTTTCAATTGAATGTCTAAGAAAACTATTAAAATAACATTAGAAAAGCATAAATCATTATTACAAACAATGCTTATTGTATTTAATGCTTAAAATAATTTTATTTCAATTTCTGAGTATCGATTTCCGACATTCGACATATTAATTACCCGAGTCAATCGAAATTAAAAAAAAATGTTTAGCATAATCGCTTTCGCACATCAGTACCTACGATAAAAAAACAACAAAAATGGACGGCGATTTTGAACACAAACTGAGTACCTAGTGGTAGGTAATGAATAATACGTGTTATTCGACCTGTGTTTCAATAGTACGTTAGGATTTGGGCATTTTCGTGTTGTTGATAATATTTCCAATAATATTTGTCACATTTTAAATCTTATCTACATGTGTGTGTGTGATATTTGTGAAAAGTAAAAATGTAAACACGCACGATTGGCGCGAAACTTCGACATTAGATATCAAAAAACTTCATTACCACTCATGTGCTCCATGTTACCACTACTTATTTTAACTTGAACAATGGATGAATTCGTCAAATAATTTTTTTTGAAGTGAAACTTCTTTAGGCGCGCTTGACTTGGGGAGTAAACTGGCGAATGCGTTACGAAAACGTGTGATCGGGCGAGTAGGGAAGGTACGTAAAAAATAGCTGGAAATACCTGGTGTATAAACCCGGTCCCGGTCGCATAAATATGCGACCGGGTTTTTACACGGTATTTGCTTCCAGGTACGCACACCAGGTACCGACTCAAAATACTTGCAAGACTATAAAGTATCTTATACGGCTACTCGCTCAAATACGTAGGTACTCAACCGCGTTAGTTTTCGCAAATGCGATCATGCTCCTTATCAGTGAGAGTCTACGGAACAATTTCGTATGCAAGTATTTCTGAAGGGAAAATTCTTTACGCGCGCTTGACTTGGGGAGTAAACTGGCGAACGCGTTACGAAAATTGTGATCGGGCAAGGTGAACGGGAGTTGAGTGGGGGATATAAGCAAGACAAAGCAGTGCGCGCGCACGTTTTCTTTCTCTCTTCCTCTCATAGCCAAATACGTATGAAGTTTTTTTTTTCTTTTGCTTATTATATCTCGAAAATGGTGCGTCCTATCGCAAAAATAATGAAAATTTCGACCCCCTTTATAAAACCCATAAACTCCTAAAACTCAACATGTAGGTAATCATTTTTCATATTTTCCATACAAAAAGTGAAAAATTCCTTAAAAAACACGCCAAGGCCGCCCCGTCCGCGCCTGCGGCTCTAAAAAACAATACACGGGGTTAGGGCAAATAAGTACCTTGTCAAATTCGATTTTTGTTGTGTCAAAATTATTTACGTGAAACTTCTTTACGCACACTTGACTTGGAGAGTAAGCTGGCGAACGCGTGACGTAAGCGTTACGAAAAGTGTGATCGGGCGAGTAGGGAAGGTACGTATTTACTCGACCAGGTTTTTGCTTCCAAGTACGCACACCAGGTACCGACTCAAAATACTTGCAAGACTACAGGGTGAAATTGAATAGATGCGACAAATTTAAATATACAATAATACGTGTTGTCAAGAAAATGTAGAACATATCAAATGTAAAATTAAAAAATAATTGATCAGTGTTACGAAAAGCGTTAAAATAATTAAAGTATCAAAGAATTTCGCGTACTACCGTTTTCGTGTAGCACGATTTAGGTACATTATCGCTATGAATGAATCGCGCCGCCCCCGTCCGCCCGCGCATCTCTTTCCCGCGCGCACGATTAAATAAAAGTTTTGTGAAACCAAATTTTCCTTCATACTTTTGTCGGCTTAGGACGATCAAAAATACAATAAAAGTAATAGTGAAAAAATGTTTTAGTATGAGGTATAACCTGAATAATGTTTGTTACAACAACAACAAATCAATTATCGTATTTTTGGCGTATTTAAAAAGTTGGAATCACAGTATTTACAATAATTATTATGAAATCAGTACACTTACGTGTATTTTAGTAATTGTTCAAAATGTCCACCTCCGTTTTGTAAACACAATTGAGCACGGCGCCGCAAAAAGTCTGTGATTTTACAGTTTCGAATGCACTAATGATTTTGTTTTTTAGTTCGTCTAAAGTTTCGGATTCGCGTTCGTAAACGAGTCTTTTAATTTCTCCCAACAAATAAAAGTCCAACGGTGTTAGGTTAATCGAAATCTTCGCTGCATTTCACGTAGATTTCTTACGGTGTTGTATCACACGACAATATCGAGATACTGTACGATTGTTAACGGTTAATGACTATTTCGTCTCGTCCTAGGCATTGTTATGACACAAACACAAGACAACAACACAAATTATTCGCAATACGTAAAGTAGGATTTGCGGAATGCGCGCGCGACCATGACCTACAAACGTTTTAGGACGACTAATGAACGAAGGAAGGGTGGTGGGCGGCGGGGCGGTCGCCGGGAATTTCCTTAGTCTGAGCCGGGAAGGAATGTCATGCGAGGTTTGGCAACGTCGCGGATACATACACTAGAAAATAGGCAAAATTAGGTAAATGACCGCTATGAACGGCAACGTTTAATGACATGAGTACTCCACGACGATTATTGAGCACTGCGATGAGATTTTTTGATACTTTAATTTTTCTTATTTATTTTGCATATTAATTATTTTGCTGGAATACCGATAATTCGTATTTAAATAAAGATAATAACATCAGTAGACCTTTTGAAAACGATAATCACGTAATTTTTTTTAACGATTTAGATTGTAGAAAAAACAGTTTATAATTACTATGTTACTGTAACTGAAGCTCCCATTTCTTTTTGTCGCATTAATTCAAATTCACCCTGTATAAAGTACCTTATACGGCTACTCGCTCAAATACGTAGGTACTCAACCGCGTTAGTTTTCGCAAATGCGATCATACTCCTTATAAGTAAGAGTCTACGGAACAATTTCGAATGCAAGTATTTTTTACTTTAATGGTTTGCAAGTATTTATTTGTAAACGCGATTTTGCTCCTTATTTATAGGAAGTCATTGATCAATTTCCTATGCAAGTAGTTTTACTTCCAACGGGGCTTTTGAATACGCGATTGTACTTCTTATCTGTATGAAGTTATGGATCAATTTTCTATGCAGATAGAAAATACTTGAAAGTATCTCGCTCCGTCGTGGCTAGACGCTCGAGTACGTAGGTACTTAAATAGTTCAACAACCGCGTTTGTTTTCGCAAATGCGATCATGCTCCTTATCAGTAAGAGCACAGAATACTTAATAGTACTACGTACAGAAAGGACACTCCCTTCCTCGCCCTCATATCAGATTCCGCACCTCACCCCGCACTTCGAGGTATTCGTCGCCGACTCTTTAGCAAGGACGCTCGCGAACCGCAGCGCTGTATTGCTGACACGAACACAAAATTATGCGATTTAAAAGTTTTATTTGAGTTTTAATCACGATGGTTGGATATTGTGATGCTTTTCCGAATTCGTATTTACATAAACTGTTTGTAAGATTTCAAATTTTTAATAACATGCGATTTAATAAGCGATTATTTACAGATAAGTCATTTAAACTAAACTATTTTAGTTTTTTTTATTTCATTACGAACCCGACTATATAAATAAACAATTGAACTACATGGTCACTTCAAAATAATGCACACGTTCGGGCAGCGCCGCCGCCGTCGTCGTTCGGTTCCGCGACACAAATTGCTTACCGCGCCATTTTTTTTACGCTACTAGATTTCACGCACACATTTGCACGTATACAAACGTCATTTGTTTATGTAGTAGTACTAGGTAATTATTTTGCGAGCGTTGTATGGAGTGTCCGAGGTGTGGTAAGACTCTTACCACACCTCGGACACTCCATACAACTCCGTAAGAGTCTACGGAACAATTTCGTATGCAAGTATTTTTAATTTAATGGTTTGTAAAAGTATTTATCTGTAAACGCGATTGTGCTCCTTATTTATAGGAATTCACGGGTCAATTTCCTATGCAAGTACTTTTTACTTCCAACAGGGCTTTTGTTTGATTACGCGATTGTACTTCTTATTTGTATGAAGTTAGGGATCAATTTTCGATGCAGATAGAAAATACTTGAAAGTATCTCGAGCCCTGGTTTTAGGCCCTGGTTTCTTAAGGTGGACGTACTTGGAAGCCCTGGTACTCGATTTTGCAAGTACGACCCATGTCTACGGGCTACGGGCGAGGCGAACGGGAGTTGAGTGGGGTATATAAGCAAGAGAAATCAGTGCGCGCGCACATTTTCTTTCTCTCTTCCTCTCTTAGCCAAATACGTTTGAAGTTTCACTTCAGTCGTGTGGTCATAAGCACACTCGTTTTTTTTTTTTTTTTTTTATTCAGAAAACCATGTAATTTAAAAAACTAACAATCTTAAAATAATAATATGTACAAGTATATAAAAAGGGAGGGAAAATAATCAAAGGGCGTCAAAAAATTCGTCCGCATCACTGTCAACGGGAAACGTGCCCAAAAGGCTGGCAGCATTGCCACGTTGTATGGCAATGCTGATTCTTTGGCCAAAAAATAGGCCAGCCCTCTGGTCACGTGATGAGTCGACCAACCGCTTGGCGATGTCTTGGAATACTAAGTGGGCACTCGGGCCCCATGGCCCTAGTGTTTCAACCCCAAACGGCTCAAACATGTAAGTTCCAAAGAGATTGGAGTATTTGCGCCGTTTGAGGTTTTCCGCACCTGCAGCAGCCGCCCCAGCACAGCTTACCGTGCTTGGAAGATGGGATGGCGCAAGGGTGTCGACACACGTTGCATCCCACACCAAAGGCCTACCTACCTTCCAAGGCATTATGGCCATCCCGTCTGGTCTCTTACCATCGTCGCGTGCCAAACCATTGGGTTCTAAAACAGCTGGCACCCCAGCGGTGACAAGAGCACGACGGATGATGTCATTGATGCTGGCATGCCGTGCTATCCGGCCTGCGCTTTTACTGCAGGATAAGCCATGGTGTCCGAGGCAGTCGACACCTTCACCGCATTGGCAGCGATGCGGAGCCACGCAGGGGGCGCCCAGACGCAAACAAGTAGCGAGCCGGAAGGTGGTGTCACCCAGCAATGTGCCTATGTTGGGTGACGGTAGTGCCTGAAGCCAGAGACCCGACTCCCACTCACCCACAGCCAGTAGGCGGGCACGCTCAGCAGTATTGGTGGACGTATTAATAAGATTATTCCGTACCAACCTGCAGAGGGGCTCATCCCACTGCCTCTGGGAAGATAGGTTCGCGGGCCGATCTGTATCCGGGCAAGCCATTTTCCAGGCGTTCTCCGCGTCGGCCAAGCACGGCACTTCAGAGTCAACCAGGGAGGGGGCTAAAATCTTCCCGGTCAACTTTTCGGTGCTGTAGACAGAGGACAGGAACGCCGGTAAGCTAATACTGGTAATAAAATAATCAAATAATTAAATGATGTATTATTCACTGCCCCTGTGGTGGAGTTTGGATGTTCGAAATCCCCAATTTTTATGTTTTTTAGCCTCGACCACTCATCATCATCATCATCATTTCAGCCGAAAGACGTCCACTGCTTTATTTTTGTGGTAGTTTCCCAAACAAATAAAAAAAAAATGCCATGTTTATGTTGAACCACGCACAGTGAAAGGTTCCGTAGTTGGGTTGAATATTCACGCATGCACAATGCACATAATTAATTTGATCGACTGCAAAAATAAGTTTGTATTTCATAAACTCATCGTTCACAAGGTATTCAAAAATTAAAGTGCCGGCCAGAAAAGAAAAGTCCTAGGTACTGTTTTCTTATGAATAACATCTTGAGCATTTCTTACTATTACAGCGAAAGTCAAGCTTCTTCAAGAGATTAGGTGGTTTATGTGCATATTTTGGTTTATGGGATGCATGAAGAAGCCTCCTCGTGTGGCGCAGTTTGTTCCGCCTGTTACTCAACTGAACCGAGCGCTCGGCGCATCCTGGACAGTCACACCCAACACCTTATATGACTGGCCAATTCTTCCATTGCGGTGGTAGGGCTAACGCCCGCCTGGTTTGCGACCACCCTCTCACCGGAGTCCGGCGTCAAGCAGCCTGCTGTGTTTCGTCGATGCGTGGGAGTTCCAGTGCCTTAGGGAATTTAAGAGATGGCAGTTGCGTTGTCCAAGGCTAGTCACAGCCCAGGAGTGAACGTCGTCATGGCAACTCACTTTGGACGGTAGCGGGATCCGAAGCACGGTCTTGCCGTTGGCCGACCGCAGGAAGTTGGGGGCCCAACTAGCACGCCAGCCACGTGTGAAAGGCTGCCCCGCCACCTCGCGAAAAATCCCGAAATGTTCCGCCGTGCCAGTCGGCGACTGGAAGGGAGGACCCGGCGGGCATCTTCGGGGGGGTTCGGGCGTCCCCGCAGTCTCCAGGTGAGTTTCCCTTTTTTGTCGAACTTTGCTCCTGGGAGCTGTTTTAGTAAATTGGACTCGTCTCGCTTTTTTCCTGAATTCCCTAGAAACTCTTTTAACCCCATGAAGCGTAAAAATAAAAGGAATAAGTTTAAACAACGGCGGCACTTCCTCCAACTAAAAGTGCATTTCACTAACATCCGTGGACTGCACTCAAATATCAATCCGGTCCATCACCACCTTGAGACCGAGAAGCCGCATTTGTTCCTTTTGACGGAAACAAAGATAGCGAACCCGTTAGAAGTGGCGTACCTCAACTACCCGGGATACTCACTTGAACATAAGTTTAAGAAGCAGGCTGGGGTCTGTGTGTACGTCCGCGATGACTTATGCTGTCAACGTCTCCGCTGCTGTGAGGTAGCGGGTTTCTCCACACTGTGGCTAATGGTGGACACCGGCTCCCTAAAAACCATCTATGTCGGTGTTTACAGGTCGCATAGCGGTGATCAGGAGACGACAAGACTTTTTGAACATCTTACGGAGGCAGCCGAATTGGCTCAACAGAAATATCCGACAGCGGGGCTTGTGTTTCTGGGGGATTTTAATGCCCATCATAAGGAGTGGTTGTTCCCGTACCAGAAAACTGACCATGCTGGAAGAGAGGCGCGCAAGTTTGCGATATCGCTAGATCTCCACCAGCAGGTTGACCAAGCTACCCGCGTTCCGGATGTTGACAGCCATACACCTAATTGTTTAGACCTTCTGCTGACAACTGATCCGGACAGGCACTCTGTATCGGTCTGGGCTCCGCTCGGATCGTCTGACCATTGTCTGGTGAAATCCGTGTCTTCCTGTTCCCCCCCTGATTTAAGCCCTAGAGGCACGAGGCGAGTATGGAAGTACGGGTCAGCAGACTGGGATGAGATGCGGCATTTCTTTGCATCTTACCCATGGCGGCAGACTTGCTTCTCTTCGCGCAACTCTTCTGACTGCGCCGACGCAATTGTTGACGTGATACGTCAGGGAATGGAATATTTTATCCCATACTCTGACGTTTCACTTGGCTGCGAGGCTCAGCCTTGGTACAGCGCGTCTTGTGCGCAAGCCGATTTGCTCAAAGAGCAGGCATACCAGGCCTGGGCTTCGGCCCGCAGTGTCAAATGTAATAGTGAAGATGCTCGCGCAATGAAAAGAGCATATAACTCTGCCGCCAAAGATTGCAAACGGGTGTTACGGAAGGCGCGTTTTGACCATGTTGGACGAATTGGGGCCAAACTGGCGTCCTACCCTTCGGGTAGCAAGGAGTTCTGGTCCCTGGCAAAATCGGTCGAGACGAATTTCTGCCGTCCTACGCTGCCTCCTATGCTGAAGTCTGATGGAACGCTGGCTCATACCGCGCAAGAAAAGGCAAATCTATTTGCCTCCATCTTTGCTAAAAATTCACGCCTTGATACGGCCTCTAACATACCACCTAAGATACCGCACTGTGGCTCCACAATGCCGGAGATCTCGATCCATCTCAAAGAGGTCCGTAGGGTCCTTAGCAATCTGGACGTGAATAAAGCCAGCGGACCTGACGGAATACCCGCAAGAGTACTGAAAAACTGTGCTCCAGAGTTGTCTCCTGTCTTGACGCGTTTGTTTCGCCTCTCTCTAAAAACCGGAGTGGTGCCGGAGTCCTGGAAGCTGGCTAATGTGCAGCCGGTGCCCAAAAAGGGTAACCGTGCCGATCCTGTCAATTATAGACCAATCGCCATAACCTCCATACTGTGCAAAGTGATGGAAAGGGTACTTAACAAAAAGCTGCTGGCATACCTCGAAGACAATGAGCTCCTCAGTGACCACCAGTATGGCTTCCGTCATGGTCGTTCAACTGGGGATCTTCTTGTGTATGTTACGCATTGCTGGGGCGAGGCCATTGAGAGACACGGCGAAGCCCTTGCTGTGTCGCTTGATATCTCAAAGGCCTTTGACAGGGTCTGGCACGCCAGTCTGTTGGGCAAGCTTCCCGCTTTTGGCCTCTCTGCTGACTTTTGCAACTGGATTTCAGACTTCCTGAGTGATCGATCGATCAGAGTGGTAATTGATGGCTGCTCATCGAAACATATGGGCATTGATGCCGGTGTTCCTCAGGGGTCTGTTCTTTCTGCAACTTTATTTCTGCTGCACATCAACGACCTGCTTCAGCTTGGTGCAATCGGGTACGCAGATGACAGCACAGTCGCAGAAAGATACCTGTCCAGTGCAAGAGCCAGCAGAGAGGAAACGGCTACTCTTAGAGAGGCCATGGTGGAACGAATGAATTTGTCCTTAAATCTCGTTTCCCAGTGGGGTGACGACAATCTGGTCAAATTCAACGCCTTAAAAACACAGGCGTGTCTTTTCACTGGGAAAAGGAGCCAGTTCCAGTTATGCCCTGCTTTCCGAGGTGCATCTGTACCGGTTACCAACCGCCTTCAGCTTTTGGGCATGGAGTTGACATCAGATCTCAACTTCGGCTCAACCATCGAGTCAAAAGCTCAGACCGCAGCCAAGAAGCTGGGCATCCTAAATAAGGTGAGGCGATACTTCACACCAGGACAGCTTTTAAGTTTGTACAAAGCTCAGGTCCGTTCCTGTATGGAGTATTGCAGCCACTTGTGGGATGGCTCAGCAAAATACCAGCTTGCTGCACTTGACTCGGTGGAACGCAGAGCTAGAAAGCTTATAGGCGACGAGACGTTGGTAGCTACGCTTCCCAGCCTGGCTCATCGGCGTAATGTCGCTTGCCTGACGGTCTTCTATACTGTACTACGGAGAGTGTGCGCAGGAGCTCCACGACCTGATCCCACCATCGCCCTTTTACCACCGGACAACCAGACGTACTGCAGCGTACCATCCGCACTTGGTTGATATCCCGATGAGTCGTACTCGGCGCTTCTCCTCCACTTTTATTATGCGCACAGCCAAAGTGTGGAACTCTCTGCCGGCATCTGTGTTCCCTCCCACATTTAACCCGTCTGCCTTCAAATCAAGAGTGAACAGGCATCTTCTGGGCACGCTCGATCCATCATAGACCTCATCTATCGCTTTCCATCAGGCGTGATCGGGGTCAAGAGTGCGCCCATTTAGCAATAAAAAAAATATTTTTTTTCAGCGATTTTAAGGTGCCTATACCTTCTGGATAGGTGTAGTAATATATATTTCATACAACTTTAAAAAAAAAAAACAACATTGAGTTTCTGACTAAGTTTATGTTTTGCTATTTTATTTTAAAATCCCACAAAATATTAATGTTTTGACCACTAAAAGCTTTGAAATTATATAAAATTTTCAATAAGATTAGCTTAAAAAAAAAGACGGGTTGCACTCTGGGAGTGCCGGCAGAAGTGAAAACTTGAATATTAACGTTGAAATAAATCAATTATGAATTGAATTAATATAACTAATTTTTTTTCACTATTTCTGCGTCACTTTTTTCATTAATCGATGCACTTTGTTTAATTTCCATATTTTAAACACTTTATATACTTACACGAATTTTACGAATACACAGCAGTGTGGCTACTACACAGACGGTCGAGCCATCAGCTGTCCATCCATCCATCCACATCCACGTCCACCATCACCGTCACCGTCACCGTCCGTCCGTCCGTCCATCCACCCATCCATCCATTATCGTCTCACTTGGCTCACTTCGGTTGGCGCCGCCGTAGAAAGAGGGAGGGGGGGGGGGGGGGGGGGGAATCTCTCCTAACGGTCACGTGTCCTGACGCGAGTTTAACATTTTTTACCCATTACAAAAAGTGTGCAACGCCGCTAAACAAGTTTACACTTCAAAAATATTATTAAAATCTCGATTATGATTGTAAATGTTTGCTTGGTCAATCCCTAGCATCAGTGGGATGACACTGACAACTCACTCCACGCAAGTTTTCACGGTGAGATTTTTACAGAATCGACCGGCTGGTCGCCCATTATAATAAGTTTTCCTATCGCCAGGTTTTGTACGTTTCGTACCTAGTTCGTCGTAAAATGAATTAATTTCTTCATCTGTTGCTTCTGATGTAGGGGCATATACTTGTATTATAGTCAGTTTTGTTGTTTCGGTTTAATACGCAAACTCTCTCAGATATTCCTATGTAACTCTCAATATTGGTTTTGTATTTTTTTTTAATTAAAAATCCGACTCTGTATTGACCTTTGGTTTCCCCTGTGTGGCAAAATATATGGTCTTCCTGTTCAACTATATTATTTCCATTTCTTCTTACTTCGGATAATCCGATTATATCGTATTTGATGTTTTGAAGCGAATATTTAAGCAGTATCCTTGATTGTGGTGTTAGCAGTGATCGTACATACGTTGTAGGTGCAGATATAGAGTTTTTGGAGGGTTATAGTCTATATCTCTCCCGCGGTGGCAAACCGTATTGGGAGATCAATGTTTTTTATACTTATTTTAAATATTTTAAGAAATATTTAAAAATGTAAATGAATATGTACATAAATAAATAAACGACATAATATTATATGTTAAGACCTATATTGTACCAACACTTATCGCAAATCAATTGATTTGATTTATTCATAGAACACTTACTCCTTGAGTATATTTCTTGGTGTGACATTATTGTATTGACAGAACGTTTTGGCTACCTACCTATCTAAATGTCAACAGAACCTTGGTTCCATCTTTGTCAGGATACCAAATGTTTAGTAGTATGACTGTTCATAATCAAAATGACGGGGTAAGTAATTGTTTTTGCCAAACAAAGTTTGAACGTAGGTATCAGTAGAACAACCTCCCATACAAGATTGTAGCAGATTGAGAGAAGTGGGCCTAGAAACTGCTATAAAAAATACAAAATGCTATACAAAATTATCAGTTTGCTTAAAAGCATAAGCGTCGTGGGACGAAACACTCCAAAAACTATCCCTATACAAAAATGTAGTACTAACAGGTGATATGAACATAGATATCGCACATCCGGCCTTGCATCTTGCAGTCTTTGAATTTATATACCTACCTAGCTATATCTTAATATAAGTACCTCCAGATCAATCATGTCTTAAATTAAATAATTGTTGTGTTTTGTAAGTTGGAAAGAATCGCAACAAAGACAAGCTTTGGGTGAAAATTATAAAAAAAATGTGATTTTAGTGTATCTCATCGCCATCTGCCTAGCCTTTTTCTTTTTTGTATCTAGTAGATATGTAAACTCTACAGTACATACTGATTCCATGGTAAGAAATATAATAGTGAGGCAGCTAGCTGTCACTAATGAATGTCAACTGTCAGTCACCACGAATGGCGCGAAACAGTTGATGCGGTGGTGTTAAGCCAGTGTAGTGATCTAATCAGTTTAAATACGGGATCAACAGGATTCTACAAGTGGCGACGACGATAAAGGTCAGAAATTATAAACATTTAGCAAAAAATGGTTTGTTTGTGTTGGTCAAATATAAAATAAAACACCTGTCTTTGCAAAATACATAAGTAGGTACTTATCTAATGTAAATTGTTATATTCCGTACCTACTGGCATAAAGTATAAGCAAAAGAAAGGATTCTGTCATAGTTTTATTTTAACTGTTAACTAATAGGATACCAATCGACGACGTGGCGATGCTGGGCCTAAAGGCCTGGCCACGACCTCTCGCCGCTATCAGCGGCAGCTTAGCGCGGGTCGGCGAGCGGTAAAAACAAATACTTATATAAACCAAAATGTATGAACTATGCCACGACGCACCGCTCGCAGCGTCAACGCTAGACAAAAGAAACCGCGCCGCGGGTTGGATATAGTAGGTATCGTTTGGCAGGAGTTGGGGGGTAAAAATGGTGAAAACTGGTAGGGCTTGGGTCCCCGATTATAACGCTATCACTCTTATTAAAAGGTAATGCATATTTTTTGAGAAAATTACAAAATAAGTTTCTAACCTTAATTCAGCTAAAAGCGAAAACGGAACGTTAAAATGGGTGATTGACAACCAAATCTGACACAATAATTATATTGTCTGTGGTGTAAAATGTCGTGCAAAATCGACCCATCAAAAAATTAAACCTCCGAAAAAACTGAAAAGCAAAAAATAAAAACCTTTTTTATTTTACCTTAATAAATAAGTTCTTAAACTAATGCAAGTATACCTAAGTAATTTTGAGTCGGCGCCAAACAAGCAACTTAATCGTTGCGAGTGGTCGTGCGGAGAGCGCATTTTTTGTTTGGAATTAATATTTATCGCTGGAGATTTCACGTTGTATTATTAATTTGACTTGGTTATTTATTTAAATTTAAGGTAATTTAGTGATCTTTGTTCATTGATTGCATGGCGCCGACTCAAAAATTTTTAGGTATACTTGCATTAGTTTAAGAACTTATTTATTAAGGTAAAATAAAAAAGGTTTTTATTTTTTGCTTTTCAGTTTTTTCGGAGGTTTAATTTTTTTGTTAAAAATTTTTTATTTTATAATTTTTTGAGGCTATTATTTACTAATTACTACATGCTTAATTTTTTTATTACCTACTTTTAAAATAGCTACCTACCTGTAGATATTAACTGTTATTATAATCCTACTTTAACCATTATTTTTTGTAAAATAAAATACTTAAAAAAACAGGCTTTATATACCAACATAGATAGGCCTTTTATTTTAATTGTAATACACAGCTCAGCATTAAAATCTGTGAATGAACAATAAATCACCCCTATTTTCCCACCCTTGCGGTAGGAATTTTTTTTCCAAATTTACTTGGGACCAACTTCGAGGTATGTCCTATCCAATAAAAAATAATTATCAAAATCGCTCTGTAAAAAGTTATGCGTGATCATACATAAAAAAAAGACGGGTTGCACTCCGGGAGTGCCGGCAGAAGTGAAAACTTGAATATTAACGTTGAAATAAATCAATTATTAATTGAATTAATATAAGTAACTCATTTTTTTTCACTATTTCTGCGTCACTTTTTTCATTAATAGATGCACTTTGTTCAATTTCCATATTTTAAACACTATACATATACACGAATTTTACGAATACACAGCAGTGTAGGTACTACACCCACACCCACACCCGCACCCACACCCATCCATCCATCCATCCATCCATTGTCGTGTGTCACTTGGTTCACTACGGTTGGCGCCGCCGTAGTAGTCTCTCCTGACGGTCACGTGTCTTGACGCGATGTCCTGACGCGAGTTTAACATTTTTTACCCATTACAAAAAAGTGGGCAACGCCGCTAAAGAAGTTTACACTTCAAAAATATATATACGCGTCGAATTGATAACCTCCTCCGTTTTTTCGTCGGTTAAAAAACATAAATGTGAAATGAGAGCTAAGTTCAATATTGTGTGCCTTGGTTGTTGACTTCAACGATAAAAGAAGTGAGATCTAAATGGGTGCCAAGTTAAGTCCTGAAATTTATTTATAACAACATAATAGAGTACATTATGATACATGTGTGCTATGTTGATCATTAAACTCTCGGCTTCCTTATCGCGCTCGCCTGCGGCTCGCGCAAATAATACCGCCTCGAGTTTAATGATCAATGCACACGCGTATCATACGACGTTTTTCAACACATTTGCGAGGAAAAAAACAGGCTCGTATTGTTAAATATTAACTTGTATGGATAATGGCGGGCTGGGTTTGTTTTTCCGCGCGCCGCGCTAGCGTGGTGCGCGCGCAGGTTTACCCATAAAGTAAGTAATGGCGCGCGTTTATTTATTTAAAGGCACAGACAAAACGTATGTCAAATTGTAGTTTAGTTAGTATGGAATTAGAAAGTACTATTGGCATACAGAAATATACATTAATTCAGTGAGAATCCGCAATAATAGAACGCCAGTGGCCTTTTCCGTTTGGTTCCGCGAGGGACCACGGACAATATTATTATAAGGTGCATCCAGACAGAGCGAGGCATGCGCCGCAAGTACTTTTTTTTGTATGTTAGATGCCTCAGCCTGAGGCAACCGTACATATAAAATAAATCATTTGCGGCGCATGCCTCGCTCTGTCTGGATGCACCCTAAGGTGAATGCGCAGTGGTAGACCGCGAAATTTAAATTTTCTTAACTTTTTTGCAATTCGCAGGTCAGTATCAGGTTGTATCTTGATCAAAATGTATATATATAGATATGTATTTACAGAATTATAGTCATTAGAATCATTTATATAATGTACCTATTTAAGTCAGATTTGTTCCCTAAGAACTTATCCATAAGAGATTTGTTCTTATGGAACAAATCTAACTAAGAAAGATGTATTAATGATTCTAATGATTATAATTCTGTAAATACATACCTGTTATAGTCGCGAATCATATTTTGATCAAGATACAACCTGATACTGACCTGAAAATTGCAAAAAACGTTAGAAAAATTGAATTTCGCGGGCTACAACTGCGCATTCATGTTAAGGTAAATACATAAATACATTTTAGTTCATTTTGGGACCAAAGACAATTCAGACTATTAAAAAAAGAAGTGAAATATGGCTCGCGGATTCCGTTTGGCATGAAGTCTCTTAGAAGAGATTTAAAAAAAAAACGCACTTCTCCGTCCTCCGACTAGTAAATTAAATAGTTATCTGTGGAAATAAAGCACAAGTACCGTAACGTAAAGAAAAAGCACGCGTTTGTAATACACTGCATTATGGATCTAAAAGCTGTGCATTAAGAGCAATTTTAATGCACCGCTTTTAGGACCATAATGCAGTGTAGGTCGGAGAAGTGCGTTTTTTTTTTAATCCGATAAAGTTGAAAATCTATTAAAGAAAATTGACAGATTGGAGTAGCTTGATGTGCTGGCGTCTGTAATAATGAATTAATGACTATGCTGTCTCTGTAATAGTTACTTAATTATTTACAAATATAATTATTATGATTTCATAGCAATAGATGATTCGTTGTAAGGTCGTCGTAAATCCGTCATCGTTTTTAAGCTACATCATAATCTCTTAAGGACTCTTGTTTTTATTTTCGCCATAATATTATATTAAATCAAACAGTGCCCTAGTGAGATAAGTTAACTCAAGAGTTAATGCGAGTGTAATTTGCCCCACCAAACTCAATTAGCGAGACAAAACACATTCAACATTTTGTCCCACTACTAGTTTGTAAGTTTTAAAAATCGTAAAAAATCGGCTTTGGGTGAAAATAAACAAATGTGATAAATTGATGATCTATACAGAATGGTTCAAATAGTGGTCAATAAAAACAAAAATAGTGACCTCATACCTAGGGGTATCCGAAAATACCCCATGTATGTTCCACGATTTTTAATAGTTTAAGAGATTAAAGATTTCCCCGCAGAATTTCCCCAAAAATTAAAAAAAAATATTCAATCTCCTAAACTCTTAGCAACACACCACAAAGACAGGGATTTCAAAAACTTTTGGAAGCACACCAAGAAACTGGAAGCTGGCTCGTGTGTCCCTGTGAGTGTTGAGGGTAGGAGCGAGCCCTGTCAAATAGCCGAATTATTTAAAGATCATTTTAGGGTAGTGTCTCCCCTAGGGTGTGTGCAGTAGCAGGTGCTCGATGCTGAGGTTGCAGATTGTGAGCGGTTTAAATTTAAGGCGAAGGAAGTCGCCCATATTATCCAAAATATGACTAGAGGTAAATCTCCAGGACATGACGACCTTAGCATCGAGCACCTGCAGTGCGCGGGTGTACATTTACCTAGGGTGTTGGTCATGTTTTTCAATTTGTGTATAGGCCATTCATATTTACCCAGGGAGCTTATGAAGACCACTGTTATACCTATACTTAAAAACAAGACGGGTGATGCCTCCGACAGGGACAACTACAGACCTATCTCATTGGCTACAGTGATTGCCAAGGTGCTGGATGGTTTGCTTGATAGTCGGATAAGTGAGCATATAGATCTCCACGAAGCTCAGTTTGGTTTTCAGGGCTGGGCAATCGACTGAAACTGCGGTGCTGCGACTCAAGCATACTGTCCAGTACTATGTGACGAGGAAGACGCCTGTTTACGGTTGTTTTTTGGACCTGTCGAAGGCATTTGACCTGGTGTCGTGTGACGTGCTGTGGGATAAGCTCCAGGGGGAAACCAGCACACCCAGAGAGGTAATAAATATATTGAAATATTGGTACGGCAACCAGACCAATAATGTGAGGTGGGCGGGGTCATGTTCGTCGGAGTACAGGTTGGAGTGTGGTGTGAGACAGGGAGGCCTGACTTCACCAAGACTCTTCAACCTGTACGTCAATGGACTGATAGGTGAGCTCAGCGGGGCCGGTGTCGGCTGTTCAGTGGATGGTGTGTGTATGAACAACATTAGTTATGCCGACGACATGGTGCTGCTGAGCCCGTCTGTCACAGCTCTTAACTACCTCATAGGGATCTGTGAGAGGTACGCGGGGTCACATGGCCTCAGGTATAACTGTAAGAAGAGTGAACTACTTATTTTCAAGGCGGGTAGTAAGAGTCCGAAAACCGTTCCACCGGTCAGGCTTGGAGGAATGCCATTAAGTAGGGTCACCAAATTTAAGTACCTGGGGCACTGGGTCACCGAGGACCTCTCAGATGATTTAGATATTGAGCGGGAACGTAGGGCGTTGGCAGTGAGATGCAATATGCTGGCGCGCAGGTTTGCACGGTGCACAAAAGATGTTAAAATTGCGCTTTTTAAAGCATACTGCCAGACATTTTATACCTGCAGCCTGTGGGTCAGCTATACGCGTAGATCTTTCAATGCCCTGCGGGTCTTGTACAATAATGGTTTTAGGATGCTGTTGGGGTTGCCTCGCTTTTGCAGTGCATCAGGTATGTTTGCTAAGGCTAGCACTGACTGCTTTAGGGCTATAGTGAGGAAAAGAGTGGCCTCCCTGATGCGCCGCGTGCGGGGCAGCACCAACAGCCTTCTGAATACCATATTGGAAAGGGTTGATTGTCCGGTTGTGAGGCACTGGAATACCGTTCACGGATCTGGAGGGGTTCGTTTTAATGTAAAATAGAGTGTGTGTTTTTTAGTGTAATAATGTATAATTAATAATGGTGACATTCAATAATAATATACTAACTTAGTTATAAGTATGATTTACTAACAATGTATGGAATATTTGTTGATTCTGAAATAAATTAATAATAATAATAATAAACTATCAAAAATCGCGGAACATACATGGGGTATTTTCAGATACCTTTAGGTATGAGGAATCTAATTTTTTTTATTGACGTCACTATTTAGACCAACAAAAACTCAAATAAAACAAAGTCGGGTTAGTTATATTATTTATAACGCAAGAACGGCTGGATCGATTTTTATGATCTTTGATTAATTGTTCGATTTGTCTCCGCCCCAAATAGCAGAATTACTATTAAACATGGGACAAATTCACAAAAAAAAGATAATTCATTTTCTCATACATTTTGTAAGAAAACTGCTGTGTTGATGATAATATCTCGAGAACGGATTGACTGATTTTGATGACGGTATGAAGTTCGCCGTGTCAGCTAGTAATAAATACGCGGGAGTCAACGTGCGGTCCATGGCCCTATACGGGGCCCCGCACACTAATTGCGTAACACACTATCAATCGGATTCTGAATTATTTTGAAGCAAATTGCTAATCCATTGCTTCACAAGTTCGAAAAATGTATCTGCTCATCACGTAAATAACGCAATGAATGTTGTTGAACTGTCAAAATGAAACCGATTCCGATTGATAATGTGTTACGCAATTGCCCCGCCGATGTGGGCGCGTTCACTGCGGCGGCGAGCCGCCCACTATCTGAACGCGTCCCAAAAGGTGGTAGCCGTAAGGCTGATCCGGGGCGAGGCGGCAAGCCTCCTTCCCGGACTGCCGCCATGGGATCTGGAGGCGATGGTCCTTGCGCGCCTGTATGAGTAGCGCGCGGAGGCACTACGCCGGGCGGAAACTCCGCTTCCGCGGCAAGTCGCGGCGGAGCGGACAGACCTCCGGCGCGATCTCATGGTGGCATGGAAGGAGCGCCTTTCGCAGCCCCGCGCAGGGCACGCCACGATAGTGGCGATAAGACCCCTCTTTGAGGAGTAGCTAGAGAGGCGTCATGGCGTCCTCATCTATCGCCTGACGCAGGTCCTCACCGGACACGGATGTTTCGGGAGGTTCCTGCACATCATCAGGCGGGAGAAGTCGCCCGGGTGTCACCATTGCGAGGATCGCCCAGAGGACACGGTGGAGCATACAGTGGAGGTCTGCCCCGCTTGGGCGGAGCACCGCCGTGCCCTCATAGAGGCGATCGGCAGCGGCGACGACCTCTCGCGTCCGGCCCTGGTTCAAGCCATGGTCCGGGGCGAGAGGGAGTGGGAGGCAGTCACCTCCTTCTGCGAAGCAGTCATGCTAGCGAAGGAGGTGGCGGGATGGCTGAGGGAGAGAGCCTCACGTCCCAGCTGCCGCGGGAGACGCTCCGGGCGTGTCCCGGCCACCGGAGGCGCGGGCCTGCGGACGGAGAGTAATGGGTAGCTCACCGTCCGATCAGAGCCCTGATTCACAACTATACGACAGGCTATCGTATCGAAAACCTGACATTTCGATAACCTGATTTGACTTGCCCTCAACAGCAAATAGCTGTTGGAAGAATAGAGGGCGTCTATTTGATTTAAACTGACAAAATTTTCGGGTTTTGGACTTGTGAACAGCGTTTAGAAGACTCCTACGATAACAATGATTAATGTTCGATACGATACGGAAGCTTATCGAGTGTTTGTGAATAGCTATGCAGGACCAGGACCGTGCCGTGCGTGACGGCGCGTGCGTGACGGCGCGTACGTGTTCCACGCGCGCCTCAAAGAGATGTCAGCAAAAAGGAAGGGGCCTGCCACGGCCGAACCTGCCGGGGGTGCGGGATTGTCCGAAAGGGTTACCGCTACCCCGGAACATAAAGGGCTAAGGAAGGAACACGGATGGGTTTAAGTCAGTAAGAGTCTGACACTCCCTTCCGCTCCACCCAGAGCGGGAGAGGTCATTTGATGATATCCCATCCATAAAAAAAAATAAAAAAAAGCTAGTAATAAAATAAGGAAATGTAAGTCCATCGATTTATTTTGAAAAAAATTAGATCCTCAAAAAGCACATCATACTTATTAGGACAACAACATGATTATGTTATGGCTTAACACAACAACACTATCGCCTCTACGTTACATACTTATATACAAAGTGGCGCGGCACTGTACAAACGTGTGACGTCACTGCGCGCGCCTTACGGATCAGAGCCCTGATTACCATACGACAGGCTATCGTATCGAAAACCTGACATTTCGATAACCTGATTTGACTTACCCGCAACAGCAAATAGCTGTTGGAAGAATAGCGGGCATCTATTTGATTTAAACTGACAAAATTTTCGGGTTTTGGACTTGTGAACAGCGTTTAGAAGACTCCTACGATAACAATGATTAATGTTCGATACGATACGAAAGCGTATCGAGTGTTTGTGAATAGCTATGCTGTTCTCGTGCTTAGTAGCTCGCGCCGCAACAGATCCCTCGCTGGAGCTCGCTGGGCGCGAGAGCCGTAAGGCGGGCAGTGCCGTCCAATACCTATATTCAAAAATTAGCAATAAATACATAAATAATTGTACGGAAGACTCGCGTTACAGACAGCAGACGATCGTTGAACATGTCGGAACAACTAATTCGTTTTCATTACTTATTTACATTGATTAGCATTCCACTCTGGTAACAAAGTAACACCGGACCATACACTAGCGACTGGCGAGTCTGATGGCAGATTGTGCCGAAGCAGTATTTCTATGGCTGTAACGCTGCTATAACTATTATAGTTAATCAGTTAAAGGACACTGAACGAGACACAATATAAGTTCTAATGTTAGTTACGCCTGGGGGCGTTTAGTGTCCATCAATGCGTTAACAGTCTACGAACAATAAAAGTCAAGATATGTAACTCAAGCTCAAAAATGGGCGTCGTTGTCGAAAACTGTACCGCACACCGCTGACAGTTCGCCGGTATTATTGCGTCGATGCGCTCGTGTCGCGGAGAAATTACGATTGTGATTATTATTGTGTTTTGCGTTGTTTACATATTGCAAATTTGCCATCGTGTGCTGTTAAGTGGCGTAGAAAAACAAAATAAGTGTTTATTATCACTAATAATAACAATGGACTTAAAACACTAATAACTAAAATGCACGGCGCGAAAGAAAGAAATGGCACGCATTTGGCGTTGAGGTTTGTAGCGGACTGGCGAGGGTGTCCGAGGGGGGCCGAGTTGTGCGCGGAAGACGCAGCGGCGCGATCCGATCGTATTCCGCGAATTCGATTCGGTCGTAGGTATCATTCAACCGCAGCGTGCCCGCGGCTACAAAACAGAAAGGTACAGAAGTCATGTATCTACTTCACTTTTCATACCTACGCTCCACGGATATGAAGAATTCGGAAATCACTTTTCATATGTGATTAATTAAACGTTTTGAAATCCTATACTTGCGACTCTGGAAAAGGTTATGCAACATGAAAGCTTATTTTACACGTTTTGAAATATCACTTGAACTTAAAGGTTTTTGTTTTTAGTTAAAAGGAAAGATGATAATATGCATTAGTATTATGATTATAATTGAATTTCACAGATTCCCGATTAAGTACAGCGAAAAAAATTGGTAACTGCGGGTCGTTTGGAAAGAAACGAATTTGAGTAGATACCTAGCGAATGCAGTAAATTATGCAGCATACACTTTAGGAGCGACGATACATACATTAATTTAATCGAAATAATATAGATAGTGCAAAAATACAATAATTTTTATTATGACTTACCATCTCACACTTAATGCATAACATCGTCCACGCATCCCGCACTGCAGCAAGCGCGCGAACCAATTAACCATTATGTGTTCTGCCGAGAATCAATCACGGCGCTTGCCGGAATTCAACGCGTTACGCGAGCGCAGCCGATTGGCTTTTTGCATATTATGTTCTTTCGTTCGAATACTCGACGTAATTTTGTCAATGTAAGTAGTGAAGTTTGGAGCAGAGTTTCTCGTTGATTTTGTTCACAATTACGCTTCCTGACTTTTATTATTCGTAGTTAACAGTTGACTTCCTTGTTACAACTGTAGGTAAACCAGTTGTATTGGGATCACCCGACGACAGTAGGTAATGCGATCTGTTACTGAGGATGTGCCTCCTCTCTTACAACTGATCTCCTAGAAATATACGACCGACGGCTCGCCAAGTTACAATATTAGGTCCTTACATATGAAATTGGCGTTTTGTATGGAAGGAACAAAAAGTCGAATATTTTTTAATATAATATATTTAATTAATCAAAGTATGAACCATTGTTTTCAATGCACTTTTGCCATCTTATAGGTAGTTCATTGATCCCTTTACTAAAAAAACCAGTCGGACGGGAATCAATAAAATCTTTGAAGGCGATTTGGACTGCGCCATCGGAGTTGAATTTTTTCCCTTGCAAAAAGTTATCCAAATTGCGAAAAAAATGGTAATCTGTTGGAGCAAGGTCCGGGGAGTACGGAGGATGTCTAAGACATTCCAATTCAAGCTCTTCTAATTTGGTAGCCGTCTGTTGCGCAGTGTGTGGTCTGGCGTTGTCGTGCTTTCAAGCTTTTTAATCTTCCCAATTTGCTTCAAGTGAATTAAAACAGTTTTATCACTAACATCGAAGCCTGCAGCTAACTCGGACGTGGTTTGCGATGGGTCCGCTTCCACAATAGCCTTCAATTCTCCATTATCAACTTGGGTCTCAGGCCGTCCACGGGGCTTGTTCTGCAGGTCGAAATTTCCAGAACGAAAACGTTGGAACCAAAAACGAACTGTGTTTTCTTTTGCAACATGACCGCCATACACATCATTCACCCTTCGAGTCGTTTCCGCAGCACTAGTGCCACGGCGGAACTCGTACTCGTAAATAATGCGATATTTTAAATTTTCCATTTTGTAAAATGAGTGACGCAAACAGAAAAAACAGAAGAAAAAAAACAAATGAATGACGGTCATCGAAGCACAAATACATGAGTAAATAGCTGTACAAATTTGAATTTGGAATTCCTTACCAAAGAGGAGAAATTCGTGATTAAAGTGGCCAGTACGAAAAACGCCAATTTCATATGTAAGGACCTAATATTTTGAATGCGAAGAATATTCATTCCAAAAAGAGTATAGTTTTAAATAACACGTTTAAAAATATTTTGGATATAAAATATTGTGTAGGTACACTTTGTGTGCAACAGTCTTTGGTTGTAGAGATGGCGGTAGCCGTTGAATTATATCTCTCACTAAGCTCTGTACGGACTAAGCGTTTTAATGTACGCGTAGTCGGCCACGCGTACATTGGAATGCTTAGTCCGTACAAGGCTTTACAATATATGATATCCAGTGTTGTTTACACTGTCATGTGGCGGCAGTGACGTGACCTCGTAGCACATGACACGAGCCACGTGCTACATGACAAGAGCAACGCGCTATAAGTGGCGAAACACGCGCCGCGTGCCTTATGTGACGGGTCACACGCCACATGTGGCGAGCCTCACACGCTCTGTTAAGTATACGGGGAGACACACCGATATAAATCGCTATCCTACGGGATACAAATGATACAGACTAGGTAAAGTGGTGTAAAAAATATCCAAAAAACTCGTTATAAAAATGATTTTCAGAAGTTAGTGTACAAAATAGAGGCTCCTGTGACGTCGACAATATGTGAAGCTGCCGCGAGCGAGGCGCGGCTCAACTTGACATGATTCAGATTGTTTGTAACCGATCACTCAACATTCCACCAGTGTTCGGGTGCGCTAGACACACTAATACAATACACACGGAGATACGCACACATAAACATTGTCACGACATAAAACGTATCCTCATCATGTGAATACGCTATATTAACCTTACCGATAAACAATCCCACGTAATAAAACTTACAACAAAATTAATCAGTAGGCTCGCGTCGGGCGTCGGCGACACGACCGGACGGGGCCGGCTGCCCGCTACGTAATACTAACGAAATACTTGTCTACTTGACACTGCACCGGAATGAATGCGCCCTCGAGCGGCTCGAGCGAGCTGCAGCCGTGAAGAGTTCCTCGGCCGACGTTAAGTGTTAAAATTAGTCACAAACGACAACATCGTAAAGAGTCGTACAGAACGTGGTTCCGATCCTGCTCTCGGCGCCGGCGGCTACAGGTCGCGATCGCGCTCGGACGCGCGCGCAGGCCGGGCCGCGCGCGCTTCTGCTTCGCGCGGCGCGTGACACGTGCCGGGCTCGCGCGGCGCGTCGGGCGCGTGGCACGTGCCGTTGCTGCGCTCGTGCAGTGGGCGGCCGGTAGCGCGGCGGATGAGCGCGTGCGTGTGGTCACGCAGGCGCAAAAGCTCCTCCTGGATGCGATCGGTGATGGCCTTGCGCGTCTCCTCCTCACTCGCGTTCGCGCTCCGCAATCTGCCGACACACAGACGCACGCGGTGAGGCACAGAACGTTTATTCAAACGGCACTTCTATTAGAAGGTGGACGAGCCAATATACTTTAGGTAATTGTTTTGAATAGAAAACATTGAAGAAGAAGGCGAAAATGACCCAAAAATAAACCGACAAAATGGGGCCGGTCCTTTTCGCTTTGCAAGCATCGGAAATAAGGAAGTAATGGTATTTCTACGGACATTTTTTATCATAAGTAAAAGCTAAGGAATAAATTAAAAATATGTTTTATACTGTGCAAATGATACCCCACTTGACCTCTTTATCCCAGTTTAAAATTTCAAACCCCATTTTCGCTCCTATTGATTACAAAAAAAATAGAAAAAATATAGTTTTTACTAATGTAAAAACTATATTTTTTCAATTCTTCCACTTGCTATGTAACTTATATAAGTGGAAAAGATTGTTTAAAAAGGTTCCAAAGAACATGGATAAAGTTCAGCCCAGCATAAACGAAAACGTTAATTATACTTATAGTCCATTTACTATAGCATTAGACAGAAGTTAAAAAAGGCTCTTTTAGGAGCACACTTTGTAATAAAAGTACAACAAATATTATTACAGTCAAGATTGATGTGGAGTTAAATATAATCAATTTAAGTAACAGCAATCACACTTAATTGTACTTATTTAATCTATCTACTTTCTGAAATTACAAGGCTTTCATTTAATATTATTTAGTTTTTACATAAAATATTGTCGTGTCAATGTTTAAAATCTAAAAGAAGCAGCGACGGACAGTACCGGGAACGTTTTTCATGTCACTATAACTCTACCAAATCTAAAATGTTACCTATTCCCTTCATAAGTTGTGGCAGTACGTGCTTTTTTTATTTTGTCGGTTTATATAAAGTTGTTTTTAATAAACTGATTGTTTTACTAAAAATTGTTTCATTTCATGTACCTATCCAAGCATCGTGACGAGTCGATAAATAGAATATGCTTTATTGTATGTCATAAATTGTTACTTACAAAAAAAGCACATACATTATTTATTAAAATTGTTTGAACTTAACTTGAAAATAAAAGGTTTCGTACTCCTGCTTCTGCGAGCCTCTTTTTTCTAATGTTATAATAAATGGAGTATATATTTAAAAAATAACTAATACTCATAAAACTTTGTGGGGAATATTTCAATTTAAAAGATTATATGTATACAGGCTGTAAGGGACAGCCCTCCACAAATTGACAGGGTGTATTCAGCTCTCAGCAATAGATGTTGAAATACTCAAACGAACGACGCGTAAAATCAGCTGTTCACTTTCTGCCTAGCTACAGAGTTCATCAAACTCGTCATCTGCGATTGCAGAAAGTGGGAATACGTTAGCCCGGTCTGTGCCCGGTGTGCTCGTGAATATCGAGAAAAGATGATGTGTTACGGGGCAGCTCGGGGAAATGCTAGGGAAGCGCTTAGAATTTTTCTTTGATAGGTATCCTGACCGGCGACATCCATCAGACTGCCGGATAATTACCAATGCCTATCAACGCGTGCTGGAAAACCAGCCTATAGTTCCCCATCAGGAAGGCGCCGAAGACCACTTCGCGGCGAAGCTGAAAACCGAATTTTAGACTTGTTCCGTCAAAATCCAATCATAGGGTACGCGTCTCACACTGGTCCGTGCACAAAACACTGCAAAGGGATCGGCATCGTCCATACGTTATTCACAAGGTCCAAGCCCTATTGCCTCGTAATCGTGGTCATCGAGTAGCGTACTGCCAGTAGTTGCGGGCTGGACAGCATCTAAACCCAAACTTTATCTCCCACGTGATATGGACCGACGAGTCAACTTTTACGCGGAATGGAATATGGAATCGTCGAAATGCTTATTACTGATCGCATACTAACCCGTTCGAGTTCCAAGAGTCCGGACATCAAGCGCGTTGGTCAGTAAACGTCTGGGCAGTAATTTATGGTGATAAAATCTTAGGGCCTGTGTTTTTCCCGCGCGTATGAAAGGAGCGCGCTATCTCGATTTCCGCCGTGATGACCTGGAAAGAGAACTAAAGAACCTCTGTGACGACTGTACGTGGAATGGGAAGCCCTGGATGATGCACCGCTTGCGCACTTGCCGATGATCTGGTTCCAGCACGACGGCGCTCCTCCGCACATAACGCTCCGAGTGCGTTCCCATTTAGACGCCACCTTTCCGCATCGCAGGCTTGGCAGATTTGGACCGAAACCGTGGCCAGCACGATCGTCACCTGACGCCATTAGACTTTTATAGGGCTACGTAAAGGAAAGTTTTTGTCAGTGTTTGCGAGTGAGGAAGAAATGTGAAACCGCATCACGTACACGTTCCAGCAGCTGCGCCACCGCTGCAACGAAGATCCCACGTTGATGACCCGCTTACACGCGGAGATCCTGTGCAGTGCCAATGTGTGCGAACGCCTCGGCGGAGGCCACTTCGAGCTCTACCTCATACGACCGGAGCGATTCTGAGGTAGGATTCATTTTCTTTATTTTTTTTTTACTGTGGACGTGTTGTGATGTGTTACGTGTGTTCGTTACGTGCCGGCTATTTGCATTTTCTCTCTCATCACACATCACACTCATCTATCTGCGGGCGTTATTTAACGTCAATAGTTACAATAACTATCTACGAGGCATGTAACGGGATGATTAGTTTCGTGTTATACGATAAACTAGCGATTTTTGTAACGAGACTTTACGTTTCTAGATTGAATAAAAAACGACGACAACGAATTGAATGACATGAAACGAAACTGTTATGTTGAATTGAAAGCGCCGCACATGTTTTACAACATTGTTTTTTTCGGGTACCGGCCGCTATTTATTGTTCTATGACTTTTTTTTTTTTTTTAATCTTCTTTATTTAAGGGATTTTTGTTCACGATTGCGACGATGTCAATCCCATCGTACTTTCACAAATATTAACTTACTTCCTAAACTAATTTAGCCTATAAAAAACCCCAAACCACATGAACTTAGTCTAGTTTATTATCTAATAAAAAAGTATATAAAATTTTTGCTGCTTCAGAAGTAGGCTTAGCTAAAATACTATGGAACACTCCAACATCCATTGCTGACAATTTTATCCCGTTGATAACTGCGTTTCTCTTATTAGTATATCGGACACATTCCACCAACACATGCTGTGCATCCTCTATTTTGCCACACACTTCACAGTTTGGAGAGTCAGACTTTCGCATGAGATAAGCAAAGTTGTTTAGTGGAATATGTCCTGACCGCAATCTATGTGCAGCAACAATTTGGCTTCGATTCAGTTTCGACCCAGTGAACCAAGGTATATGAGGAGGCTCACATTGTATACTTTTATACCAGATTCCTTTCGATTTTGATCTTTCATTAAAGTGTTCTTTCCAAGATAGATTGTTTATTTTTCTATACTTACATAAAATTTCCGAATAGCTTGGTAATATATCCCGTGTTTTTGTTCCTGACAGAATGGCAAATTTGGCTAGTCTGTCAGCCTCCTCATTACCTGGAAGTCCAACATGGGATGGCACCCACTGAACAACTACCTTTTTACTTGTTTGGTTAAAAAACTGAATTTGTTCCAAGATTCTGTATGCTATAGCTAAGCCCTTTGACCCCTTATGAACACATTTAGAAATATGCTGTAAAGCACTCTTACTATCGGTACATATCACTACTTTCATCACATTTAGTTCTAGGACATATTTCAAGGCCTCAGAAATGGCAAATAGTTCGGCAGTCATGATAGAACTATGATTATTCATATTATATGTTTTATGATATTTATTTGCTAAATCGCAAAAAGCTGCCCCAACTCCCTCTGATGTTTTGGACCCATCTGTGTAAATGACATGCCAGCCAGAGTATCTTTCCCGTAATTCATTAAGCGTATTATACTTTAGCGAATAAATATCATAATGTGATTTTGGAGCCGTGACACTATCTAGCTTACATTTAATAACATCCCTAATATCTATGTTAGACACCCATGTCTCTAAAGTAAACATTAAAACTGGATACGAAGACGAAATCTCCTCAGCAGCTATCATACTTTGTGAAGTAACGAGTAGAGGTTTCCTCTTCCTATGCCAGTACCTATTTTCCATCATACTACTAAGATCTGTAATCAAACCCGTAGATATATCATTCGTCCTGGATTGTAGCTTTAGACAAAATTTTAGCGACAGGAATTGTCTTCTAATTTGTAAAGGAGGTATACTCAATTCACTCTTCATTACGTGTATCGGAGTCGACTTAATAAAACCGCCGATTATTCTTAAGGCTAGGTTTTGTAATTTTTCCAATTTATAAGTGTGACTAATTGCAGAGTTATCGTACAAAAAACAACCGTAATCAATTCTGCTCCTAATAAGGGCCATATAAAGTCTACGCATAAATATAGGGTGAACACCCCATGACGATCCCGCCAGAACTTTCAGTAGCTGAATTTTTTTTTGTGAACTCTCATACACTTCGTTAATATGCTTCCCCCACCTTAAGCACTTATCCAGCCACATTCCTAAATATTTAATATAGTCAACAGCTTCTAAAGTACTATTGTTTACTTTAATGTCAACTGAGAGTCTTCTGCGTCCTCTGGTAAATATGCATAATTTGGATTTATTGTTTGATAGTTCTAATCCTAAAACGTCTATTGATGCTACAAAAAAATCTAAGGCTTGCTGCAATTTATCAACGCTGTCTTGTATTTTATTTGTATTACAATACAAAACAAAATCATCAGCATATTGACTGATACAAACGTTATTAATATTTTGACAGATATTGGCCGTAATTATGTTAAAGAGAAGGGGGGATAAAGGATCACCCTGTGCGATACCCTTACCAGTCCATCTTACATATTGTCTATCGCTTTCGTCAGCTTTTATAGTGAGATGTCTTTCTTTTAAAAATTCCCAAATATAAGAACAAATATATTTCCCAACTTTCAAATCATTTAGAATATGTACAACCCGGTCAATAAGAACGTTATTATAAGCTCCTTCCACATCCAAAAAAACAGCTACAGTTGGGGTATTTTCCGTAAAGCCAATTTGTATTTTAGTAACTAGGCGTGCCAGACTATCTGGACATGAGTGATCTCTTCTAAAACCAGTTGTACTAGGAGATAGTATTTTATTATATTCTATAAACCATTCTAGTCGCTTAAGAATCATGGAGTGAAATATTTTGCACAGACAAGATATCAATGCGATTGGACGAAGCTTACAATCGGAACCGCTGCTAGTTTTAGGAATCGGTATTATATAAATATCTCG
Source organism: Amphipoea oculea (assembly GCA_945859645.1). NCBI lineage: Eukaryota > Metazoa > Arthropoda > Insecta > Lepidoptera > Noctuidae > Amphipoea > Amphipoea oculea. The sequence continues at coordinate 21,822,078 of OX243878.1, read as the reverse complement.
CCATTGAAAGGGAACCGTTGATGTTTTAAAAATTAAATTATACAAATCAAGTAAATATTTTTTTGCAATAATAGGCAAATTATAAATCATTGAATATGTAATATTATCGATACCGGGAGATGTATCCTTAGCTTTAAAGCATGATTCCAACTCCTGTTTCAAAAATTCACAATTTAGAGGTGACTCATTATTATCAAACACAGGTGTTGGAGTCATCACAAAGTCTGGGGCCAATGAACTTAGTAGTTCTTCTTTTTTTTCATCCGATGAATAAGATCTCGCCTGTCCGAACCCCTTCATCCAACGCATTTTTCTCCACATAGTTGCTGAAGTTGTAGTCTCATCAATACTGTCACAGAAATTATAGAAAGACTTAGACCTAGCTTTCCTTATAATCTTTTGACTTTCATAAATTTTAATAGTAAGTAAATCTAGATTTTGAGGTATAGGGTTTTTTCTAAAGTTTGTTAAAGCTAAACGGCGCTCGGCTACCACTTGAGAAAGTTTTTGGTTCCAATATGGTTTTGGTGTAAATTCACGAATTGGATTATTACATAATTTTATGAATGGAATTGTTTTATCAGCAGCTTTATTAATTTGGTCAGTAAGATAGTCATACATACATTGTACGTTTTCTGATGGTGGCGGAATCTCTACACAATAGTTAGAAATAATTTCACGATAACCAGCCCAATCAGCTTTTTTTAAATTTCGCTTTAAGATAGTATTAGCTGCGTCGGGATATTTAAAACATATTTTTATGATTAAATGGTCACTACCCAGGCATTCGCTACTAACACTCCAAGAACCATTAATAGCTATGTCTGTGGTACAGAACGAAACATCAGGGGAAGTTTTTTGTAAAAAAACCATTCACGAGCTTCATCCTAGTGGGATCACCATTATTTAATGATATATAATTGTTTTCAATTGCAGCTTCGAACAGCTGTGTGCCCCTACAATCATTTTTATTAGACCAGCAGGCGTGATGTCCATTAAAATCGCCCGCAATAATAGTATTTTTTGGAAATCTTGAAAAAATATGTTCCCAATCTAATTGAGAGGTTCTCACAGAGGACGGGCAGTATACCGAAATTATATTATGAATTAATTTACAATTAAGAATTTTAATATGTATTATTTCTATACCTGAATTAGTCACACTTATGGGAACAATGAAAGTTTTTAACGATTTGTGTGAAATAATCGATACTCCGCCATATGAGTCATACCTGTCCTTTCTATATACATTATACCCACTTATATGTATGCGGCTATCTGCATCCAACCATGTTTCGCTTAAAATGGCTACATGAATATTTCCTCTATTTAGTAATAAATCTAACTCAATTAATTTTGGCTTCAGACTTTGAGCGTTCCACTGGTATATGTTGATATTAGTAGTAATTTCACCATTATCCATCTATGAATAATCCAAGAAGTTTACTTACAATATCCCAGTCTTTAAAGTACGAAACAACATACATCATAATTTCTTCTAGTACTAATCTTATGCTCTTCTTCACCTTTTGTTCTGATGAACAATCTGCCAACCATATTTCTTTAACCTTGTTATAACATTTCTTCAACTTAGATATGTTTTCGTTTTTATAGGGACTTTCTTCTACTATTTCCGGTTGACTCTTCTCTTTCTGACCTTCCTCTACATATTGTTTTGTATTGCCCTTTGATTGTTCTTTATTCTTCTCATTCTGTTTTTTCTTTTTCTTCTTAATAGATTTAGATAAAGTTCTATTTTCGTTATCTTCTTCCTCGCTTTCACTGACTTCTTCTAACGAAGAATCCATGCGGGGATTTACTAGATTAATTGATGGTTCTAGGGGTATGAGAGAATCCCTGTAGCTTCTAGTCTTTGAAGAAGAGGTAGAAGGAGGTAGTACTTGCCCTACTTCAACGTTGAAAGGAGTAATATCCTTACGTGAATAACTCTATTCTTCAGGTCCAAGACTGGTTTACGGTAAATAATTTGGTACTGAATGAAAAGAAAACCAAATGCATTAGATTTAAATTACCTAATGTTAGAAGTAGCGAATGTGACATCATACTGAATGGAGAAAAACTAGAATTTGTTGATCAAACGGTTTTTCTGGGAATCACGCTAGACGAGAAATTACAATGGGGACCTCACATAACATCTCTTGCGGGGCGGCTTAGCTCGGCCGCTTATGCTGTTAGGAAGATAAGACAGTTAACAGACGTAGAAACCGCGCGTTTAGTCTATTTTAGTTACTTTCACAGCATTATGTCGTACGGCATTTTACTATGGGGTCGAGCTGCTGACATTGAATCCATCTTTATTTTGCAAAAGAGAGCTGTCAGAGCCATTTATAATCTACGTCGCCGCGAATCTCTCAGGGAACTATTTAAAAGGATTAATATTATGACGGTACCTTGCCAATTCATTTATGAAAACATTATGTATGTAAGAAAAAATCTACATCTTTTTAATAAAATAAGCGATAGACATAACTTTAACACAAGAAATAAAGATAAAATACATCAACCATTTTTCAGATTAGCCAAAGTACATACATCTTTTGTGGGGTACTGTGTCAAATGTTACAATAAAATACCTTGTGATATATTGCAATTAAATGAAAGAAAATTTAAAACTCACATTAAACGTACACTTTGTAAACAAGCATACTATAAATTAGAAGATTATATCCAAGATAAGAACGCTTGGAAACATGCTGGTCCTGCTCCATAGGACAATCTAGAGTCTAGACAAAATCAAACTGGTTGCTAATTTAATTGTAATTTTTTTTGAAGTGAAAACTTCTTTAGAGGCGTTGAACACTTTTTGTAATGGGTAAAAAATGTTAAACTCGCGTCAGGGCATCGCGTCAGGACACGTGACCGTCAGGAGAGATTTCCCCCCCCCCCTCTCTCTTTCTACGGCGGCGGCGGCGCCAACCGAAGTGAACCAAGTTTAGTGACACACAACAATGGATGGATGGATGGATGGAAGTGGAAGTCGAAGTCGAAGTCGAAGTGGAAGTCGAAGTGGAAGTGGAAGTCAGGGTGGAAGTCGAAATAGAAGTCGAAGTGGAAGTCGAAGTGGAAGTCGAAGTCGAAGTGGAAGTCGAAGTTGAAGTGGAAGTCGAAGTCGAAGTGGAAGTCGAAGTGGAAGTGGAAGTGGAAGTCGAAGTGGAAGTCCAAGTGGAAGTCGAAGTGGAAGTCGAAGTGGAAGTCGAAGTGGAAGTCGAAGTGGAAGTCGAAGTGGAAGTGGAAGTCGAAGTGGAAGTCGAAGTGGAAGTCGAAGTGAAAGTCGAAGTGGAAGTCGAAGTCGAAGTCGAAGTGGAAGTCGAAGGCGAAGTGGAAGTGGACGTGGACGTGGACACACTGCTGTGTATTCGTAACATTCGTGTATTCGTAACAAAGTGCATCTATTAATAAAAAAAGGGACGCAGAAATAGTGAAAAAAAATGAGTTATATTAATTCAATTAATAATTGATTTATTTCAACGTTAATATTCAAGTTTTCACTTCTACCGGCACTCCCGGAGTGCAACCCGTCTTTTTTATTAGTTTTTACATTCATTACTCACACCCTGACTTATTACTTGTATTTTTTTTTTTTTTAATATAAAAATCGTTTTGCTCGTACCATGTTTGTAAATATGTGAGCACCATGTATCTATCAGATAATTAATTTATATGTCATGGTTTCGTTTTTAATTCTTTTACCTATTGTGGTATAGTAATTTTATTTTAGGTGCATCGTCCTCACATGTTATTATATAATTAATGTACCCATGCAAAATATTGTACCTAAAACATTTTAAAAGAGTAACGGTGGAGTTTCTTGCCCATTCTTCTCCATACGAAAACTACCTTTTGGAATGGGCGACTAGAATCAATTCTATTTTAAGATCATTTTTGACGTTCAAAAGTGCCTTTTTTGTGCCTATTTGAAATAAATGCTTTGACTTTGACCTTACTTTTTTGTTTCAAATAGGAGTGTAGCGCTGTCTTGTACGAACAATTGTCCTTACTCATTATTTCTCTAATCATTTTCTCTTTAAGATATACTGGACAATTTTTATTTAATGACATGTGCGGGCCTTTGCAATTAATACATGAGAACTCCTCAGTTTCGCAATTGTCATGTTCTTTGCCACATTTAGGGCACATTATTTTCTGGGTAGGACAAAAACGTTTCATGTGGTCATATTTCCAACACCCTGAACATTGGGTAACAGGGAACATATATGATTCAACCTTAAAGCGACATCCATATCCATATATATGTAAAGGCAATGTTGCCCCCTAAAAGGCGATGCGAATGGCTTCACTATTGATCCACTTTCCGTCTTCAGTTAATCTTTTCAGTCTTTTAACAGTGCAGATATCTGCATCACTTTGAAATAATTCCGCAAGTTCGTTGTCCTCTATTTCCAAGTCAATATCTCTGACAATGCCATAAATAATACTTAATTGGTCTGTTCTTTGACATCTAAATTCTAATTCTTTAAACTTTTGGCAGTTAAGTATTTTATTTGTATCTTCAATATATTTTAGTATGATGAACATTTTATAAAGACTTTTATATTTGATTTTAAGTATGTCGTTTATATTTTGAGACTTCAATAATTTGGCCATACCAACCATTTTTGGCAGTACCGTCTTAGATGTAAGACATACTTCAAAATATTTTTCTTGCTGTGTATTATTTTCACAACTACCCACATTATCGTTACAGTTGTTATTTTGTGACTTACTGTGCAATCGTCTTTTCACCTTTCTGGTTACTGTGGTAAAACCATCATCCTCTTCTATAATTTCTTCACTATCTTCTCTCACCCTTTTCTCAACATTTCTCCGATTTTCATTCTCAACATCCATCGTACTTCTCTCCAGGGCTCTGAACCGGTTTAAAAAGAGCGGTTAATTTCGGTAAATATATCTGTATTTAAAATACCGGTAAATATATCGTTCCTTCATTAACCGGTTAAACAAGTGAACTGTTCTTATGTAACCCAAAAGATAAAGGTTACCGGTTACAAAGCTCAAACGGTTTTGACACCCAAATTAACCGGTTAATTCCGTAATTCGTAAATTTTTTTCGTCTACTTTTTTAACGCTTCCAACAAGTTCTAGTAACAATGAGTTGACATCGCAACGTGCAGACCGTGCCCGCGAGAGTGGCGGGGGCCGGGGGGGGGTTCAAACATGGTTTTAACCGGTTAATTTTCACTATCAAAACCATGAAAAACCGGTTTGTCGCATAAACCGGTAAAAACCGGTAAAGTGCAACCTTTAACCTAAATCGATTTCGGTTTGGGGTCAATGACCATAACCGGTTAAGAATTTCAACCGGTTTCCGAGCCTTGCTTCTCTCAATAGTTGTTTCTTCACTCGTATTCTCCATCAACTCTTCATTTACACTACTTTCAACAGGTGTGTTCGACTCCATACTCAAAGATCTTCCAAATCTATCCATTATCTAAATGATTGAGTAACATAAGGGTACTTTTATAAATTTGTAACGCGAAAGAATGAGTAAGACGTCCGTACGTCTCAGTCGTCAACGCGGCACTCGTTCTATGACTTGTTAAGTATTTTTTGTTCTTTATTTTATAAAACAAAATATTTATTCTAGGAAAGGTCATTTGTGAAGCGAACAGTGTTTCGAACGAACACGTGCGTAAGAGTACGGCCGATGGCTCGCTGTGCGCATTTTGCCACGGTAGCGATACATGTCGTATGAGGAAATAAAACAAATCAGGTTTATTGGATTCCCATAACGATCCTGAAATAAATTCTTGTACCGGTCATCTTAGTATGATATACTGAATTCACCCCATCAGTCTGCGGAGGGCTGTCCTTTACACCCTGTATTTGATTAATGTACTTATCAATTTCATTTGTTTAAACAAGTAGATAAGTCCAGTCTTTAAAGTATGTAATGGCAGCACCTTCTTTATCGTTCATTATAATTGTCACTGCTCGTCATGTCATGCATTTGTCATTATGTCATTTATGCTTTACGAGGGCTGCACTAAAAGTATCGGGAATGGAATATTTCCACTGTTCCTGTCATATTAAAATCTTTTTAATTGAAAACTCCTTGGTTTTAAAAATCGAATACCATTTATTTATTAAAAAAAAAGATTCTCGGTCTTGTCACAAGGTTTTGTCAAACATGTTTAGTCGTTGAGAAAATGGAATTGACTCGAGAAAATTCAAGAGCGATGATTTATTATGACTTTCGAAGTGGTTTAACACAAAAACAGTGTGTTGACCGGATGATATCTGCATTTGGTAATGAAGCCCCATCCAAAACCACAATTTATCGCTGGTTTGCTGAATTTCAACGTGGACGTGTCAAGCTCAGTGATGATCCCCGTCAAGATCGTCCAAAAACTGCAGTCACCCAAGAAAACGTTGATGCTGTGCGTACGCTGATTGAGGAAGATCGACATGTGACATACCGCGAAATTCAGGCAACTTTAGACATTGGAATGAGTCAAATACAAATAATCTTGCATGAACAATTAGGTGTAAAAAAGTTGTTTTCCCGATGGATACCGCATTCGCTCTGTGAAGAGCAAAAAGCGGCTCGCGTTACTTGGTGCGTCAGAACTCTCGAAAGATTCCACGCAGGATCCTCAAATGCTGTATACAACATCGTATCAGGTGACGAATCCCGGATATACGCGTACGAACCCGAAACAAAAAACCAGTCACCGAGTTTGGGTGTTCGAAAATGAGTTAAAGCCAACAAAAATTGTTCGTTCACGGAGTGTTGCAAAAAAAATGGTGGCCACGTTTGTCTCCAAAACCGGCCATGTTACGACTATTCCTCTTGAGGGACAAAGAACGGTTAATGCAGAATGGTATGCTAGCATTTGTTTGCCACAGGTCGTTTCTGAACTCCGTAAAGAGAACTGCAACCGCCGCATCATCCTCCATCACGACAATGTGAGTTCTCACACCGCGCACAGATCAAAAGTTTTTAGAGCAAGAAAACATAGAATTATTAGACCATCCGCCGTACAGCCCCGACCTAAGCCCTAATGCTTTCTATACTTTCCCTAAAATCACACTAATATTATAAAGGCGAAAGTTTGTGAGTGTGTGTGTGTGTGTGTTTATATGTTTGTTACTTCTTCACGCTCTAACCGCTGAACCGATTTAGATGAAATTTGGTATAGAGATAGTTTGAGTCCCGGGAAAGGACATAGGTTACTTCTTATCCCGATATTCCCACGGGATCGACATTTCCGCGGGTGAAACCGCGGGGCGCAGCTAGTAAAGAATAAATTGCGTGGACAGAGATTTTCATCACCTGAAGAAGCTGTGGACGCCTACAAAACGGCCATTTTGGAGACCCCAACTTCCGAATGGAATGGTTGCTTCAATGATTGGTTCCATCGTATGGAAAAATGTGTCAAATTTCGCGGAGAATACTTTGAAAAGCAATAAATACATTTTTAAATAGTAATGTTGTGTCACTTCCTTGATTCCCGAAATTTTCAGTGCCGCCCTCGTACACAGAGTTAAAACTAACATAGAGGAGGGATTAAAAGATAAACAATGCTACGCAATATTTAATTTTTTTCAATACGAAACATCCTGTGTGTTAAAAAGAGTACCATTTAGTGCATGGCATTAGTTATTTTTGACGATCCCAGTAATTGTTGCACTGTCTCATACACACTTTTGCATGTTACCTTTAAAATAAACCAGTGTAAACAGTCAGCCGGGTTTGATGCTATTTTATTTATAACTCTGTGGTGCCGCGTGTGACAGTATCATGAATGTTTTGTTGTGATTTGTTCAAAAATATCATTGCCTACGTTTCTGGTTGTCTTTTTTGCATTTCTGAGTGACTTCGCCTTTCTTAGACTATGTTTTTTTACATTGCAGTTTACCTCGGCTACAATAACAATACCTATAATTTGCATCTCGGACAACTCTGATTTTGCCTGGTTTCCAACGGAGATCCAACGTTCTATAAACTGGGGCATAGATAATTAATAATTTGGGATACTTACAGCCGTTAGATTTGAGTGAAACTCAATCTGTTGGAAGACAGTGGATTACTCAGCAATCGACAGGTCTGAATTTATTTTTTTGAAGTCTTCAGTTTAGGCGTTTGGGAAGGGTCTTATTTCCCTTCACAAAGTTTAACGACGAACAAAAATAATAAGGGCTATGAAACTCTATTATAGCTTCATAATACATTTTGTTTTATTTGTGTTAATTTCTGGGCCAAGCTTGTATGGGACCGTTATTCATTTCCTTTCAATTCGATAGCATTAGTAGTTCCGGAAAAAAGCAGCTGTGACAGACAGACGAAGTCATACCATAAGGGTTCCCTTTTTACCATTTTGGTACAGAAAGCTAAAAATAATCGACCGAAAAAGACGCTGTGCGGATGGCACAGTACGAACTCACTTGTCGAGCAGATGGTGTATTTGTATGGGCTCGCCCACGTTGAGCACGACGTGCTTGCGGAACTTGAGCAGGTAGGGCTCGGTGTTGGGCAGCACGGCGTCCAGCCCCTCGTGCCACACCGGCACGATGAGCGGCGCCGCGCTGCAGTCCGCCACCAGGCGCCCCACGCCCCACTTGAAGCGCAGCGGCTCCTTGTGCACGTTGACGCGGCCCTCGGGGAAGATGTGCACCCACTCGCCCCGCGACAGCCGCTCCACGCAGAAGTCCATCGCGGGCTGCACACATACACGCATATACGTTACAGCGACTCCACCGCCGGCCGACACTGACCGTGCAGTGCACTAAAGAAGGATTATTGAAAATTCACCTCCTAATGAGGTTGAATAGGGAGTGAAAGTTTGTATGGAAGTTCTTCATTTTTGAAGTTAGAAACCGATTCCTGTTTGTAAGTAAAAGTTCGTTGTACCATTGTTTTTTGGAAACTTACCCCCAGGATCGCGAGAAGTTGCAGATGGGATATCCCATCACACGGCTTGTAAAAATAACCAATGTCTATGACGAAAATATATATATTTTCCTTAATAGCAATTGATTATTTTTAATGTAACATTCGGCTTTGTGATGGGTCTCTTCGCCGCCGTGCTGTACAGTATCATGTGAGCTACACTTACCTGGTAGACGCCGGCGCCGCGCACCACGGGCACACACTTGCCGAGCGCGAAGAAGCACGAGTGCAGCGCGTTAGTGAAGCAGATGTCGTGCGCCGCCAGCGACCAGCGCATACGCGCGCGCGACGCCAGCACGCCGATGTTTAGCACGCCTGCGCACGAAACAATATCATTATTACATCATGTCTGTGTGTTTACCACAACACAACAGTATACTTAATAAAACTCAAGGACCAAAAAAAAAGAATTACTGTGGCGCCATCGACACACGACGAAGAAGATATTCAGTGCCTATCTGGACTTTGCGATGCTACTGATGATGTCATAATATGAAAATCAAAAACCTCAGCATTCTCGCTTTTGACCACTATGCTTTAGAACTAGAGCAAACGACAGAGTCTCAGTCTCGTAAGTAATTTTACCGCAGTAGGATAAAATCCTTTTTCACTTCTCATGCTCTAAAAGTTCGTCTTTATGTTGTGCTTAGGCGACATAAAATCGCTTTTTATGTTCTAGTGCATAAAGTAATTTTTTTTTCTGAGACAAAGGTAATCAGGCTCAACAGCCACACGCACAATAAAACTTCGCAGATTAAAGTCGTGATTTATTTCATTTTCTTTAATTTATACCACTTCCGTGTTTTCTATCGTTAATTTAATAAAATCAGGTTTAGTAAAATAGTTGTCATTTATTATTTAAAAACGTAAAGAAACGTTTTTATGACTTGGCAGTATATGAAGTACCTACCCAAGACGAATGACAAATGTTGAAATTAAAAAAAAAAACTTTTAAAAAGTTTCGTGGCGGTATTATCTGTGGTGGCGGGAATTAGCTATGCTTTGCAACATTTTTGATTAATTATGTACTGTATACTTTATGCCTGTTTCATTTTCTCGCAATCGAAGTGAAAAGCAGTGTGTATAACTCAGGCATAAACGAGCGATTTTACCCCTCGACTTAACTATCCACCCTCGCCTGCGGCTCGCGTGGATATAAACGTCTCGGGGTAAAATAGCTTCTTTTATGCCTTAGTTGTACAATCTACTATTTCACTTCTCATGCTCTAAAAGTTCGTCTTTATGTTGTGCTTAGGCGACATAAAATCGCTTTTCATGTTCTAGTGCATAAAGTATTTTTTTTTTTCTGAGACTAAGGTAATCAGGCCCAACAGCCACACGCACAATAAAACTTCGCAGATTAAAGTCGTGATTTATTTCATTTTCTTTAATTTATACCACTTCCGTGTTTTCTATCGTTAATTTATCTAATAAAATCAGGTAAAATAGTTGTCAATTATTATTTAAAAACGCAAAGAAACGTTTTTATGACTTGGCAGTATGAAGTACACAAGTCGAATGACAAATGTTGAAATGAAAAAAAGAAAAGTTTTAAAAAGTTTCGTGGCGGTATTATCTGTGGTGGCGGGAATTAGCTATGCTTTGCAACATTTTTGATTAATTATGTACTGTATACTTTATGCCTGTTCATTGCCTGTTTCATTTTCTCGCAATCGAAGTGAAAAGCAGAGTGTATAACTCAGGCATAAACGAGCCATTTTACCCCTCGACTTAACTATCCACTCTCGCCTGCGGCTCGCGTGGATATAAACGTCTCGGGGTAAAATAGCTTCTTTTATGCCTTAGTTGTACAATCTACTATTTCACTTGTCATGCTCTAAAAGTTCGTCTTTATGTTGTGCTTAGGCGACATAAAATCGCTTTTTATGTTCTAGTGCATAAAGTATTTTTTTTTTCTGAGACTAAGGTAATCAGGCCCAACAGCCACACGCACAATAAAACTTCGCAGATTAAAGTCGTGATTTATTTCATTTTCTTTAATTTATACCACTTCTGTGTTTTCTATCGTTAATTTAATAAAATCAGGTAAAATAGTTCTGTTGTCAATTATTATTTAAAAACGCAAAGAAACGTTTTTATGACTTGGCAGTATGAAGTACACAAGTCGAATGACAAATGTTGAAATGAAAAAAAGAAAAGTTTTAAAAAGTTTCGTGGCGGTATTATCTGTGGTGGCGGGAATTAGCTATGCTTTGCAACATTTTTGATTAATTATGTACTGTATACTTTATGCCTGTTCATTGCCTGTTTCATTTTCTCGCAATCGAAGTGAAAAGCAGAGTGTATAACTCAGGCATAAACGAGCCATTTTACCCCTCGACTTAACTATCCACTCTCGCCTGCGGCTCGCGTGGATATAAACGTCTCGGGGTAAAATAGCTTCTTTTATGCCTTAGTTGTACAATCTACTATTTCACTTCTCATGCTCTAAAAGTTCGTCTTTATGTTGTGCTTAGGCGACATAAAATCGCTTTTTATGTTCTAGTGCATAAAGTATTTTTTTTTTCTGAGACTAAGGTAATCAGGCCCAACAGCCACACGCACAATAAAACTTCGCAGATTAAAGTCGTGATTTATTTCATTTTCTTTAATTTATACCACTTCTGTGTTTTCTATCGTTAATTTAATAAAATCAGGTAAAATAGTTCTGTTGTCAATTATTATTTAAAAACGCAAAGAAACGTTTTTATGACTTGGCAGTATGAAGTACACAAGTTGAATGACAAATGTTGAAATGAAAAAAAAAAAAAGCTTTTAAAAAGTTTCGTGGCGGTATTATCTGTGGTGGCGGGAATTAGCTATGCTTTGCAACACTTTTGATTAATTATGTACTGTATACTTTATGCCTGTTCATTGCCTGTTTCATTTTCTCGCAATCGAAGTGAAAAGCAGAGTGTATAACTCAGGCATAAACGAGCCATTTTACCCCTCGACTTAACTATCCACCCTCGCCTGCGGCTCGCGTGGATATAAACGTCTCGGGGTAAAATAGCTTCTTTTATGCCTTAGTTGTACAATCTACTGTTCTCATACAGATAACTTTGGAACAGGTATCGATTTATTGTCTCTATCGTCTATGGTTAGTGTGCACTGTGCAGTGCTAACGTGCTGACGCTGACTGTGACTTCCTCCGCGCTGTGCAGACGGACTCCGTCCGACTCCGCAGTGTGTTAGTAAACTGCCTCCGTTATTATTGACAAATAACGAACATGCACCGTTACTACCTAGGCTGTCCATGACATAATGCCGTATTGCACAATAACGAGTGTGGTCTGTTCGGAAGCGGTTGTATGTATTAAAAGTATTTTTAAGTTATATTAATATTGCATTGTATGTGTTTTATATGGGCCTTGATGCCTAAAATAAATGGATAAATAAAAAATAAAAATAGACGCACTGTGAGTGTGCTATTCCTCAGAATATTCCGATACGATGCTTGTTATTATAGTTATTCAGTAACTTTGATGCGCTTACGTACGTATATCGGTATCTTAGAATCATCGTAAACGGTGGTAGGGCAAATTAATTATTTTACACTGTAGGGGATACCTACGCACCAGTAGTGTGTAGGCTAGAAAAATATTCTCTTGGAAAGTAACAGAGTCCGGGCAGTACCTAATGTACAACGTAGTTACGTTAATTTGCTTCGTCCGTAATAAGGAGTAGTCATCTAGTTAGCAGTTACGGAACATAAAATACTGAGTTGAAGAGTGAACAGAGTCCATTCAGTTTCAGTGGGACACTGAGCGGCACCTGTCAACAACACATTCGTAGATCACATTCGGTAGTGTCACAAAACTCACAAAGCATCGTCGAGCTTTGTTCGCACTAAGAAAAGCAATGACTTCAGCTACGGTCATTGTGAGGTAGTGACAATACACGTTCAAACGTCGCAAAGAGTGCGGTGTGCCCGTGTGTCCGTTCCACACGAGCACAGACAATCATTAGGTGGCGCATAGCGGGCGGGGTAATGTGGGGCGGGGCGCGGGGGGCGCCTGATGCCGATCTAGTGACGTCGCTGATAGATGCCTGATAAGTTCAAGAACAAAACACAGCGGAAAACAAAACGAATGCAGGCGTCCAACTAGATAGACACTGTCATTGACTTGACTCATTGACTGCTATTTTGCTGATAAACAATTTTATCAATCAACAGCGCGCTTATCACTTTCCTAATAAAAAGGAAAGAACAAAATCACAAAAAGAACATAATGATTATAAACAAACAATTACGGATTATATTCTAAAAAAAACATTTATAGTTTTAATACTTTCGGGGTTCAGCGGTGCTCCAACAAGGGTGTAGTCGCTAGAAGCTAGGTGTGGCAACGCCTCGGCGTTATGACTGTATCGCTATTCATTATGATAAAGGGCAAGGCCAAAGGGGAAGCCTTGTCCTTTACAATTTGTTAATGTGACTAACATACAAAATTAAGGCTAAACTTAACTTGTTCAACAGTAACTAGAGCAGCAATTAGAGCAGATGATATGGTTGATGGGTAATGTTGAGATATTCTATCGACTAGTTTCCCGTGACTAGAAAATGTAATTGGTTTGGAACTGTATTTGCAAGTACTACGGTATAATTATGTAAGTGACGCGTCCTTTTCTTTATAGTTGAAGAATGCGGCCCATTAAAAAAATATAGCATTTGACTAACCCCCATAATTATAAAGTGTATAAACACTTCCTAATGAAATTATAGGGTTAGTAAAATGCCATATTTTTAAAGGGAACACCCAAATACTCCGAAATATTTTATTCGAAATTTCGATGTTCCGATTTTCAAAAGTCCGAATTTCATAATACCTAAGAATTATAATGTCTATTATTAAAAACTACGAAATTTATTTTACCGAAAGTCGTAAATGCGATTCGTTTGTTTTCCGATTTTCTTACGTTCGAAGAATCAATTGCTCGATGGGTTCTCGGTCCGAAAAACGACATTCCGATTTTCAATACTCTGAATATACTGCTAAAATTAGGATTCTGGTTCAATTAGTATAATATTCAGTTACGCATATAATTTCTTTGTTTTATTTGCAGGACCCAACATTTTTTTTAGTACAGACGCCAGCACATCAAGTTACCCGAAACTGTCAAGTTTTCGCAATCTACTTTGAGCCTTGTGCTTTAGCTATAAAGTTGAAAACTTATTAAAGAAATTTGACAGACTGTAGTAGCTTGATGTGCTTGCGTCTGTACAATAATAAATGGAAGAATCGATAACTTTCCGATCTAGTCAATCACTAGCTTATAATTAATATGTAAAACACTAATATTATAAAGAGGAAAGATTTGTATTTATGTATGTTACGAATAAACGTAAAAAATACTGGACCGATTTCAAAAATTATTTTATCGTTAGAAAGCTACATTATCACTGAGTAACATAGGCTATATTTATTCCTAAAAAAAATTTGGGATCCTTAGAAATTCCTACTAAAACCAACCCAAGGTGTAAAAAAAAAAGCCGTAAAATGTCTTTCATCGCATGCGCTGCGGAAAGTATTGATGATAGAACAAAAAAATGTTCTACAATATCATAGAACATATCAATATCTACAAAAAACTTCGCGAGACCATATGTCCAACTATTGTAGTTATGTCACTATAACTTTTTTACATTTTAAAAGTTGATAGAAATGCCGATCAAAATCAGACCATGTTATCCATACCTTTGTATTAATTCCTATTCAAATAAATTATTTTGTATTCAAGACTATATCAATACCTGTTGATTACTTTTTGAATTATTGAAATTGGACATTCCATTCAAAAGATATTACGAAATTTAAAATGTCAGTAGAAACAAAAAATACACGCCGACGACGCGCCGCCCGCGTCGCTGCTGTGGCTCCACGCAGCCCAGCGATAAAATTTTCGTGTCCAGTGTTTGTAACAAAACTCCTTCGAAACGGCTTGACCGATTCTTATGAAATTTTGTGTGTATATTCAGTAGGTCTAAGAATAGGACGTAAACTATTTTTTATTTTATCTTAACTACTACTATTGATCGTGTAGGGTAGGGTAGGGGTAGGGTAGGAGTAAGGTCGGGGTAGGGTAGGAGTAGGGTAGGGGTACGGTAGGAGGAGGGTAGGAGTAGGGTTGGGGTAGGGTAGGAGTAGGGGTAGGGTAAGATTAGGGTAGGGGTACGGTAGGAGTAGGGTAGGAGTCGGGAAGGGGTAGCGTACGAGTAAGGTAGGAGAAGGGTAGGGGTAGGATTAGGGTAGGAGTAAGGTAGGAGTAGGACACCACGCGAACAAAGTCGCGCCGGGCAGCTAGTGTAAAATAAATGGCTTTTGCATAGCACAACGATAGCGACAGATGTTTTTGTGTAAGTTGTACAGTGCATGGTAAATGCACGCTGTGTTTGATGAGTTAAGGTTTGTAATTGATTGTGTAGTACGTTCTGATTTATGAATTGCCAGTGTGTGCGCGACTTTGTATCTATTGCTTTTACTGAACTACATGTCATTGTGTAGTAATAGCGCGGTGGTGGGGCCAACCTAGCTAGACATCGGGTTCTGATACATTTCATATTATAAATCTATGGTCGATTACTCATCAAATATATTATTGCTATTATAGTTAATTTTTCAATTTGTTGACCGTTTTAACCCGTAAAACCTTAAAATCCAGTTGGAAAACCCTTGAGAAGATGTAAAATAATGTTTAATTTCTTTATTTACTTCATTTTTTTTAATCTACATTTTTTTGGTTTATAATATTTTGTGGACATATCGTTTTTAGGGTTCCGTAGTCAACTAGGAACTCTTATAGTTTCGCCATGTCTGTCTGTCCGTCCTCGCTTAATCTCTGTGACCGTTAGCACTAGAAAGCTGAAATTTGGTACCAATATGTATATCAATCACGCCGACTAAGTGGTAAAATAAAAATTGGAAAAAAATGTTTTATTAGGGTAGCCCCCCTATATGTAAAGTGGGAAGTGATTTTTTTTTTAATTTCAACCCTAACGTGTGATATATTGTTGGAAAGGTATTTAAAAATGAATAGGGGTTTACTAAAATCATTTTTTGATAATGTCAATAATTTCGAAAATAATCGCTCCAAAAGTAAAAAACAATGTGTCCCCCCCCCTATAACTTTTGAACCATAAGTTTAGAAAATATGAAAAAAATCTGAAAAGTAGAACTTTATAAGGACTTTCTAGGAAAATTATTTTGAACTTGATAGAAACAACAGTTTTTATACAAAAAAGACAAAAAGTTGTACAAAATCATTTCTGGACTAAGTTCGTAGTATAATCGTATATGCAAGCATTTTTTTTTAACTTCGTTTACATTTTTTATTATCCTGAACGTATCTTTTTTCAAACAAAAAAAGAATTATTAAAATCGGTTCTCGCAATCCAAAATTACCACCGAAAACTTCTGGCACGTCGATGTATTAATTAGTAACCCAATTCCCCGAGAGATGGCGCTGTAGGTACTTATTACATTAGGTCGGGTACTATCGAATTGTACGTGGGAACACTTATTGCGACGGACGGGAAACTACGGAACCCTACACTGAGCGTGGCCCGACACGCTCTTGGCCGGTTTTTTAATTATTTTATTTTCAGGACCCCAAATTTTTTTAGTACAATAATAAATGGAAGAATCGATAACTTTCCGATTTAGTCAATCACTAGCGTACATAGTATAAAACAAAGTCGCCCCCGCTGTCTGTAAGCTTAGATCTTTTAAATTTCGCAACGGATTTTAATGCAGTTTTCAGCAATAGATAGAGTGATTCAAGAGCAAGGTTTATATGTATAATACATGCATTTATTATAGTAGAGAAAAGCCGAGAAATTCAAAGATTTGTAATGTGATGTTGTAACAAACATATTTCTGTGCGCTTACGTTGCAAACGTTGGCTACGAGATAGATCAAATTAATGTACTACGGAATAGTATATCTTAAAAAGATCGATAAAAAGTCCGCGATGGCATGTCTTATCTCCTAAGGACAACCTTCAGTAACCATTTTTATCTATTACATATTACAAAAAAAATGGGTTATTTACCAAGCTACGAGTATTTTAAACAATACAGTATTATTTCTTATCCAATTAAATACATTAGATACGTTGTGCATTTAATGTAGATCAAAATTGTCTTTTACAGTTTATCATGAAGATAATATAATAATAATAATCTTTAATCTTTATTTTTCTCTCCTCACAAAGGTTCACATAGTTATAAACAGAGACAAGAATTATAGCATTATGACAAAAATGCAATATCTTAGAAGATATCAGATTTAAAAAGCGGGGGCAGAGTGGCTGGCGGCACAGTATAATATACAGTAGAACATCTTCATACAAACGTGCCGCTCTCGGTTTGAATGTGTGCGTGCGCGCCGCGCGCCGTGTCGGCACGCGATTTCACGCACACGCTAGCATAATATATGAGGGAATAAGGTGGCGGCAGTGCGGGCTGTGCAGCGCGACTGTGAGCACGCGCGTACGCTACATGACCGCTTGCGTTCGTCAACTCTCGCCGGCGGCGGCGGCCACTTAAATTACGAGTATCATGACTTCAAAAAGGGGAAATATTATTAGAAAATGTGGTATTGTATTGTTTATTTCACAGTTTATTTGCTTTATTAAGAGCGTAGCCGAGTCGCATTTTTCCATATAAATGTATTCCCAAATTTACTTTCTGAATACTATGTTTAGAGCTAAAGTTTATTTTAAGAAGTCTAGTTTTTAACCGACTTCTATAAAAGGAGGAGGTTCTCAATTCGAATGTTTGTACTTTTTTTTTTTTATGTTTGTTCCCGCATAACTCCGTTGCTTGCCAACCGATTTGAAAAATTCTTTTTTTGTTGGAAAGGGTATAGGTACCTACTTCCCAAATGGTCCCATGAAAATTTTATCGAAATCGGACAAGCGGTTTTTGAAAAATCAACAACAATCTAAAAATTTATCTACATTGTCTACATTAACGATCTTTTTGTTTACTTTTTTGTGGGGTAGGTACAACTAAAAATTGAAAAATAAAAACTTTTTTACAAAAAAAAACAACCGACTTCAAAAAAAAAACACAACAAAGTGATAAATAACTTTAATTTCGGAAGTCGGTGTCAAAAAACGAAAATGCGGAACCAACGACACCGACTTCCGAAATTAAAGTTATTTATCACTTTGTAGTGTTTTTTTTTTGAAGTCGGTTGTTTTTTTTTTGTAAAAAAGTTTTTATATTATAAAACAGAGGATTGAGTACGAAACATCGTTTAGGTAAACGTATTTGTCGCGTATAGTTGTAATAAGGGATATTTCACAATAATTAATATTGCAAATTAATTACTATTGAAATTATTATTTTTTCTATTGTCTGATGTGTTGTTCAATCCAAATATGGTGTCTTAATCATAATATTAACTTAACAAATAATAATAAAGCGTTCCGGACGTGCAGAAACAGGAGAAAAATTTTCTCGGTATCAAATTTGTAACTTAGTATAATAAATGTTATGTGAATAAAGGCTTTTTATTTTTACTAAATTTATAAATTGGTAAAATATTCAATCATAATATGCTTTTTATTTCATAAATTTAGATCAAGTGCTGCTTGTTCGAAAATATTAACTAAAAGTAAAAGTGACAACCCTGGGGATCAACGCAAGAGTAGGCTAATAACTCGGCGGGCGGCCTTAGATAACTTACTGTATATTATACTGTGCTGGCGGGGCGGTCGGTACGAAGTTCGCCGGGTCAGCTAGTGTACCTACACTTACAGGTAGGTGGGACCCGCTGAGGAACAGTGGGTCGAAGCCTGTCGGGGGAGCGGTGAATGCTTATGCGGCAACCAGGCCATTAAAATAATAATAATAATAAAAATGCTTATGCGAATCCCGCATCCCCGGCCATAGCTTAGAGGTGGAACACCGCGGTGGTTTTAACCGGTAAGAGTCCGGCATGCCCCTATGTCACCCTACGATAGAGGAAGTCCATGAGGATTTCCACCGCGAGAAAAAAAAAGGGTCAGCTAGTGTAATGTAAAATAAATGGGTTCTGCACAGCACAGCGATAGAGACAGATGTTTTTGTGTGAGTAAGTTGTACGGAGCATGGTTTGATGATGTTAAGATGATTGATGTTAAGGTTTATAATTGACACGCTGTGTTTGATGAGTTAAGGTTTATAATTGACTAGCAGCGCCCCGCGGTTTCCCCCGAGTAGGTATCGATCCCGTAGGAATATCGGGATAAAACGTAACCTATGTGTTATTCTGACGTATGCTATATTACTGTAGTTTCATCAAAATCCGTTCAGCAGTTTTTGCGTGAAAGAGTAACAAACATCCTTCCATCCTCACAAACTTTCCCCTTTACCTATAATATTATATACAGGGTGTCCAGTAATTAATGGATAACCTTGAAATGGATTATAGCAGACCTTAAGGCCGTTCAGTAAAAAATACAAAACCAAATATATCCTAAGTAGTACCTAAGATATGCTTTTTTTTTTAAAAAGACTACAAATTTTTACCTTATTTTACACTAGCTGCGCCCTGCGGTTTCACCCGCATAAGTCTCGATCCCGTGGGAATATCGGGATAAAAAGTATCCTATGTCCTTTTCCGGGACTCAAGCTATCATCTGGTCATCTGGAGTAAATCCAACAAGCTGCATTTTAATGTTGAAAGTGTAGTGTGATGAGCTATAGCCGGGCGCGTACTCCATTACAGCATCAGTACGTGATGGACAGCGAAGTAATGCCGCGCGTCTCACTGGTACGAGACCTGGGCGTGCAGATGGTTTCTGAGCTGACGTTCCGCAAACACATAGTTGAGATGTGCGGCAGGGCTTTCAGAAATCTTGGATTCATCCTAAGACAGTGTAAGGATTTTACCGATACTGCAGCTGTTAAAGTTTTATACAATGCACTTGTGAGGAGCCACCTAGAAACAAGTGCAATCATTTGGAATCCGCATGAAGGGAAATACTGCCTCATGTTGGAAAAAATTCAAAACAAATTTGCTAGATTTCTTTACCGCAAGCATTACGGGGTTTATCCCTTTTATCCCCTGATGTACCCGAGTCTGTTCGTCCTGGGCATGGTCGGGTACACCAGGCTGGCAGTAAGAAGGGACGTTGCGCTGGTCAAGTACTTGGCGAGCGTACTGCTAGGGTTGCGGCACCACCCGCAGGTGATGTATATCAGAACGTTCGGCCAGTCGAGATAGGGAGCTGGCTGCTACTCCAGTTTTTAGTGACGATTATGTGACGCTTAAAGATGCCAGTCAAAGAATTTGTGACGGAACAGTTCGAAAGTTAGAAGCATTTATTTATGGCCGAACGGCCTGATATCAGGTCGTTCGGCCAACCTGAATCTCCATAACTGAGGACCTTAGAGAAACTGTTACTGAATAAAGATTTAGTGACGATTTGGTGACAAACAACCAATGCTTTACTTTTACTCGTAATGCCACCGGTTAAAAGTAAAATGAATTTTGCTTCCTGGAACATCAGGACGTTCGGCCAACGTAATCTCCATAACTGAGGACCTGAGAGAAACCGTTAATGAATAAAGATTTAGTGACGAGACTGAAACGAATTTTTATTGCTTTATTTTTTTTTGTGACGGCCCCTTTAAATAGTAAATTGAAAATTTAACATATATAACCTCAAAACATTGGGATTATCGATTCCTCCACAACGAAGAAGCCCAGAGAAACCGTTAATGAATAAAGATTTAGTGACGGCACTGAAACGAACTTTTAATGTTTTATTTTTTTTTGTGACGGCCCCTTTATATAGGAAATTGAAAATTTAACATATATAACCTCAAAACATTGGGATTATCGATTCCTCCACAACGAAGAAGCCCAGAGAAACCGTTAATCAATAAAGATTTAGTGACGGCACTGAAACGAACTTTTAGTGTTTTATTTTTTTTTGTGACGGCCCCTTTATATAGTAAATTGAAAATTTAATATAATATTATATAACCTCAACACATTGGGATTATCGATTCCTCCAAAACGAATAAGCCTAGAAGACTCGTAAAACCCCTGATGTGTTATAGGTTTTCAGTGCAATGGTGTCAGTATTTTTGTTGATTCACTATTCCGCAATATGGCGGATGGCGACTGAAATAGGGTGACCATGTATTCCAACGAAACAAGTATTTATCAAGTACTTAATTACCTACCCTACCTAAATAATGAAGCAACACACGTCGTAATATTAAATTATATAAGTACAAGCAACGTTGAGCTGATGCCTGCATACCAGTGTCCACTTGTGAGGTTTTGTTATATTACTTGAGTCTATTTTGGCTAAAAGCAAACGAAAGTGGAAAGGTGACTGACATTGGAGATTGGGAAGTTTGACTAAGTACAAGAATACTTAAATAAATAGGTACACAAATTAAAAAATGCTTTATTTGTAATCAATCATCCAAAAATAGCGGTAGGTTGTTAGGTACATAATAATTTGTACTTTTTAGAATTACAGTTAAATTGGTTCACCACGAGAGAAATTTGACAGGTTCTTGTGTTTACTGCTAGGTGATTGACTTGAAACTTGTCAAATCGGATTTCTTTCGGTGGTGGCCCGACAATCATTTTACAACTAAATAACAGTTCTATAGATAAATCACAGTAAGATAACTACACCGATTCTATTTTTATTCTGCAGAAAAGAGCCATATATATTATAATCTCCGCAGGCGCGATTCTCTAAAGGAACGGTTTAAGGAAATTAATATAGTATTTTTCAGCGCTATTTAAAAGGTTAATGGACCTTTTAAATAGCGCTGAAAAATACTATATTAATTTCCTTAAACCGTAAAATGATTGTCGGGCCACCACCGAAAGAAATCCGATTTGACAAGTTTCAAGTCAATCACCTAGCAGTAAACACAAGAAGCTGTCAAATTTCTCTCGTGGTGAACCAATTTAACTGTAATTCTAAAAAGTACAAATTATTATGTACCTAACAACCTACCGCTATTTTTGGATGATTGATTACAAATAAAGCATTTTTTAATTTGTGTACCTATTTATTTAAGTATTCTTGTACTTAGTCAAACTTCCCAATCTCCAATGTCAGTCACCTTTCCACTTTCGTTTGCTTTTAGCCAAAATAGACTCAAGTAATATAACAAAACCTCACAAGTGGACACTGGTATGCAGGCATCAGCTCAACGTTGCTTGTACTTATATAATTTAATATTACGACGCGCGACGTGTGTTGCTTCATTATTTAGGTAGGGTAGGTGTAGGTAATTAAGTACTTGATAAATACTTGTTTCGTTGGAATACATGGTCACCCTATTTCAGTCGCCATCCGCCATATTGCGGAATAGTGAATCAACAAAAATACTGACACCATTGCACTGAAAACCTATAACACATCAGGGGTTTTACGAGTCTTCTAGGCTTATTCGTTTTGGAGGAATCGATAATCCCAATGTGTTGAGGTTATATAATATTATATTAAATTTTCAATTTACTATATAAAGGGGCCGTCACAAAAAAAAATAAAACACTAAAAGTTCGTTTCAGTGCCGTCACTAAATCTTTATTGATTAACGGTTTCTCTGGGCTTCTTCGTTGTGGAGGAATCGATAATCCCAATGTTTTGAGGTTATATATGTTAAATTTTCAATTTACTATATAAAGGGGCCGTCACAAAAAAAAAATAAAACATTACAAGTTCGTTTCAGTGCCGTCACTAAATCTTTATTCATTAACGGTTTCTCTGGGCTTCTTCGTTGTGGAGGAATCGATAATCCCAATGTTTTGAGGTTATATATGTTAAATTTTCAATTTACTATTTAAAGGGGCCGTCACAAAAAAAAATAAAGCAATAAAAATTCGTTTCAGTCTCGTCACTAAATCTTTATTCATTAACGGTTTTTCTCAGGTCCTCAGTTATGGAGATTACGTTGGCCGAACGTCCTGATGTTCCAGGAAGCAAAACTCATTTTACTTTTAACCGGTGGCATTACGAGTAAAAGTAAAGCATTGGTTGTTTGTCACCAAATCGTCACTAAATCTTTATTCAGTAACAGTTTCTCTAAGGTCCTCAGTTATGGAGATTCAGGTTGGCCGAACGACCTGATATCAGGCCGTTCGGCCATAAATAAATGCTTCTAACTTTCGAACTGTTCCGTCACAAATTCTTTGACTGGCATCTTTAAGCGTCACATAATCGTCACTAAAAACTGGAGTAGCAGCCAGCTCCCTATCTCGACTGGCCGAACGTTCTGATATACATCGCAGGTGCTGGTGGCGCTGCGCCGCCCCGCTCTGTTAGAAGTGCCAGCGTCTGGGACAAACCTACTCAAGTTTGCCCCTATGTCACGAGCCGCACATATTATTAACATTAGTACAGTATCGGAGGATATAATTATTTGGGCAAAGCCTGCCGAGATTTATTCAAAAGGTACAATTAAGTATTGAAAAAGGTCTGATATTATAATATCAGACGTTTTTCTATGATTGATTCAAGCCGTGTGGGCGGGGTTGCAGCAGCGTTATTACGTTGTTGCAATTTTGCTTACATGGCAGGTGATTTTACTTTATTTTTGTAAAGGAATAGACATTGTAACTTATAACATCGCCTTGGATGATTCTGTAAAGGTGTTATAATTGTGGTTTAATAAATAAATAAATCTAAATCGGTTCAGCGGTTTAGGCGTGAAAAGGTAACATACAGACAGACAGACAGAGTAACTTTCGAAATTATAATATTAGTATGGATTGTGTAGTACGTTCTGGTTAAGGTGAATGGGTAGTTGTAGCCCGCGAAATTCAATTTTTCTTACGTTTTTTGCAATTTTTAGGTCAGTGTCAGGTTGTATCTTGATCAAAATATGATTCGCGACTATAACAGATACGTATTTACAGAATTATAATAATTAGAATCATCAATACATCTTTCTAAGTTAGATTTCTACCGTTAAGAACAAATCTCGTATGGAAAAGTGTTTATGGTAGAAATCTAATATGGTAGAAATCGCGGTCTACCACGGCATATTCACCTTCATTTATTGCGAGTGTGTGCGCGATTTCGTATTATTGCTTTTACTGAACTGCATGTGTAGTAGTGGCGCGTGGGGGGGGGGGTGACACTAGCGACAATGGGTTCCGATACATTTAAACTAGGTACTGGGCATAATTTCTTTTTTATATCTATGGTCAGAACTTTAGATACACTCGTTGGGTTCGTATCTTGTGGCAAGCAACTAAGAGAACTGGCATCGATAGAGCAGAGTGGAGGTTGCTCCACCGACAAATGCTCGGCACTTAACTTGCGGATGATGGTGTGAAACTGAATACCGCCTAATGAGGTTAGGAAATGCCCGACTTTTGAAAGCCAAGATACTCTACACAATGAGCTCCGTTATAAGAGTTGAAGAGGCTTCCAGCGAGCTAGTGTGTATAGGTAGGTCAGGTCAGGTACTGACCCCAGAGGCCAGGGTCGTCGAAGCACGAGTGATGGTTGGACACGGTGAGCAGCGGCTGGCCTCGCGGCCGCCGCACCGCCGCCGCTAGCGTCTCGCGGTTGTATACCGTCGTCTTGTTCAGGAACTCTGCAACACACAGCACACATACAAACTAAAGCATCGCTTCTCAATTATTTGAAGTTCATGTACCAGCAGCATATAGGCGCTTGCCAAGCAAAGCTTAACGCTGAGCGCTTGTAAGCTTTTAGTGCCATAGGCATTTAAACTAAGTTCATGGAACTCCAAGTAGGTAAAACTTATATTAATATTTTATCTTTTGAATGACAAGGTATATTATTAAGGTAATACATACAGTAATTTGGGAAAAATGAAGCAATGTAATTGTTGAGGTTTATGAACATCATAAATCAGTATCAGTTGAGGAGAAGTAGTTGTGCAAAAACTATACTGAAGGAAATATTTAGATAGCTACATATTATGTTTATTAAAAAACTTAACATAAGTGATTGCTTAATCTGGTGTGTTGAAGAGATATGATAAGAAAGTGTGAGGCGATAGATAAAGTGAGAATCAAAGTGTAACCTAATATGAGTAATTAGGTCAACGGGCACCCCGAGCAGATGATAACATTCTATTAATTGTAGACACTATTCAAATAATTCATGAACTAATCCTATTTGAGAGAGCAAACCATTTATTTCATTTACATGTTGGAATACTAAACTGTTTAATTATTCTTTGAGATGTTCTAAAGTCAGCATATTGAGGAGTGTGAACATTTAAAGTGTATAAATATTTGTCCCTGAGCACATATTTAGAGCACCGCTATGAGGCACACATTGTGTGCAGTTTGATCTTGACTTAGTTAACTTCTAAATATTAATGTATAATATACGGTTTAGTGTTTTCGCATAACTAATCCAAGGTTAACTGACATAAAATAGTATATTATCTAATTTGATATTATTTTTCAGGGTTCAGCTGGACAATTTATATTAGCTTTCAAGAGATTTAAATTACAATAAGTTGATACACTTAATTATTAAACTTGTTTATCTTTATTAGTTACTAGAATATATGCACTGAATAAACTTTTTATACTAAATTAACTAATAACCTAACCTAACTAAAACTATTAAGTAACATAAAATTAATTTAACCGCTCAAGGACCGCGGGACACCGATCGGTGACCAAACAATAGAAAATCAATTGTGTCTCATTAGCGGAGCTTGACAGATTAAAATAATAACAGCAACAACAACACATCAAACTAGTCAATAACCCGCTCCTAACTGTTCCCGGCGCAAAGATGCCCAAAACGCTTGCTGCATTGCCACTTTGGATGGCAATAGCTAGCCTTTGCACCAAGAACGAGCTAGAGCGGGAGTCACAGTTTTGTCACGATGTTTGTGAGCATAATTAGACAATCATGCATCAGTATATTAGTAAATAAGGGTGATGAGTGTAGTGCAGTGGGGTCACTGACCTGTGTGGCGGTGTGGCCACTCAGTGCCCCATGCCACATGCACCAGGCAGGGCAGCCTCTGGTGAATGTTGCCTCCTTCATTACACAGTTCATTAATATTACTAGTTTATGCAGAAAACTAGTTATTTCAATAATTACTGTACTTTATTATTTGAATAAGCTGTACAGTTAGGAACCAGTTCAAGTATTATTTAAGTGTAAGTATAATCTTATAAATTATTTAAATGTGAGTTCTGTAATAGTAGCTGTATCATGCCTAGATTATTCATTGAACATTTGATAGGAGAGGTCAATGCCCTGGGTAGGTATCATTCAAAACAAGAATAATAAACATACTTACATAAAAGTGCAGAATGCTAGAGTTCCGTATTTACAAAGAGATGTGAGAGCTATATAGCAGTCAGATATTGTTTTTGTAAGTTGACATTGAGAAATGACTTATAATGATTAAACTAAGGGGATAAAGGTTAAGCAGTATAATATTAAAACCATTCAATGTTTCCTATTTAGTTGGACAAGAAAATCAGGTGTAATGTTCAATATAATATTGGCCTCGCGTGTGCATCATATGCAACAAGTTACAAATGCGCTGATGTAAGGGAATCTGTCCCCACTACAATTTAAAATGCTAATTAGGAATTAAAAAATCGCGCTATAATGAGTTTTAACAAAAATTTGCAATTCGGGCACATCACCTACCACAAAGATAGTTTTAAGAATGATAATTTCACTCACCAATGATAATTTTGCTAAATAAACCGACGACGGCGACTGTGATAGAGCTCGCGCAGTACCACAGTCTCCCTGGATTCCGCAGCCGCGGGATGATCCACCCGATGTCGTAGCCCATGGTCGCGGCGGGAGCGTACCAACACGATAATACACTACAATAACATCATTACTGTGATTAACTTTATATAAAAACGATTTTATTAACGAAATCCAACACTCGCGCAGCCTATTGTGCGAAATGTATGACAATGACACAATGATGACATACATCATGAAGTCTACGATGACAGATACGTAGCTGACGTTTAATAGCTAATGTTGCCATGGACTTATTATATTACTTAAACAATATAGTAAGTCCATGGATGGTGCTATTTCAAGAATAGTATAGAAGTTCGTTCGTATTTTTATATGACACGACGAGCGCATTATGCTCTAACAGCCTGGCCACGAACTCGCCGCTATCAGCGGCAGCTTAGCGCGGGGCGGCGAGGGCGAGCGGTAAAAACAAATATACCAAAATGTATGAACCATGCCACGACACACCGCTCGCAGCGTCAACGCTAGACAAAAGAATCCGCGCCGCCTGCCGCACCGCTTGCCGCTAAGCCAAAACTCGTGGCCAGGCGGTAAGAGTCTAGGTATTAACACGCAATTTAATGACAATTTCCCACCAAGCCCTAACTTCACAAACTCTACACCTTAGTCAAAATGAGACAAAATGATGATGCATGTGGGGGAATGAGGGTTGGGCGTTTAGTTACTACAAGAACTATTTTATAACAAAGAAGTAATGCACAGTAAATAAATTTTTCACCTTACGCCCATGTGACCTAGCGAAAAGGCCAATTTTTTTAAGTCTATGTTCGTATAATAAACCTATATTGATGATTGGTGATTTACTAAAAATCCTGAAATGTGTATTTTATTATTTACTAGCTGACTCAGAATTAAATAATGTGACAAAGTTCAATAGACACGTGGCGCCATCTATTATCATAATAAAGTTATTGTTGTTTTCCTCGGGAACAGCACTTTTGTTCGGGATGAAAGGTACCCTATGTCCGTTTCTGTACACCTGACAACGTTTATGCAAAATTACAGGATGATCAGTTCAGTGGCTTAGGCGTGAAAAGGTAACAAACAAACAAAAAACTTACTTTCGCAGGAGTCCCTATTTCAATTTTCAGACCTCTAGCATCAAAATTTTGCGGAAGTCTCATACAAACTTCCATCCCCTAGTTTAAGGGGTTGGGGGGTAAAAGTTCCAAGTTTTTGGATTTTTTGCTGTTTGTGTACTAATACTAACTTACAACTTTCGAGGACTTCAGTAAGTACCTACCCTAAGAATTTTTTATGATCATCAGTGAGACAGTGACGAAATCGGGGTTTTTTAGATATTAATAAAATCTAAAGTCTATGTTAGTAACCAAAGAATAAAAATCATGCCACAATAATATTATTATAACTAAATTGAAAAATTTAAGTACCTACATAAAAACAAATTGTAAAATAAATTCATAAGCAAAACATATTAAAACACAGTAAAGTTTCAATTGTATAGGTAGTTCAGTTTTTAGGTATACTTACTAACATAAATATGGATCACTGTATAAATTATTAAGTAGGTATTTTTTTTAATGATTTTACATAATTATCTCGGGACCGTGGGGTCCCGGTCATTTGGAAGGCGTACGAGGCTGCGAGTTGCCGAAGCCAACTCGCAGAGATCTCTTAGGAAATAATGAAATGTGGCACCAACCGACGATTATTCCTGTATGTACTACGCAAGTGCACCCAAGGATAACCCCCGGTTGGGGGAAAACAAAAAGTTGTACTATGGGTTTGGGTGGCTAAAGTGGACTGGTTACCAAGAACTGTGGAAGAACTGTGACCCCTGCCTGATCAATGTTTTATACATAATAATATGTACCTATATACATATATTTTTATTATTATTATTTACATGTTTAATAAGTCCACTATTGACATCATATCCCGAGAATTTTGTTTATCTGATTATCCACAAACCCAAGTTATGAGGTTTCAAAAAACGACGAAGCGCTTCGAGGAAAGGTAGGTAGTGCTAGTGTCCTTGCGCTTCGCTTGGCTCGTCTTGGCGGGGGGGCACTACCGCGCCTCCAGAATGGCAACCAAGAGGCTCTGGCAAGAGCGCTAGCATATTACGAAACATGTTGCAGTCTGGAGTATGATGAATACTAATGCTACGGAAATCACACTTCTCTTTTGGGTATTGACATAGTAAAAACAAATAAGTAGGGCATCTTCTTCGCGCTCGTACGTACATGCGTCGTCGCGTCGCAAGCACACACTGACAAAATTTATCGCTGCTAAAGGTGCGACAGTCGCCTAGTCGTGGCTACGCCGTACGTAATACCGGCTGCGCCCACGCATGCTCCGCCGCTGCTCTGCTGCTCGTAATAATTTGTACATGTACCTACCTACCTCCTTTAACTACAAATCATAATGTCATAAAATTAGTCTCAATTCTCGTAGGCTTATTCCCACCGGCTCCAAAATTTTATTCCCAACGGCTCCAAAAATAAACCCAAATTTATTATTATTAAATAAAATCATTCCCATTGGCTCCAAAAATTTTAAAGTACAAACTGCAAAAAAAAATGTATATTTACAACAAAATTAATTTATGATTCAACAAACAAATTATCCGTTAAGTCAACATTTGAAAGATTCTACTTCTGACATCATAATCTACTACTGACAGATGATATATTTAATAGATTCTGCATTTGACAGATTTTGAAAAAGTGAGACAAGTAAGGAACATTTTCGCATCAAAAATAATACTATATAGTTATCACTATATACAGGGTGTTACGGAACGGGTACCTATATAGATATCAAAACAAACGGGTTGAAGAGTGTATCTGGTCTAGAATCTCTGTACAAAAGGAGAAGGGAAAGACTCCATAGTTTCCTGGGCCCAGGTGTTAACTCAATCAAACTAGCTTTATTTGAAAGTGGATATAATAACAAGGCCTCACTGAAAATTTGGTGAAATTTGGCTATCCAGGAATCAAGTTATATGAAATATAGTAAAAGTGAGGTTACATTATAATATTGTAGTTTTTTGATGTTATTTGCGAAATATTTTTGATTTATTTTGGTTGTATAATGGTTTTACGCATGAAGTGCAAGTAGAGAGCCTCCATGTGCGACGTG
Organism: Amphipoea oculea; assembly: GCA_945859645.1. Classification (NCBI taxonomy): domain Eukaryota; kingdom Metazoa; phylum Arthropoda; class Insecta; order Lepidoptera; family Noctuidae; genus Amphipoea; species Amphipoea oculea. Next base: position 21,792,275 of record OX243878.1, on the reverse strand, counting down.
TTGAAGATCCATGTGTCCATTTGATGTTACATCTTAATGAGACCAATAATTGTAAATTTATTTTTTGTGCCTTGCCTTATTCCTGTTATTTATCTCATGAGCAAAATAGGCATATATATAATTTAAATATGTTCATTTATAATAGGACTTGTCGTCATAATGACACTATTTTATATTTTGATTGTAATCAATTCATTACTGATTACAAACTGACAAATTATACTATGTATTTGCCACCTAGTTGTAGGAGACAAATTGCTAATCTTTTAGCATATAATATACCCAGTGACTCTGGTACTTGTAGTGTACCATCGATTACTGTTAGTAGTGGTACTAACACTGCTTTTGATACGCCTTGTAGTTTAAACTATTAGGTGCGACAACGGGTCAGCCGCATATGTTGAATGTTGTACATCAAAATATGCAGGGTCTGTCCGGCAAAGAACTAGAATTAAGTTTATTTATGGAGAACTATGATGTTCAGGTGTTATGTTTGACTGAACACTGGTTGAAAGAACATGAAGTAGTGTTTATCAATGATGATAACTTTACCGTACAGAGTGCATTTGTGAGAAAAAGTGCTATTCGCGGTGGCTCTTTAGTTCTTGTTTCAAACAAGTTGAAATGTAAACAACGTTTAGATTTAGTTAATCTTTCAATCGAGCGCACTATAGAGTTGTCTTGTGTTGAACTTGAGCGATATGTTATAATTTGCGTTTATCGACCCCCCTCTGGGGATTTTATTAGTTTTGAATCAGTCATGGAGGATTCTCTCAATAGGTTGAAATCAAGTAACAAAATTATTATTTTATGTGGAGATTTTAATATTAATATTTTAGATGTTACTCCATTAAGTATTAGACTTCTCAATATGTTTAGGTCTTATAATTTAATTAATTTGTTTTTTGAACCTACTAGGATCACGGCATCTTCGTCAACTTGTCTTGATAATATATTTAGTGATTGTGATGCCCAAAATAAATTAGTGTTAACCGACTTAACGTCCGACCACTGTGGTTTATTAGCTAGCTTCCCCATGCCATTGAATAAAAAACCGCATAAACTTGAATGCAGGCCTTATACAGCTAGTCGTTGCAAAATGTTTAAAAATAATATATCTCATAAAATTACACCATCTATAGTAGAACATGAGAATCCTAATGAAATTTATGGTGCCCTTTTTGATGTTGTGCAAAAAGAGTACCAATCTACTTTTAAGACCAAAACCATTAACATCAATGGATCCTCCGTTGGCTTTAACCAATGGGCTACTCCAGGTATTTATAAAAGTAGAGCGAAACTTTACGAGTTATATGGTTTGAAAAAATACAGGTTTGATACTGCTTTCCTAGAGTACGTAAAAAATTATTCAAAACTATTCAAAAAGATTAGTGCTTTTGCTAAATCAAAATTTTTAAGCGAAACAATTAAAAATTCTAATAATAAAGTAAAAACCACTTGGAAAATTATTAAAAATGAAACTGGTAAATCGGTTAAACAAGAAAAACAACTTGAGATTATGGTCGACAACAAATTAGTTAGTAAAGCAGCTGACGTAGCTGAGGCATTTAATGAGTTTTTTGCCAACATACCTATAACTACGACTCGCTCCTTAAATTCGTCCCCGTCTAAAGCTGAAAACCTTTTGCATAGTAGTGTACCTAAATGTAGTCGCTTATTTAGCTTCGAACATGTAACCCCGCGTGATGTAGTTAATGTTTTTAACACACTTAAGTCTAAAAACACCGGTGATTATTGGGGCATCTCCGTTAAACTTTTAAGTAATATAATAGACATCGTAGCCCCCTATTTAGCTGTTACTTTTAATAAATGTGTTGATTTAGGAACTTTTCCTGACCTCATGAAGAGTAGTAAAGTCATACCGTTATTTAAATCAGGTAATAAAAATGACGTTGGCAATTTTAGGCCTATTTCTATCTTACCTGCATTTAGCAAAATATTTGAAAAATTAATACTCAAGCAGTTGCTAAGACATTTTAATATAAATAGCCTCCTTCATAATGAACAATATGGCTTTACAAAAGGTCGTTCAACCACAGATGCGGGTGTTGCTTTGCTGAAACACATATTTAATGCATGGGAGAAATCTCAAAATGCTATTGGAGTTTTCTGTGATCTCTCTAAAGCCTTTGATTGCGTGCACCATGACACGCTTTTACGTAAACTACGTCATTACGGTGTCCAAAACGAAGCTCTCAACGTAATAAATTCTTATTTACATAATAGGTTCCAATGTGTAGATGTTAATGGTGTAAAATCTTCCGGGCTACCAGTTCAGTTAGGTGTACCACAAGGCTCAATACTGGGTCCATTCTTGTTCTTAGTATATATCAATGATTTACCATTCCATTTAAAGGGCATCTGTGACGTTGTACTGTTTGCAGACGATACATCTCTTATTTTTAAAGTTGACAGGAATAGACAAGATTTTGACGACGTAAACAGTGCACTATCAATAGTTACGGATTGGTTTACGTCAAATAACCTAGTTCTCAATGCCAAGAAAACGAAATGTGTAAAGTTTGCCTTACCAAATGTTAGAAATCTAGGACCCAACATCGTCTTAGATAAAGTGGTGCTTGAAACAGTGGGCTCGGCAGTTTTTCTGGGAATAACAGTAGATGCCAAACTTCAGTGGGGACCACATATATCAAGCCTAGCAGGAAGGCTCAGTTCGGCTGCCTATGCCGTCAGGAAAGTAAGACAATACACTGACGTTGATACAGCTCGTTTAGTCTATTTTAGTTATTTTCACAGCGTTATGTCCTACGGTATTCTGCTGTGGGGCAAAGCCGCTGATATACAAAATATATTTGTCCTGCAAAAACGAGCTGTTCGAGCGATTTACCAGCTAGGCGCCAGATTTTCTCTAAGAGATTTTTTTAAAGATATTGGTATTCTCACGGTTGCATCACAGTTCATCTTTGCCAACATCTTATATGTTAGGCAAAATATACACTTGTACACTAAAAACAGTGATACTCACAATGTTAACACTAGGAATAAGGACAAACTACGTGCTCCCTTTCACCGGCTTCATAAGGTTCATAACTCATTTGGTGGGCTTGGTATAACCTTTTATAACAAGCTACCTTCTTCCTTGCTAGATTTGCCTTTTAATAGATTTAAAGCTCAAGTAAAATCCAACCTTTGTTCAAAAGCATACTATTCCATCAACGACTACTTAAACGATAAGAATAGTTGGTCGCCCTGATTAACTCAAGACAATTATTATGTTCTTTCTCCAGAATTAGCTTACTGACAGGTTATATGAGTTTATATAATTGTTTTTATTTTATTTTTTTGTTTTTTTTAGTTGAGAGTTTTAGTCAATTCGGTTTAATTTTATTGTAATTTATTATTGACATAATCTGCTCATTTCAATGTCTTTTAATGAGTTGATTGCAATATGTGGTTAGCTAGCGACCTCTACGAATGATCACATTATTATTCTTGCTTGAGCAACCGGCAGCAAGTTCGTCATGCTCCCTTAGATGTCATTGCTTGCGGTAGCGTCGGGGGTCGGGTTGCCTCCTTCCCTCAAATATGGCGAGGGGGGTAATGGCTGATCTTTGCGTTATGCTCGTGAACGGGTGCTGCTTGTGGTGACTGGTCGTCTTGCTGACCATGGTTTTATTGTTGTTATTGGTAGTAATAACTTGTTTATTTATTTTACTTCGATGGTCCTAGTTTATCATTTGTGACTTCAAGTGACAGCTATGTAAACAGAACCCAGCATTGCATACATACGTAAGCTGTCACGCCCTTTATACCTGGAGGCTTTTATTTGGTCAGTAAGTTTTTTTTTGGTTATATTTTTAATTTTTTTTTGCTTGAGTACGTATAGTGTTTATTGTATTTGTTGGTATATTGGCGTGGCTAGTTAACCTATGGCAAATAATTTAATTTAAGGTTCTGTGTCCTGTAATGTTAATTACTTTGCATACATAGTATTGTATAAAATTAAGTATTTTCTAACTGAACAGACAGCTGTGCTGCTGGGGAGTTTGTTCCGCCACTTCTTCTCCCCAGCGAAAGCACTAGGAAGTGGCGAAGGGCGGGCGTTTTGGGGGACTGTCTTTTGTAATTTTGACGTTCGAAAAGTGCTGATTCTCAGCCTAGTTTGAATAAATGACTTTTGATTTGATTTTGATTTTTGATTTTGATCCTGACACGTTTAGATTGAGAATGGAAAAAACGTGCGCACTCACAACGAAAGAAAACGAACGAGTGCCGGTCACAGAGTACTTTTTGATAGGTGCCGTTTTTTTTCTACCTGTCATCTGTCAGTCGGTAACCAGCACAGATTACTTTAGACTATACTGAGTGACCAGTGTTGCTAACAGAAGAAAAATTAATGGAACTCGATTCGCTTTGAATCGATTCCACGAAAAGATTGATAAGCATTTGTCACTCGATGTTCATACATATTCTGAGATTTTACCGATTTATTCACTATCGATTACTTAGAATTTCAGGCATGTACTTTATCGATTATTTAGTTTCACAACTTAATTTAATTTTTCTCGCTTCCTAGATAGAAACTTGGTACTGTATTTTGTGATTTCCTTTAGAAAAATATAACGGTTTTTTAATACCCATTTCAACTAGTTAACTGCTGGGCCCAGGATTTCCCCTCTCCTTTCAGCTCAAAAGCATTAACTTTGAAAATGCTTAATATTTTTTTCACTTCTCATGCTCTAAAAGTTCGTCTTTATGTTGTGCTTAGGCGACATAAAATCGCTTTTTATGTTCTAGTGCATAAAGTATTTTTTTTTTCTGAGACTAAGGTAATCAGGCCCAACAGCCACATGCGCAATAAAACTTCGCAGATTAAAGTCGTGATTTATTTCATTTTCTTTAATTTATACCACTTCCGTGTTTTCTATCGTTAATTTAATCAAATCAGGTAAAATAGTTGTCATTTATTATTTAAAAACGCAAAGAAACGTTTTTATGACTTGGCAGTATGAAGTACCCAAGTGTTAATGATCATGCATCATCGAAAGCCGCTCATCAGTTCAACAAAATACATAGTATTTGATATAAGTTTGTGTAAAATGTGACTAGATGGCGTTGGCGTCGAATTAGCACTCGCAAGCGTTGTGTTACAACGATTTCATAGGGGTCTTGTGAATTTCATCAATTTTTACTTCTTCTTAAATATAGAACAGTATACAGTTTGGTTGTTTTATTCAGACCTTCAACCCTACTAGTATACACATAAGGTCAAAACTTAAGTACTGAGTACCATCCTTGGTGTTCGGTATTTAACATTGGTCCATCGACCGGATATAACTTCGGCTTTTTGAGTTCGCCCGCCCGTGGTACTCGCAGTGGATCGCTGCAGCTAGAGTACACGGCTCCCCGCATGAGCAGCGGCAGCTTCGTCCAGGGTAGTGGACGGGGTCAGCAGAAGCAGCACAGCGGCGGATCCAGTTCAAGCGTGAGGTGACTGTGTAGTACGTCACCCTCGTAGTTCAACGTGTCGTCATAGGAAGAACGTCACGCCGAGTTCAATGTGACATCAGAAGACTGACGTCACATCCATAGTTCAACGTGTCGCCACCAGGGAGCGCCACATTCGTGTTGTGTGAGTGAAGTGAAAATTGTAAAATTTAACGTTTATTTATTAGGGACTTGTATTTATTTGTGCATGTTAATTTAGGACTTAGAATAATTTCATAAAAAACGACGGAACGGGGAACCTATGCCCGATTTCCGCCAGATTATAAGTTGTTTCAAAACACTTGTAAAAAATTGAGCAACAAATTGGAACTAAAAATATTTTAGTTTTGTATTTTATTTCAAATTCGTTTTGCTTTATTTTAGAACAAACTTTGTTTTTATACACTTGTTGAGTTGTTTGCATTAGTTTTGTTTGGTTAATTGTTTCAAATATGGAGGGATTGGTCAATGTATTGAGGGGGTCGCAAAGTGTTATTATTAAAGGATTCGCAAATTTTAAAAAGAGTCCTAAAGAAAGATTAACTATTGAATACATTGAAACTAGACAGGAATTATTAGAACAAGATTGGGAATCATTTAAAAATACTAACACTAAACTTTATCAGAGCTACAAATTAGATGATATTGATCAAAAAGTTGTTGATATTTATGATACAACTGAGGACACTTACATTACTTATAAAAGTTTAATGAAAACAACACTCAATAAAATTAAAGTTGTAAGTGAACCAGTACCTCATGAGGATGGTTCTTCCAGTAGTGCTGTTAAGTCTGCCCATTCATTGGTCAAATTGCCCAAGATTTCTATTCCAATGTTTTCTGGCAAATATGAAGAATGGACGACTTTTCATGATCTTTTTGTATCACTAGTTCATAAAAATAACTCATTAGATAATGTGCAAAAGCTGCACTATTTAAAAAGTCATTTAACTGGTGAAGCTGAGCAATTGATACGAAACACTCCAATAACTGATGCCAATTACAGTCAGTGCTGGGATCTATTAGACAGGCGATACAGCAATAAAAGATATCTAGCCAACTGCATTTTGAAACGATTATTTGGCATTAAACGTATGCAGGTTGAATCAGCGACTTAAAGGAGCTTTCAGACACCACAAATGACTGTTTAAATGCGTTATAAAACTTAGGTATAAATGTGAGTACATGGGATGTTATTATCATACATATAGTGACATTTAAATTAGATCCTGAAACGCGTAAACAATGGGAATTAAGTGTCAGTGGTAGCGATTCCAATGATTTTCCTACCTTTAATCAATTTAAAATATTTTTAGAGAAACGTTTCCGTGCGTTTGAGTGCATAGAACCAAAAAGGGGTTCAGGTCACCAGGTCAATAACAGTAATACGCCTAAAACATTGTTAGCGACAGACTCGTCATCGCCAATGAAATGCGAATACTGCTCAGAGGGTCATAAGCTCTGTTTCTGCAAAAAGTTTGCCAAACAATCTCTCGAAGATAGACGGGATTTCGTTGGTAAGAACAAAATTTGCTTCAACTGTTTAGGCAGTAACCATACTGTTTACAACTGCAAGAAAAATACCAGTTGCAGAGTTTGCCAGAAGCGTCATCATTCATTGCTACATTTGGACAATAAAGACCAAGACCCTGAAGCAAAGCCTACTACTGATAGTGCTAGTCCTTCAACTAGTAATCAGATAGTCTCTTGCTTATCTACAGGGAGAGTAGCAAAGCCAAGACAGGTTTTACTAGCAACTGCACTAGTAAAGGCCTCGTCAAAGACGGGTGAATACCACACGGTCCGAGCCTTGCTCGATCAAGGTTCGCAGGCTTGTTTCATAACAGAGGCCACAGTGCAGTATCTTAGCCTAAAAAAGATTCCAATTCAAGGGTTTGTGTCGGGATTAGGAGATAATAGGTCAACCATGACAAAGTACATGGTACAATTAACAATTAAATCTCGTGTCGACCCTAGCTTCAAGTTTTCATTAAGTGCTTATGTGTTGAAGAAGATCACCTCTTACCTACCTGAGCGAAGTCTTAACTCAGACACCTTCGACTGGTTAAGTATTAATAACCTATGTTTAGCAGATCCGGAGTTCAACACACCCAACAAAATCGATATTCTGTTGGGTGCTGATGTTTATAGCTGCATCATTAAGGAAGGTTTAGTGAAGAGTCCTTCTGGTACACTGATCGCACAGAACACTACCTTAGGATGGGTCTTGTCGGGAGCCGTTGGTCCTGGAGACACAACTAGTGTAAATAGTAATTTAAATAACATAAATGTAATGCATTGCAAGGTTGAGGATATTTTAAGAAAATTCTGGGAAGTCGAAGAACTTAGTACTAATAAAAAGATACTTACACCAGAGGAGAAGAAATGCGAAGAGTTTTATAGAGAGACCACTAGGAGAGATAGCAATGGCAGATACATAGTTAGGTTACCTTTCCAAGATGAAGATCCTCCTTGCAACTCGGGAAATTCACGTGGCATAGCTAAATTAAGGTTTAAAGCATTAGAAAGAAGATTAGCAAAGAACAAAGATTTAAAGGAAAAGTACACAGAAGTAATAAATGAATATTTACAGTTAGGACATATGAGGCACGTGAAAGAAGATGATAGTAAGAAGGAAGAAGCAGTGTACTTGCCACATCACGCAGTCGTTAAGAACGACAGGACCACAACTAAAGTTCGTGTTGTTTTCAACGCCTCTGAAAAGAACAGCAAAGGAGTGTCACTTAATGATACGCTCATGGTTGGTCCGTCACTGCAGGCTGATTTACGTCACACGGTTTTAAGATGGAGGGTTCATCCCATAGGACTTGTAGCGGATATTGTTAAAATGTACCGCCAAGTTAGGGTAGCAGAAGAAGATGCCATGTTCCAAAGGATACTCTGGCGTGATAGTCCAGACAAGGAGATCCAAGATTACGAACTTCTGACTGTGACCTTCGGAACAGCTTCTGCGCCATATCAAGCAGTCAAAACCTTGCGTCAGATCGCAGTCGATGAAGGCACAAGTTATCCACTTGCTGCAGATAAAGTTTTAAATTGCTTCTACATGGATGATCTAATGACGGGATGCAATAGTGTAGAAGAAGGCATAGAAATATATAGGCAAATGATAGCATTATTAGGAAAAGGTGGATTTATATTACAGAAGTGGAACAGCAACAGTCAAGACTTACTGAAGAGAATAGATAAACTTGAAAGCAATAAAGCTAAAGTACAAATAGATCAAACTAGAACAACTGAAAAAAGGACAACATAATAGGACAAAGAGATGTTATACAAAATTATGAATTAGAGAAAAAAGAGTACAAAGAAGAGAAGGGGTTAGAAATCAAATTAGATAGTACAATCAAAATTTTGGGGCTTACCTGGAACCGCAACGAAGATACCTTCCAATACTTGGTGAATCTTCCTCCGCCGACGACTGCACCTGTAACTAAAAGATCAATTATTTCGGACATAGCTCGATTGTTTGACCCACTAGGCTGGTTAGCTCCTAGTGTGGTTTTAGCAAAAACGTTCATCCAAAAATTATGGCTTGCAGGTGTAAGTTGGGATGAAGAACTAAGCACTGAGTTAATAAAGGAATGGAATATTTACCGTGAGGACTTGTCGCAACTTAGTAATGTACGGATACCTCGTTGGCTTGGCACTAAGTCAAACGATGATCTTGAGCTGCATGGCTTCAGTGACGCCTCCAAAATAGCATACTCAGCCGTTATTTACCTGCGGATAGTAGATGAGGTCGGCAAAATCCATATTTCGTTGTTGGTTGCAAAAACCAGAGTGGCTCCCATCAAACAAATTAGCATTCCTCGTTTAGAGCTTTGTGGAGCAGTTCTACTGTCAAATCTTCTGACAGAAACAGCAGATGTTTTAAATATTTCGAGGGACAGAATCAAGGCTTGGACAGATTCTACCGTGGTGTTGGCTTGGCTAAACACCCATCCAAGCAGGTGGAAGACGTTTGTAGCCAATCGTACCTCTGAAATATTGACCAACATGAAAGCATCTCAATGGTTTCATGTAAAAACACAGGACAACCCAGCAGACTGCGCCTCTAGAGGTATATTACCAAGTGCACTTATAAACAACAGTTTATGGTTTTCCGGACCACCATTTCTCAAACAAAAATATATAGTACACAAAAGGCCAAATGAGTTAAATACTGACTTGGAGGAAACAACAAAAGCTCACATTGCGACAGTTCCAGAGTGTTCCATGTTCGAACGTTATTCCTCATTACAAAAATTAATTAGAATCATTGCGTATTGCAGACGATTTTTTAAAACTAACACGTTTAAACCAAAATATTTACAGAAATTAGAATTAGAAGCAGCTTTAGAATGTTGTATAAGACAAACACAAAGAGAAATATTTACAACAGAATATTTACAATTACAGGACAAAGGTTATTTACAATTAAAATCCAGCAAGCTAAACTCACTCTGCCCATATCTTGACGACAAAGGCATAATCAGAGTTCGAGGTAGACTTGAGAAGGCTCCATTAAGTGAACAGATAAGACACCCAATAGTACTACCAAACTCTTGTCATCTGACAAATCTTATAGTGGCTGATGCTCACTTAAAAACTCTGCACGGAGGTCCTCAGCTGATGGCGAATTATTTGAGGACAGCCTATTGGGTCATAGGAGTCAGAAATTTAGTCAAACATCATGTGCGCAAATGTGTAATATGCGCTAAAAATCGCGCTAGCATCAAGAACCAGATGATGGGTTCTCTTCCATCTGTAAGAAGTTCTCCAGCGCGACCGTTTTTGCATAGCGGTGTTGACTATGCCGGCCCTATAAATATTAGAACAACGAAAGGTCGCGGACACCGTTCGTACAAGGGCTACATATGTTTGTTTGTGTGCTCTTCATTTAGAAGTCGTCAGCGACATGAGTACACAAGCCTTTTTAGCTGCCTTCAGACGTTTCGTGTCTAGGCGAGGTCATTGTGCCAAAATATGGAGCGACAATGGCACAACGTTTGTTGGTGCCTCCAGAGAATTGCAACAATTGTCATCTATTCAGGCATCAATAGCAGAACAAGTTGAGGCCAACGGTACTGAGTGGCACTTCATTCCCCCACATAGTCCTAATTTCGGCGGACTTTGGGAAGCAGGGGTGAAGTCTACAAAGTTTCACCTTAAACGGGTCATTGGCGATGCTACCTTGACGTACGAGGAAATGAGCACACTTCTCAATCAAGTGGAAGCTTGTTTGAACTCGCGTCCAATGAGTGTCCTCAACGTTTCTGATCCTGGTGAACTGTTACCCTTAACTCCTGGACATTTCCTGATCGGAGAGCCGATAGTCAATGTACCAGATTATAGATATGAGAACACAAAGGTCAGTTATTTGTCGCGGTGGAAATTTATTCAAGGGATGTTACAGTCATTTTGGAAACGCTGGTCCCAAGAATATCTGTCCAATCTTATGAACCGGTACAAGTGGTCTTCAAAGGTTCCTGAGCCAAAAATTGGAGACATTGTTTTAATTAAAGAAGACGATTTGCCACCAAGTCATTGGTTGTTGGGTCGCGTAATAGAGAAACATATCACCCGCGTAGTCACATTGCGCCCTAAGACATCTGTTATTAAGAGGCCAACATCCAAACTTTGTATTTTACCGGTTACAGATCAATGAATTTATTATTATTTTTTTGACAACCTCATAATGTTAGTAGTTTTAAGTTATTATAATTTTTCTTATCTTGTTAAAATGTTTAAGATTTTAGGTCAAAACTGTAAGATCAAATAATTCGTTACATTCATTTAGACCCATAATGTAGTTCAAGAAGGACATTCCGTCAGTAATGTCCTTGGTGGGCGGTATGTTAATGATCATGCATCATCGAAAGCCGCTCATCAGTTCAACAAAATACATAGTATTTGATATAAGTTTGTGTAAAATGTGACTAAATGGCGTTGGCGTCGAATTAGCACTCGCAAACGTTGTGTTACAACGATTTCATAGGGGTCTTGTGAATTTCATCAATTTTTACTTCTTCTTAAATATAGAACAGTGTACAGTTTGGTTGTTTTATTCAGACCTTTAACCCTACTAGTATACACATAAGGTCAAAACTTAAGTACTGAGTACCATCCTTGGTGTTCGGTATTTAACACCAAGTCGTATGACAAATGTTGAAATTAAAAAAAAAAAACTTTTAAAAAGTTTCGTGGCGGTATTATCTGTGGTGGCGGGAATTAGCTATGCTTTGCAACATTTTTGATTAATTATGTACTGTATACTTTATGCCTGTTTCATTTTCTCGCAATCGAAGTGAAAAGCAGAGTGTATAACTCAGGCATAAACGAGCCATTTTATGCCTTAGTTGTACAATCTACTATTTATTTCGACAGTTTATTTTCTGTTCTTAGAGAAAAAAAACTGCAATAAATTATATAGACACATTTAAATCATTCACAAATAAATAATGCAATTTATTTCATACTTCATATTTTTGTATAATCAAAATAGCCTTATTTAGTTTAGTTTTATTTGAAAAGTACTAGGGTAACAGAAGTTAGTAGGAGGTTGTATAATACGTAATGCGTAAGTACCCCATGCATAAGCCGCATGTTCTTCATGAGTTTTATTTTAGCAGCAATCTCTTGCATACTTCTGCTACCCTAGTGCTTTTCAAATAAAATTACAGATAATAAAAAGTAAAATTAAGTGGTCACCTTCGGTCCATATCCGAGAGAAATTCAAACTAATACCTATTTCCGTTCCAACCTTTTTTTTTTGTTTTTCAGAATAAAAAAAATGAAATTCAACAATTTTATGCAATCTTTGAAAAGAGACTACCCATGGCTGTACCATAAGTAGGCGCGACGTTGTGGGACTTACAGTAAGGTGAAGAGCGATGTAATGGGAATGCAAGCAAGACGTCTGTTGAGGAGCGACATTACGAGAAGCGACGTTCAGGGAAAAATTCCTTAGCATAATATATTGATTTGTGACTACCTTTGTACTGAAACTATTTACCACGAAATTATAACATTAATTTTAGCAATTTGTGTTTTGTTGACCTTACGAGATTTGTTTTGGAGCCGCTGGGAACAGTTTTAATATTTTATTATTTTAACTAATAAAATTATGGAGCCCTTGGGAATCAATGTATGGAAAGAAAATTTTTGGAGAACAATAGATTTGGAGTTCGTGGGAACAAGCCTTCTCGTAATGATTTCTCGTAAGCCCTTACATGTGACGTCATAAATCAAACGTTATTACTGTCACAAATTGCGTCACTAAATGTTAGTAAGGGAACCATTATTCGAAAACGCTCCCGTTATTGAGATTCGGAAGTTCCAGCCAAAAGTTTTATACGTAAATTCAAGCTGGCTGGACACAGATTTTTGCATTTTTCTACTAAACCGCTGTACGTATCACAAAACTTTTAGCTCGATGCCTGTCCCAAATTTATGTGACGCCCGTTGATATGAAAAAAGTCGTCAAAATCACTTCCGTTACCGAGATTGAGAGACCAGCGAAAAGTGGTTTTTCAAGATGGCTGGACACGTTTTCGATCGATTATCTAAGATGCTGTAGCGTCACAAATTCTGAAATAAGGATGTTTAGCCGTCACATAAAATCCACTATTGACCTAGTTACATAAATGCGAGCTATTTTGAAGATTTGTCCAGCCAGCCTGAGTGACATATTAAATAAGTAATATATAATATAGTGGAGAATTATGCAAATATATATTACAACACGATAATAAAAGAATATCTCTAACAGGCACAGTTTTATAGAAATTCAGCCAAAAACCAATGTACACACATCACATTTTTATCTATTTTGATTTTTTATATATTTTTTCATTCATTTTTTTTTTCTATTTGTACGCCTTCTGGCAAGATAGCGTAAGTACTCTTCTGTCTTCATTATTTTTATGAACTTCATTTTCCTTTACATAAGTTTAACAAATCAGTAAATGACTTATGAGTAAGACTGACCAACAAAAACAATCCAAAAATCTTTGAACATAGAAAAAAATCCACAAAGGTAAGGAACCCTCGGTCTACGTGTCCGACTTTTGTTTGTCGCCGAGATGAGACTGCGACTAGATTTTGAAAGTTTTAGATTACGAGAATTGGCCTTCTGATACATAATGGAAGAAATTATCTATCTACTTATGAAAGTTTTCTTTCTTGTCTTTCTTAATTTACTTAACCTATACTAGCTAGGTGTCTATTTGGTCTCCACAACACTCGAGCTTTGTCGTTGGTCGTCGACCAACCAACAAGGCCGAGAGCATTGAGAATTACCTAGTTGTTAGGTATTTGATAGCTGAGATTGAGTATAGAGTCATAACATTAGAATAAAAAATCAATCTGCCTAGCCTTTTCCCAAATAATATGTTGGAGTCGGCTTCCAGAGTAACTGCAGCTGAATATCATAATCATCACAACAGTACCTAAGTACCTACCTAAACTAAAACAAGGACAAATGTATTTTAGTATGTACCTACCTACTTATGTTATGTTGCTAAAATATGTATACCTACATATGTTACATAATGTACCTAACTAACATAAAGATTTATGATTAACATAATTATCTAGGTAGGTACTCAAATTTTAGGATTTCAGAAGTTTTGCCATGTTCACAATGCGAAGATAGGTTTGGAACTTAGGGTTGCCATCACCTAAATTACGGACCCCGGATAAAAACTTCAAAAACCCCGGATATTTGGGTGAAATGAAAAAAAAAAAAACCCCGGACTCCCTCAAAAAAAAAAAAACCGGCCAAGTGCGAGTCGAACTCGCCCATGAAGGGTTCCGTAGCAGCAAGTAACATAATATAAAAGTTCTTGTAGTTCGTTGTAACTTTGTGAAAGGTAAATTGCGGTATTCGATTTATGACGTATTAAAAAAAAACTACTTACTAGATCTCGTTCAAACCAATTTTCGGTGGAAGTTTACATGGTAATGTACATTATATATATATTTTTAATTTTATCATTCTCTTATTTTAGAAGTTAGAGGGGGGGGGGACACACATTTTACCTCTTTGGAAGTGTCTCTCGCGCAAACTATTCAGTTCAGAAAAAAATGATATTAGAAACCTCAATATCATTTTTGAAGACCTATCCATAGATACCCCACACGTACAGGTTTGATGAAAAAAAATTTTTGGAGTTTCAGTTGTAAGTATGGGGAACCCCAAAATTTATTGTTTTTTTTCTATTTTTGTGTGAAAATCTTACTGCGGTTCACAGAATACATCTACTTACCAAGTTTCAACAGTATAGTTCTTATAGTTTCGGAAAAAAACTGGCTGTGACATACGGACGGACGGACAGACAGACAGACATGACGAATCCATAAGGGTTCCGTTTTTTGCCATTTGGCTACGGAACCCTAAAAAAAACAATTACTTCGTACCGCCCCGCCAGCCGCTTTGCCCCCGCTTTTTACCCGACTGCGCGACGCAAAGGAGTGGTAATGTGTTTATCAGCCTATGTATGTATGTTTGTATGTTCCTTTGAAGCACTATACAGACCAAACGCCTGGGCCGATTTTAATGATTCACACGTCAATCGATTCCTCTTAGTCCGGCGAGTGTCACTAAAGACATGACATTAATGAAAATTCAATATGGCGACTAATGGACGCCATATTGTGAAAATGAAAAAAATGAAAGTCAACAAACTATATCATGCAGGATATCGTTGAATAGGTCTTTCAAAAATATTAGTAGTTTGCGAAGACCGTTTTTTGATTAGGTAAACCGTTCGTGACTTATCAAGCTTTAAAGTACCAATTTTCGTTAGAATCAAGTGTGTCCCCCCGGGTGCGTCTCATATCGTATAGAGTTATTTGGTATATTTTCATTTCAATAACGTTCACATGATATAATAAACGTGAGATATACCAACTGCTGAAATAATTTCTTTACATATAACATTTATATACTCTAAAACTTACTTCGTATAACGTTATTGGATATAACGTTTATTTAATCGAAAATCATTAGGTATATCGTTTAAAATATATATTGATACCGTCATTATGGTTAACACCCCGATTCAGAGCAATCCGACTCGGACAGCTTAGGTTAGAAAGCCTTCGTGGCTTCCGAATTATTTCCGTTACCGTTACCGCACCCGAACTCAACGAACGCAATTAGAGGACGTAGGATGCAAGAGCGAGCGAAGGACACCCCGAGGTTCGGTTTGGTTAGGTTACTTAAAACCGTTTACACAGCCCCGCGAAGCGGGGCTCCGTCGACATAGGATGCAAGGGCGAGCGAAGGGCACTCCGAGGTTCGGTTTGGTTAGGTTACTTAAAACCCTTTACACAGCCCCGCTAAGCGGGGCTCCGTCGACATAGGATGAAAAAAAAAGTTTTTATCATATTAGACTAAATAGGTTTTATGTCTATTGAGTGGTATATCAAACGATTTTATATTAATTGTCTGTTATTCTTATAGAAATTAGTTAAGTACATTAAAATTATATCAATCGTTTATTATATTAACTGATCATTATATCAAATAAAATTATAGGTTCAGTTGTTATATCTTGTAAATATTAGAGGTTTTGTAATTATATCATATATTACTTACCCGTCCCCCCCCCTCTACCAACTAAACGGTTGTAGTTAGTTAAATGTTGCGGCAGTAGTACCTACCTATATATTACGAAGTTTAAAGGAAAACTATCACACTTAAGTGGGGTTTACAACTCATAACTAAAAAGAATAAAATAAAAAAATTAAATTTAAAAAATCAAAAATCCCGACTGTGGTAACAAACTTAAGTTTAAAAAAATACTGTAAAGCTAAAAACCCCATTTTAAATTAAATAAAAGTTGGAAGCAGGCGGGACCCATACCATTTTTAATTTTTTTTAAACTCAAGTGGGTCCCGCCTGCTTCCAACTTTTATTTAATTTAAAATGGGCTTATTTTTAGCTTTTCAGTTTTTTTAAACTTAAGTTTGTTACCGCAGTCGGGTTTTTTGATATTTTAAATTTAATTTTTTTATGTCTCTGATATCTTCTAAATAAAATAGGGCAATTTTGATCTACATGAAATGCACAACATATCTAATGTATTTAATTGGATAAGGAATTATACTGTATTGTTTAAAATAGGTTAGTAAATAATCCATAATTTGTTTGTAATATGTAAAAGATAAAAATGGTTAGGTACTGTGGGTTATCCTTAGGAGATAAACATATATACCATCGCGCACTTTTTTTTATCGATCTTTTTAAGATATAGGTACAATTCCGTAGAACAATAATTTGATCTATCTTGTAAGGTTTAGCCAGCGTTTGCAATGTAAGCGCACAAACATATTATGTTTGTTACGGCATCATACATTATAAATCTTTGAATTTCTCGGCTTTTCTCTACTATAATATGCATGTATTACATATAAACCTTCTTCTTGAATCACTCTATTGCTGAAAACTACATTAAAATCCGTTGCGTAGTTTAAAAGATCTAAGCTTACAGACAGCGGAAACGACTATGTTTTATACTATGTAAAGATTTTGTACCCGTAGGTACTGTTTTGCTTTAGCTTTTAATTTTGTTTTCCTTTCTATGATTTTCGTGTATTGTATTGTATTAATGAGTTCATGGTCAAACTTGTTGTACAGTCGAGTTCATTAATATATTGGCAGTGACAATGTTTCAAAATATTGTAAGCGTTAAAATGATCATATAGTTCTATACAAACTTAGACATCAATAAAATGTTTTCATATAAACTGTTCATAAGTATGTTACGATAGTGCAGTCAAAAATATCTGACTACTCTTCGAAACATAAATATCTAAATACTCTAGATTTCAATATATTTGTTGCAACCTAGGATTCATAAATATCTATACAGCTTTGAATATTCAACTAAATGACCTTTACCATTAAATTTATTTTTGCTTGCCGGAGCAGAAGTTCGAGTAATAATGCAATATTGCCGTTGAAGGATGTCATAACTGACCACTTCAAATTGATTTTGTTTCAAGATCTTTTTCATAGAAAAATAATTGCATAGATATTTGTGAACCTAACTTTGCGCTAAATAATATGAACAAGGGATTGCGAACAATTTTTAGAATCTTTGGCTGTAGTAATACTATTGATATAATGTAGTCACATATTTATGACGTCACAGATTGTTTACAATTTATTGTACAGCAAGGCTGTTTAGAGTTTTATCAAACTTACCATTGCCTATAATATATTTTTGATTCATGAACATGCTCAGATATTAAAGAACTCGACTGTACCTACCTAGATGTTAGTGAATAATGTGTTTGCCTATAATTGGAAGCGCACACTTGTATTTGTCCCTGTTCACATGCATGTAACTGTGTAGCCTCTGTTGGCGATCCAATAAATAAAAACATGATTAGTTGAATAAAATTGTATTTCATTTATCAAACCTTGAAATGAACACTTGAATTAAATATAAAATATACCTAGCTACTTATATGCATACCGGTTTAAAAAAAAATATACCGGTTTAAACAAAAGGTACAACGGTGTAGTTCTAACTCTGACTACGAGGTGGCGCTAGTTTCTTTACAAACGCAAATGACTCGTTCCACGGAACAAGATTAGTCTCTATCTCAGTCTATCAAAAAGTACTCTGTGGGCACTTCTTACTCTAATGCACTATTGTCCAGCCGTCCTGTAATAACTACAGCAGTACAGAGTCACTTCCACAGAGTACATTGAATAATAGGTCACTGCTTAGTAACTAAACTGGCACCGATAATACTTTTTCTTTGGTCACAGCGACTGCTGCGTCATCCTAGCGTATGTTTCCAGGCATGTTGTTGTTTATGTTCACGGGACGCGCGTCGGTCATGCACAATTACGCACACGTTCCCCCAGGAGGTATGACGGCTCGTTGGACCGCCATCGCCGCGCGCCGCGCCGCTTACCTACATCAACATATTCGCTGAACCAGTCCGAGCGTCAGTAATAAACTCCTTTCCCGCTTACGCTCGGCTCCACTCGCATCAGGTCAAACTCGTACACTTGCGTGTGCGCACACTTGTCGTCCTTCCGGCAGAGTAACTTTACAATGAACTGCTTTCTGCTGACATGATCACTGTGAGTGTGCTCAGCGGGTGCATTTCTTTTGAACTTCCACAGGGTTCTGATGGGCAGGTCCTCTGGCCGGTCGTCATAGTCGAGCCCGGCGCGGTCCGCTCGCAGCAGCTCAGTGTCGCGGGGCTGACCGGCGGGCGCGGCGAGTGCGCGCGCCATCAGCACCAGGAGGCAGGCGACTTGTATCATGATGGATTGATCACGGGTGCGACAGTGCGACTGATTTTCCTGCGATACGTGTCTCGTATATATGTGGGCGAGCCCGTACTTTCCGTCTACACTGCCTTGCAGATGAAACAGGAAAGTTTAATCTTTATAGCCATTTTAATTTAATCTAATTGAGATCGTTGTAGCTTTTAGTCGGGTTTCGTACAATCGACAGATTACACAGAAGTTTAATTATGCGAACATTGTGTATAATACGCGCCACGAAAGATGAGATTTGACAAGTTCAGAAGTAGGGAGTTTGCGCAGATAAGTATGTCGTGTATGAAATAGTTACCCATAATGTGTATAACTATTCAGGGATTTATCGATGACATTTAGATAAAAATTCTCAACAATATTATAATATTTATTACGAAATAATAAAGTTTAAGATAAAAGTTGTCTCATCTTTCGTGGCGCGTACCATATAATTAGAAACTAGATTTCATGTTTAGGCGCGAAACACAGCGGGGCGGGCCGGGCCGGTCAATCTGACCGCGAGATAGTGCAAAGGGAATCTTATACTACCAACGCATATAGAGGGCAAAAAGACCGCGCCGCCTGTGCTTGTCGAATGATGTCTCTCGCGGTCATTCGCGGACATTATGACCGCCGTCTGCGGAGCGCCTTAGTGTTCCGTTGCGTTGCCCTGATGTAGCTGGTGCCTAACGATACTTTAGTAACTGAATTGGATAAAAAAGGGTAGTATTTAAACGCAAATAAAAAAAATGGAACAGCAAAATACTCTACTCAAAATAAATAAGCAAAAATTTATTATTCGTGGCGCACCGCTATAAATTATCATAATGCATACCCTCCTATAATAAAATACCGCGTTGATTTCTAAGCAATAATAAGCCATCAAAAACATAACTTGTAAAAAAAGCCAAGTCTCGCAAGTCGCAACTCAGTTCTACTGTAAAAAGTTGTGAGATCCATGTAATACCAAGTCGGTTAATTTACTTGGCTATTCCCACGGGTTCGAACTTATGCGGGTGAAACCGCGGGGCGCTGCTAGTTATCAATACATATTTTAGAAAAACTTAAAATTTTTTTACTTTCCTTATACTCGAAATGAAAAGTAGAGTGTTTAACACGGGTGAAAGTCATCAATTCCTTTCGACCCTTGTATAACAATCTACTATAATTTCGGAAGTCGGTGTCTTTGGTTCTGTATTTTCGTTTCTTACCACCGACTTCCGAAATTATATTATTTTTCACTTTTTAGTATGTTTGGTTTTGTATTTTTTTTCTAATTTTCACTGTTTGTTGTGGCGCCACACCAATTTGTATATTTACCTCTACTTTCTATGTAAACAACAGTGACAGGAAGTTTTATAACATCATATACACCAACTGTATTAAATACGTATTATTGAAGCCAACTCAAAAACTACCCAATCAAAGTTAATACAATTTATATTATATGGGACCACCGCACAAGGGGTTTACTAATGATATAAATATTTATTGTCGTAATTTACATTGGCATGACAAAATTCAGCATAATGATCATTACGTATAATATTATTAGGCATAAATGATTTGCCATAATGTTTATGGGGTTCCCTATCCATTTGCACAAAATTTTAAGACCTAATATAACTTCGCATACTTTTGTTTCACCTAATTATATTTTCGTATAACATTATTTATGCATAACAGCTTATGCATAATTTTTTTAAGCATAATTTCTCTAATCATAATAATGATTAAGCATCAAATTCTAAAGCATAAATTTAACATGCTCGTTCTATTTCTAACGAGTAACGACGTCAGGTCGACGGAGCCACGCACAGCGGGGCTCCTATTTCTGTCTGCAGGGTTTAAAGGGACCTAACCAAACTGAACCTCGGGGTGCCCCTGACGTCGTTTAGTATTCATCATCATCATCATCATTTCAGCTGAAAGACGTCCACTGCTGGACATAGGCCTCCCCCAAGCACCTCCACTTCGACCGCTTTTGTGCTTCTCGCATCCAACGAGTTCCTGCGGCCTTCACAAGGTCGTCGGTCCACCTTGTGGGAGGCCTTCCAACGCTACGTCTTCCGGTACGCGGTCGCTACTCCAGAACCTTTCGGCTCCATCGGCCATCTGTTCTGCGAGCGATGTGCCCTGCCCACTGCCACTTAAGTTTGGCAATTCTTCGGGCTATGTCGGTTACCTTGGTTCTCCTGCGGATCTCTTCATTTCTGATTCGATCCCGCAGGGAAACTCCTAGCATAGCCCTCTCCATTGCCCTTTGGGTGACTTTCAGCCTTCTAATAAGGCCCATTGTGAGCGACCACGTTTCAGTGCCATATGTCATCACTGGCAACACGCACTGGTCAAAGACTTTCGTCTTGAGACACTGCGGTATGTGGGACAAGAAGATATTGCGTAGCTTCCCGAACGCTGCCCAGCCGAGTCGGATTCGACGATTGACCTCTTTCTCGAAGTTGGACCTACCTAACTGGACAGTTTGTCCTAGGTAAATATACTCATCCACGACTTCGAGTGTAGCGTCTCCGATCTTCATGAGAGTGGGTGTTACATGGGCATTTGACATGACCTTCGTTTTGTCCATGTTCATTTTCAGACCCACTTTTTCAGAGGCTCTACTGAGGTCATCTAGTATTTAGTAGTAGTCGTTTAGTATTATTCGAATTAAATTTATGCGAAAACAAATTAGCCTTCAACATAATTATGCCAACATAATCTGTATGCGAAAAAAAATATGGCAAAGTTATGGCAAAACAAATTATACCAAAATAGTTATGCCAAAGTATATTAGGAAAAAGAATATTAGGGGAAAAATATAGAAAAAAGCAAAGTTCTGCTTTTCAAGTGTATCCGTGCCAGTTTGTGTTCCTCCAATTAAATTGTGCGGGGAGGAACTGCAGAGAGTGACCTGGGGGCCTAAAAAGGCCACTTTGGCAGAATCATAAAAGGATAACATTATGAATCATAATAAACGTCATAAAATGGTCACAAACTGACAATTCATAATGTTATTTAACATTAAAGCAATTCATATTTTGTGGACCATTTTACGAATCTCCATACAAAACTGTCAAACACATGAATTGCGTGATACGAAATTGTACCCAAATAATATTATGAATTGTCAGTTTGTGACAATTTTACGACGTTTATTATGATTCATAATGTAATCCTTTTATGATTCTGCCAAAGTGGCCTTTTTAGGCCCCCAGTTTTAGGTATTTAGGGCACCTTGTGACGGATGATTTGTCCGATGACGCGGGCATTGGCGGTTCGAGGGAACATGATTGCCATGTGATTGCCCGTAGATTCGCTCGCTGTTCCATTCCAGTAAAAATTACTTTTGTCAATCTTTTTACGCGAGCAGTCTATGGGTAAATCATACCCGTCGGGCTGCCAGTGTCCTGCGCGCTCAATATAACAATATCTTTAGGATGCTGATGCGACTGCCTCCTTATTGCAGTGCGTCGCTAATGTTTGCAGAAGCTCGAACCGATGGCTATCAAGCTAATCCGTAAAAAGGTTGCTTCGCTTTATTAAAACGTGTGAGAAACAGTAGCAATAGCATCCTCAGGATGATTGCTTCCCGCACAGACTGTCCGACCCAACATAAATGGATGTACGCGCCCCTGACACTAGCGCGAGCGAGGGGGAACAGAGGGACGAGGGGTGGCAACGCGAGCGCAGCCAACGCCGCGCGCCGCGCCGACCGACACTCCGCAAACAACGGCCGCGCGCACGACACCTAACTGTATTAAAAGTGTCCGCCAGTGAAACGACAGACGATTTGTAACCAATATTATTATAATCTTAAAGTTTTATTACAAAACAAGTTTGTTTAATTTATAAACAAAAGTGGCGACCGTGACAGGACTGCAAACGTCTCTATTCGTATCACTATATCAAGAAAAAACGCGTCGAGTTTGCGGACGTCACACGTGGCAGCCGCCATTTACCGATACCTACCCAGCGAGCCGCCGCGGTCGAGAGAAAAATAGCTGCTTGTTGCTGCTTCGCCCTGCTTCGGGAGCCTCTGGTGACATCGTGAACCGGAGGTCTAGCCCAAGGAGACGTACCTCCGTGAAGTGGAGTGCATCGGTCTCGCCGCCGCCGCCGTCCACCTGGTTCCGTCGCGTGCGCCGCCACGTGCGCACTGCTGGCCTAAGCTGTCTGCTCGGCGTGAGCTGCCCTGAGCCCCGCGTCCTGCTACTGCATCGGCGCGAGCTGCCCTGAGCACCGCGTCGTGCTACTACACCAGCGCGAGCGACTGGACCTGAGCTTCGGGTTTGACGAGCCACGCGGTCGAGTGAAGAAAAGGATTGGCTGTTGCTGCTTCGGGAGCCTTTGAGGACATCGTGAACCGGAGGTCTAGCCCAAGGAGAGTATGCCCTGTTCCTAACCTTTTCATACCTATCTTACCTAACCAATTCTCTCGATCCCTTTGTTCTCGCATTGTGTGTAATGGCCGACTTGCTACTCGAGTGTTGGGTTTATTGTCTAAGCTAGCTTTCAATGGTGTTTAGGTACAAAATACTAGCACGTGCATCTCAGCGTTAGATTTAATTATCTAATCTAGCTTATAATACGAGCACGTGCCCACGCTTTATGCACGCATTTCACCTACTGGCTAGCCTGCCTAACTTCGTTCTATATTTCATTAATTCAGCACATAGGGTGCCTATAACCTATTCAATAACTGTAACTACCTACTGCAAAGACATCGTATGCATCGTTAGCTGTTATTTCAATACCATACGCCGACTATTCCAGCGTACCTCCGTGAAGTGGAGCGCATCGGTCTCGGTATCGCCACCGCCCGCCCGGTTCCGTCGCGTGCGCCACCACGTGCGCGCTGCTGGCCTAAGCTGTCTGCTCGGCGCGAGCTGCCCTGAGCACCGCGTCGTGCTACTGCACCAGCGTGAGCGACTGGACCTGAGCTTCTCTGCTCTTCTAAACGGGTTTGAGTGCATATTTTATTGTTTCATTGTTTGTTTGCCTGTGTTATTGGTGACTATTATATTAATAATCTATCAAAATGAATGAAGCAGAGCTCAAGGTAGAAATAACTAACTTAGTCAAACAGCGCGGTATTATTAAAGGACGGGTAACAAGATTTTCCGATTATTTAAATAATTTAATTGGTTTAAAAGAAATTTCTACTATTCAATATAAAGAGTTGGAATTAAAATTGAATAAAATTCAATCGCTCATGGAAGATTTTGAGGCTATTCAAAATAAATTAGATTTATTGCATTCTGATAGTACGGAGCAAATTGAACAAAGAGATAGTTTAGAAAACCAGTTTATTAGTTTAATAGCAATGAGCCAAGATACCTTATATAATTCTCCCCAGAAAAAGGCTGAGAATGAAAACTGTGATAAAGAAAATAGTGAACATGCATATAGTAGCTGCCGTTCATTTAATGCCATAAAATTACCCACAATCAAACTTCCTACGTTTGATGGGAATTACCTAAACTGGTTAGAATTTAAAGACACATTTCAGTCAGTGATTGATGGCAATGAAAGTATTGCTCCAATTAATAAATTCCACTATCTAAGGTCTGCGCTTGAAGGAAGTGCAGCTGTTGTTATTAAATCAATAGAATTTAGTTCAAATAATTACAAGGTTGCATGGGACCTGTTATGTCAGAGATTTGACAATAAAAACCTATTAATAAATAATCACTTAAAGGCATTATTTAACATAGAGACAATTCAAAGGGAATCCTATAAATCATTGCGGTTTATCGTTGACCATCTGTCAAAACATCTCCGGGCTCTGGACACTCTTGGCCAGCCGACTAACATGTGGGATGTTCTTATAATTTTTATGGTCTCAGCAAAACTAGATATTCACACGAGTAGAAAGTGGGAAGAATACAAATGCAATCTTGCAGATTTACCTTCACTTAGTGAGTTTTATTCTTTCCTGCGCAGTCGAGCTGACATACTCGAGACTGCCTATTTTAATAATAGTCGTTCTGACAAACAGGTGGATTATAAACCTAGGGTAACCACCCAATCTAAAAGTCTAACTGTATCTATTGACAAAAAAGAAAACAAAAATTGTTGTATTTTATGCGATGAAAATCATCATTTGCATGTATGTCCAAAATTTAAAAATATGAATGTAGATGAGCGACTACATGAAGTTAATAAGTTAAAGTTGTGTAAAAATTGCTTGCATAGTGGTCACAATGCCTTTCAATGTCAGCTGAGAGCTGTATGTCGCAAATGCAGAAAGAAACACAACACATTAATACATATTACAACGGAATGCAACCCTATATCTTCTACTGAAACTGAACAACCCTCTACATCTTCCTCTTTACCTGTGTCACTGTCTGTGGCATCCAATGAACAGGTTTTGTTATGTACGGCGCTAGTCCAAATTGTAATAAATAATAAGACATATACAGCCCGTGCGCTGCTGGACACAGGTAGTCAATCGTCATTTGTTACAGACAAATTAAGAAGGAAGATAGGGCTAGTTATCAACCCCGGTGGTTCAGTGAATGTTTGTGGGATCAATAACGCTACATGTAATATTACTGAAAGTTGTTATATTAAAATTAAATCTATATGTATGCCATTCGAATTTAATGTTAAGTGTCTGGTAGTACCTCGAATAACAGGAATCTTACCAAATTCTATTATTAACACTGACCTTATAAAATTACCTGGAAATATTACTCTAGCTGATCCTAACTATTTTTCCCCGGCTGAGGTCGACATCCTCTTAGGAGCAGATGTATATTGGGATATAGTTGGCTCTAATTTAATCAAGCTGGGCAGTAATAAGCCGGTTCTACAGGAGTCTATGCTCGGATGGCTCATAAGTGGCCCCATACAAGGTAGTCAGTCCGCTTCAAAGGTTTATTGTAATTTTACTCAGGAGATAAAGGACTCATTAGAAAAATTTTGGAAAATTGATGACTTACCTGCCACAAAAACATATTCCATCGAAGAGCAACTCTGTGAGGATCATTTTGTAGAAAACGTATCTCGCTTAACGAATGGCAGATTTTCTGTATTAATGCCCATAAAAGAGTCGCCTAAAAAGGCACTTGGGGACTCTTACTATGTTGCTAAAAAATGTTTTGAGAGTTTAGAAAGAAAATTTATTAAAAATCCTGATTTAAAGGCTAACTACAAGGCATTTATAGATGAATATGCAAAGCTAGGGCATTTAACTAAAATTACTAGGCCAGAATTTGGATACTACATGCCTCATCACGCTGTAATCCGTGAAAAGAGCGAAACCACAAAGCTCCGCGTAGTGTTCAATGCCTCTTCTAAGACTAGCTCTGGCAAATCACTTAATCAAATTCAAATGATTGGTCCAGTAGTGCAGAGTGATTTAATCTCTATTTTATTGCGATTTCGCAGCCATAAATTCATTCTCACAGCCGACATCGAGAAAATGTACCGGCAAATTGAAGTCGGGCAACAGCAGCGCCATCTGCAGCTTATTCTCTGGCGTGATGATAAGTCTCAATCGATAGATGTCTTACAACTCAATACACTTACGTATGGCACTGCCTCTGCACCATTTTTAAGTACGCGATGCCTCTTACAATTGGCATATGAGTGTAGGGATGAGTCTATTGCTCGTGTAATCCGAAACGATTTTTATGCAGATGACTTAAACACAGGGTCAGAAACTATAGAAGGGCTAAAACATATATATCATGAAGTTGTAAACAAACTTAATTCTGCATGTCTACCCCTAAGGAAATTTCGCACAAATTGCCCTCAATTATTTGATGATGAATGTGATTCTTCAAAACCTGTGGATTTCAATAAAGAATCCAGTGTATTAGGTCTCAATTGGTGTCCCAAGGCTGATATGCTGCAATTCTCTACAGACCTAGAGCCTTCTGCTCATATTACTAAAAGGTCAATAATTTCTACTGTTTCCAAGGTTTTTGATCCCTTAGGATTGTTGTGTCCCTGCACTATAGTAGCTAAGATTTTACTTCAACAATTATGGTCCTCTAAGCTAGACTGGGATGATCCAGTACCAGCTGAGTTTTGTAAAAACTGGGCTAACCTCTTAAAGGAATTTTCTAATTTGACTAACATTCGTATTACAAGACGAGTTCTATGTGATACACCCAGTAATATAGAATTACATTGTTTTGTGGATGCCTCTCAACAAGCCTATGCAGCTTGTATTTACCTGCGTTCTGTAAATCATAATCAGAAAG
Source organism: Amphipoea oculea (assembly GCA_945859645.1). NCBI lineage: Eukaryota > Metazoa > Arthropoda > Insecta > Lepidoptera > Noctuidae > Amphipoea > Amphipoea oculea. The sequence goes on along the minus strand of OX243878.1, from coordinate 21,765,296 downwards.
TTACAGTCAGGTTGCTGTGTGCTAAGGCACGAGTTGCACCAATGAACCCAACTACTATACCCCGATTGGAGTTATGTGGCTTCTTATTAGGTGCACGTTTATGTTCAAAGGCATTAGAGTCATTAAATTGTAATATCAATCGTAAATTTATATGGACTGATTCAAAGGTTGTGCTAGGGTGGGTGAACACCCCACCCAGGGATCTTAAAATATTTGTGTGTAACCGAGTGAATGAAATCAATCAACTTGCAATTGGATTCACCTTCTGTTATGTTCCCACAGATCAAAACCCTGCAGATATTGCGTCTAGAGGCGTGACTCCTAAGCACTTGCAGTCCTGTCTCCTCTGGTGGGAAGGGCCTTCGTTCCTCGCTAATGACCCATCTTGTTGGCCTACACAAACACACACACAAATCCCTAACGTCTTACCTGAAGTTAGACACTCGCGCACCATTGAATGTCATGTTGTTGTAACAAACAAAATAATTCAATTTGAGAAACATTCTAATTTAAATAGATTAAAGAGGATATTTGTATATGTACAACGTTTCATAAACTACTGCAAAAATAAAGACACTAAAATTAATGGACCCTTCGACATTAAGGAATTAGATTATTCTTTGCAAATATTAATTAAGTTAAGTCAGTTTGAAAGCTATCCAGACGAAATTAAATTAATCAGGGATAATAAAACTCTTAATCGCAAGTCAAAATTACTGCCGCTAAGTCCCTTCATAGACTCAGATGGTATACTAAGGGTTGGAGGGCGAATCCAAAACTCCGAATTCGCCCATGATAAAAAACACCCCATCATTTTAGATGGAAAGCATCAGCTAACAAAATTAATAGTAAGGTTCGAGCATCAACGTCTATTTCACGCTGGTCCTCAACATCTTTTAGCCTCAATAAGAGAGCGTTTTTGGCCTATAGGTGGCAGACACTTAGCACGTAGCACGACAAAGCAGTGTGTAGTTTGTACTCGCCTACGCGGGAAGACAATGCAACCTTTAATGGGAAACTTACCTGCCGAAAGAAGCTACTCCATGTTTCCTTTCTACTCGTGTGGTGTTGATTTTGCTGGTCCGTTTATGATCTCTAGCCGAAAGGGTAAAGGCAATCGTATTTCAAAATGCTACCTATGTTTGTTTGTATGCCTCTCTTCCAAAGCGATTCATTTAGAGTTAGTCAGCGATATGAGCACTGATGCTTTCATTTTGTCTTTGCGAAGGTTTGTCTCTCGGAGAGGTAAACCTAATGTTATTTATTGCGATAATGGTACCAATTTTAGGGGCGCGAACAATGAGATAAGTAGAATACTCAGGTCCAGTCGTGAGTCAGCTATTAATTACGCCAATAACGAAGGCATAAAGTTCGTGTTTAGCCCCGCATACTCACCTCACTTTGGAGGTATATGGGAGGCGGGCGTAAAATCCGCAAAGCACCATTTTAAACGTGTAGCGGGTAATGCTTCCCTGACATTCGAGGAGCTCGCGACATTATTCACACAAATAGAAGCGATTTTAAATTCTCGTCCCCTTACTCCTCTTTCATCCGATCCTACCGATCCCTCTCCGCTTACCCCGGGGCACTTTTTTATAGGGCGACCTCTCGCCTCGGTACCATCGTTGCCTATCACCTGCAAACACCCTAATCGATATCAGTATATTGAGCAGCTGAGACAACAATTCTGGGAGAGATGGCGCCGGGAGTTTGTTGCCGAACTTCAACAACGCACCAAGTGGAAAACGAGGCAACACGAGCTTCGTGTGGGCGATCTAGTGATCCTCAAAGAAGAAAATCTTCCCCCACTTCAATGGAAACTTGGCCGCATCACCCATTTATATCCTGGAAAAGATGGAATCAGCAGAGTTGCCGACGTATATACAGCAAAGGGCACGCTAAGGAGGGCAGTTAATAAAATGTGCATACTCCCGGCCACCGATAATTCAAAGGATGCCGCCGAAAATTAAGCAGAAAATTGAAAGCGAGACTTTCAATGCCCGGGAGGATGTACGCGCCCCTGACACTAGCGCGAGCGAGGGGGAACAGAGGGACGAGGGGTGGCAACGCGAGCGCAGCCAACGCCGCGCGCCGCGCCGACCGACACTCCGCAAACAACGGCCGCGCGCACGACACCTAACTGTATTAAAAGTGTCCGCCAGTGAAACGACAGACGATTTGTAACCAATATTATTATAATCTTAAAGTTTTATTACAAAACAAGTTTGTTTAATTTATGAACAATGGATGTAACGTGTATTTCGACTGGACAATACTGACAATATGGACTATAATTATTTTATTTTATTGTAATGTATTATGCATGTATGATTACTAATTTTAATTGATTGATTGACTTTAATAATATGTAATATTGACATTGTTTATTTAATTTAATCTATATAATTATTATGTAAGTATCTTAATTTCTATCTATCTGCTTTTTATTTAATTATTTTATTTTGTTAATATTTGTAATTGTACGCCGACTAGCTTATTACTATTATGCTTTATGGGTTTAACCTGAAATAAACGTTTTATTATTATTATAGGGAACCGCCGTACATACAGCAGTTCGTGTCGCAAGTGTTGTGTACCTACCTTGTACCTAGTGTACCTACTGACCAATGCTCATTGTTCAGTGTCTACTAAGAAATAGCTCAAGGTAATCTGAACGGATGACGTTAGTGCGGTTTTTTCCTACCACTGCGGACGATTTGGGGATTCCAAAATAAAAACTAGTGTCATTAGTCCTTGTAAGGGATAATGACTTATAGCCTGTCTGCTGATGTTTGCCTTTATTGAAGCTACAACATGACCGACGAGTGTGTGACAGTAGTAGTATTTCAGTTTTCTTCCCAGTCCTTGAAAAGATGTTTCTTACCTTAGTACTCACCAAAATACTTGGTTGCATGCTTGTTATTGCTCTGGCAGTTCTGGCTGGTGTTATGTAACGAATAAATAAGCTGCCTTGTTGGCGTGCAGTGATGCAACTATTTGCGACCGCGAGTGTATGTCACGGAATGCACGGGAAAGCCCAGCGCCGCGTGCGCAGCGGAATAGTCGCCGCCGCCCGCTACCTCTGCTACTCACGAATTACTCGATTCGTTGAAATTATGAGTTGCAGATTGCAGATAGCATCTTTTAGCACAAGCTTAACGAAACTCTCTCACTCTACGAGAAAGTCGCTTTTTTATATGGATAAGTCTGTACAAGCGTTTAATACTTTTACCTGTGACTATACGTCCTACCTAGGTCACAGAATACTTAATAGTACTACCCTAGGTATCTACCTAATGTTAATAATAATATGAGGAGTTCAGGTTTAAGTTAAAACTTTGTCCTTAGTTCGAGTTAATGAAGCAGCCACATGGATAGAGCGTGTGTTGGCAGCTCATGGTTGCCGAACAGCCACGTGTGGTCTCGCTCACATAATCGTTGCGCTACACATAATGTGATGCCATGCGGGCCGCGCGGAAAACCCGGCCGCGAGCCGTGCCACCCCCCACACACACGAACAGAAGGCACATTATTATTATTATCATTATTATTTTCTATATTTGTGTCTGTAATTTATATGGTGTAATAATAAAGAGTATTCTGTTATATTATTTATTTTGTTCGGGGCCCTACTCCTTAGTCATTGCCAGGGCAAAGATGTGTATATGGTACCTACAAAATGCCATGACACTTCACTGGACACTGCACATGTCTAAGATTGACCCGCGTACGCGTGAGTTAGCTTTTGTGGTAGTTACCGTAGCTTCGATGCAGTTTGGCTGCTTCAACTTCCTGATTGTGCTTATAAGCTTACTAGCTGCGCCCCGCGGTTTCACCCGCATAAGTCTCGATCCCGTGGGAATATCGGGATACAAAGTATCCTATGTCCTTTCCCGGGACTCAAACTATCTCTATACCAAATTTCATCTAAATCGGTTCAGCGGTTTAGGCGTGAAAAGGTAACATACAGACAGACAGAGTTACTTTCGAATTTATAATATTAGTAAGTAAGTATGGAAGTATGGATTAATTTTGTCATTAAACGTTGTACAGAGGAAATTACAAAATAAAAAGTGACCACCCCTGATCGAGTCCTAAGCATAACGTACCCATTAAAAAAATAATTTTTGAAATCGATTTACAATTGTCGGAGATATCGCGTAACATAGGTACAGTCAACAAAAGATACAAGTATGCAGGATCGTGGGATTTAGTTGAAGTTTAGTAAGAAACCGATGGATGTTGTCGACTGAAATTTAATTTGATAAATGAGCTGTTTGTTTTCTAATAATAAAATTAAAATTCGAGAACATTCATCGGTTTCTTACTAAGCTTCAACTACCTATATCCAACGATCCTGCATACTTATCTCTTTTGTTGACTGTGCATTAAAAAACCTTTCTTACAAAAAAAAAAAAAACAACAGACATGCAAAAAAATCGTTTATTACCCGTGGTCCGACCGCGTAGTTCTACTAGTAGGACCACGGGCATTTTTCTTTTTGGTGATTCTATCAATCGGACCATGGGCAAATCAAGTTCTATCAGTAGTACTAAGGGCAACTTTGTTTACCCGTGGTTCTATTAAGTGAGTAAACTTCTTTGCATGATGGATCAACTCGAATAGGGGCGTGGGCAAGGTCATTTCTAAACTTTACACCCTGAGAATGTCGGTGAATTTTTTTACGTTTCAAAAGTTATGACCAAGTTTTGTTATTTTCAATGACTTCGCAATTTCGCATAGTGTTTAAAAAAGACTATCAGGGCTATCTAAAAAAAAAAGAAATTGATAGCCCTGACAGTTTTTTTTAATCATTATTTTACTAATAAAAGTGTGTTAAAATGTAAAAAACCTTATTCAATAAATTTTATTTTTACTTAGGTACACGTATTTTTTTTCCTTTGTAAAATATTGAAGGTAATACGGGCTGGTGTCCGCCACTCAACGTCAATGCGCGTATTTTGCGTAGCAAAATAATGATAATGTACTGTATAAGTACTACGTAAGTAGTACCATGGGCAAAAATATTTATCTTAGTTCTACTCGACCAGTAGAACCAGTGCCAATAAAATTTGACAATTTTATAACGATGGTCCGATTGATAGAACCACCAAAAAGAAAAATGCCCGTGGTCCTACTAGTAGAACTACGCGGTCGAACCACGGGCAATAAACGAAAAAAATCACTACAAAGTGAAAAATAACTTTAATTTCGGAAGTCGGTGTCGGTTGGTTCCGCATTTTTGTTTTTTGACACCGACTTCCGAAATTAAAGTTATTTTTCACTTTGTAGTGTTTTTTTTAGGAAATTGATTGTTCTTTTTTGTAAAAACGTTTTTACTTTTTAGTTGTACCTACCCCACACAAATTCATATAAAACTACTTGATATGTAAATATCAGTGACAGGAAGCTATTACAACAACATCAATGTAAACTAAGTGGAAAAAAATTCTGTTATTGAAGCTAACTCAAAAACTCCCCAAGCAAAATTAATAAAATTTATATGGGACCACCCCTGAGGCATACCTCATCCCTTATAAAAAATGAGAGATTAATGTGATCTACATACTTTTAAGAAGATGTATATGTATGTTACCGGTAATCTGTATAATTCAGGTATTATAGTATTATATAATAGTAACGGACAATACGGCAGAAGAAGTGTCTTAGAGCTGTTTGTGGCATACGTGCCCCAGATAGCTGTAAACCATATTTTAAAAAGCTTAAGATTTTAACCTTTCCTGCCCTCTACATCTATGAGGTCGCTACATTTGTAAAAACTAATAAGGAAAAGTTTGGTAACCTGCACTCTCGTCGACATGTCGACAAAATAACAAATATGCCCTCAAAAACAGCCCTACTTTCTAAAAGTTTCTTCGGAATGTCTGTAGTGTGTAAGGTATATGTATGTGTGTAAAGATAAGTATCACCTACATAAACAATTGTACGGATAATTGTGTCACTAATAAACGGGATTGCAATGAAGGCGCTTGTTTAATTGATCTCCCCGGACTCACAACCTTACATGGCGACCCTGCCATCTGAGACGGGTGCCGAGTTCGGTCGCGTAACTTAATTTTATTGAGAGACATTATTGGACTATGTATAAGTGAGTTTTTTAATGCAAAAATGTGCCGATCAAATATACAAAAAGAGGACGTTTTTATATCACAAAGTGCATCGGGAGGTTCAAATTCGGCTTCTACGCAAGAGTACCATTTGTCGAACATTAGTATCGTGATGTTTGTTATTTGCACCTTACTCGGAATCGCTGGACTTTACGCAGTGTATACACTATACCGAAAGTGTCATTATTCGTGGATAAGGAATGAGGTTTTCGCACAAAACCTAACACGTTCCTTTCGTCGATCGCACCCGGAGACTCGTGTCTGTTACGAGTGCCGCCAGCAGCGCCAGGGGGCACGCCAGGAAGCACGCCAGGAAGCTGATACCAGAGGCCAGAAACCGCAGTAAGTGGCTAAAAATATAGTGAGTGATGATGATGAGTGTAGTGAGTGTCGTGTTCTACGTTAAGTGAAACATGAAAAGTTACGGAACGGTTATTGAACGAAAATATAGTTTCTTTAGCTATTAGTATATTTTTTTAACTTTTTTAAAAGCAGTTTCATATAGTATAGAGTAACTATGTGGATATTTAATACGCATGATATCTTGTTTGGTAATGGCGAATAAACTTAGCTTGTTATATGACCAATTAAGGAATATAGCACAAAATTTGACAAAACTAAGTTATCCTAAAAGAACAGAAACTGTATTAAAACAAAAGTTACAGGAAGCAACGTTGTTGAAATATCAATTTGATGAATGTATTAAAACCTTATCAACACAGATTGAAGAAAGACAATTTAGTACAAGTGTATTACAGGAAATAAAGTCATACTGTGATTTATTTGAGAAGTCATATACCCACATAGAATCTTTTTGCTCCAAAACATACAGTTCTCAACCTAGTGCCGAGTGTACGGTCGAGACTGGAACCAAAGTAGACAATATGGAGGCTTTTAATTATAGAACTGCTGTGGCTTTATTACCGGTTATGAATGGTGATGAAAATGTCACGAAAAGTTTAATAGATACCATAGAGTTATACAGCTCTTCACTCACCGAGGAAGGAAATAAAATGCTAGTTAAATTTATATTAAAAACCAGATTGAACGAGAACGCAAAATTAAGGTTGTCTGCCGCTTATGACAGTTGTGAGTCGCTAATTATTGAAATGCGTCAACACCTTCTTACAAAGAAGTCAAGTACAGCAATACACAAGGAGTTGACACAAATTCACCAAAACGGTTCTATTGTAGAAAAATATGGATCCAAGGTCGAACAGCTTTTTGTGGATTTGACGGTCGCGCAAGCTGGTGAGGATCAAGCTGCATACAAAATATTACGCCCTCAAAACGAGAAGATTGCGATAAAAAGTTTCATTGACGGCTTACGTAACCGTGAAATCCGCACTATTTTGGCAGCGCGTAATTATGATACTTTGAAAGATACTATAAGAGCAGCTAAGGATGAGGAGTTGTCATACAGACCAAATTCTGACGCTACTATGTATGTCGGATACCAAGGCAGTTCATTTAATAATCGCGGGTATGGTTACAATAATAATAGACGCCCAAATCGATCGAGCAACAATCAATTTATACAGAGAGGGAATAGTAGAGGTTATTTTCATAATCATAGGCACAACCAAAACCAAAGAACCCAACAACAGTTTGGCAATAATCGTGGTCACATGCGGGGTTCATCTCGCGGTAGGTCTAGACGGATTTTTACGCGTAGTGGTAATCTGCATGTTATAGAAAATGGCATAAACAGTATCAATTTAACTGACCGGAATCGAACTCCCCAACCTATAGAAAGACAAACCACTGAACCATTGCAGTTTTTTCGATAAGCATTTTATATTTGCTTGTAACAATAACAGCTCGGTGGAATTCTTAATACAGGGTGCCAAATATGGATTGCTTATAGATACCGGGGCATCACTATCGGTATTGAAATACGACACTGTGGCACGTTGGAATATTCCAGTACAAACGGAATACCTTTACATAAATGGCATTGGAGGCAAAGTACTAACTTCAGGATATGTTTATGTTACCATGATCGCAAATGGACAGGAATTCGAACACAAATTCTACATTATGCGCACCATACCTGGTTTACAACACGGTATAATCGGCAGAGATTTTATGAGCAAATATAACGCTATTTTGAATTATGAAAATAATACAATAACTTTAAAGAGAAATAACAATAATATGACCCTGCCAATGCTTAATAGCTCGCTAAATAAAACCTGCTTTTTAAGTATTCCACCAAGATGTGAGAAAATATTTATGATAGACAGTAGTTTTAACGAGGATTGCGTAATTTTACCGTATCAATTATGCGAAGGAGTTTTTATAGCCGGAAGTATTTGTAAACCAAAAAATGGACAAATAAGTATACAAATATTAAATACACGCGAAACGCAAGTGGATGTTAATTATTTCAGACCGGAAATACATTTATTATCAGACTATGACATTTGTAACTTTGAACGAGATACTAAAATAGATGGAGAAAGAGTACGCACGATGTTTTCTCTACTAAAATTAAGTCATCTAAACCAAGAGGAAAGGTCATCAATCGAAAACATATGCGCAAAATTTTCGGATGTTTTTCATCTGCCAAATGATAAATTATCAACCACTAACCTTTACGAACAAGGTATCCAGCTAAAACCAAATGCTGATCCAGTTTACACTAGACAGTATAGGTTGCCATTTTCACAGCGTAGGGAAGTTGAAAAACAAGTTGAGAAAATGCTTTCAGAAAATATTATAGAACCCGCTAAAAGTGAGTGGTCCAGCCCTATTTTGTTGGTACCCAAAAAATCGGATGACACTTCTAAGAAATGGAGGCTGGTTATTGACTTTAGAAAATTAAATAACAGAATTTCAGACGATAGATTTCCACTACCGAACATAACCGACATTTTAGATTCTTTATCCGGTTCTATGTATTTTTCACAATTAGATTTATCACAAGCATATTATCAGGCAAAATTAAAGCCAGAAAGCAGAAAGTACACAGCATTCACCACGCCTTCAGGCCAATATCAAATGACACGGTTACCTATGGGGTTAAAAATTAGCCCAAGTGCATTCTCCCGTCTAATGACAATTGCCATGTCGGGACTAACATACGTTAAATTATTTGTCTATTTGGACAATTTAATCTGTTTTGGACGAAATTTACAAATTCATAATAAAAATCTTATAGATATTTTAACTAGACTGCGCAAAGTTAACTTGAAACTTAATCCAATAAAATGCGATTTCCTAAGAAAAGAAATGCAGTTATTAGGGCATGTGGTTACATCTGAAGGAATTAAACCAGATTTAGAGAAAGTAAACATAGTAAAAAACTATCCCGTGCCCAAAAATGCAGACGAAACAAAAAGATTCATAGCGTTCGTTAACTTCTACAGAAAGTTTATACCAAATTTTGCCGAAAAGTCTTTACCGCTTAACAAACTATGTCGAAAAAATGTTAACTTTGAATGGACGTATGAGTGTCAAAAATCCTTCGAAACTCTAAAAGAGTCACTAATATCTCCACCAATATTACAATATCCCAACTTCGATGAAAACAATACCTTTATTTTACAAACGGATGCGTCCGGCTATGCAATCGGGTCCGTGCTATGCAATAGTGATAACAGACCAATTGCTTATGCAAGTCGTAGCCTTAATAAAGCAGAAATTAGGTACCCCACGATAGAAAAAGAGTTACTCGCTATCGTATGGTCTGTAAAGTACTTCCGACCATATCTATACGGTAGAAAATTCGTTATCAAAACCGACCACAAACCATTAGTTTACTTATTTAACCAAACAAATCCATCTAGTCGTTTGACAAAATTCAGATTAATAATAGAGGAATACGATTACATTATAGAATATGTTCGGGGTGCTGACAATGTAGCTGCAGATGCCTTGTCACGTATCCGAATAACAAGCGATGAATTAAAAGAAATTAATCAGCACGTTGTGTCAGTATTAACCAGAACTCAGAAAAAGCGAAAGTGTGAACGAAGTGAACAAGATGTGTGTGACAACCCTATGGATATTAAGCAATCTTCAAACGACTGGTCTGATCACCCAAGAGTTATGGAATTGCTTAAAAAACCAAAGGATTGCATTGAGTTAAGGTTTGAGAATAAAAAAGAATGGACTAACCATTCAAATACATTATTTAATTATGATGCATCAAATTGCATAATAAGAGTAAACCCATCTTACCGATTACAATGCGCACGAGATGCCTTTGTACGGGAGTTGGCTAATTACTGTTACCAACTGAAACTTGATAGTGTGTACATTATACAAAGTAATGAAAACAATGAGATAATAAGAGATTTAATCAAAATCATAAATGCTACACCTAATTGGTCCGGACCACACTTATATATTATAAAAGGTGTAAAAGTTATAAATGATCGCGATACAAAACGTATAATTTTGAATGACTACCACTTATTACCGAGTAGCGGCCACGCCGGTATACGAAGAATGATAAATAATATAAAACGCCGTTACTTTTGGCCAAAATTAGAAAATGACGTCACGGAGTTTGTAAATCGCTGCGATAAATGCCAGCGACAGAAACATTTTAGGTATATAAGACAGCCAATGGTCCTGACTGATACAGGTCATTCGGCGTTTGATAGAGTATTTTTAGATTTAGTCGGGCCCTTAAGTAAGGATAGTGATAATTATAAATATATACTCACACTACAGTGTGATCTGAGCAAGTATGTGGAAGCTTATCCGCTTAGAAATAAGGATACAATTTCAGTAGCGACGGCTTTCATTAATAGTTTTGTATTACGCTATGGTATTCCGAGAAATATAATATCAGATCGCGGTACAGAGTTCGTTTCGAAAGTAATGAATGAAGTATGCAAACTACTAAAAATAACGCAGCTAACATCAACTGCATATCATCACCAATCAATAGGAGGCTTAGAAAATACACACAAGAATTTACTTTCATTCCTTCGCATACAAACAGAAAACCAACCCGAGAATTGGAGTTTATGGCTTCCATATTGGTGCTTCGCTTTTAATACGACTATACATACAGAAACTAAATACACTCCATATGAGCTCGTATTTGGCAAACTGTGCAATTTACCAAGTAATTTAACTTCAGACATTGAACCGCTATATAACTATGACGATTATCCACAACAACTGAGATACAGACTACAAAAATCACAGTATGACGCAAGACAAAATTTAATTATTAGTAAACAGGTCAGAAAAAGAAAATATGATTTGTATACCAACCCTATTACGTACAGTATTGGTGACATGATACTACTTAAGAATGAACAACCTGTAAACAAATTTGATCCGCTTTATACAGGACCGTATGAAGTGATAGAAGAGTGTAACCCTAATTTAAAAATACTGTATAAAGGTAAAGAAGTAATAGTACATAAGAATAGAACCAGACCATATATTCAATGATTTTATTTTTAAAGTAATACACATGTATTGTTCATGTAATTATTATTTTAAATTGTACTTTTGTAGTAATAACCTAAGAATTAATGTGTAACCAATGCTATAATCCATAATTATTTTAATTTTAAATAGTCATCATTAAATTGACCACATAATTATTACATTTAAGAAACATATTAATAGGTGGCTATATACATTATAACCAAAAATAAAAATAAATGTAACCAATATTTTTATTTTATTTTGCCGGTGGGCGTGTAGTGTGTAAGGTATATGTATGTGTGTAAAGATAAGTATCACCTACATAAACAATTGTACGGATAATTGTGTCACTAATAAACGGGATTGCAATGAAGGCGCTTGTTTAATTGATCTCCCCGGACTCACAACCTTACATGTCTTCACGAATTTATAATAAGCTTCCTATTTGCTTAGGAGAAATTGAAAACATTCAATTGTTTAAGAAAAAATTAAATGACTTCTTGGTAAATAGACCATATTATACAGTACATGAATTTCTGTCCGACAGATTCGTGACGAGTTAGTGCCACACTATGTTTTGATGCAAAATATTTCAATTAAAATTTTTTATTTTTTAAATTGTCCAAACTATTGTATGCCTAACATGGTGGAGCAGTGCAAGCGCACACCAAAATAATTCAAATAACAACTTTGTAACCACTGTCTCACAATAAAGATCTTTGACTTTGAAAATAATATTCATAATTTTTCATACATTGCCTGGACACCTTAGGTATTCTATACATTGCCTAGGCATTGTCTATACAATGCAATGCCTAGGTAATGTATATGTTACCGGCCAAACCCGGTTTTAGGATGAATTAGTTTCGCCTAGGCCAAACCAGTTCTCCCTACACGGGTTGCATGGTTGCGGTCGGTCAATAGGCGACGTAGGATGCAAGAGCAAGCGAAGGGCACCCAGAGGTTAGGTTTGGTTAGGTTACTTGAAACCCTTTACACAGAAATAGGAGCCCCGCTTCGCGGGGCTCCTATTTCTGTGTAAAGGGTTTCGACGGAGTCCCGCGTGTAAAGGGTGTCGACGGAGCCCCGCGAAGCGGGGCTCCGTCGACATTGGATGCAAGAGCGAGCGAATGAGAACTGTTTTGGCCTAGGCGAAACTAGTTCATCCTAAAATCGGATTTGGCCGGTAACATATACATTTCCTAGGGATTGTACCTATAGAATACCTGCTGGTTCACCGGCAATGTGTAAAGTAAGTAGATTTGGTCTATATTTATCAATGTTATGTAAGTACATGGAAGAAACGAACATCTATATGTTACCGGCCAAACCCGATTTCAGGACAAACTAGTTTAGCCTAGGCTAAACTAGTTCCGTCGACATAGGATGCAAGGGCGAGCGAAGGGCACCCCGAGGTTCGGTTTGGTTAGGTTACTTTAAACCCTTTACACAGAAATAGGGGCCCCGCGATGCGGGGCTCCGTCGACATAAGATCCAAGGGCGAGCGAAGGGCACCCCGAGGTTCGGTTGGAAGAACTAGTTTAGCCTAGGCTAAACTAGTTTGTCCTGAAATCGGGTTTGGCCGGTAACATATACACCGTAAGGACTATCTTGCTTGCAACACACGGCTGCTATAGTAATACTTGCTAACAGATGTGTTCATCGTGTGCACTTGATTTTTAACCGACGGAAATAAAGGGGGAGGTTCTCAATTCGACACATATATTTTGTTTTCAAATTGGTCAGATGTAAGTTTCCTCTATAGTACTTACAATATAAAATGACGGACAAATAAAACAGCTCATGTTTGCTCGAAATTAACTTTATTAAAATTAACAATTTACTCATTTAAAAAAATCTTTATAAAATAAGGTAGGTAATAGGTACTTACTTATATAATACTTTTTTTTTGCAGTAGAATAAGAATTATCACACTCAAAAATATTTATTAACCCATTGAATGTCGTAATTACAGACACAATTAAAAAGCCATTGTGTCTCGCGTAGATCTACGTTCCGACAGACGAGAGGTTTACTGCCTGCTCGCACGTCTTCCCTTTCCCTGCTTTCGTCTTTTTCACACATTGCCGGCTGCGCATTCGGCACTGCTGCACTGTAGAAATAGAATGCCTAGGCAAAGTATAAAATAAATAATATTTCATACAGTACCTATACGTTTTAGGTATTTATTTATTTATAATTACCTTTACAACTATCATAACAGGATTAACCTAATGCGATGGTGTGGTATTTATATACTTACAATATTAAATTCACCTAATAAGGAACTACTTACTACCTATCCTAAATTATATAAATCTCATACATAACAATAACACAGAACAACTATTATTTAACCTACATGTAATTACAATACTAAAACATTTATATTTTTCCTAACCTATAACACTTATGTGTAGCACAATATAAATAATAGTACCCTTGCGAGTTCACTCCTAGTACATGTAAATACATCAATTTGTGTGTGAATTTTATTGATAGTGTGTATTGCTCGGGTTAAAGGTGTTTTCGCCAGTAAGTTAGTCCTCGCTATACATTGCCTAGGTATTGTATAGAATACCGGATTATACAGATTGCCGGTAACATATATACATAATACATTAAGCAATTATTCTTATGTACGAAGTTATATGCATAAATATACTGCATCTCAGGCATTTCTATGCGTATTTTGATGATTCTTGTAGTCGTTGTCTTCAATTCTTCAATGCACTAGTGTTAATTGAATTTGTGTGGGGTATGTTCGAGGGCGCTTGTCCTGTGGAAGGGTTTCGGCGTTCATAAATAATAAGTCCAGCTTGATCACACAATGATTCCTCAATATATTATTCACAATATTTTGCATGAAATCGTATGATTGTCGAAATATAAATTAATGGTAATATATGATACATTACAAACACACGGAGAGCGAAAAGGTGAGAGAGCGGATACGGATATACAAAAAGAAAACGTCAATGTCAAAAATGATATTGACAGTTGTCCAGGTGTTGCAATATGTGAATAGATACTCTATATTTAACACTTCCCCTTATTCACATATTGTCATAAACTACATATACATGCACAATGCAGACTTACATGCAAACTTAACATAAGAATATAAAACCTTAATTAACATTCATGCTATTTATACATTTCCTATGTTTATTGGAACACAGCGGCTTAGTGAGTACATCTGCAATCATATCACTACTAGGTAAATATTTTACTTTAGCAAATCCTTTTTGAATTAAATCTTTAATAAAGTGATATTTTAAGTCTATATGCTTTGTTTTCTTGTGACAGTATTCCTTGGCTTCTAATAATTTATGGGCGCTTTGATTGTCATTGAATACAATAATGTCTATACTTTTACATAAGATTTCAAACAGAAAATTTTTCAGAAAACATAAATCCTTTAAGACATCAGTTATCGCTAAATATTCCGCCTCTGTACTAGAAAGGGCAACGCATCTCTGTTTCCTTGATTCCCAATTAATGTTATTTTTACCTAATTTTATCACATAGCCAGTGTAAGACTTACGGTCTAGCACATCGTTGGCCCAGTCTGCATCAGTATAGGCAGTTACACATAAATCAGAGCTTCTATAAAAACATAGGCCATGGTTTAATGTCCCTGCTAAATACCTGAGAATTCTCTTGGCAGCAAGCCAATGTTCTTTACTAAAACCATGATTATATTGGCTCAACTGGCTACACGCAAATGATATGTCAGGCCGAGTACATACTGCCAAGTACATAAGTGAGCCTAAAAGTTCTCTGTATTTATAAACATCGTCGCTAAGAAGTTGATCAGGCTCAGGTTTATTCAATTTATCATTCACTATCATCGGGGTGGAAACAGGCTTACAATTTTCCATCCCAAACTTATACAATAATCTTTTGATGTACTCAGACTGATCCAGTTTAAGCATGCCCTTATTCCTATCTCTGGCAACTCTCATACCTAAGCAAATCTGTAGAGATCCCAAATTTTTAACATTAAATTTAGACTCTAACACATTAAACAAGGTTTTTGTGGCTTCAACATTATTGCCAAAAACATAGAAATCATCCACATACAGGGCAACTATTGTTAAAGATTTATCATCTCTCTTAATATAGACACAGGGTTCACATTTTGATTGCATAAAACCATTTTCCAACAATACTTGATTTACTTTTAAATTCCATGTTCTACTGGCTTGTTTAAGCCCATATATGCTTTTTAACAATAAACAAACTTTGTTACTACCATCACTAAAACCCTCTGGTTGTTCCATGTATATACTCTCTTTCAAGTCACTATTTAAAAACGCAGTATCAACATCAAAGTGGTCAATATTTAAGTTACTTTCTGTAGCTATAGCAAATAACAAACGCATAGTACTATGACGAACAACAGGGGAAAAAGTGTCTTCATAGTCAACTCCAAATTGCTGTGAAAAACCACGTGCAACAAGACGGGCTTTGTATCTGCTATTACCTACATGGTCACGTTTAATTCTATACACCCACTTACATTTAATAATATTTGTATTTTCAGGCCTAGGAACTAATTTCCAAACTTTGTTGGACATAAGGGCCTCATATTCCTTTTCCATGCCATTATGCCAGTCTTTATAGCATGGAGATGACATAGCTTCACTATAAGAATAAGGTTCACTTACCTCCTGTACCATCATTGAGAGGTCGAAGCCCTTATACTTATCAGGCATCTTACCGCGTGTGCTCCGTACAGGCCTCTCAGAAGAAACCATTGGAACTTCTGGTTCCGGGCTGGACAGAGGCTGCTCGTCGCCGGACCAGGAAAGATCACTGCTGCCAGGACCTA
The DNA here is from genome assembly GCA_945859645.1 of Amphipoea oculea. NCBI lineage: Eukaryota > Metazoa > Arthropoda > Insecta > Lepidoptera > Noctuidae > Amphipoea > Amphipoea oculea. The sequence goes on along the minus strand of OX243878.1, from coordinate 21,748,934 downwards.
TTAAATGGCCCTCATTTCCAGTGCTATCTAAACTTACAGAAACATTCTGATTATTATCACGGTTATCATTTAAAATATCACAATCTTTAAAAGAGACATTTTCATTGTCACTATCATCAAAAGTCTTGTCACTCTTACTAGAATTAATATTTATCTCATTCATATTAGAATTATTAATATTATTTGTCTCATTCATATTAGAACTATTAATACTATTTGTCTCGTTCATATTAGAACTATTAATATTACTTATCTCATTCATATTAGGATTATTAATATTCATTGTCTCATTCATATTAGAACTATTAATATTATTTATCTCATTCATATTAGAATTATCAGATTCATATAAAAAATATTTATCTAAGCTCTCCTTTTGCTCATGAGAAACATTGCTCAAATCTTTCCAAAATTTATTTTCCAAAAATACTACATTTCTTGAAAAGATTATCCGTTTAGGTTCTGTGGGTTTAATTAGTCTGTATCCTTTTGTCGTGTCACTATAACCAACGAAAATACAAAGATCAGATCTGGCATCTAACTTATTACGCTTGCTCTCAGGTATAAGCGAGAAGGCCACACAGCCGAATACTCGCAAGTGGTTTAGTTCAACATTGGAACCTGACCCAGACCATACCTGCTTGGGACATGATCCAGCCAAAGCACTAGTGGGACATCTATTTTTCAAATAAAACGCAGTCATTGCTGCTTCCCCCCAAAACTCATTGCTTAGGCCTGAATCCATTAACATACACCGGACCTTTTCCATTACTGTTCTATTTAACCGTTCTGCCACCCCGTTCTGTTGAGGGCAGTACGGAACAGTAACTTGGTGTATAATCCCCTCAGCCTTTAAATACTCTGTGAAAATATTGCCACAATATTCACCACCGCCATCTGATCTTAAACACTTAATGGGAAAACCACATTGTTTTTCAACAAGAGACTTAAAATCAATAAAATGTTTCATTACCTCACTCTTGTGCCGAAGTAAAAAACCCCAACTCATTCGACTGTAATCATCGGTGAATGTGAGAAGGTATCTTGCACCACCATGACTGCACACAGGCATGGGTCCACATACATCGGTATGGACGAGTTCAAGCGGAGACGTGGCACGTTTCGCATTGCCCTTGAGAAACGACTTGGCCACCTGCTTCCCCTGCAGGCAACCGATGCATTCCTCGAGCTTCTGTTCCTGAAACTTGACAATGTTTTTGTTCCGCAGAACACGCATCCCACCATAACTTAAATGACCAAGCCTCTTATGCCAGATTGTAGCTGGCACTGCTGCTACCATCGCATTCTGATCTCTCTGAACTACCTCCAGAGAAGCTGAAGAATGCTCCACGTGCGAGACCTTATTACACGAGATGAAATCAAGTTTATAAATACCATTGGAGTTGGTGGCATGACCTACACTTTTTCCCATAATTTTACAATTTTCATAAATGTGACACCCTGTATAATTAAATATTACATTGTAACCTTGATCACATAATTTACTTACAGACAATAAATTGGACGCTAACTCTGGGACAAACAAAGCATCATCTACAATTTTATGGTTATTATCCAATAAAATCTGTACAGTTCCTTTACCAACACTATCCACTTGATCACTATTAGCAACGCACACCTTACTTTTAACTTGCACCAGGTTCACAAAATTTTCTTTGTTGTTACTCATATGCATCGAACAGCCAGAGTCCACAATCCACTCGTGATGACGCACAGACATTGCAGTTGCAGTCGTCAGGAAAGTCTTATGTTCTTCATCTTTCTTAGCCTCTCTGTCCTTTTTCAATTTAAAACACCTAGCTTTGATGTGTCCCGTTCTTTTGCAATAGTGACAAACTTTTGTTTTCTTATTTGCTGCATAGGCCATACTCGATACTGTATTAGAAATGTCATTGCAATTCCTTCTATGATCCTCCTGTAATAGCCGAGTACGCACTAGTTCACTTGATAGTGTATTGCTAATGTTTGCTGTCTCCAGACCCGACACAAGCACATCAAATTCAGAAGGTAAGCCACTTAGGAGAATTTCTGCCAGTTCACAATCCTCAATCTTTTTTCTTATATCAGCGAGCTGTTGTGATAGGGTCATAATACCATTAATGTACTCACTCATGTTGGAGAATTCAGAGTAATTTGTACGGTACAGTTTTCTCAGTAGTAAAATTCGCCTATAGAGCCCCTTGTCTTCATAGATTTGGGATAGTTTATCCCATGCCTCCTTCGCAGTCTTTGCATCCCGCACATTCTGCAATAAGCTGCTGTGAATGCTTAGACATATACGGGCCAACGCCTTCTGAATATGCCCGGGATCAGTGTCGTCCCCTGTGACTGCATCCCACAGATTTTCCAGTACCAATACCATCCGCATACAAAATTTCCACGTTGAATAATTTCCCACACCTGACAATTTTTCAATGTGTGACATTCCAGATGTTTTCGAGGAATCATTATCGCCCATTTTAAATCGCCTTTTTTGGTTGGCAAAGTAAAGAAAAATTTCTAACCTTCAATCTGGGCCCATAACCTGTTCGAGGGCGCTTGTCCTGTGGAAGGGTTTCGGCGTTCATAAATAATAAGTCCAGCTTGATCACACAATGATTCCTCAATATATTATTCACAATATTTTGCATGAAATCGTATGATTGTCGAAATATAAATTAATGGTAATATATGATACATTACAAACACACGGAGAGCGAAAAGGTGAGAGAGCGGATACGGATATACAAAAAGAAAACGTCAATGTCAAAAATGATATTGACAGTTGTCCAGGTGTTGCAATATGTGAATAGATACTCTATATTTAACAGGGTAGACAACTAAAAAGTGAAAAATAAAAACTTTTTTACAAAAAAAAAAAAACCGACTTCAAAAAAAACAACATTACCAAGTGATAAATAACTTTAATTTCGGAAGTCGTTGTCAAAAAACGAAAATGCGGAACCAACGATACCGTTTTCCGAAATTAAAATTATTTATCACTTTGTAGTGATTTTTTTTTTTGTTAAGTCGGTTGTTTTATTTTGTAAAAACGTGTTTATTTGAAGTCGGTTAAAAAAAATAAGGAATGATTTTTATTAGAACGGCGTGCCCGTGGTGTGCCGGTACGTGGCATGATAGTGCATGATCCGTATCCCGTGACTCGGACGGGACACGTATCATGCACTGTGTAATATAAACGTTTCAAATCTGTGCCCCGTCCGAGCCACGTAGGTACACGGCACGCCCCGGTCTAATATAAATCATCCCTTACTCGGTGCGGCACGGTGCCGAGTGCGCCAGCAGGCGGCAGCTCGCAGGAATGCCGGCGCGCTGCTGGTTCGAAGACAGGCTCACTAATTTCATACCGACCAGCCGTATACCTATACATATACTTATTGCGTGATGAATAGGTACGTACGTTACTTAGGAACTAACGTTACATAATACCCACGCGTACATAGAGAACACTTAATTATTCTTAATAATTCTAATTTTGGGTGACGCACAGATCACTGAATGTTCAGCGAAGTTCATGTAGCTTTGGCTTTGCGGGTGCGGTGTGCTCCGGCTGCGAGTGCTTCACGACCAGGACGAGCGCGGGCGAACGTCGGGCGTCCAGTACGGGTCAGTCATCTTGTGCTGCACGCGGCGCAGTGCGGCGTCGTTACCCTCCGCCGGCGCCTCGTCCCGGTCGAAGTAGCTACGGGGGGCGCGCAGGAGCGCAGGGGGCGGTGCAGTGCTGCGCGTGAGGGGCGCGCGCGGGTAGTACAGCGCCGCCAGGATGCCCTGTTCCAGCTGCGCGCACGCCGCGCCCGCCGCCAGCGCCACAACTAGCGCTTTCAGCAACATGTTACACGTAGTACCTTTGTAACTGGTCTAGTTGTAAGTAGCTAATTTGATATTTTTTTATCGGAATTAAGTATCGTCTCGACGAACAATAAGAAGCTGTCGGTCGCTCGGTGTGCCTGCGTCCGCGCACTGAGCCCACCCTGATCCCGCTCCTTATTATACGTTCTCTCGGAATGAGGGAATACCCCGCCTAGGGTATTAGTGTTCTATCATACCCACTATAAGGAAAACCGAGCGATAACATGCACTTTGTACCTACAGCGTGCAAGAGTGCAATGCGCACAACTAAGTATTTGAATTTAATTTATACTTAAACGAGTCGCATTCGATACACACGGGGTGACGTGACGGGGCACTGATATTGAACTTGTGCAGAAACGAATTGTGAAATGATGCTGGCGCGGGGGATTTGGGAAGTTACAAGCGGAGATGTGTAAATTTTGTTAAGAGACAAGCCGAAGCGAAGCTGGTCTTAATTTACTTATCAATAAAGTAAAAATTAATAAACTAATTAAAAAGGAAAAGTCTTGTCTATACTGAATTGAACACCACCTATCGCCAAGTAGCAGAACGAAAAAGACACCATCACTATCACAAATGTAGGGGCCTACCAATGACTAATATGACTATACGTGGTTTAATTCTCTTTGGGGATTACACTTGCTCTCAGGGGACTACAACACAAAGCGCGGCCAGCCGGACACTGTCGGACTGCATAGAAAAGAAAGAGAAGCGCGATGACACACAACCCTGGTAATTTATTGCAAAATATTGTCATGATTCCGTTTTGATTATTTCAATTGGCAACACGGTGAATATTATTTTTTTCGATTGGCAAGACAGCCAACAGCGTTGGCGCGGAATATCAAAAAAAAAAAAAAGGGAGATATCCTGGTCGTCCTAGTAAGACGTATATATATATACGACTAGCAGTTGTAATAGTAGAGTTATATTTTAAGTTATATTATAGATACCTACTACATTGATACTGGTAATAACGAAAATATATTCTGATATAGCATAAAAAGTGGTTTCTTTATATATCAGAAGTGACACGTTCTACGCGCCCACCTTCGCTAAGACTTATTCAAAGGTATGTACTACTCACTAAATAACATTTAACTTAACGACTACAAACTGGCAAAGCTTGTGTGGTTATTTGTTACATTACCTATAATTTGGGGTAATATTAATTTCTAAGCAAAACATTGGCATCTTATTCTACATTTTGGATCCGATAGCACTTGATCAGGCTACTCCTTGATAGTGTTATCGAGTCTAAGAGTGCACTATGTGGGCGAGGCTACCCTTCGTTAGTATTTTTAACCGACTTCTAAAAAAAGGAGGAGGTTCTCAATTCGGATGTTTGTATTTTTTGTTGAAGTGTAAGATTCTCATGCTTGGTTAATATAGTAGATTGTACAACTAATGCATAAAAGAAGCTATAAGTCGAGGGGTAAAATGGCTCGTTTGTGCCTGAGTTATACGCTCTGCTTTTCACTTCGATTGCGAGAAAATGAAACAGGCATAAAGTATACAGTACATAATTAATCAAAAATGTTGCAAAGCATAGCTAATTCCCGCCACGAAATTATTTTAAAGTTTTTTTTTTTAATTTTCTACATGTGTCATTCGATTTGGGTACTTCATACTGCCAAGTCATAAAAATGTTTCTTTGCGTTTTTAAATAATAAATGACAACTATTTTATCTGATTTTATTAAATTAACGATAGAAAACACGGAAGTGGTATAAATTAAAGAAAATGAAATAAATCACGACTATCTGCGAAGTTTTATTGTGCGTGTGGCTGTAGGGCCTGATTACTTTATGCACTAGAACATAAGCGATTTCATGTCGCCTAAGTTTTAGAGCATGATAAGTGAAAAAGGTTAAACGTTACCAGTCCAAAAGAACACACTGTGCTTTTGTCTTGAATGCATGGTTGAGGCTACTCTTCAACAGTGTTTGGCTGGGGTATAGTGTGTGATGTTGATTTATTTTTGAAAGACCTAAGCATGAGCATCCTTAAGTAACTAAACACTGAAGTTATAATTATAGCAAAGCAAGCCCTGCCAGTTTCTAAGTCGCCACTTGATTTTGGAGGCTGTTGCCACTTGATTTTGGAGGCTGTTGCCACTGGATTTTGGAGGCTATTGCCACTTGATTTTGGAGGCTATTGCCACTTGATTTTGGAGGCTATTGCCACTTGATTTTGGAGGCTATTGCCACTTGATTTTGGAGGCTATTGCCACTTGATTTTGGAGGCTATTGCCACTTGATTTTGGAGGCTATTGCCACTTGATTTTGGAGGCTATTGCCACTTGATTTTGGAGGCTATTGCCACTTGATTTTGGAGGCTATTGCCACTTGATTTTGGAGGCTATTGCCACTTGATTTTGGAGGCTATTGCCACTTGATTTTGGAGGCTATTGCCATTTGATTTTGAAGGCTATTGCCACTTGATTTTGGAGGCTATTGCCACTTGATTTTGGAGGCTATCGCCACTTGATTTAAGAGATTATAATTATATCTGATTCTTGTATGTATACCATGTACTTATTTGATTCCTGACCATGTGTCATGTGGTTCCTGGTTTTATCGTAAAAAAAAAAAAAAAAAACATTTAATAGCTTCTACAACAACATTCTCACTCCACATACACACATTTATACACCTCACACCAGCACACACATCATGATGAGATATTTCTAGTCAAGGACCTTGATAATGTGAGTAGAATGTGATGAAATGATATGAAACCTTTTAGCTACCATGATGAATGCAGAGTCCGTTGATGAATCACATACTCCTCCGCGAAGGCGTAGGAGACGCAGAGAGAAACGAAGACGGTTGTCTTCATCATCCTCGTCCTCGTCTACATCTGAAGAAAGAATTCGGCGACGGTCTCGAAAACACTCGAGGGGTTTGACCACGGAGGACGTGTTAAACATTCTGACTTCCTGGAAGGCTGAACCAAGTAAGAGTACCAATTCCATACAAAACAGTCAATTTCATAATGTGATACCTGAGTTTGACCCGGCCAATAGGTCGCAAAGTATTGAGGCTTGGATACGGAAGGTTAATGAGTGTTCACAAATTTACAACTGGGATCAAAAGCAAACCATTCACTTCTCCCTCCAAAAACTGGTTGGACTTGCGAAGAAATGGTTTGAGTCTCTTCCTACGGTCGTATTTTCATGGGACGAGTGGCAAGCCAAATTAAAAAGGGCGTTCCCTAGTGAGGAGAACTATGGAAGACTGTTGGAAGAAATGCTGGCTCGTACCACTCGTGTCGATGAAAGTTTACGAGAGTACTTTTATGACAAATTGAATCTGTTGAACCGTTGCGAAATAAAGGGGATGAGAGCTGTTGATTGTGTAATACACGGAATTACCGATAGGTCAGTTAGGAGCGGTGCACAGGCACTTAACTGCAAGGAACCCGAGGACTTACTTAACTTCCTTTGTGCTCAACGTATTACATATTTTTCTAACAGAGACCGAAACAAACAGAGATCAAATTCTAGTACGGTAACTAACAATTCTGGGTCTAACGAAGGTCTAGTCTGCTTTAACTGTCGTAACAAAGGTCACCCTTATCACAAGTGTCCAAAACCTGTGATAAAGTGTAAGCAGTGTAACAGAATAGGTCATGATAACGTAAATTGTAAATTGCGGCCCGTTGCTGAAAATTACGTCCCCAGAGCCAAAATCGATGATACTCGCAGTGCCGTAGAGAAAAATACATTAAAGATCGTCGCGTTTAATGATCGAATGAGCCCTAAACCTGTCGATACGTCTAAGGCGTCAACTTCTACATCAGCCTCCAATGATAAATTTTACAAAACTGTCTTAGTAAACGGTCGGCCCCTTATGGCTTACGTAGACTTCGGGAGTGAATGTAGCCTGCTGCGAGAGAGCCTTGCATTAGAACTTCAGCTAGCGCAAAATTCTGGCAATGTTCCAGTAATTAGAGGATTTGGCAATTCATGCATTTCACCTTTGTATAATTCTACTCTAAATTTAAAACTTGATGATATTGAGACCCAGTTAGACGTCTTAGTAGTCAGTGACGAGTTCATGACAAACAGTCTTTTAATCGGACAAAACTTCACCGAATTACCTTTTATTACAGTCTTAAAGGACTGCCATCAATTAGTATTTTACAGAACTCCAGGAGAAAATCTCTTTCCAACCGAAATATATCTCAAATTGTTTACCTCAAAGCCCATAAAGGTTGAAAATAACGGTATGGTACCGATTACAGTCAGGGATACTGCCTTTTCCGGCGACGTTTTTGTCGAAGGTTACAACTCATTGGAACCTAGTAGAGAATTCCGTTTGTTGCAAGGGATTTATGGTATCTCGAATGGCTCTGGAGAACTAGCCGTAACAAACTTGTCACGGACACCTCTTCTATTCAAATCTGAAACATTAATTGCACGGTCGTCACCAGTAACTGACGTCAAGAGCTGTCAGGTTAATCGTATTTCAGAAAATTGTGCTATCTCTTTAGAACCATTAGATATAACGCATATTCAAGTCGGCGAAGACGTAAGAAGCAACAAGGATAGGCTGTATACGCTGTTACAAAAGTATCGCGATTGCTTTGCCACCAATATGAAAGGAGTAGGTTGTGTTAAAGATTTTGAAATGAAAATAAACCTTACGGATAATAGGCCCGTTGTGTACAGGCCGTACAGGTTATCATTTTCAGAACGAGTGCAAGTGCGTGAAATTGTTAATGAGCTATTAGACACAGATATTATACAAGAATCTAGTTCGGATTATGCAAGCCCGATATTAATGGTCCGTAAGAAATCGGGTGAGCAAAGACTTTGTGTAGATTTTAGAGCCCTTAATAACAAAACCATTAAGGACAGGTTTCCTCTTCCGCTTATTGAAGACCAGCTAACCAATTTAAGCGGCAATCAGTATTTTACGTCATTAGATCTTGCGTCTGGATATTACCAGATTTGTATGTCTCGCGAGAGTCAGCATCTCACTGCCTTCGTAACTCCTGACGGTCATTATGAATTTAAGAGAATGCCGTTTGGATTGGCCAACGCCCCCGCTGTGTTCCAGCGAATGATTAATAAAATTCTCGGGAATAGACGATTTGATTATGCACTTGCATATTTAGATGACTTACTTATTCCGTCTATAACTATAGAGCAAGGTTTTGAGCGTTTAGAAGAAATTTTAAAATTACTTCGTGATTTCGGACTCACTCTAAAACTAACAAAATGCCGGTTTTTCGATACTACGATCAGCTATTTAGGTTACGAAATATCTGCAAAGGGAGTAAGGCCCGGGGAAGCAAAAGTTTTGGCCGTCAAAGAATTCCCCTGCCCCAGTAACATGCACGAAGTCCGTCAGTTTTTGGGACTTACCGGATATTTTCGTAAGTTTATAAAAGGATACGGAGAGATAGCGCAACCATTAACCAACTTACTTAAGAAAAATGTTACATGGCATTGGGGCAGCGATCAGGAAACTGCGTTCAATTCCTTAAAGGAAAGTCTTTTAACCAGACAAGTTTTAGCATTGTATGACCCGCAGTTGGAAACCGAGTTACATACAGATGCTAGCGCCCTTGGTATTGGGGGCATCCTGATGCAATGGCAAGCATCGCCCCGCGTCTTAAAACCTGTCGCTTATTTTAGTAGACAGACCACGGTGGATGAAAAACATTTTCATTCTTATGAATTGGAGACGTTAGCCGTTGTCTGTTCGCTAAAAAAGTTTAGGGTGTACTTGTTAGGAGTCCCGTTTAAGGTATTTACTGATTGCGCGGCGCTTAGGACGACACTGACAAAAAGAGATCTCGTTCCGCGGATAGCCAGGTGGTGGCTGCAAATAAGCGAATATAACTTTGAAATTGAATACCGCCCGGGTGTTAATATGGCACATGTAGACGCATTAAGCAGAAACACTTGCCTAAACGCGGAAGGAGATGTTGGGTCTGTTAATGTCAATGTTATTGAATCGGGTAACTGGCTCCTAACTCTACAAATGGGTGACCCTGAAACGTCTCGAATTATAAGAGTTCTTAAACCTGAAGCTGACCCTGAGTTCGAAGACCTGAAACAAAAATATACTGTCAAAAATAATTCACTCTATCGCAAAGTTGATGACCGTTTATGTCTTGTAGTACCACGGAGTGCTCGTTGGCAGGTTTGTAAAGCTAACCACGATGACATCGGGCACTTAGGCTACACAAAAACGTTGGAAAGAATAAAGAACCAATTTTGGTTCGCCAAATTACGACGGTATGTTAAGAAATATGTAGGTTCCTGCATAGAGTGTGCTTATAGCAAGGATAGTGCGGCTAGAAAAAAACAGGGTCTACTTTTTCCAATAGAAAAAGTTAGTATACCGTTTCACACAATTCATATTGACCATTTGGGTCCGTTTGTAAGAAGCAGAAACGGTAACTCTTACATACTTACGATTGTAGATGGCTTCACTAAGTACGTATTCGTCAGAGCAGTGAAAGATACGAAAACAAAGAGCACAATTAAAATCTTGGAGAATATTTTCATTGACTTCGGTACACCGGCTAGAATAATTTCTGATCGTGGCACTTCGTTTACATTAACAGCTTTCGAAACCTTTTGCGATGGTCTTGGTATAAAACATGTTCTTAACGCAGTTGCTTGTCCCAGATCAAATGGGCAAGCCGAAAGGTTTAACCAAACAATTTTAAATTCACTATCTGCTCAAAATTTTAATAAAAATGAGCGTGACTGGGACAAGTGTCTAGGCAAGGTTCAGTGGGGTATTAACAATACTGTTAATGCGACCACCCAAAAAACTGCAACAGAGGCTTTGTTCGGATTGAAATTGCGCGATAGTTTGTCAAATAAGTTCGATGCTCCACAACAGTCGCCAGTCAAAGATTGGTCTGCATTACGCCAGAATATTAGCGAATCTATTAAGAAAAGTCAAGAGGAACAAAAGCGTAAACATGACATTGGTCGTACTTCTGCCCCTGCGTATCAGGTTGGCGATTTAGTTAAAATAACCCGAACCAATTATAATAATGAAGGCAAGAGTACAAAGCTTCTGTCAAAGTTTATAGGCCCTTATAAAATTGTAGATGTATTGGGTAACGATAGATATAGGATAAATGATGTACCTGGTTTTAATAAAAAAAGGAACAATAATTATGAAAGTGTGGTGTCTGCAGATAGAATTAGACCCTGGATCCATCTCAAGGCCCTTGAGCTTGATGAAAATGTTAATAGTAGTTCAGATGAAGAAACTAGTAGCTAAGCATTTTGTAAGTGTACATATTAATTTGTAAGGTTGATTTAGTGAATGTAATAATTAAATACTTACCTAAAGAAGGATCCCGAATGTCATGATTTAGCATTGCATTTTATTTTATTTTTATTTATTATTTTTGACGTGATTGTTTATAAATGTATTTTAAAACTAAAACTCTTGTACTATTTTTTTTTTTATATTGTAATTTGAAATAAGAACTGATTGAGCGGGTTCAAGTGGGAGTTGTGCTCCGGGAGTAGCACGTTGTCGGATGGCCGAATGTCATGATTCCGTTTTGATTATTTCAATTGGCAACACGGTGAATATTATTTTTTTCGATTGGCAAGACAGCCAACAGCGTTGGCGCGGAATATCAAAAAAAAAAAAGGGAGATATCCTGGTCGTCCTAGTAAGACGTATATATATACGACTAGCAGTTGTAATAGTAGAGTTATATTTTAAGTTATATTATAGATACCTACTACATTGATACAGGTAATAACGAAAATATATTCTGATATAGCATAAAAAGTGGTTTCTTTATAATATGAAGCAGTTATCTATTTACAAAAATTTAAAAAAATCAAAAAACCCGACTGCGGTAAAAAACTTAAGTTAAAAAAAACTGAAAAGCTAAAAACAAGACCATTTTAAATTAAATAAAAGTTGGAAGCAGGCGGGACCCATTTGAGTTTGAAAATAGAAAAATGGTATGGGTCCCGCCTGCTTCCAACTTTTATTTAATTTAAAATGGTCTTGTTTTTAGCTTTTCAGTTTTTTTAACTTAAGTTTTTTACCGCAGTCGGGTTTTTTGATTTTTTTAAATTTAATTTTTTTTATTTTATTCTTTTTAGTTATGAGTTGTAAATCCCACTTAAGTTCACACTTACTCACTATATAAGTTCACTATATAAGTAAGTGTGTAAGTTTAAAGGGAAACTATCACTAGTTTCCCTTTAAACTTACACACTTACTTATATAGGTACTACTGCCGCGTTTAGTTGGTAGAGGGGGGGGGACACTTGATTCTAACGAAAATTGGTACTTTAAAGCTTGATAAGTCACGAACGGTTTACTTAATCAAAAAACGGTCTTCCCAAACCACTGATATTTTTGAAAGACCTATCCAACGATACCCCACTTGACATAGTTTCTTGACTTTCATTTTTTTCATTTTCACAATATGGCGTCTAGTAGTCGCCATATTGGATTTTCATTAACGTCATATCTTTAGTGACACTCGCCGGACTAAGAGGAATCGATTGACGTGTGAATCATAAAAATCGGCCCAGGCGTTTGGTCTGTATAGTGCTTCAAAGGAACATACAAACATACATACATACATACATACATACATACATACATACATACATACTTACATACATACATACATACATAGGCTGATAAACACATTACCACTCCTTTGCGTCGCGCAGTCGGGTAAAAAATCAATTCTTTGGAATAAAAAATTAAAACACTATCTAGTAGGTACTTTAGGATGTTGTTTGTAGAAAATTCTGAAAAAAAATCAGAATGATTGTTTATTTTATGTAAATCGGTCGTGAAAAAAATTCTGCTGTTCCCTACGTTTTGACGAGTTATGCGAACATAAATGTAGGGAACAGCCATTCGAAAAATATATCAATGGGAACAGCAGATTTTTTTCTCAACCGCTTTCGTTCATTTTTTAGGGTTTCGTACCCAAAAAGTAAAAACGGGGCCATATTACTAAGATTCCACTCTGTCCGTCTGTCTGTCTGTCTGTCACCAGGCTGTATGTCATGAATCATGATAGCTAGACAGTTGAAATTTTCACAGATGATGTATTTCTGTTGCCGCTATAACAACAAATACTAAAAACAGAATAAAATAAATATTTAAGGAGGGCTCCCATACAACAAACGTGATTTTTTTTGCCGTTATTTGCTCGATATTAATAATAAATATTAATAAATATTCACAGAATATTTAGTTGTATATTCACTTTAAAAATAAATAATTAAATTAAAATAAAATAAATTAAGGGCGGCTCCCACACAACAAACGTGATTTTTTTATATATGTAGTGTTAAATGTTATACGGTGGTACGGAACCCTTCGTGTGCGAGTCCGACTCGCACTTGGCCGGTTTTTGTCTATCGTTAGAAAAGGCGATAACAATTAGTATGTACGGTATGTGGTATAATTTATTGCATATATCGCACGCCCAGATCAACACTGCACTAAGTCAAAATAGTTCATTTTTCAGAATGGACGGAATAACCATTATTTCATGTTATGTCAAAGTTATTGCGAATGTCCTGAATATTGCATGTGAAGAATCCAATGCGTATCAGTATTATATAAATACGCCTGTCTTCGTGGTTAGCGCGGAAAATTTTTGGCTATTCTATTAAATAAAAAACTCGATTTTAAGATTTTTCGACATAATACAGTGTTGTTCTGGGTGTGCGATATGTGGTTTCCATGGTGCCCTGTCAGTTCAACAAAAATTAATTAACAAATTTTTACTTGACAAACAACGATTGGCAAAAACATGATTTGTCATTTCATCACTATACAACAACAAGTTTGCCAAATAATTCACTTTACAAAATAATCACCAGATAAACTTTTGTTTAATAACGTGTGTAACGGGGTTCTTCGTAAATAATACTCCAGGGAGAAATACTTAGGGCACGCCACGATAGCAGGGCACGCCACGATAGTGGCGGTAAGACCCCTCTTTGAGGAGTGGCTAGAGAGGCGTCACGGCGTCCTCACCTATCGCCTGACGCAGGTCCTCACCGGACACGGATGTTTTGGGAGGTTCCTGCACATCATCAGGCGGGAGGAGACGCCCGGGTGTCACCACTGCGAGGATCGCCCAGAGGACACGGTGGAGCATACGGTGGAGGTATGCCCCGCATGGGCGGAGCACCGCCGTGCCCTCGTAGAGGCGATCGATAGCGGCGGCGACCTCTCGCGTCCGGCCCTGGTTCAAGCCATGGTCCGGGGCGAGAGGGAGTGGGAGGCCGTCACCTCCTTCTGCGAAGCAGTCATGCTAGCGAAGGAGGTGGCGGAACGGCTAAGGGAGAGAGCCTCACACCCCAGCCGCCGCGGGAGACGCTCCGGGCGTCGGGAGCCGCGTGACGACTCCCGGCCACCGTAGGCGCGGGCCTGCGGACGGAGAGTAATGGGTAGCTCACCGTCCGATCAGGACCAGGCCCGTGCCGGACGGCGCGTACGTGTTCCACGCGCGCCTCAAAGAGATGTCAGCATAAAGGAAGGGGCCTGCCAGGGCCGAAGCCTGCCGGGGGTGCGGGATTGTCCGAAAGGGTTACCGCTACCCCGGAACATAAAGGGCTAAGGAAGGAACACGGATGGGTTTTAGTCAGTAAGAGTCTGACACTCCCTTCGCTCCACCCAGAGCGGGAGGGGTCATTTGATGATTTCCCATCCATAAAAAAAAAAAAAAAAAAAAAAAAGGGAGAAATACTTAAAACCTATATTTGTAATAAGTAATAACACACAAATAACAAGAATGTTTTACAATGCAGAATGTAGGTAGCAAAGGAAAAAGAATGCTTAAGCCAATATTATAAAAAAATGAGGGTAGGTAATACAAACAAAAGTTAAAGCTAATAAAGCAGTGCAAGCTAGGCGATTGAAAAATATGCTAATGCTATGTAATCTACTTAGTTATACAATGCAAGGAATGAGGTTTAAAACAATATGAGTAAACAATATAAGTAAACAATACCTATAAGTAACAGAATGTATCAACAATGACTTTAATGAATGAATGAGCAAAACTAGTAAGCTAACTACCTAAAAAAATAAATAGATAGCGAGATGCGCTATAAGCAAAATATCTCCGCTAACAGTACGACACACCGGTAATATTCCGTGTTACGAAAGTACCACCAGGCGTGACGTATTGTAAGCAGAGCGCTCAACTTGCCAGGGAGTAGTTCCGAATCGTCGGATACAAAGCCCTCACAGAGTTGAACTGGCGCTAGGCGAGCCGGGCACGTCTTTTATACCCGCTCGGGTTGTCTATGTGTGTATGCGATGAGACCTTACGCGTGTACTTGAGTGGACGATTGCTTTAGTCGTGTGCGCGTTGTTTATTTCGTTACAATCTCCCCCTCTGGCTCCGAAGACGTCTCGACGAGGAAGGCAGACTCGAAGTATCCCGTCGTGGTCGTCCTCGAGTGGGTTTCGGAAGTTGTGGGGTTAATGGGTCTGCTGTTTTAGGTGGTCGTCCACGCTTTCGAATTGGCCGAGCTGGCGCTGGTAGTGGACTCTGAGTGTCACTTTGGAAAGGGCGTAATGCAGATGAATGGTATAGCCCTACACTCTGGTTTGGTGTATTAGGGTCTGCGACATGGTAAGAGCTTGGTCCGTGATTCTTCAAAATTATATAAGGGCCATCTCGACGTGGGGCAAGTTTTGAGCTGAATCCTTGGACGGTCTTACTGAGGGTGTGTGTGTCAACAAGAACTCGATCTCCAGGTTTATATTTAGGGCTAGGTCTTCTGTTTTTATCTACATATTCCTTTCGCTTTTCTTCATTTCCTTCTTGTACTTCTTTAACTCTTTTTAATGTTTCTGCTAATACTAACAGTTTAGGTGTAATTTCAGGAATGAAATTTTCTGACGAGATTATTTCACGTAGATCGTGTTCATTATCATCGGGCGTTCTTAATTCTCGACCGAATGTAAGGTATGCTGGAGTATGCTCAGTTGAAGAACAAACTGCAGTGTTCATCGCAAATCGGATGCTTGGAAGTTTCTCTGACCAGGTCCGGTGATCATCTCCTACAAGTATGGCGAGCTGGGTTTTAAGATCTCGGTTGCGGCGTTCTACCGAATTTGTTTCAGGATGGTAGACGGGCGTAAATGCATGCTTAATGTCAAGGCAGTAGGCAACTTGCTGCATAACAGCGCTAACAAATTGTGTGCCATTGTCGCTGATTATCCTTCGTGGCATGCCGTATCTTAAAAATACCTCATTAATGAGAGTCATCGCGCAATTAGTTGCAGTTGCATGTTCTAGTGGGAATAATTCTACCCATCTAGAAGCAAGATCTTCAACGATGAGTATCCAGGTCATTCCACTGGTTGACGTAGGTAATGGGCCAAATAGATCGAAAGCGAGTACTTCAAATCTTTTATTCATTGCAGATGTTTGAAGGAGTCCAGCTGGTTTCATGTTCGACGGTTTGTATCTCTGGCATGACAAACAGTTTCGAACATAGTTTTCGATGTCCTTTCTCATGCCTTTCCAATAATAACGTTGAGCTATTCTAGCAAACGTTTTGTCTGTACCATAATGACCGGCAGTGGGTTCATCATGATATGCTGTTATAACGTTGGTTTGTTCTTGTTCTGGCACAAGAATCTGACTATTATCAGTATCACCAACAGGGTTGTAGCGGTATAGTAAACCGTTATTCATAACGTAACCCTTTTGACACCAATATCGTGCTTCTTCTTCATTATTACTTTCAAATGCCTTTACTATCTTCTCAATGTTTTTATCCTTCATTTGTTCGTCTCTTATTTCTTTAGGATTCTTCCTTGGCATATCCATCACAACACTACATATTCCACAGTTTTCTTTAGTATCAGCTTCACAATTAGGGCGAGATAACGCATCTGCTACGACGTTTGTCTTCCCAGTGATGTACTTTACTGTGATATCATACGGCTGTAACTGGAGAGCCCATCTTGCTAATCGCCCAGTTGGGGATTTTAATGACATTAGCCATTTGAGGGCTTGATGATCCGTCAGGATTGTAATAGGCGTCCCTTCTATATATCCTCTAAACTTATTAAGTGCCCATACAACTGCGAGTGCCTCGCGTTCAGTCGTAGAATAATTTCTCTCGGCTTGATTTAGCAATCGACTTGCGTATTCCACAGGGTGCTCCTGTTCACCCTCCCCCAGCACGAGAACTGCACCGATAGCATAGTTGCTGGCATCGGTTTTAATTATATAGGGTTTAGAGTCATCTGCTTGAGCCAATATGGGACTAGTCGTGAGAAGTTGTTTGAGTTTGTCATATGCACCTTCTTGTTCGTCTTCCCACAGCCATTTAGCTTGTTTCTTGGTTAAACGGGTTAAGGGTTCAGCAACTTTAGCAAATCCGGGGATGAATCTTCTGTACCAAGAACACATTTGCAAGAACGAAAGTAAATGTTTTAGATTGGTAGGTGCAGTCATGTTTACTATTGCACTGACCTTGTTAGGATCCATCTGTAGTCCGTTTGGCGTAATATAATGTCCCAAGTACTTAACCCTCGAACAACAGAATTTGCACTTTTCCTTATTGGCTGTCAAGTTATATTCTTGAAGTCGGGAGAAGACATCTTGAAGATCGCTCAGATGTTGCTCAAACGTTGGAGACAGGACGATGAGATCGTCGATATAGACAAACAGTTTAACATGGCTCAGAGACACACGGAAACCATCCATCAATCGTTGAAAGGTTGCTGGTGCATTGCGCAAACCAAAGGGCATCCGTAAAAACTTGTACATGCCGAATGGCGTAACAAAAGCAGTTTTGCATTGGTCTTCCTGCTTTACTCTTATCTGCCAGTAACCTGCGCGGAGGTCTATAGTAGACATATACGGTGTCGGTTTAGCATCGTGTAACAGATCATCTATACGAGGGAGTGGATACACATCTGGTATAGTAACTGCATTAAGTTGGCGATAGTCAATGCAAACTCGTGTTCCACCATCTTTCTTAGGAACCATAACTACTGGTGCAGACCACGGAGAGTTGCATGGTTCTATTATCCCTTCTGCAAGCATCTTGCTTACTTCATCTTTCAGGATTTGAGTTTTTGCAGGTGGTAAACGATACGGTGGGACGGAAATTGGTCTATGATCTCCTGTGTCAATGAAGTGCTCCGTTTGGGTTGTAGGTTTTCCATTAGGAACAAATGTACTTTCATTCCTCTCTAAAATATTTTGCAAACGTACTAACTCCTCACTGCTTAGAACACAATCAAACCTTTCGGCATCTATTGCTGAAATATCCGTGCTAGGTGAATTGAACAAACATCTGGTGTCTGGTGACAATTCTATGGCGCTTTCATCTATCGACCTTCTAGCATCTTGATACAATGCATCTACTACTGGAGAATAGCCATCAAACAGTCGTTGGCGCTTACTCGGCGGAGTAGAAAATTCAATTGGTACTAGTGGGCCATACGTAGGTGTCTGTGGACGTGCTGCACTTGCTTGACAAATCTCCAATTTAGTGGGTGCGTCATTACCAACTAACGGCTCACTTTGCGATTGTACAGGTGCATTTCCTAATACGTCAGGAGAAGACACTGTCATCACGGGACCATACGGTCGGAACAAATTTTGTTCGACAAGACTCGATGTTACCGATTTCGGAGTAACGGCTTTTTCGGGTGAAGTAGACATTGGCGAAATTATTTCCGGTAAACAAGCGATGCTTATCAAATCTGCGATCATTGTCTCGCAGATATCTTCTTGTTTCAAGTCATATACTTTTACAGGATCATCAAGGAACCGACATGTCAACTGAGGTAAGTTAAGAACCATCATGGCATCTTCGATGAAACCAACTCCCAGTAATGTCTTGTTACTTTTGGCTTTAGGCATAACAATGAAAGAAGTGTTTATCACCTTTCCATAAATATTAACAGGCGCTGTAACAGTCAAGACAGTCTGTATTTTGGGTATACCATCAGCTAAAGTTATGGTCATGGTCTCCTTTGTGAAGTCATATCCATCTTGCTTCAAACACACGAAAAGCTGATATGAGGCTACACTTGATCTAGCACATGTGTCTACAAATCCAGTACCCTTTATATCTCCAATACTAATGGGCACTATCGGTCTAAGGCATCTGGCACTTGCAGTATTTATAGAACAGAAATTGATGTCTTCCGTTCCTTTGCGCTGAGCATTACACTTCGGGCAACGGCTTCTTACAACACCTGGTTCGCCGCATCCGTAGCATGAAAATTTTGGCTTCACCTTATCGTCGGGTTTAGTTTCCACTGACTTCTCTGCAGGTTTCTGCTGCTCAGCTTTTAGACGTTTCCTACAGACATCCGAAGTGTGTCCTGGAAGTCTGCAGTAATTGCATCTAGTTTTACCCTTGTGAATGCTTTCTGCTGCTTTAGACGTCTGATTCTCTTCAGTTCTTTCACCTAAATTTCGCTCAATTTCTCTAGCCTTCTCTAATAAGTCATCGAAACTTCCTATAGCTTCTCTGGATAATTTTTCCCTAATCTCAAAACGAATTTGGCCGAATACTAAATCTATCTCTTGCTGTTCAGTATGACCCGGTGCTGGAAATTCAGCTATGAGGGCACGTTTTTCTGCTACAAATATTTCTGTTAATGTATCCTTCTTTTGCTTTTTTTCCACCAACTCTTGGTATATTTTGAATGCCAACTTCTTGGGCGCAAATGCGTGCCGCAAGCGTTCTTCAAACTGGCTCCAAGTTTTTACCTGGTTCTGAATGCCTTGCCACCAAGTAGCAGCATCATTCGTCAAAATCAATGGTAGCCCTGTTAAAACGTCTTCATCTTCTATATGCTCTACCTTCTTGAACACACGCACCGCTGCTAGAAAAGACTCGACCTCAGAAGCGCTCTTATTGCCATTAAATTTTACTGGACATCTTATCATGGAACTCTTATGCTTTGACCCTGAAGCAACTGCTGTGAGTAATTGTTGGAACTGTTCACTCGACATAGTTATTGATGATGAAGTTGAAGCAGAACCACTCTTACTATCCATTGTTTCTTTTTTCTTCCCTTTCTGCGGGTATTCCTGTATTGTAAACCTCTGCGTTTGTGCTGTTGGTCTAGGTCTAAGGTTTTTCTTTAGAGGCCCCACGTTGGGCGCCAATTTGTAACGGGGTTCTTCGTAAATAATACTCCAGGGAGAAATACTTAAAACCTATATTTGTAATAAGTAATAACACACAAATAACAAGAATGTTTTACAATGCAGAATGTAGGTAGCAAAGGAAAAAGAATGCTTAAGCCAATATTATAAAAAAATGAGGGTAGGTAATACAAACAAAAGTTAAAGCTAATAAAGCAGTGCAAGCTAGGCGATTGAAAAATATGCTAATGCTATGTAATCTACTTAGTTATACAATGCAAGGAATGAGGTTTAAAACAATATGAGTAAACAATATAAGTAAACAATACCTATAAGTAACAGAATGTATCAACAATGACTTTAATGAATGAATGAGCAAAACTAGTAAGCTAACTACCTAAAAAAATAAATAGATAGCGAGATGCGCTATAAGCAAAATATCTCCGCTAACAGTACGACACACCGGTAATATTCCGTGTTACGAAAGTACCACCAGGCGTGACGTATTGTAAGCAGAGCGCTCAACTTGCCAGGGAGTAGTTCCGAATCGTCGGATACAAAGCCCTCACAGAGTTGAACTGGCGCTAGGCTTTTTTTTTTTTTTTTTTTGTGTATGGCATCTCGCAGTTCAACCTATGAGGTTGTCGTCTGCTTAACCGGGCTTGCCTGTGGATGCCTCATAATTAAGGCCTCCAGCCAGGGCTTAAAAACTTACTAAAACTAAGCGACTACACGCTAAGGGCACCCCCTGTGGGGTACGGACCTCGGCTTAGGGCGTCGCTGGGGGAGGGCAGCAAGGGACAGGCTGGATCGGAATTAACTGGCGCTAGGCGAGCCGGGCACGTCTTTTATACCCGCTCGGGTTGTCTATGTGTGTATGCGATGAGACCTTACGCGTGTACTTGAGTGGACGATTGCTTTAGTCGTGTGCGCGTTGTTTATTTCGTTACACGTGTTATTTGACAAACAATTCATATTTTATTCATTTTATCTCATAAAACAACGTTTGGAATAAAAACGTTTTACATATTGACTTATCATTACGCAATTTCTTAAAAATGAAACTCATTCGTTCATCGACTTGCGCTAATAGAAAAAAAGAGATTATTTTTAGTGGGCTACCCGGAACCGAACTAGTTAGATTAGGCTAATTATTAAAAAAAAATGTTAGGTTAGGTGAGGTTAAAACTGTGACCCCTACGCACGAGCCGAGCGAGCGAAGCGAACTGTGCCGCGGCAGCGGCCGGCGAGTGCCAGAAACGACTAGATCATATAGAAAAAAAATTACACAAAATATGGGTGCCAGAAACGATTTGCGCTAATAGAAGAAAAGAAGAGATATTTTTAGTAGGCTACCCGGAACCGAACTAGTTACGTTAGGGTAAGTATAAAAAAAAAATGGTTCGGTTAGGTTAGGTTAAAACTGTGACCCCCTACGCACGAGCCGAGCGAGCGAAGCGAGCGGTGCCGCGGCAGCGGCCGGCGAGTGCCAGAAACGACTAGATTATATAGAAAAAAATACTTGCCTGAAAATTATTTGACCCAAATGGAGAATACCGTCATGATCACTTTGTGACTGGTTTAGAAAATCTTTACATAGTATAAAACAAAGTCACTCCCGCTGTCTGTAAGCTTAGATCTTTTAAACTACGCAACGGATTTTAATGCAGTCGCTAGTTTATTATAAAATAATATTTTGTATTAAGGTCACACTTAACCGAAATTTTTTCATACAAATTTCTGGACAAAATTACTCCACTATTTGACATCGTACGTCCAAAGTTAAACATTGTATCGTTTTGTCTAATTATTAATTGTGTCTGTACGGAAGCAGAATTGTAAAATAATAAGCCATTAAAAAGTTATGAGCCAACAAAGTTTCGTTTTTCTTGCTAATTTTAACGTAACTTTGGGTGTAAATAAGTAATAAAAGATGGACAAAATCTTCAAAACAAAAACCGTACCGACAAAGTTCAATTATCGAAGAGTTCAATAAGCTTTATTTGTAATTGATTTATGCAGTGGTTTTTTCATAAAACTCGATATTCTAAAGGACGTTTCGTAATTTTTACGCGCTCGTTTTACTATGGAATTATCGTGCATTTCACTGAATACTGTTCCCCCCGGCGCGGTGCGGGGGACGACGCTCACGCACACTTGCACAATATGTCACGCGCACGTTTTGAATTATTTCGTTCGACTCAGTCTGCAGCTGCGGCCTACGTCGTTCGTACGTATGTGGACTAAACTCCCTGCGTTATAAATTATTATTATCATTCGCACGTAAACACTACATTGACCCCTGGCTTGAACTTTGGATTTCGATACTACTTATTACATTATCTGTTTGACTTCGCACTACAATTTGGACTCCGTATTTTCATTTGAAATTGGAATTGTGGGTTTGAGTGGACGCTGTGTTAGTGAAGTTGTGTTGATTGAAGAAATGCGGGGCAATTGCGTAACACATTATCAATCGGGATCGGTTTCATTTTGACAGTTCAACAACATTCATTGCGTTATTTACGTGTTGTACAGACAGTGTACAGACGTGTTGTTGTGAGTGTGTTGTGTCTTTTTTCTTCAAAATGATTCAGATTCCGATTGATAGTGTGTTACAAGTGTGTGCAATTAGGGTGCTGATGTGAACAACTACAAATAAACAATGGGTAAGTCGTACGATTTCTTATAACTAATCTATTTATTTAGGGACCTCCTCGAGTATATTTTTTTGTTATAAGTAATATAACTAGCTTCTGCCCGCGACTTCGCCCGCGTGAAATTTTTTGTTCTCCCGAACCACCCCGTCGCATCGCATCGCCCGCCTGCGCTATTACTACTCAACTCCTAAGTGTCCTAGACTCCTAGCCTGTAGCTAGCTGAGACTTGGGGCTTGGCACAGGCGCGGGCGCGGCGTGCGGCCGGCTTCAAAGAGAATGTAAACACTAGCGCGGGCGCGGCGCCGACGACGGCACTGTGGCGGCGCGGTGTTTTATGTAGGTAGCTCGAGTAGTACCTCTAGGTATTTAGTAGGTATCCGTACATATACCTAACCACTATCCCTCACCCATTCCTAACTCGTATTATTTGAATTTTAAGTGGGTAACAAAAATTTATTATACCTACTTATGTACCTACAAAGTGAGAAAATAATATATCGTAAAATCAATGTGGCAGTCGGGTGAAAGCGATACACTATTGATAACGTATGTAGGTATGTACCAGCGGGGCAATTGCGTAACACATTATCAATCGGAATCTGAAGAACTTATGAAGCAATGGATTAGCAATTTGCTTGAAAATAATTCAGATTCCGATCGATAGTGTGTTACGCAATTAGGGTGCTGGTTTTTTATCGTACTAGGCTATTGGCATACTTGTGCTAGCTTTTCCCCACGCTTTTACCCGCTTTCCCGTAGGAACCTATCCTACTGCTCCGCTCCCATGAGTCGCAGTGTGATGTTTCATAACCTATAACATAATCTTTCTCAATAAATAGGCTACCTGACAAAAAAAAACTTAAACTGGTACCTAGTTTGTAAGATTCAAACTTTTTAGCTTTTGTAGGTACTTATAGATATTTATATCGGTAGGTACTTATAGTAGAACTATATTATAATATAGCACTATTATACCACATTATAGATATAATGTCTATCTATAGATTACTAAATCTACGAACTGGCAGCAGCTGATCTTAGGACGTAGCAAAATACTTATGCCGCGCCGCGCATCGCTATTCGTCATTGCCTTTGAAGCGCCTCGCACTCACGTCTGAGGCGCGTTGTGGCGCGAGAACGCGACTTCACTAAGACGAAGCTTTTCACTCCTAAACCACTGAATCGCAGGCAAAAGCTAGTACTAAAAAAAATAAAACGGTATATGAATAAATGCATTACTTTTATAAAATAAATAAATAATAGTGTGTAGGTAAATTACTTTATTATTACAGGGTCAAATTAAATTAGCTAGCGAAACTGCAGACGTGATGGGTATCGTTATCTAAACACGATAAAATAAAAGTCAAAAAGATTTGATGTATTTTTTGGGGGTCAACGACCGCTTCTAAAGTTATTACTTGAAGTATGACATAGAAAATCTGTTTTCTTTTGTTTTATCGTATTGAGAAATCGATACCAAACACGTCTGTGAAGTTTACATAAAAAAAAACTGTATATTTAAACTTATATTTACAAGTACCTCCTACACTGTGCGGTAGTGCGGTCGTTGACTCCACTCAAAAGTCATAAAATTATTATTTTTTTGTTTTATCATGGTTAGATAACGATACCCATCACGTCTACGGAGTTTCACTTGCTAATTTAATTTGACCCTGTATATGTATGTATAATGTTGGTTTTTTTATGGAACAGATCCAAAAGAGAATTGGCGAATGGGACGAAAGGGGCGCCTAAAACTAAGTGCCCATCGCAAAAAAAAGTTCAAAAGAACACTGAGGGGATGTTTCTTCAATAAAGAAAATGTGCCTCCTGCACCGGATACGTCCCAACCGTAAGTATTATTTTGAGTGTATAATTGACATATTACTCATATTAGGTCGTTACCATCCCCTCAAATTCACGTAGACCAAAATTAAACATTTTTACCCGACTACGGCGAAGCTAAAAGGAGGGTTATGATTTTGACCAGTAGGTATGTATCTATCTACGTATGTAAGTATGTATGTATGTTCATCTGTTCCCTCATAACTTAAAAACTACTTGTCATAATTAGACAAATGAAAATCAAAAACAAATTGACGGCACGGTTGGCGTAGTGGTTAAGCGAGTGACTGCTGCGCTGTGTGTCGCGGGTTCAATTCCCGCACGGAACAAATATTTGTATGACCTACAAGTAGTTGTTCCGGGTCTGGGTGTTTGTGTATGTGAGTTTAAATGTTTGTAAACGCACCCACAATACAGGAGAAATTCCTAGTGTGGGGCAAATTAAAAAAAAAAAAATATTAAATAAGCCCCAAAATGATTAAATAAAAAATAAGTTTGAAAACTAAAACCCGAGTTCTGAAAAGGATGAAACAAGAAAGTGCCTTCCCGTGGTTGCATGCCGCTGTACTAACATACATAATATAAGCTATAGTAGCATGCGACCACGGGAAGGTACTATCTTGTTTCATCCTTTACAGTACCTATTCAGGTTTTAGTTTTTATAGAAGTGGTTTTATAACTGGGTCAGTTTATTGTGAGGATGGGTCTGGGATGGTGTGTGGTTGGATGGGTCTTGAAATTGTCTTCATTTATATATTCTCTTTTTTTTTTTTCAGATCGACACTAAAGTCATTCGAGCAGAAGTACATAAAGCAATTTCTGCACAATTTCAAAATGTTCCTGGAGTAGGTAAATGAATAGATTTTGCTTTTGAAAATAAAATTGTGAGTAAAACCTACTTGTAATTCTTTTTTCTTTTATAAATTCTAAATGCTCAAAATTACATTCAAATGGATCATGTCAAATATTTTTCAATTTTTGAAATAGATAAGCAATACTCACTATCCTATTTCTGTCTAAAGTTGCACAATCATTCATATCACAATTGTCGGTTCCAAAAGAGAAAAAGAATCATTTTCTACAAGTACCGTGCGTACACGAGCTAATATAATTTGACGTGCCTATATACCTACCGCCGAAGACCGACGTGAGGACTATCGGATCGCCGCCCACGCCGGCGCGTCCCCTGCGCACGGATCGTGCCCCTCGGACGCCCTCTCCACCACAGAGTACTTTTACTACTCGCCGCCACTCCGCTCCAAATCTCAACGCCAAATGCATAATAATAAGTATTTGCATATGTAATGCATGCCATTTCTTTTTTTTCTTTCACGCCGCGCATTTTAGTTATTAGTGTTTTAAATCTATTGTTATTATTAGTGATAATAAAAATTTATATTTTATTTTATAGTAGTGTTTAATTAATAGGTATATCTAAACCTACTCTATCACACTACAAAACCACCCTTATAATAATTGAGTAAGCAAGTGACAACTCTTGTAGCAATCTACCGCTACTCACTCAACATTACGAGATTGATACCTACTACCTACATAGTACCTACATACCTATTATCTATGGTGTGCGCTCGCGACACCGTACACTCATCATACGCTCAGGGTTTATCATTTTTATACCTACCAGGTGATTTGAAAGTAGTCATGAATACGAACAAGTTTCATTATGGGTCCAACCCTGAAATATGAAAAAAACTCAGCTGGCAGGCAAGGTTGGCCTCATAGTAAAAGTTGTTTATATTGATGCATAATTTCATCACGTAAAGCACAAAGCACGTAAACGGCGGCAGTTGGTATTTTGAGCGTAAAGTATGTCCCATCATCCTACGACATTTCTAAAAAATCCTGCTGTATATTACCTACTTGGTTCATTGATTCATTCTATTTGCTTGCAAAATACTTAATTTCATTCAATTTTCAGTAGGTAGGTAAGTACAATAGGTAGGTGTCCCCAGATAACAAAAAAAAAAGGTACGTCCCTACATGATGTACGGAGTCGATGACTTGCCACGGATGTAGTACCTAGGTATGGGGCTGTTCATTTCTTACGTAATACAATTTTAACCACTTTCTGACCCCCCTCCCCCAACGTAACAAAAAAAAGACTTGGATGAACCCCCCTTTTTAACCGACTTTAAAAAAGGAGGTTCTGTATTCGACCCGTATGTATGTATGTATGTATGTATGTATGTATGTATGTATGTATGTTTGTATGTCCGCGATTATCTCAAAAACTACTGAACCGATTTTGATAATTCTTTCATTAGTGTGATCTACATACTTTCAGGAAGGTTTTAGTATATAATACATTAGGTAATTATGCTTATGTACAAAGTTATATGCATAAGTGTACTGCATCTCCGGCATTTCTATGCGAATTTTGATAAATCTTCGAGTCGTGTCTTCAATTCTTCAATGCACTAGTGTTAATTGAATTTGTGTGGGGTAGGTACAACTAAAAAGTGAAAAATAAAAACTTTTTTACAAAAAAAACAACCGACTTCAAAAAAAAACACTACAAAGTGAAAAATAACTTTAATTTCGGAAGTCGGTGTCAAATAACGAAAATGCTGAACCAACGACACCGACTTCCGAAATTAAAGTTATTTTTCACTTTGTAGTGTTTTTTTTTGAAGTCGGTTGTTTTTTTTGTAAAAAAGTTTTTTAATCTTACGTAAGATCAGTATCTACCAAAATTGCGTAGAAAAAGTAGCAAAAAATTAAAAACTTATAATTTTTGTTTACTTTTGTGATCTTTCTAAGAACAGTCTAGACCCCTCCCACCCCCACGTAAGAAAAAATAAGACTTGTTATATAGGGGGAAGCCCCTCAAATCGTCTTACGTAATAAATGAACATAACATCATGTGGGATAATCATAGTTTACCCAATAGAATATTATTATTATACTTACCTGCATACCTAGTAGTTATCTACTGTTATAATTACTTACCCCACCAAAAATAACACAAACCGTCTCGTGTCGTGGGCACTAAAATGTAGGCAGGTACCTACCTACCTCAGCGTACGTCTGTGAGTATCTATGTAGGTAGTTACTACTACTTTGTCCGCTAAAAACCTGTACCCAAAAACTTTAGGTAAGTATGTACGGTAGGCTGCAAAAGTGCATGGGTAGTACAGAAACAAAATCGTATGAAGCGAGAAATGACGCCATCTAGCGTAAAACCAGTTAACGACTAACAAAATTGAATTATGCTGTTATTAGATGGCGTTGCTTTGCTTTATATGATAAAATATTTTTGCAGTTCCTTTTTGTCTCTTCAAACATTCAAACAATTTATAATTAATACTTTCTTTTAAAGAAAATTGTTCCTAATTATTAACCTACTATGTTAAAATTGAATATCAATTTATAAGTAGGTAGGTATCTGATTTTCTAAGTTTTAGTTTTCAAACTTGAGAGGGTAGGTTGAATATGAATTTATAAATAATTGGTAGGTGGTATAAATAATACTTAGATCGAAGATTTATGACAGCTCAATTGATCGTTCGCTAAGTTCATTTCGATTACCTCATTCGAGTGCCTTTTGTTCAGTTTTTATTTATGATCAGGCGGATTACTTATTTTACCAAAACGAGCACGAGTTATAATATTGATTTCGTTACAAGAGCTCAAATAATTGCTTTGAATAATCAAGCCAAAAACTTGTCAGAAATAGCCAGAGACCGGTGTAAACGTAAGTAGTTTTATTTTTACACTTTTATATTAAAAACTGCATTATTTTTTTGTTACTATACTACATAATAATCATTATTGGGTATTATATATTTCTGTTTTATTGTTGCAGAGAAAAACAGTTGTTCTTTGAGTACGACGATTTGAAGAGGAGGGTTCTTTGAAACACCATCAAAGAACTGGTAGACCACGACTTATAAAACACATTGCAGCATCAAACCATGATAAGGCAGTATGAAGAAAATGGATTTCTGCCGCCGAACCACTATGCTGGTTTATTTGACACAAGTTTTGACACGGAGCCGCGTCGAAACTTGTGCCGCGGAGGCATGCTGTGAAACCCTTGCTCACGGAAAACCATAAAAGGGCAAGATTACAGTTCGCTTTGGATCACATAAACTTCGATTGGAGTAATGTCATCTTTACAGATGAAAAAACTTTTAAGTCCAGTGAACACGGACGCTTATGTTTGTGGCGTCGAAATAATACGCGATACACAAGTGGTTACGTAGCTACGAGCTAAATAATTACTATTAATACTTAGATAATATTATTTATATTGACTGGAGACCTGGTTATGTGTGTATAAACTATAACTTACGTATTTTTAATAATTTAAAAAGTTATGAACACTTAAACTTATAGTTTATAGTTTAAACTTATTAAACAACATAGTTTTTAGTTTTTTATGTTGCCTACTAACCATTTGATATGTTTTTGTGCAATTTTGTAGTTTTTAGCCTACTTATTTAGTATCCATTTAATCCGTTTGACCTTTGTAATAAAATAACCTGGTCTCCTGTTTGTTTTTATTGAGGTTACATAAGCTTCAATCCTCTTTCCGATTTTGGAAACGAATACTTAAGCTATCGCCTCAATAACTTCATAATATTATAATGTTATACCTATTTAATAAACTGACTATTAAATTTGAATAATAAACTGTAAGAAATAAACCTCTATAATTTTTTATAGTGCCTTTTTTTGCGAGCCCACAAGGCGAGCCTGTTTACCTGCAATGAATCTGCTCTTTTTTCCTGTTGCTAAGTAACTACCTACCAATTCGAATATTAAATTAATTATTAAAATACCCACTCGTTAGCTTAATACATATATTCCTATCGGATTCTATTATTATTTTTATCATTTAAGCTACGTATGCTGGTAATTGTAATGTGACAATTAGATAAATGTATTAGCCTTGTAATTCCTTCGTTTCTTCCTAACTCCTTACTTACGTTTCGTAAATTAGTCATAGTTGTGAAGAAACCAACGCCATCTAGTTTATTTTCGAAAAGTTGAATTCAAACGTTCACGGGAAAATAGACACTAAGGTACCCATGCAATTTTGCTGGCGACTGTACATACTATATGAAAACCATCTTGATGTGTTACTTGTTTTGAAATTCATAAATCTCTAGATCATACTCAAATTATTATTAACTAGCTGCCCGGCGCGACTTCGGACACCACGCGAGTGGTGTCCTACACCAACCCCTACTCTTCTCATACCTTACTCCTACGCTACCCCTTACCTACTCTTACCCTACCCTACACGATCAATAGTAGTAGCTAAAATTAAAAAAAAAATAGCTTACGTCCTATTCTTAGACCTACTGAATATACACAGAATTTCATAAGAATCGGTCAAGCCGTTTCGGAGGAGTTTTGTTACAAACACTGTGGACACGAGAATTTTATCGCTGCGCTGCGTGGAGCCACAGCGGCGCGGCGCGGCGCGTCGTCGGCGTGTATTTTTTGTTTGAACTACTGACATTTTTAATTTCGTAATATCTTTTGAATGGAATGTCTGATTTCAATAATTCAAAAAGTAACCAACAGGTATTGATACAGTCTTGAATACAAAACAATTTATTTGGATAAGAATTAGTACAAAAGTATGGATAACATAGTCTGATTTTGATCGGCATTTCTATCAACTTTTACAATGTAAAAAAGTAGTTATAGTGACATGAATACAATAGTTGGACATATGGTCTCGCGAAGTTTTTTGTAGATATTGATATGTTCTATAATATTGTAGAACATTTTTTTGTTCTATAATCAATACTTTCCGCAGCGCATGCGATGAATGACATTTCATGGCTATTTTTTTACACTTTGGGTTGGTGTTAGTAGAGATTTCTAAGGATCTCTAATTATTTCTAGTAATAAATATAGCCTATGTTACTCAGTGATAATGTAGATTTCTAACGGCAAAAGAATTTTTGAAATCGGTCCAGTAGTTTTTAAGTTTATTCGTAACATACAAAAATACAAATCTTTCCTCATTATCATATTAGTGTAGATTATATTATTATTAGTGTAGATTCGAAACTGTTTATTTAGATAATGAAAATAGTTGTGTCAAGAATCAAGATTGTTTACCTAATGGTTTAGGTATTGATAAACAAAATAAGACAGGTAAATCATTTTAAAAACAATATAGAGGTAGTCAACTAAAATGATAATAATTACATTTATTATCTAATAGGTACGGCATAAACAGTAGGTAATAATATCAATCGCCCGACCGACCGCGCGTCCGGCGGGAAATATCTGTTGAATGGCGGTGCATGTCAATGAGAATGTAAACACTAGCGTTATTGCGCATGTGTGCATCGTCTAACGTGTCGTTTCAGTTCGGAACGGTGTTTGTGACTGTGAAGTAGACGTTGTGTGTGTATACTATCGCCTAACTGCTCATCACTGATACTATCTCTGTCAGACACGATGCCAGATGAGACAGCGTGCTTTTTGGCCACGCCCACCTTTGCGTTCGAGCTCGCATTGTGTTTCGCCTTAAACGTTATTTTTCCAAAAGAATCAAAATATTAAATGAAAAATGTATAAATGATTAAATATCATCCGTAACATTTGCAAAGAGAAGCATTTGCCAAATAAATGTTTGTAAAGCGAGTGTTTATAAAATAAAACATTTGCGGAATGAGTTGTTTGTGAAATAAATAGTATACGAAACGTTGGTCATAAACTAAAAAATTGTCAATGGAGTTTTGGTGAAACATTAGTGAACCATGTTTGTATGTATGTATGTTTGTATGTATGTATAATTGTTTGGCACGCTCTGCAGCCTGAACGGCTCGATGGGTTTTAGCTTGAGAGGTGTCGTTAGATTCGTATTTACTCTGAGAGTGACACTGGGTATATCAAAATTAAAAAAAAACCAAAATGGCGGACTTTTGGCGCTATATTACGCCTTCAAAAAAAATTTTTTTTTTCAAAACCCATCGAGTACCTAGGGTATCACAATAAAGGGTTTTAAAAGGTGATTACAATAATATATGCAACTTATATGGTAAAAAGTAATTCAAAGTGACAAATCGTAAAAAACACGTACCCAGAACTAAATCGTCTGCGAAATCTTTCACATTTGTAGGTAAACTACAAAGCTGGAAATAAAAAAAAGTAATTAAATTAAATAAAAATGTTGGAAGCAGGCGGGGCCCATACCATTATTATAGTTTCAAACTCAAATGGGTCCCGCCTGCTTCCAACTTTTATTTAGTTTAAAATGGGCTTGTTTTTACCCGACTGCGCCAGAAGGAGGGTTATGTTTTTAGGTTTTCAGTTAGTTTTAGTAGAAGGTTGCAGTCGGGTGTTTTAATTTTTTTAATTACTTTTTTTTAAACTACATATCTTTATTTTTAACTTTGCGGCTAGTCATATTCTTCACTAAATTACCAAGCTTAAAAGGTGATCTTCAACCATGTCTTCAACTCATGTGTGTTTTCATTGTGTAATTGCAATAAACATTTTTTTTATTTTACATACCTAGTTAAATAACAATGTGATAATAAAGCCTAGTTTGCATAACGAGTAACGACTGCAGAATAACTGAACGTTGTTCATGATTCCCGTTCGGCCACTCACCGCTAGGTGGCACTAGTAGTAGGTGTTTGTGTTCGTTCAATATTATTAATCATCATTTTTTAATGATTTTGTCATTAATTTGGTAAACTGATGTTGACGTTATGAACTTACTATTTGAGTTATTTAGAGCTGTTTTTTTACAGGAAACTACTTAATGAGATTTGACACATTGTTAATTATTTTCTGCTACTGTGTGCAAATGCGCCCTAAGTGAATAGTATTTTTATTTACAAAACGTTATCATATTGGACAATTTTTTTAATACAACATAACTATAATTTCGACAACGTTGACAACGACTCCGTGGCGCAACGGTAGCGCGTCTGACTCCAGATCAGAAGGTTGCGTGTTCAAATCACGTCGGGGTCAAACATCTGTTTTTGGTAGAAGAAATTGAGGGATTTTTTATTTTATTTTTAAATTAGGGTTAAATTGTTACAAAATAGTAATATTTTTTCTATCACTTGTGGGTTTTTCTATCTCTTACAATATTTTTGTTTTAGGGCAGCAAAATTTGGAGATGCCGGGGATCGAACCCGGGGCCTTTCACATGCAAAGCGAACGCTCTACCACTGAGCTACATCCCCTACTGATAACAATTATGAAATTACGTACCCATAGTTTCCGGTTACTGAATAGAGAATTGTCAAACTATGTAGCCCACACAATCCAAACCCTTTTTTTTACCCGACTGTGCCAGAAGGAGGGTTATGTTTTTAGAGAGTAGGTACCTATGTATGTATTTTTCGTCAATTTTTGTTGGGCCTATTCGCCGAACAAAAAAAATTATCTTCGTTCGCAGCAGGTAATGTTAAAAGTAGACTGGTAAGTTCTTAACTTCAAATTGATGAAATGATTCAGAAACCGTATGTGTGAGGCTTTCCATGTAACAGCAGTAACAGCATAAAACAGGCAGACGCTAAAAAAAACAATAAACCTTGGCGAACCGAATCGATTAGGTGGACCCAGTTAGGTACACGTATCGAAGCGTTCACCTGCCCGGTGTCACAGAGTACTACCGGTGTCCCGGAGTGTTGTGGCCGTAGTAGTAGATCTGCCGCCATGACGCCGTTCGTCGTGCGGCACGTCGCGCCGCGCCGCCGTACCACCGCACTACTCGGTGATGCTAGATCATGAGTCATTCTATTCCAGACACAAGAAAGAAAGTTTTTTTGGCACAGTACAGATAAACCGTTCCGTGTGACCCGGGCAGTGGCAGCGCCGTGTAATGATGATAATAAATATATTATAGGTATTCAGTGCTTACTGCAAGAGAGCAGCGTGCTTCTTACTTATCTACCGAATTCGTTGCGGCACAAAAGAGTAATCACGAATGCGGTAAAATTGAAGATAAGTGAAATAATTTCCTACTTAAGTAATTCGTTACTAAACTAAAAACTTAACTTTTATCATTTGAAATCAAAATAAAACAAAAGTTTACGAACTTAAGTAAGCATGTAACTTTAATAGTTTAATCCCTGAACCATTGTATTTTTTGTCATTTATATTAAGGTAGGTACCTCTTACAGAATATGCTACTCACTTTAAAATTGAATATATATCACTTCATAATAATCGTTACACCATTTTCAAGCAGAAGTCGTCATTGTCTATCCGTTTAGGTACATAGGTAATTAATAAAACAATGTACCTAAGTATTAAGAACTAAATAAAATACGAACATCTACGTAGAAGTGACATCTCGAGTTATTCCCCGGACACTGTGGTCTGCAATATGCAATAAATAAGGTACCTAATTAGGAGAACCATAAATGTGCCACGTCATTCATGTTATTAACAAGTGTCACTTCTACGTAGTATTAATAATTATGAAAACAATAAAACTTTCCAAGTCGTGTAGGTACTGCGACTGCGGTAACTTTGCCTCTTGCTCATCAGTTCCCACTAACCTTACCTGCAACGTCCATACTTGGCACATTATGGCATTCTTGCATTGTTTGCTCTTTAGATACTAATCACTCTATCCTTTACTTTCAGGTTGACAAACCAACATTTCACTGTCTATTACCTCAACTTCTTTTGTATGTTTTATATTTTTGCATTTTCTTTATCAGCCTTCGTCCATCAATTTGAAAACCAGTCTTAAGTTTGATGCTTACAACACGTCAATCTACCCTTAAACCATACCAGCACTATGAGCAAGTTGCATGTGAACGCAGCAGCACAGACGCGTCGCGTGGCTCACCGCGTCTCCGCCTCCATGATGAACTCCGTCATCATCATCTCCATGGAGGGCGCGACGCCGTGCGCCACGCACGCTTGCTTGAAGCACTCGGCCACGTGCAGGATGCGCCAGCAGTGGTCCTCCTCGTGGTCGAACTGCTTCTCGCACGAGTGGATCAGCGACACCATCTGCTGCGCCAGCACCTGGCCTGCACACACGTATACAGACATTATAATCTGAAGATATTACGCTGCCTCACTGCCTGGTACGAATAGGACTATTCGAGGAAAACATTCATTTATTATTTCTTCTGAGGATAATTCACTAAAGCATAACCCCGCGTCCTAACCAAACGCGGCCGCGTACTGGCGCGACGATCGCTTTTGGTGAGGACGCGCTCTAAGAGATGTAGATATCGCTAGAGAGTGTATACTGCCGGCTCTTCTTTCTAGGTAAATAATTTGATCTGAGAATTCGACAAAGGTAAAATAAGGTTAGACTTGCCGTTGGGGAAGGAATGTATGAACTGCTCGGTGTTCTCGTGGTGCATGCGGCTGGAGTCGGTGAGCAGGTTGAAGTGGCGGCTCATGCATTGGATGGCGCAGCCCAGCTCGCGGTGCTCGAACTTGAAGTCGTCGCGCCAGAAGTGGAAGAACTCCTCCATCTTCTCCTCGGTCAAGTCACTCTGGTGGAAGCAAGGAGGTTGCGCTCAGTAAGGAAGGGTGATCGATTAGTTATGACGTACATCCAGTGTACATACCTACAGGTTATTGAATGCAACTCCTACCTACTTAGGTCTTCATAATGTTTCAATGGAGCTAATTCTTTGTAGATGCTTCCGTAATCACAGATCAAAGATTGGGTCATCTAAAAGGCTTCGGTTCCATTACAAATGAACCTATCGTTCTATGAAAACAAGCAGTCGTTGTGGAATTTGACTTTGTTCATCATCACTAACGAGAATGAGTAAATAATGTATGCTGGTCACCTCTTGTCGACACTTGTCGAGCGCCTGCCCGAAGCCGAGGGTGACGTCCTTCAAGACGCTGACGTCGGCCAGCGCGCCCGCCACGGCCAGCAGGACCAGCGCTCGCACCACCTCCTGCATCATGACCAATGACTTCTGACTCAAACTGGTGGCTGTCCACGCGCGCGCGCTCATATAGTCGGCCGCTAAGTAGTGAGGGCGGCCCTACTGAGCAGTGCAGCCTAATGTGTGTCATCAGGTGGGAGGTACTGATCACATACATTGCTAGTATGGTTTTTTTACATTGTAAGCTTGTACTTGTTTGTATGGTTGTGAATGAGAATAGGTATGCATACTTTGTATTATATTGGTAGGATTGCCTTCATGTTGATGGTGCGCCTGTTTAACTATGACAGCAACAAGTTATTCTCGCGTCCAACGCTTCCATTAGAAAGGCAATAGGGCCAACAAAGGCGCGGGTACTACTGGCAATATACGCATTCCGCGCGTATACCTAGTTGCCAGTGGAGTAGATTAATGTATGTAGATAAAGAGTATGTACATACCTAGAAATGTTGTCAATGTACTTAATAAAAAAAAAGATCTAGCTCATGGGGCGTGTCTACCTAACGTAGTGTTTACACATGTGACCTCAGCACGAGAGGGACATCATCAGGCGCCCGCTTATTAGCGGCCGGTAATTAGGCCTCATTAGGTCAGTAAATAATTGAGCGTTTTTTATGATAACATGTCATTCATGCAGAACTTCATTGTCTCCTAGTACACCTTGATTTATGTTTGTTTGTACGTTACATTATGGCGTGGTACTTGCGTATATACATACCTGTGTGATTCGCATCTTATAATTATTCTATTTCGTAAAAATTTTCTTATTTTTCTAGTCTTGGATTTAATGTCTTAAACTATTAATAGCGTTTGTAACGAGTGCTTGTGACAGAACATTCGAGTGATATAATAATGACATTTTAATCGGAATGAACAAACTTCTAATCCTAACTATTATTATAAATGCGAAAGTAAGTTTGTTTGTTAACTTTTCACGCCTAAACCACTGAACCGATCATCCTGAAATTTTGCACATACGTTGTCAGGTGTACAGAAACGGACATAGGGTACCTTTCATCCAGAAAAAAAGTGCTATTTCTGAGGAAAACAACAACAACGTTATTATGATAATAGATGGCACCACGTGTCTATTGAACTTTGTCACATTATTTAATTCTGAGGCGGTACGAAGTTTGCCGGGTCAGCTAGTCTACATCTTCTATTCTATACTTATAATAAATCTGTAGAAGTGAACATTCTGTACATTGAAAATATCAAAAAAATATATGGCAGGGGTGTTACTAGACCGACACCGAACCCAAAAATGTGATTAAAAAAATGTTTGTCTGTCTGTCTGTTTGTTCAGGCATCACGCAAAAACTACCGGTTCGATTACGATGAAACTATGTATAATTATTCTTTAATATCCTGGGCACCACACAGGGTACATGTTATCCCATCTTTGTAGTATCATCTTTTTAGTAAATTGTCTGAAAATAGAACACGACCAATTAGAAGGCAGTATACAAATATGCTACGTGTTAGTGTTCATAACACTGCATTATTTGGGAAAAGTGTTTTAGGTATGTGCCCGATTATCTTTAACAAAATACCTGATGGAATAAAAAACGAGGCCATTCCATTGTTTAAAAAGAAATTGTCAGTCTTATTAATTGATAAATGTTATTACTCCATTAGTGAATTTTTAAATGATAAAACTTTTTAGTTACCTACCTAATTAATCTAATTATATTATTATCCTGACATCTTTAATTCTTTATTTTATTTTATTGACCATATTGTAAGAATTTTCACAGTTTTCACAGAATTTTGACAGTATTTTAGACTATTAAGCACTTGTGCTAAATGTTTGCATGCCTAATTTAAGGTAGAATGTATAAGGATCTCTAATTATAAAACATCTGCATTTTTTGTACCTTATTTCTATGCAAATAAATAATTATTCTATTCTATTCTATTCTATCCCGGAAAAGTATATACAATAAAAAACAAACTTAAGTTTGCGGTTCGATCTCTAGACCCGATTACTGTACCAACCGCAAATAATAAGTTTGTCGTAGGTTACGTCACCCGCAGTGGAGTTCACTAAGGGGCGCTGCACACGGCTAAGGGGCCATCTCCACGAGCGAGAGAATCGTGACGGATCCGCGACGTCGCGCTTCTATCGTCGGGTCGTCTCCAAGAACGAGCGATTATTCCGCCA
Source organism: Amphipoea oculea (assembly GCA_945859645.1). NCBI lineage: Eukaryota > Metazoa > Arthropoda > Insecta > Lepidoptera > Noctuidae > Amphipoea > Amphipoea oculea. Next base: position 21,711,387 of record OX243878.1, on the reverse strand, counting down.
GCGTATCGTCGCGACTGGTAACGGAATCGCCGCGTGCCCGCGACGACTCGTAACGGAATCGCCGTGTTTCCGCGACGAGGCGTTGTGCAGTAGTTTTGTTGAAAGAGTTCAGTTAGGTGCCAGACGAGAGCGAAATAAGTAGCGTCTCAGTCAATAAATAAATTATTTATTATGGATGTAGTGTTTTCTGGGGTGCTTGTGCCAGTACGCTAGTGAATATGCAGTTATTGTTATTAAGAAAGGAAAAAAAGCGCCGTTGGTGGACACATCCTATGTTACTACGTCTTGAAAGTCATGGACATTTCCATGTGAATTATGAAGAATATCGAAATCATGCAGATTGGTTTGAAGATGAATATTTAATCCTAACCTAACTAAATATACCCTTTTATTATTATTTTTTTTTACGTGTAGAAATGCTCATGCATTCTGCACTACGGACTACCACGGGGAGATAGTACAGTTATGTGGGACTCTAACTCATTAAAACTCCACGGTGTCTTCCTCTGTCGCTTACGGCGGGAACACGGGCACGCGTTAGCACTCATCCGTGAACCCGCCGCGGCTAGGCTGTCCGTCACCGGACCCTACTCTGGGGAGTATTCCCCATTATGGGTGCACCAGAACACATAGCACGCCGTGACCACCCCAGGGACCAAACCAGCACATGGGCGCCAGACAACCCCGTGTCTGGGCACCCTTGGTCCACCTGCGACGGGTCAGGTCATTGGCCCCGCCGCCTGCCAATTTTCGGCCACAGAGGACAGGGAGAACGGCCAACGTCATACCAATACTCCTCCTCCCCTGCGGCCCCACCGCGTCCGCCATCAGACGGTGGCGACCCCGTCAAGGCCGCGGAAGGTACGGAGAGCGGCGCACCGCAATACCGGCACTCCTCTCCCGCCGCGGCCTCCAACCCTCAGCCGCGACGCCTCCCATACGACATTGCGGCCCGCCTCAGCTGTTGTACTTGTTGGCCGCTACGTCGTCGGCTTACAGGCAAAAGCCCTGACGAGCGGCCCCTCCTCGGGTTCCTCTTCACTTCACCGTGGGTGACCAAGCCACGGCTACTGAGCCTCCCCCGCCTCGACAATGCGGGAACCCACCGGGGGGGAACTAAATATATCCTAACCTAACTAGAACTATTAACTCACTAAAATATGGCGTCGAAATATTCCTCCGCATCGCCACGTTGATTGGCAATAGGTAGTTATACTCTGGCCAAGGTAAAAGCCAACCCTTGGGTCAGGGGAAGTGTCAACCAGCCGTTTGGAGATTTCATTGATAAGCAATGAGCACTCGAACCCCACAGCCCGAGGGTTTCAACGCCAAACGGCTCGAAAATATAATTACCGACAAGGTTATTATACTTTCGCTGCTAGAGGTTTTCCGCCACCGCAGCAGCAGCGCCAGCACAGCACGCCGAGACAGGAAGATGTGATGGCGTAAGACTATCGACACACGTTGCGTCCCACACAAAAGGCCTACCCACCTTCCATGGAAATAAAGACATACATACCGTCCGATATCTTGCCATCGTTGCATGCCGTGCCATTGGACTGTTATACAGCTAGAACGCCGACGGTGACAAGAGCTCGTCTGATGATGACATTAATGTTCGCGTGCCGCGATAAGCGACCCGCACTTCGGCTGCAAGACAGGCCGTGGTGTCCGAGGCTGTTGAGAACTTAGCCAGTGACGGCGATGAGGAGAACAATAAGGAGCTCCTACTCGCAGGGAAGCAGCGAGGCGGAAAGTAATGTCGTCGAACAAAGTGCCTATGTTCGACGAAGGTAGTGCATGAAGCTAAAGACCCGACTCCCACTTACCCATAGCCAGCAGGCGCGCACGTTCCGTAATAGTAGTGGACGAGTCAAGTAAATTGTTTTGTACTGCTCAGCAGAGCGGCTCATAGTACGGCTATGAGTGCCGTGGACCGAGGATATAAAGGCTGGTAAACTAGAAATTTTGCGGACGCCGAGGCCTCCCATACGAATGGGAAGAGTAGCTTGTGCCCAAGCTCGGTCGTCTATAGCTACATTTAAAATAGAAGTTAATGTATGGTATGCCTGATAATTTGGTCCATTTTGTCTAAAAGGTGAGTGTGTGCTTAATTAATTGTTAAGGGTAGTTCTTCAGGGACAAAATTTTCGATGTCTGTGGGTATATTTCTGTAACCAACTAACAAAACGGCATGTAATTTTTTTTGTACAGTTTAGCTTTATCCCTTACTAGGACAAATGACATTTTTTTAAATATTTGCTGTCTAGGTACAAAATAAAAATATTTGAAGTTCGTTCTTCTGATTCATATAACGCGTCCGTTTGCCATTTTCCGGAACAAAATGGTCGATATCGCATTTTCCCTTTGATACATCAATATAAATTATAATTATATCGAATGGAAATGTGGTCCTCTAACAAAAAAAAATGTATATTAGTTATAACTACGTTAGTGTGTTTATAAATAAGTAAATTTGAAGTGTCCGGCGTATAATACTGATTATTTATTATTATTTATTTATATATACTTTATTGTACACCACAAAAATACCCACTTGACCGTACTTGATCGGGTAATAATAATGAGTCTGACTTACCGCGCGGCCCAGCCAGTGGATCTATTCCTATCCAATACCAAGAGCTAATACCATTTGGTATTAGTTTATTTCCGAATTTATTTCCTATTCCCAACGAGTACCACATTTTAAAACCAATACCAAAACAAGTTTGAAGAAATTAGGTACAGTCAGGTTCAGTAAAATTAAAATGCTTTGAGTGATTTTAAGTAATGTTTAATCAAGATTAGGGTTTGAATATAAATCACATATTGATTTTTCTTTTATTTTGTCATTTTTAGAGATTTAGAGATATTAGATACTTTTATTTTACTATTCCAAGTCCAACAATTATAATATTATATACAAACAATCAAATAGTAACATTTTTCAGTACTTATTAATTAACTGTGATACTTACCTAGTATGTAAAAGTATAGAGCGATGCTCGAGTATAAAATATCACAGATAAACGACTTGGTGATGATATAATTGCGTATCTCAATAAAAAATCACGTAAAAATTTGGCAAAATTCGAATATGAATAGTTAAAGTACTGAAAATCTAACTAAATCATAAAATATCACAAATAATCAACTTTTAAAAATAATAAAATATATGATTCATTTATTTTATTATTATTAAAAGATAAAATATGATTCATTTGAACTACTTATTTGTTAGTTTGGAACGTTTTAGACTTTTAGCATTCAATTACGATAGTATAGTATGTAAATGTTAGAAAATAATATAAAACTTTGTGTAGCTGAGTGTACAAAAAGTCACGTTTTGGTATTCGTTAGTAATAGATTTTTTATTTAAAAAAATGTGGTACTCGTTGGGAATAGAAAATAAATTCGGAAATAAACTAATACCAAATGGTATTAGCTCTTGGTATTGGATGGGAATAGATCAGCCAGTGGTGCAACTGACAAGCTAGAAGGCGGACGTGCGGCTGGTTGGCTTAGATCCCGGAGTTACGAAGGAAACATCTGATTCATCTGTGTTCGGTTCAGGTGGCACTATGATTACAATGCCTACTTTTTTCTTATTAGCCTGTGACGTCCCACTGCAGGGCAAAGGTCTCCCTACTCTCTCATGAGAGAGTAGGGGTTTAGACAAATTAACCCACCGCGCTTGTCTAGTGCGAGTTGGTGGGTGTACAGTGGACCGCCTGACTGGGTCCGTGGGCACCGCCTTTGACGTGCTAGATGTTCATCAGCCGCCGCCCTGAGTTGATATCCTGCACTTATATTGACTGTTCCATCCGAGCCTATTTGGATGTATTTATCCCATAGCCTACAGGTGGCGTTCTACATTTAGTTCAATACTAAATGCACGACAGTTTAAAGTCATATCGAGAGCAATGCCTACCTTATAAAATTTATTTAATTGTTTTAAAACTTCAATGTATGTTTCGTGTGATGCTTTTGGGTTATAGATTCGTGTAGAAAAATGACAATAATGAAGTCTGTATGTATGACGAGTTATGCATGATTGTAGGCAAAATTCTGATACAACTGTGCCTGATTCGTATGGTCAATACCCCATATAAATAATAAAATAAATTAGATTTCCCCTCTTCAGCACGAAAAGAGTGCTTTTGTTGCATTATAATGTCCAATTTTTGACCGTGTACAAGTCAGTAGTTCTAGTCTTATTTATTATTATTTACCCTTTTGAATAATTAAAAAATGACAGGAGTATAAACTTGTTCTAAATATTGCACTTTTGATATGTCATACTTAGTCTTCGTTAAGAATTAATAATTATTGTTTAGAATTAACAATCATAACTAACGGTGTATTTATTAATTTTTATTTCTGTTTCTGATTCATCTGGGCACAAAATATTCGAACGTCGATATCTTGAAAACTACTTTATAAAAACGAGTCCCTCATACCAACATATGTTATTTGGTATACCTATTTTCATATGAACATGTGTTACAGAGCTGAAAGTGAAATTAAATTTTGGCCATATGGAACAGTCGAAGAATCAAATTTACCGAACTACCCTTACACACTTCATAGTGTTTCACAACACTTTATTGACTGCTAAAAGACCTATGTATTAAAAGTTAGGATTCAGAACATCTGTTTTTCACCGATAAATGCCTCAGCAAGTTAGGCGCCTGATTTTTCATAGCGGTATGTTAATTCATCCAGTTCCGCGGACTCGCCTCCAGTTCGTGTGAACGCGGTCACGTTCCGTGCCGGATGCAGCGCATACGGCACGGCGGCGCGGTCCCAGGCGTAATGCCTGTAATTGCGCTAATTGTGGCAACACGGCTCTCGTTACAAGCATGCACGGCGCCTCATCATGGAGGATCCTCACCCTCGCGCGCTGCGCTGTCTCCTCGTGCAGGAAGGGCGCAGTGGTTTAGTAGATTATGGGTTTGGGTTAGGTTGGCAACATAGATATAATTAGGTATATTTCTATGGATGGCAATGTTGGCTTAGGGTCTCACGTAACCAGTCGGGGATGGGGAAGGAACGTAAGTTCCCGCGACCCCCCGCGTTGGTGTGAGATGGAACACCGGGGTGGTTTTTAATCAGTAAGAGTCTGACAGACCCCGCCGCCCGCCCCAGGGCGGCGGACATCCATGACGATTTTCCACCCTGGAAATAAAAATAGCAATGGCACTCAGGGAGTGCCGACAGAAGTGAAAACAAAACACAAACAGAATATTATACTTTGCCATCACTCACTAACATATCGGATATACATTAAAACCGAGTAGGTACATCCCGAGGACAGCCGAACACCGGTGTCGCTTACGATAACAGTGGCGCGAATTCAATGGTTTCTTCCCATCTCAAAAAATGCCCGATGCACCTAAAGAAGTTTTCACTTAAAAAAAAGGGTCTCAGGTAAAGTGCGCCGTTTCAATAAATTCCGGAATAAACATACTGTCAGTAACATTACGATGTCATTTATTCAATACATCAGCCATGGATTTGCCATCGGCAAAAATGACGAACTTCCTTACAAACCTTTCTCACCTTTCTTGTATAAGGAACTCTTGGGCATTTCATACTCCTAAAGTCAGCTGTTTAGGCAGTGCGTTGTCTGTCAGTTCATTTAAGATTTTGGTAAAGTAGATTTTGGAGATTATGATTCATTAGCTCTATATGGGGTGAATTTTGAGATTGCACTACCTACAGGGCGAAAACCAACACTATGACAAATCGAGCAAAGTGCTAGTTTTGTTGAATCCATACAGCACAAAGAATATGCAGTTAGAGTTAGGTACAGCTTCTCTAGATATCACAAGCTGCATGAAAGGAAAGCATCGACCGCGCACGAGCAGCTCTACGTCATCAATACGGAGTGGTCGGTGCGTGGGCGCAGGCGATGCGTGTTGGCTCATCTGTCGGGGGGCCTACAGCCTGCAGCCAGCCGCCGCGGTGCATCCTCCAGAGCGAGTTGAGGCGACGGCGCCGGGCGCGCGGCGCGTAAGGCCCGGCGCCCATTATCGGCATCGGCAAGGAAAAGGATCCTTCGGCATCCTACATGCAAGCACACACTATCGGCAATTATGCTTTGGCATGCTGCAACGTTCTTAGGGACGACGAGGCGTCCTTAAGGATGCCGCACCGTCCTGTAGCTTGCCGAAGCGTCTCAATATCGTATTTCTCATCATAACAGGGCACGCAGGGCAAACTATCCCCCGAGTGTTGCCTCGGCGCCGGCGGCGTACCGAAGGTTGCCGAAGGATGCCGAAGCATCCCGAAGCATTCTCAAGGCTGCCGATACACCAGCCTCAAGCATACCGAAGCGGTATTTTTGTTATTACGACCACATATCACGGAAATTTCTACTTTATTGCCATTATGTTATAGGATATTGCTATTTGCCACCTAAAATCCTCAGTCGTACCGATGCCGATAATGGGCGCCGGGCCTAAGCAATGCTGCGTGGTCTCAGACCAAATAAAAAATTCAAGACATAGCGCTGCGAACAATACAAGTTAAGCATGCCAAAACTACACCTCCGCTCTGTGCATACACGCTCACACCTAAGTGTGAGCGTGTATTTACAATCAAACTACACCTCCCTAAGTGCAAAAATGTGGACGATACCGGCTTCACTTTACTGTTGACAGCCCTCTGTCTTGGTTTTTTATTTGGTCTGAGTGCGTGGTGGCCGTGTTTGCAAATGTTTCTCTGTCTCATAGACATGATTACTGTAGGTAGGTACTTGTATCTGATGGATTGTCGAATCCACTGTTTTACAAAACCGCTACTTAGTTGTTTTACAAAACAGTTCCGTTATGTTAAACAACTGAACAACGTTTAGCAATTTTCCATAATTACTGAGCTAATGCAGGAAAATGTAGTTTCAGAGTTAAGAACCAACGCTGAAACGATCGGACAAACTAAATTACAATTGTTCGACAGCGCAGGAGAAGCAAAGAATGAAGGCTAGTCTATGTGTAGTACATATATGTTAGTAGGTAGGTTTGTTTAGTGACCTGTTACACTATTGTGAGTTGTGAGCGATTTTAGTGTTACAGCACCTGCTCCTCCGCGGTACGTCTACATTACTGAGCTCGCCAGCACGCCGCATGACACGGTGCGCTGTGAGGCGCCGGATCAGAGCACGCACGGCACGCCCGCTGCGCCTGCGCTGGTTCACACCCACTGCTCGTAACAAGGCTATCAAATAACTAAGTATAGGTTCTCTCTTATGGAAGGTCAATATAAGACGCAGACTGTTAACTTAGCCGTGACCTGACCTCTGTCCTGGACACCGCCTGCCCTGCCGATGATGATCAGAAGACATTAGGCGTCAGCTTCGGCTGACAAGCCAAAGGAAAAAGGTGCAAAAATTTTATTAATTTAAAGATGACACTAATTACGCTATTTTAAAGTGTTTACTCTTTTACTCCGTTAGCATCCCCCTGACGCTAACAGCACCTAGAAGCTGGTGACATCTTGTGGAGTTGGTTAATCTGCAAAATGAAATGGTTACATGTTATTTAACATTCTTGTCTGTATCTGTCCTTGCTTCTTATTTCACGTTCGATTTCAATTACCAAATTGAAGGTGGAGAATGGATTTAGTGTTTTTTTTGTTTTTTTTTGTCCAATGTGGTTTCATCAGCATCAAGCAGTAGCACTTTGAGCCTCTCAAAGTGCCTCAAAGTGCTACTTGTTTGATTCTGATTCAGCAGAATGAATTTGTCAGTTATAGTGTGAATTGAGCGATCAATCGCTTGACACATCGGACGTATCTTGATTAGCTTATTATGATACAATTAATTAATTACAAATAAAATTGTTAGAATTATTTGCGTCGTCAGTGATATAAGTGTGTCGCGAGTGATTATTACGAGGTTACTGACTCTGTGTAAGAATGAGCTAAAGTATTTTTAAAGACAAATAGTGTTTCTGTGTTAGATATGTCTAACACAGGATCTAGCCCGTTTGGCCGTAGCCATCTAGTACCGCGAAGTCCTCCGCCAACACCAACTCAAGATTTCCAGCCAATAGACCCAAAGCCACCACCTCCCATGGAGAATGAGCTACCAACTGAAGTCATTTCTACGCCAGAGATACAGAAATGGATGGGGTCCATAGAAAAAATCCTAAGTGAGGTATGCAGTATAGTTGCTGAGGGAAAAATGATCGCGGAACAAAAGGTTCGTGTAGCCAATCTTTGCCGTAGTGTCTCAAGTGGCGCATCTCAGATGGCTGTTTTATATCAAGCCCTAAAGCAAAAAACCATTCAAGCTCATAGTACCATTCAGCACTTACAGCAACAACAGAACATCGCGAACTCTCTCCTACAGTTCAAAGAAGTGGTTGAAGGCATTTCAAAACCTTCAGAACCCTTTTCGTACGCTAATATGGTCAAAAAAGGTTCGGATAACTTTGTGCGCCCAGCAAATTTAAGCTCAGTTGCCATATATCCCAGCGACAAGACCAAATCTAGTGACGATACCAAGTCTCTCGTACAGAAAATTATTTCGCCCGGGGAACTTAAACTACATGTTCGTGGTCTTAAAAAAGTAAAAAATGGAGGTGTACTTATCAGTACCGACTCCAAAGAGGACATTCAAAAGCTCAGAAGCTCAGAAAAACTCGTTTCTTCAGGCCTTACGGTTGAAGAACCATCAAAACGGCGCCCAAGAATCACAGTTATTGGTGTCCCGGTAGCGCTGACTGATAAGGAGGTTTTTGACTGCATCTACGAACAAAACCTCTCAGATAAGTTGACCAATACTACTCGTGAGTCTTTTGAAGAACAAATTAAACTGAGCCATAAATCTGGGAAAAAAGACCTCCCTAATTGCAACTACATACTAGAAGTGCCAGCTAGCATAAGGAAGATTCTAGTGAATCAAGGACGAATATTTATCAATTGGACGTCATGCCCAGTACGAGATTTCACGATTGTTACACGGTGCTTCAACTGCCAGCAGTTCGGTCACGCGGCCAAGTTCTGCCGTGAAACTAGCCCGACGTGCAACCACTGCGGAGAGACTGGCCACTCTTTTAAGGAATGTAGCGCAAAATCCAGTCCACCCAACTGTGCGACGTGCAAACGTTTCAAGAGAAAAAGTGATCATAAAACTGGTGACGTAAATTGTCCAGCACGAAAATATGCCGAGGACAATTATATCCATTCCATAGATTATGAAGGCGCCTAAGAGCGCTATCTATTAACCTATCTATTTAGCACACTAGTAGTAGTTTTTTGTTTGTTTACATATTTTAGTTGTTTATTTATCATGACTGATCAATTGATAAGTGACCTAGATCAATTTTCTGTGTCTGAAGCTATAAATTGTAACGTTGATGAGTGTAAACACCTCTTTCCCTTGGGAGAGAAACCGCTGACCCTACTCACACAAAACATTCGCAGCATAAATAGAAATATAAATGGCTTTGAAATATTGCTACAGAACCTGGGTATAAGTTGCGACATTATCGTCCTAACAGAATGTTGGTTGACAAACCAAACAGCTGTTATACCATCATTAGACGGATATGTTTCGCATAAAACCAACAGAAAAATCAACCAGAATGATGGTTTAGTTGTATTTGTTAACAATAACTTAAGTACTACTGTAGAAGAACCTTTGCTACAAAATAGTAATTGCTTACTCATTAAAATTAATTCAGACACGGTAATTATGGCTATATACAGACCTCCTTCTCAAAATGTTGCAAATTTCTTAGATTCACTAAACGTACAGTTACAAAGTCTTACAACTTTTAAACACATAATACTGATGGGGGACATCAATATCAACATTGCTTCTGAGAAAATGGATATACATGCACATAACTATCTTAATATCTGCTCCTTCCACGGACTCTTGCCAGCTCATTACCATCCCACGCATCAAAGCGGTTCATGCTTAGATCATTTCATTATAAAAACAACTAACCCAACCAAAACATTTGTTACTAACTCTTCGCTTACTGATCATCAAGCAGTTTTACTAACATTACAAGTTTCTTTACCCAGAAAAAAATGTTTACGTAGCTATACTAAAGTCAACATGACACACCTCGAAAAAGAAATACGTAATATTAATTTTGACCCAGTTTATAATTCCACCGATGCAAACATTTCTATTAATTATTTTATAAATTCACTTCACTCTGCAATAATAAAACACACAGTCGCTAAAATAACGCCGAGGAAGTATAAGTGTATTAAACCTTGGATTACACCTGGACTTGTTCGATGTATTAGGCATAGAGACAAACTTCACATAAAGTCCAAACTTGAGCCTGGAAATGAAATTCTTTCTATTACGTATAAAAGATATAGAAACTTCTGCAACAACCTTCTGAAAAAAATAAAAAATGAATATGATAGAAAAGAACTGCAGAAAGCAGGCAAAAATAGTAAACTTATTTGGAAATTTATAAAAACAAATACATTTAGAACCAAACAACCTGAACCTCCACTTGACTTATTGACAATAGAGAACAACCCAATCGAATCAACAAATAAAGTTAATTTCTATTTTTCTAACGTAGGCAAAACTTTAGCAGAAAAGAACATACAATCTAGAAGTTATTTCTCTCAGAACCAACCTAAAACTTTCCCCACACTCAAATCGTTTGTCTTACTAGATACGGATGTCGATGAAGTACTAACAATTATTTCTGGATTAAAGGACGTTTGCGCGGTTGGGTGGGACGACATATCAAACAACATACTTAAACATTTCAAATACCTACTTGCTCCGCCACTAACTCATATTTTTCAGTTATGCTTAACTAATGGTATATTCCCTAAGGCGCTTAAAAAAGCAGTGGTAACTCCTGTATATAAATCTGGTGACAAAAAATGTTTTAATAACTACAGACCCATTTCCGTTTTAACAGGGCTCTCCAAGATCCTGGAGAAAATTATTAATATTAGATTAATGAAATACTTAGAAGATAACAAATTGCTTTCAGATAGACAATTTGGTTTTAGGCCCAAAAAATCTACTAACCAAGCAGTACATCAAATGACTGAATATATAACCACTAATTTGGATAAGGGCATGCACTCCATTGGGATCTTCCTAGACCTCGCCAAGGCCTTTGACACAATTTCCTGTCCTTTATTATTGGACAAGCTTGAAACACTCGGAATAAGAGGAACAACGCTTTCACTACTTTCAGATTATCTTAGTGACCGTGTACAATGTGTTAAAATTGGTCAGTACGTCAGTTCTGAGCTTCGGAATAGTAATTACGGAATACCACAAGGTAGTATTTTGGGTCCTACTTTATTCCTAGTATATATAAACGACCTGTGCAGCTTAAAACTCCCAAATGGTGTCATAATGTCTTATGCAGATGACACAGCTCTATTGTTTTCAGACAAATTTCGAGATGAGGTGTATAAACAAGCCCAGAACGGTTTTAATATAGTGTCTAATTGGCTCTATGAAAATCTCCTAACACTAAACGCAGAGAAAACCAAATACATGTTATTTACTATGAGAAATACTAACCTACCAACTACTAACATAAACATTTATGCGCATAAGTGCGGCACGTTTGCTGACAATGCATGTAATTGTCCTACTTTAGCAAAAACCGATCATATGAAATATCTTGGTGTAACGATTGACACAAATCTAAATTTCCGTAAACACATTGATTTGTTATGCACTCGAATGCGTAAATTAATATACATTTTTAAGAACTTACGATATATATCGGACTACAAATTAATTAAACAGGTCTATCTAGCTTTGTGTCAATCCATTCTCACTTATTGTATAACTTCATGGGGTGGGGCTGCTAAAACAATCCTACTGCCATTAGAACGTGCGCAGAGAGCTATCCTTAAGGTAGCCACTTTTCGCCCATTTAGATTTCCCACACACGAGCTTTACACGGCATGTAATGTTTTAACCGTGCGTCAACTATTTATATTGAATATAGTACTACACCAGCATAGAAAACTTCCTTATACCCCAATACCTATAAATAAGAGAAGAAAAGACTTAGTTTGCATAAAGCCTCAAAGTAGACATACTTTTATAAATAAATTTTATGTATTTTTAGGTCCGTTCTTGTATAATAAAATTAATAAGTCTCTAAATATATATAGTGTAAATTGTAAAAAATGTAGTGAAATGTTGAGTAAATACTTAGCGACATTTAATTACTCAGACACGGAAAAATTGCTAGAAGTACTGCAATAAGTTTATTTATGTTAACTCAATTTTTATTTAAAAATATAATTATTATGTATCAGTGCTAGCTCTATGTAAAGTAACATAATAGTGCACTAAAGCAATCAGCGTTGTTAAGTGATGGCCTGAAACACAGGTTTGAAAAAACCTACATCAGGCAGGTCGCTATTGTATTCATTAGGCCTTTAACCAATATATATAAGTTATACACTAGATTTATTTTAGGCATAGTTTAATATTTTCTTCACAATAGTAATATGTAACTTTGTAATGATGTAACTTTTATGTAATTTATATGTGAACTTATGAATAAAATTATTATTATTATTATTATTATCTCAATTCCCGTTCCCAGTACACTACCTACTGACATGTGTCATTGGCCAGATTTTGTCAAAAATACAGGAATGCAACACCATACTTACAGAAAATACAGAATGCTCATTTTCACACAGGCGGTTAAGCCAGCAATTTTATTTTTGTAAATTGTTGTTTTATGCGTCGGGACAGGTTGTGGCCGCTCGTGAGATCTGCGCAGATTTAGCGCAAGCCCCCCTGCGCCCAGACCCCATAACTTCGTAGCCGGTACCTGCGGGTAATTATTTGCAATAAAAATGCGACGCCATGATCAGTTTTTTATTAGAACTTTAATTGCATAGGTACGTAGGCAGACACCACGAACAGGCTCCGTGCATGCATTATACCTGAACTGCACTTCTTGGGAATATTGCATTCTTAAGTTTTTCCTACAAACCGCTGACGGGGCTCGCGCGGGCAGAGCACTGCAAAAAGCGATGCTGTGCGCACCCGGTACCTACATGAACAACTTTTGACCATCATAATTAGAAATAGTCTCTAGCATACTTCGACGTGGGTTGGTTTTATCTCGAAACGGTGCCCGAGTTACGAGGTAGCTCGACCATTACTGCGGAGCGTCGGCATTCGGTATAAAACGTTATTGTTATTGGTACTGGTTTGGGGAACATCGCGCTTGCAGCCTGCGTGGGCGCGAACATTAAAATCTTACTTAATTGATCTTGGAGGTCAGCATACTAATTAGCGTAACATTTTCGAGGCGACTCGAGCGCTGTTACGTGACGACAACTGGAAATGAGCAAGTTGTTGCACTTGTACCAAGCTACCTCTGAGCTGCGTATAACACAATAGGTACAATTTTTCTGTTACTAACACAATAATAGTTTATGATTTTGTTATTTCGTGTTTATAATTATGTAACCTAAATGGAGATTTCTCTGAAATAAATACCTAATAATAATAATACCTAAAACACTGATTAATACCTAAAAGGTATTAATCAGTCTTCTTTCGGGCGGAAATAAGGTGCGCGCCTTCAACGGTTGGGTCATGCCGGTTTTGATGTACTCTTTCGGCATACTCAAATGGACTCAAACCGAACTCGACGTCCTGGATAGAAGGGTCCGCACACTGCTGACTGCAAATCGGATGCATCACCCACGATCATCGGTGATGAGACTGTATATTCCGCGGAAGTGTGGGGGTCGAGGCTTTTTAAATGCAAAGACCCTCCACAACCGCGAAGTGTGCAGTCTCAGGGAATATTTTTTAAAAGCTGAAGTGGGTATGCACCGTGATGTGGTCGCAGTGGACAAGGGGCTCACCCCGCTCTCCATGGCTAAAGAGAACTGGCGCAAACCTGTAATACTTACTACCGATGACCGCAAGAAGGTATGGCAAAGCAAGGAGCTTCACGGGCGCTTCTATCGGGCTCTGCATGAGCCCGGTGTAGATTTCTTAGCGTCCGTATCCTGGTTACGTTTTGGTGATCTTTTCGGGGAAACCGAAGGTTTCGTCTGTGCAATTATGGACGAAGTTATCTTGACGAATAACTACCGGAGACATATTATGAAGGACGGGACGGTTGACGTGTGTCGGGCATGCCACCGTCCGGGTGAGTCTATCAGACATATTATCTCTGGTTGTTCTCGTCTAGCTAACGGCGAGTACTTGCACAGGCATAACCAAGTAGCCAGGATTATTCACCAGCAACTTGCTTTGAAATATAAACTTGTGGATTCTGAGGTACCGTATTACAAGTATGTGCCCGACCCAGTTCTTGAAAATGACCATGCCACGCTGTACTGGGATCGGTCTATCATTACTGACAGGACTATTGTCGCCAATAAGCCTGATATAGTGGTGATAGATCGATTAGCGCGCCGCACAATGATTGTCGATGTTACCATTCCACATGACGGGAACCTCGTGAAAGCTGAGAAAGAGAAACAAGTTAAATATCTCGACTTAGCACACGAGGTTGTTGACATGTGGAATGTGAGCTCGGCTATCATTGTGCCGATTGTCGTATCGGCCAATGGCCTTATGGCCGAAAGCCTCGATCAACATCTGTCGAGGCTCTCGTTAGGCGGTTGGATCAAGGGCCTGATTCAGAAGGCAGTACTCCTTGATACGGCTCGTATTGTGAGGAGGTTCCTGTCTCTGGAGCCCTAACCACCGGTAGCTTGGACTCTGCTCCCGACACCGGCGGAATACTATTTTTTATATTTTTAAATGTTTTTTATACTTATTTTTTATATTTTAAGAAATATTTAAAAATGTAAAATAATATGTACATAAATAAATAAACGAAATAATACCTAATAATATAAATGTGTACGTTATGATGGATTTTGGCGACAATAGTGCGATATGAGTTTATCGCTGAGTTGGAACGAAAACAAGTGATATCGAAATAATAATAGACTTTTGAATGACGATCACTGATGGAGCACATGGGTAGCCACTGCTAATGTAAATACAGACACCTAGTTGTTATCGTTCACTTTGCCTCCTCAGTGCTCATTGATTAGACACGCACCTACAGTAGAAGATTTCACATAAAGAAGATTTCAAGGAGTACCGTGAAATAAGCCAACATTGCCCCTAAGGGAAACTTTGCCCAAAGAACAATTTATAAGCATTTCTTTGTTGTGCAAAAATATCTTAATATTCTGGCAACATTGATTGACTTTAGTGGAAAATAGGTTATATGTATGGCAACACTAACTATCGTGTTTGTCGCTAACTTTGTTTAGTAACTTGTTGGAACTCGTCGAGTGAGGTGCGTGTTTTTGCGGGCAAATTTTAGTGTACATTTCGAAGTAAATTCTGCGGAATGGCGAAAACACAGGTTAGTTGACTTTGTATCATGTCCTTTAAAATTATTTGTAGAGTATATTAATGTAAGGTTCATTGCTCAGAGTCTTTTATAAATAAAGTTATGATGATGGGTAAAGTTATCTAGTAATGTTCCAACCTACGATTGACAACATTGCCCGCCATCAAAAAAGGCTTAGGGTTGGCACATTACGAAACCTTGTATTTTTTCCGTTTTTAATTTATGGCTACTGCTGAGGTTATTTAATTTACAACATACTTATATTAGATATTTAATTAATAAAATTCAAAGATTACTTTAGGTACCTGCTCCACACTACATTATAATTTGTTTTTTTTTTGTTATTCTTATACTTGTCGATCCCGTAGCCTTGTTGGTAGTATGCCTGCCTCCGAAACACAGGATCGCGGGTTCCAATCCCGCCCAGCGCAAACATCCATAATATGTGAATCAGTGAGACGTTAATAGTAATGAACAATAAAATTGTGATATAAAAAATATGTGATAAATGTTGTTATTGCGGGGTGGATTCAAAAACCTTGATTTCTGATATAACTTTATCTGAGGATAAACATTAAGAGTAAGAAACTCCTACTGATTTTTTATAGATGTCTACATAATTATGGTTAGGGTAAGTGTACCTATGTGTTTAAATTTAGAAATAATATTAGTCATAATCATCATTATAAACCAATTTTATGTCTTCTCCAGTTATTTAAGTCCAAACTTTAATTTGTGAATCAGTAAATTGTTAAAAAACAATAATTAAAACATAACAATTATTGGCCACTAATAAAAATATCCATAAAATAAATGAAACTAAATAAATATATAATTTTTTATATAATTACTAAACAAAATGTCTGTTCAAGTCTATTTAATTTACCTACCACATACGAGTTACTTGAATTGATCTCTATTAGTAGTACCTACTTATTTTATCCATAAAAGTGTTAATTGTATTTTCAGTTTTTATTAAATACTAATAAGTGGGAAACGTTTTTCTTTTTATTTACCTGAACACATATTCTTTGTAGAAAGGAAAAAAAACAGAATATTTTTCACCATGTGCCAACCCTAGCACTTTTAAAAGGCGAAATGTGAATTGTATGAAAAAGGTAAAAAATGCCAGGGTAACATTGCCCCGTCATTTTAATAAGAAACTTTTCATAGTGTCGTTTACTTTCCTAAAGTAAGCGCCATCTTTACCAAAATTCTTGTACTGGTTTTTATGTCATCTGCTTAGAGGTCGTATTTGCGTCAAAAATCAATGTGGGCAAAGTTGGCTAAAGGTCCAGATAACTTTGCCCGCCAACAAAATCGAACAAATATTGAATTAAATGTTAAATAATAGTAAATTTAGCAATACTCACACATGCGCATGATCTTAAAGTTGTAGCTGATAAAGGAAAATACTTACGCCTCCATAGAAAAATCGTATTAAAATTGTAATTATTCTAAAAAAGGGGGCAAAGTTGGCATGTTTCACGGTATGGAATTTTGACAAAAAAGGAGTGCAGTTGATTACTAATATTTCAGTACACTAGTACAGATAGCGCCATCCACGAAGACGCGCCCCACTTTACCGACAAAACTAAAACACTAGCGGAATGTTGCACACTAGTACTGTAAGCGATTAGGAAGAAGAGTGGGGCGCGTCTTCGTGGGTGGCACTATCTGTAGAGTAAGCTATTAGTATTCATAAATCGGTCGCATAACAGCCGATTGGTTGAAGTGGCTAAACACAAGAACTTACACAACACAACAATGTTCTGAAGGTGGAAGAAATTTTTTGCTAGGTCAGTTCGAGGTTTGCTAGTCAGGGGCCGAGGGGCCCCCTGAGCTTGGGCGCCCCGGTGCACGGTACCGCCTAGCCCTCCGATAGCTACGCCACTGCGCACCTATGAATGCTCTATCAATAATAATCGTCATCTCATTCAATTCTAGTATTAAGTTATTAAAACAATGCGTCGTCAAATAGAGTGGTCCCATGTCTGCAGCGTGCGGGGCACGGGGCACCTCTACTCGCGGGTGGTCCGAACTGAGCGGTCGTTTAGTGAGCGACTCGGCTAATAACATAAGTAACTGCGGCTTGTGATGACAGCCAGGATGCGACGTGTGGCCAGGTGCAGGGCGTGCAGCGCTCAGTCAGGACTCGAACACAGGGGGACCAAGGGTGGCCAAACACTGTAATTGAGACAAAAGTGAAGTGTCATGCGATGTTTCGAGCGAGTTTGTAGCATGTGCGCAGTGTGCAACTGTAGTTTTCACCTTGACTTGCTCTGCACATCAACTGCAAATGGTTACGTATGTACGTAGGCTCACGAAGTTAATAGATCTGCGTACCACTTACCAGATAGAGGCTAATGATTTTGATATGTTTGAACCTTTTAGTAAGTTAATGGTAATTTTCCCGTAAATACATCGATTTCTGTAGTAGTATCAGAACATACGGAAAGTCTCCAAAGCTAAGTAATGATGGTGGCACTAAGATGTTATCCGTCTACGACGAGGATGACACGGTCGTCTAGTGACAAACTGCTGCATAGCATTAATAACAACAAAACGATTCGATTTCTATAACATTGCATAGCTGGATGAAATTTGGAATGGTTGTTATTTTATGATAGCGTTTAATTGAACAGTAAATTAATCACGGGTGGGGAAATCGCCACGAAGAATCTAAAACATTAATTAGACATACGTTTAGAAAAGGTTATAAAATCAATTAATACTGATTACGGAGGCTCCTCGTGAGCTATAAACTGATGAATGGTTTCTGTAAAAGGTAATTAAAATATTTGGTGTGTGTTGTGTGAGGGCGCGGGGCGCGGCGGGAGTGCGGGCGGGCGCAGATTGTGCGCGGGCGCAGGGCTTGAAGCAATTAACCGCATAATTAGCGTTAATCATATCGTTTGATGTCGCCGCCGCCGCCGTGTGCGGTACTCTGTGCAAGCATTGCGCCCGCACGATTGCTACTTATATGCAAAAGCTCTTCATACCTGTAGTCCAAGATGTCACATTGCAGTAAGTACCTACATATTATGATAACGTAGGTATACTTACTTAGTTTTCGATTTGTATCGACAGTGCTGAGACTTCAACTTTTGTGACACCAAGATGGCGGCTATAAGTAAATAAAGCCCTCCAGAGCGAATTTCGGCCATAGCGACCAATCTCAACGGAGACCAGCCTTCGGCGCGGGAGATAATCAATGTGCAGGCGTGTGCGCACACAGGTGCACTCACAAACTGTTTACAGAAACTCTCGGCTAGTGCATAACTTCACGTTACCTTATTTTATTGGTAGAGTGGCTACCGGCCCCGAGCTTGTCCGCTGGTAATCAGATATTCGTTTATCACCTTATAACTAGACAAATTTTATGTAACAACCGTTGAGATTTTAAAGCGAGACAGCTCGAGTGGAGCGACGATGCGCTCAGCTCTGTACAGGTCCACCACGGCGCCCACGGCCCACGTGGTGTGACGCGACGACGTTGGAGTGGGAGCTTATTAGACAGGTGACCTAGTGACCCCCAAAGTATGTTGTTGTCAATTCGGGATTGGACATCAAGCTTTACATTTCCAGTTTTAGCTGACCTCGCATTGTACAGGTTTTTCGTACAATCAGAAGTCAGGTTATACTGGTTACCTATGTATGGCCTGATGTGTCGCCGTGCGTACAGACAACTGCACATCTACGGTAACACATTGAGATTGAGAGCGTATTTAATATACCTACATTATAATATACCTACCTACTTATTTTGAATTACGTTAGCACAAGCAATATTATTTTAAGTAAATAAACTACCATACGTTTATCTGTAATTCTGTATGTTACATAAATACCAAAATAAATAAGTACATTTGGTATATATCTGCCCGTTTATCTATATTTAACGTTCGCATATTGTAGCTACGCCATTAGCTTAATAAATTTAATCTGCGATCAGCTTCTGTGAGAGTTTGCAATTAATTAGCAATCAAGTTGCGACAGCCTGCGCAGTGCACTCCGTGACGCAACGAACACGACGTGATTGTACAGACAATTTAGTAAAATGACATTCTGATGGACGGATGCTGCAAGTTGCAGCATCTTACTTAGGAACAGTTGCAGCCTGCAACTGTTCCTAAGTACTACTTGTACAGTAAATACCTACATGACTTTCCTTGGTGTTGAAAAAAAAAATGGTGGCTGTGATGTTGCAGCCTGCGTTGACACGTAAGTCAATGTTGCGTTTGATTTTCGTTTGTGTGTCTTTTACAGAATACAATGTCTACAGGTGCAGTTGGGTTCCTACTAGAGATGCCGCGATCATACCTGTTATAGCGAATAGTCGAATACCGATTAATCGCCATTCCCTATGGCGAATAGTCGAATAAGTAGCCATTATTATTCGACATAATAAAAACTTTTTTCCAAAAAAAACAACCGACTTCAAAAAAAAACACTACAAAGTAAAAAATAACTTTAATTTCGGAAGTCGGTGTCGTTGGTTTCGCATTTTCGTTTTTTGACACCGACTTCCGAAATTAAAGTTATTTTTTACTTTGTAGTGTTTTTTTTTGAAGTCGGTTGTTTTTTTTGGAAAAAAGTTTTTATTTTTCACTTTTTAGTTGTACCTACCCCACACAAATTCAATAAACACTAGTGCATTGAAGAATTGAAGACACGACTCGAAGAATCATCAAAATTCACATAGGAATGCCGGAGATGCAGTACGTTTATGCATATAACTTCGTACATAAGAATAATTACCTAATGTATTATATACTAAAACCTTCCTGAAAGTATGTAGATCATACTAATGAAAGAATTATCAAAATCCGTTCAGGAGTTTTTGAGATAATCGCGGACATACAAACATACATACATACATACGGGTCGAATACAGAACCTCCTTTTTTAAAGTCGGTTAATAATAAAGTCGGTTAAAAAACCAGCCAAGTGCGTGTCGGACCACGCATAATGAAGGGTTCTGTAGTTGGAATGAATTTATCCCAAGAACAAACTTAACATTGTAGTTGAAAATCATGTTCTCCCACACATTGCAATTGCAAATTTAAGTTGGTCGACTATTACTCGTAAACTTGTAAAGCCCACTTAAGCGTGATAGTTTTCCTTTAAGCTTCGTCATATATTGGTTGTACTTTAAAGCTTAATAAGTCACGAACGGTTTACTTAATCAAAAAACGGTCTTCCCAAACCCCTAATATTTTTTAAAGACCTATTCAACTCAACGATATCCCACACCATGGGAAGGACAAAAAAAAAATTATGTTCCCCACTTTACATGTAGGGGAGGTAACCTAAATAATTGTTTTTTTTTTATTTTATTTTACCACTTTTTCGGCGTCATTAACGTGTATACTCATGCCAAATTACAACTTTCTAGTATCAATAGATTTTAAGCCACGGACAGACAGACAGACGGACATGGCGAAACTATAAGGGTTCCTTGTTGACTACGGAACCCTAAAAAGGAATATAAAATATAATTTATTTGTTATCAAATAATAATATCACGCTTGTACAGTAATCTAAAATTTTTCCAAGGTTATGACTAGGTATGAGAAAAGAAAACAGTTAAAGAAATCAGTCTCATATTATACAATTTAACATTTTAAAATGTTGGCAATCCTTTTCTTGTATGTATTTTACGGGGAATATCTCGTTTTGTATAACCCAGCGTTTAAGACTGGGCGCAAACGTCCGGTTTCCTGATTCGGAATTCAGATTCGGAAACCTGAATGCAAGCATTTCATACAAAATGTTCTCACTAGCGCACACGTGCTTAAATTTTCCGTTCTGAAACCCGGACGGAAAATTTAAGTACGTGTGCGCTGGAGAGAACATTTTGTATGAAATGCGTGCATTCGGGGTCTCCGAATCTGAATTCCGAAACTGAATTCCGAATCAGGAAACCGGACGTATGCGGCCTGCCTAATACTGAAGGGGATTTCCCACCTTTGTGTTTAGGTTGGGCGGCACGCAATTGTTTGTCATTCGTGATGAGCTTGCTTGATGTGACGTCGTTTGACATTTTCAATTCCGTAATGAGAACAAATGCTGCTAAGTAAGATATTCTTGATTACATTTTTCAATTGAATTAAAGATAAAGAAAAACAACATTCCAAATCCCGGGAAAAATCTCATATTTGGCGTTATTTTGTGGAGGAAGAAAACAGTGCAAAATGTACCTATTTTGTGTGGTGTAGACATAAGTAGAGCGGCAAAAAACGGCCTTGCAGAATCATTTGAAATTTAAGCACCCAGGTTATTATTTTTTAACCGACTTTATTAACCGACTTTAATTAACCGACTTTATTAACCGACTTTAATTAACCGACTTTATTAACCAATTTTAAAAAAGGAGGTTCTGTATTCGACCCGTATGTATGTTTGTACGTCCGCGATTATCTCAAAAACTACTGAACCGATTTTTATAATTCTTTCATTAGTGTGATCTACATACTTTCAGGAAGGTTTTAGTCTATAATACATAGGTAGGTAATTATTCTTATGTACGAAGTTATACGCATAAATGTACTGCATCTCCCGCATTTCTATGTGAATTTTGATAATTCTTCGAGTCGTGTCTTCAATTCTTCAATGCACTAGTGTAAATTGAATTTGTGTGGGGTAATACAACTAAAAAGTGAAAAATAAAAACTTTTTTGCAAAAAAAACAACCGACTTAAAAAAAAAACCAAAATGCGGGACCAACGACACCGACTTCCGAAATTAAAGTTATTTTTCACTTTGTAGTGTTTTTTTTTAAGTCGGTTGTTTTTTTTTATTTACTTATACGTGATTGTGAGTTTTGTAATAATTTGAATAATTGCCGCTACCTACGTTCTTGACTAAGGGTTCCTTGTTCGCAGATGAGTATGGTCCAATTCAATGCACCCGCAGAATTATCTCCAGGTACTTCCGCATCCACCCGGATGTTCAGTCAGCCTTTGGTTCAACCGTCTCTGCAACAAGTATTCGAAAAAAAGCTCTGGGACATCAATTACTTATTTTATTTTTGGATTGTTGTGTACTTACGTCATTTTTTTTTACATCGCTTTCACATAATATAATTATAAATTCAACATAAATGATATAACTAATATTTTTGTAAAAATATAATTTATTAAAAGAGTGTCCATAGAGTTTCTTGCCCGTTCTTCTCCATAGGTACCTACTCTTTGGAATGGGCAACTAGCTTTATATTTTCTGACTGATCGACTTCTTGACAATTCAAAAGTGCCTGTAAATGGTTTAATTCAAATAAATGCTTTGAGTTTGAGTTTCTACAACTCTCGTGCAAAAAAGTATAATTAGGTACTTGATTGGCGAAATGATCGCTGTAGACAGGGAGCTACTTTCCATCGTCGATCATCATAATTATGGGATTTAAACGTCTGATTTATAAATAATGCTTTGCGCAATATATGTACTATTCCTCGCAGGACGTACTTCACTGAGAAAATTTTAGAAGCTTGTGGCACTGATGTAGGTACGGTACGAGTATCCGTTATACAAATAACAAAAAAAAAAATGTAATGCCGAATAACGAATAATAGCGAGTATTTGTGGCATCTCTAGTTTCTAAAATTATTATTATGACTTTTTGATTTTCGATTTATTAGGTTCAGTCTAACCAATCTAGTAGGTACGCAAACAGCTCGGTATGTATAGATAGTTAGCACGAAACAGCGCATTGTATTTGTGTAGCAGTAATGAGAGGCACAATAAAGAAGTCATAGAGGAGGAAGTGACGTCATAAATACTGCGGATCAGAGGACCAATTATATTTGATTGAGTGGCGGCTGTTCGCAGAACTAACTCTATGCTAAGGGCTCAGGCACACAAACAACATTTTTGTGCCTGCCTTTGATTTTTTGATCTATTTAAAGTTTAGTTTTTATCAAAATATTGTGGCATGGCAATCAAATTTAATATTTTTGCGATAATTCAATCATTACGATCTACTAAGCAGATATGCAGCGCCGATCCCAAATAAATTGAGATGCCTCAGGGCTGGAGGAGGTTTGAGGATGATGAGGATTACTACCAAACAAATGGAAGTCAATTGTTTTGAATGGGAAATCAATAGCGATCGTGTGACTAATCCCTTACCGTTAATTACATGTCCAATCGAGCCAAACAACAGACAGTCGTTGGATGGAGGACGCAAAAACAAGCGCCGATCTGTTGTTGTTGACGACCCTCCGCCGTACCTAGACAACGAATAACTACCATGCGATGCGACGATACATATAAATGTTTCGACGAGTGCGTCATGTCTACTGCCGTGCGGCAGCTACTAGGAACGCAAATGTCTTTATGTTTTATTAAACGTTGATGATTCTAGGAGTTACCTACAACGGCAACAACTGTTTAGGTGGTATATTCATCCATCATATACACCAGAATACAAGAAACAGTATAGGGACAGGCTCCATCAAACAGATGTGCAAAGATGTAGGTACTAAATCATGGCTGAACTATGATAGGTATTTTCGAGATGTTTCTAGTGCCTAACTTTCGTGAGTTGCCACTTGAGCTCCTACAGTACTACACCTCTGGATGCCGGCGGCTTGATTGCGGAACACACGTACAGTGAGTGGCCTTTCATTTTGACAATTCATGTATTCAACAACATTTTACGTTGATGAGCAGACTAATGTTTCAGGCAGACATAGGAAGCACTTGATTAGGAATCCGAGGAATAGGTACGAGAAAGCTTAAATAGGTAACCTATAATAATAACAGTCATTTAATTCAAGTAACATATGTAGACTCGTAATAGTAATAGGTAAGAAGATTCGATAGAGATCCCTTGTCCTTATCTTATCTGATCATGAGCAAAAAGCTCACATTCCTATTTAAAATTAAGATCTCTACTAATTTAACCAAAATAACTTGTACCTATTGAGCAAATACTTGCTACCTACATTTAGGTAAGACTGAAGTAGGTATCAATGGCGAAACAGCTGCAGTGCCGCCATCTAGCGGCGTCGCGGCGCAACCACTAACAAGACAAAGGAGTTATAGAAGGTCCACTTGAAGGATTATCCATCGTTAGTCGATCGACTAATCTAAGTTCTCTAACCGCAACAATTTGTCAAAATTAATAGGTTATTAACATAGGTATATGTACTCGTATGTATAGGTACAGTATACCTTGAGTAGTTTTCAATGTTTTTGTTGTTGATATATAGTGCCGCGTGTGCAAGCTGATATAATTATGGTAAATAGTTTAATTTAATGTAAGTATTGTGTTTCGTAATGTTAATTACTTTGCATAAGTACTAAAAGTTCTAACAGAACAAACAGCTGTGCTTCTTTTCACTCCATTGATTATAGCATTAGACAGAAGTTAAAAAGGCTCTTTTAGGGGCACACTTTGTAATAAAGATACAACAAACATTATTACAGTCAAGATTGATGAGGAGTTAAATAAAATCAATTTAAATAGGTAACAGCAGTCACACTTAATTGTACTTATTTAACCTATCTACCTTCTGAAATTACAAGGCTTTAATTTAATATTATTTAGTTTTTATATAAAATATTGTCGTGTCAATGTTTGAAATCTAAAAGAAGCAGGGGCGGACAGTACCGGGAACGTTTCTCATGTCACTATAACTCTACCAAATCTAAAATGTTACAGGACCTATTCCCTTCATAAGTGGTGGCAGCACGTGTTTTTTTATTTTGTCGGTTTATATAAAGTTGTTTTTAATAAACTGATTGTTACTAAAAATTGTTTCATTTCACGTACCTATCAAGCATCGTGACGAGTAGATAAATAGAATAATTATGCTTTATTGCATGCCATACATTGTTACTTACAAAAAAAGCACATACCTACATTATTTATTAAAATTGTTTGAACTTAACTTAAATATATACCTAAAGGTTTCGGTACTCCTGCTTCTGCGAGCCTCTTTTTTTGTATAATACAATTACTATAGTACCTAAATGGAGTATAGGTGTGTGTGGGTTCAAGCGGGGAAGGGGGGAATGGGGGCGTTTTGGGGAACTGTCATTGACATTCAAAAACTGCTAATTCTCAGCTTAGCTTGTGTTGCGGACGACCGGGGTACGTCCAGTACCTGACGGCCGTGCCTGGGACAGTCTCCCACGTTTTTGACGTATGTTCCCTAACTAACTGTGCTGGCGACACACGTCCCACGCACCCCTGAATGCGTACGTAGTGGTGGGCACAACCCACTAAGAGGACCTCGGAGAGATGGGCGGCGAAGAGGCGGCGAAATAAAACGCAGAATTTTCTTGAGTGTTGGCTTGCAGATTTCGGCTTGTTGACTCGTCACGATGCTTGATAGGTACGTGAAATGAAACAATTTTTAGTAACAATCAGTTTATTAAAAACAACTTTATATAAACCGACAAAATAAAAAAACACGTGCTGCCACCACTTATGAAGGGAATAGGTCCTGTAACATTTTAGATTTGGTAGAGTTATAGTGACATGAGAAACGTTCCCGGTACTGTCCGCCCCTGCTTCTTTTAGATTTCAAACATTGACACGACAATATTTTATATAAAAACTAAATAATATTAAATTAAAGCCTTGTAATTTCAGAAGGTAGATAGGTTAAATAAGTACAATTAAGTGTGACTGCTGTTACCTATTTAAATTGATTTTATTTAACTCCTCATCAATCTTGACTGTAATAATGTTTGTTGTATCTTTATTACAAAGTGTGCCCCTAAAAGAGCCTTTTTAACTTCTGTCTAATGCTATAATCAATGGAGTGAAAAGAAGCACAGCTGTTTGTTCTGTTAGAACTTTTAGTACTTATGCAAAGTAATTAACATTACGAAACACAATACTTACATTAAATTAAACTATTTACCATAATTATATCAGCTTGCACACGCGGCACTATATATCAACAACAAAAACATTGAAAACTACTCAAGGTATACTGTACCTATACATACGAGTACATATACCTTGTTAATTACTTTGCATAAGTACTAAAAGTTCTAACAGAACAAACAGCTGTGCTTCTTTTCACTCCATTGATTATAGCATTAGACAGAAGTTAAAAAGGCTCTTTTAGGGGCACACTTTGTAATAAAGATACAACAAACATTATTACAGTCAAGATTGATGAGGAGTTAAATAAAATCAATTTAAATAGGTAACAGCAGTCACACTTAATTGTACTTATTTAACCTATCTACCTTCTGAAATTACAAGGCTTTAATTTAATATTATTTAGTGGCATCCACATAATCCCGAGTCCGGACCCTTGAGTACGGCCCTGTACAGCGGGGACCGCGCGGGGCGAAGGAGCGGAGGTCACCGAACAATCCCGAATATTCCCGAAGTATTCAGTGCGCGCGCGACGCCGCGCCAGTCCGCCCAGATCGTCTTAACGAACGCACGTACCACCTTGCCTTAGCCACCCGCGCTAATTAACTCGCTCAGAGATTCTCTATCATTTTATATAAATTAACTTCAGTGCTACCTATACCTATTCACTCTGTAACAACTGTCTCCTATCATTAAATACCTTCAATCGTTATTTGCTGTTTCCATGTTCACTGCCTGCCTGCCTGCCTGCCTAGCCGCTCGCTACACAAGCACCATAGATCAACATCTCAGCCACACCATACACGCATACATCCCACAGTGGTGACCCCGACGAAGAAATAATGGCGAAATCCGGTGAAGATCAACTAGAAAATTCCGGTTTGTGCCGCGTGGGTGTGCGAGTGCCGCCATTTTGGCCCGAGGAACCGGCCGTTTGGTTTGCGCAAATTGAAGGTCAGTTTATAATTTCCAATATTACTGCCGATCTGACGAAATATCATTACGTAGTTGGTCAATTAGAGCCGCAATACGCGGCAGAGGTTAAAGATGTCATTTTAAATCCGCCGGATACCGGCCGATACGAAAAATTGAAAGCGGAACTTATCAAGCGGTTGTCCGCGTCACAAGAGCGGAAGCTGCAACAATTATTGACCCACGAGGAACTGGGGGATAGGAAGCCATCCCAGTTCATGAGACATCTGCAGAATTTAGCTGGACCGACTGTCCCTGACCACCTAATCAGGCAAATCTGGGCAAATAGATTACCTACCCACATTCAAACGATTATTGCTTCGCAGACCGACAGCGCACTCCAAACCGTGGCCGAGTTGGCTGACAAAATAAACGACATTTCGACACCGACGCAGCAGGCAGCATGTGCGGCAAGTGAAGCCCCAGGTACGGTGTCAGCCATCGAGATGCTGGTGAAACGGGTCGACGAACTGGCAAAGCAGGTACAAGGCTTTAGAAATAATAATAATCGATCTCGCAACGACGGACGGAAGGCCCGTAGCCGCTCGACCTCAAGACAACGGTCAAGGTCACGAGAACGCCCCGCTGACCATCCACATTGTTGGTACCATTTCAATTATGGTGGCAGTGCAAGGAACTGCCGGCAGCCGTGCAACTATAAAACGGCGGGAAACGCCGACGGCAGTCATTAGTAGCGGTAGCTGACTGTCCCATATCTTCAGGCCGCTTGTTCATTACTGACCGGAAATCAAAGGCACAATTCCTCATTGACACGGGTTCAGACCTGTGCGTATTTCCAAAGTCAGCCGTACGACAGCCTCGAGCAAAGACTAAGTACCAACTATTCGCTGCAAATGGAACACTTATCCCTACATACGGTTACATACAACTGAACCTGGACTTGGGACTACGACGAGCATTCAGCTGGAGGTTTACCGTGGCTGATGTCACGAAGCCAATAATAGGGGTAGACTTTTTAAGTTTTTACCATCTTCTAGTGGACTGCAGACAGCAACGCGTCATTGATGGGATCACCATGCTCGGCATCAACGCGCCGCAGCCTAGGGATACATCCGACATTTCATCCATACGTACCACAGCTGATGACACCGTCTACGACAAGCTGCTACGAGAATTTCCAGACATCACCCGGCCAGCTGGTAAGCCACAAACGCTTAAACACACCACGATGCATCATATCCGTACAACTCCGGGGCCCCCTACTTCTAGTCGCCCGCGCCGTTTGGATCCAGAAAGACTGAAAATAGCAAAACGCGAATTCGACGAAATGCTGCTAAATGGCACCGCGCGAAGGTCAGAGAGCGCCTGGTCGTCTCCTCTTCACTTGGCTAGAAAAAAAACCGACGGATGGAGACCCTGCGGGGATTACAGAGCCCTGAACGCCCGAACGATTCCAGACCGTTATCCTGTACGACACATCCATGACTTCACAAACGACCTTACAGGTAAAAAAATCTTCTCTACTATAGACCTGGTCAGAGCCTACAATCAATTGCCGGTCTTTGAAGACGATATACCGAAAACTGCCATCACAACACCGTTCGGGATGTTTGAATTTCCGTACATGACCTTCGGTCTGAGGAATGCGGGGCAAACATTCCAACGGTTCATGGACGAAGTATTAAATGGCCTAGATTTTACTTATGGATATCTGGACGACATCCTCCTTTATTCTGCTGATGAGGAACAGCACCTGGAGCACCTCCGTATACTGTTCGGACGCCTGAAGGATTACGGCGTCATAATAAATACGTCAAAATGCTGTTTCGGACAAAACACAGTAAAATTCTTAGGTTTCAACGTCTCCGCAGATGGACTCAGTCCTTTAGAAACAAAAACACAGGCAATTCTCGATTTCCCGACACCTAAAAACACAAAAGAGCTTAGAAGATTCCTAGGAACCTTAAACTTTTATCGAAGGTTTATTCCAGACGCAGCAGCGAAGCAGGCGCCTCTAAATGCTATGCTGGCCGGACAAAGCAAAGGTTCAAAGCCGATCGAACTCACGACTGAACAACTGGAAGCCTTCAAAGACTGTAAGTCAAGTATTTCTAAGGCTACTCTGCTGGTGCATCCTGATCCCAGTGCCGAACTGGCTATACAGACCGATGCTTCTGACGTAGCCATCGGCGCCGTCCTACAGCAGCGGAAAGGTAATGACTGGCAACCTATGGCATTTTTCTCAAGAAAGCTCAGCCAATCACAAAGAAAGTACAGTCCATATGACCGCGAGCTGCTAGCGATATACGACGCCATACGTCACTTCCGCTACATGGTGGAAGCAAGACCATTCACCATACTGACGGATCACAAACCACTTACGTTTGCTTTCACCACACGAAGAGACAAATGTTCACCGCGACAATTCAGATACTTGGATTTTATTTCACAATTTTCAACTGACATCAGGTTTGTCTCAGGTAAAGACAACGTGGTAGCAGACACTCTTTCCCGCATCGAAGAAATAACTACGCCCCTAGATTACCGCAGCCTAGCCCGAGCCCAGGAGACAGACGCAGAGCTACAAGCGATACTCTTGGACGGATCCAGTCTACAACTGCATAAGGTTTCCCTACCTGACGCCACAACGCAAGTATACTGCGACACTTCTACATCTAATCCTCGACCATACCTTACTTGTGCCTTTCGACGTCAAGCTTTTGAAACACTCCATAACCTCAGTCACCCTGGCGTTAAAGCTACAGTACAACTAGTAACTTCTAGATTCGTTTGGCCGGGCATAAGGCGTGACTGTCGACAATGGGCTAAGGAATGTCATCAATGTCAACGGTGTAAAACCACAAGGCATACGACTGCACCGTTCACAGAGTTCAAATCACCTTCAGCTCGCTTTCAACACATACACATGGATATCATAGGTCCCTTACCTTTATCTGCTTCCCACAGGTACTGCCTCACGATAGTCGACCGCTTCACACGTTGGCCTGAGGCGTACCCCCTCGCCGACATCACGGCCGACACCTGCGCATCAGCCTTCATCTCCGGCTGGGTCGCACGGTTCGGCTGTCCCGCTCGAATCACCACCGATCGCGGCCGCCAATTCGAGTCGCGCCTCTTCAAGTCCATCGCGGCACTGATCGGTGCCGACCACCTTACGACGACTGCTTACCACCCAGCCGCGAATGGTTTAGTGGAACGTTTACATCGGCAACTCAAGGCCGCCATCACCTGTCACGCGTCATCGCAGTGGACCGAAGCTCTTCCAATGGTGCTACTGGGCATTCGCAGCGCATGGAAAGACGACATCCAATCATCAGCGGCGGAGCTTGTCTACGGTGAGCCTCTACGCTTGCCTGGGCAGTTTTTCAACACGACATTAGAAGAGGAAGTTAATGTCACCGACTTCGCCGATCGCCTACGCAGTCGCATGAGCAAACTAGCACCAACACCGACTTCGTGGCACTCACCTCGTCCTTTCTATATACCGAGAGACTTGTGTACTGCGACGCACGTTTATCTACGCCAAGGGCCACTCCGACGTCCACTCCAAGCACCATACGCCGGCCCGTACAAAGTCGTGCGCCGAGGCTCCAAAACATTCGACATAAAGGTACAGAACATGGTACAAACCGTTACCGTAGACAGACTGAAACCGGCGTACACAGCGGACGACAACATCACACTACCACCAACAGCTCCAATACCGACACCAACACCGGTACCGATGTCAACGACAGCGCCGACACCAGCAATAACGACTAGGGCGACACCTCCTGCTGCGACAGCTCCAGTTCCAGTTCCCGACGGCATATCTTCAAACACTAGTAAGAAGACCAGGAGCGGGAGGACTGTGAGGTTTCCCGAACACTATCGATCGTAGTCACGATCTCGGCAGGGGAGTACTGTGGCATCCACATAATCCCGAGTCCGGACCCTTGAGTACGGCCCTGTACAGCGGGGACCGCGCGGGGCGAAGGAGCGGAGGTCACCGAACAATCCCGAATATTCCCGAAGTATTCAGTGCGCGCGCGACGCCGCGCCAGTCCGCCCAGATCGTCTTAACGAACGCACGTACCACCTTGCCTTAGCCACCCGCGCTAATTAACTCGCTCAGAGATTCTCTATCATTTTATATAAATTAACTTCAGTGCTACCTATACCTATTCACTCTGTAACAACTGTCTCCTATCATTAAATACCTTCAATCGTTATTTGCTGTTTCCATGTTCACTGCCTGCCTGCCTGCCTGCCTAGCCGCTCGCTACACAAGCACCATAGATCAACATCTCAGCCACACCATACACGCATACATCCCACAATATATAGTGCCGCGTGTGCAAGCTGATATAATTATGGTAAATAGTTTAATTTAATGTAAGTATTGTGTTTCGTAATGTTAATTACTTTGCATAAGTACTAAAAGTTCTAACAGAACAAACAGCTGTGCTTCTTTTCACTCCATTGATTATAGCATTAGACAGAAGTTAAAAAGGCTCTTTTAGGGGCACACTTTGTAATAAAGATACAACAAACATTATTACAGTCAAGATTGATGAGGAGTTAAATAAAATCAATTTAAATAGGTAACAGCAGTCACACTTAATTGTACTTATTTAACCTATCTACCTTCTGAAATTACAAGGCTTTAATTTAATATTATTTAGTTTTTATATAAAATATTGTCGTGTCAATGTTTGAAATCTAAAAGAAGCAGGGGCGGACAGTACCGGGAACGTTTCTCATGTCACTATAACTCTACCAAATCTAAAATGTTACAGGACCTATTCCCTTCATAAGTGGTGGCAGCACGTGTTTTTTTATTTTGTCGGTTTATATAAAGTTGTTTTTAATAAACTGATTGTTACTAAAAATTGTTTCATTTCACGTACCTATCAAGCATCGTGACGAGTAGATAAATAGAATAATTATGCTTTATTGCATGCCATACATTGTTACTTACAAAAAAAGCACATACCTACATTATTTATTAAAATTGTTTGAACTTAACTTAAATATATACCTAAAGGTTTCGGTACTCCTGCTTCTGCGAGCCTCTTTTTTTGTATAATACAATTACTATAGTACCTAAATGGAGTATAGGTGTGTGTGGGTTCAAGCGGGGAAGGGGGGAATGGGGGCGTTTTGGGGAACTGTCATTGACATTCAAAAACTGCTAATTCTCAGCTTAGCTTGTGTTGCGGACGACCGGGGTACGTCCAGTACCTGACGGCCGTGCCTGGGACAGTCTCCCACGTTTTTGACGTATGTTCCCTAACTAACTGTGCTGGCGACACACGTCCCACGCACCCCTGAATGCGTACGTAGTGGTGGGCACAACCCACTAAGAGGACCTCGGAGAGATGGGCGGCGAAGAGGCGGCGAAATAAAACGCAGAATTTTCTTGAGTGTTGGCTTGCAGATTTCGGCTTGTTGTTTCTTGATGTTGCCTCTTCGACGGCTGAGCTGCGACTCAATTGTGCCGAAAAATGGCCCCATTTTTATACCGGCCTACGTAACCTTATTGGCGACCGCGATTTTTTTACCCTTTTTGATCGCCAATTTCATCAAGCCGAAATCTGTTTGAGCCCCTTTTTATTTAGTTTTTATGCTATTTCCTTACATGTTTTTATTATACATTATTGTCTACAAGGTCCTTATGCTAATTAACACTTACTTAACTAGTTAACAATAATTAATAAAAATATAGCAAACAAAAACTGCAAAAATTGTGACTTGACAATTTTTCACTACAGAAAATCCTTTATAACTTTTGAACCCGTGGCTCGATTTACAAAATTTAAACGTTATTATCATTTTTACACACAATCCTTTCATTTAAAACCAAAATAATTAAATTCTATCCATAAACAAAAAAGTCAATTTTCAAGTTACGTAATTATAACGAGATATCTTAAAACTTACAAGAAAACCTTACAAAATCAGTCTTATTAGTTTAAAATATGAATTCTAATAATAATCTTAGCATAATTAATTACATAACTATCTAATTAGACACATAGAAAGAACATAACATAAATCATTGAAATTTTACACTATTAATTAAAATTTCTGCCTTACTTTTTACATAGCGGTCTTGCCACTACTTGCGCCCATGTGCCTAGATAGGGTCTCGTCGCCGACAGCTTGAATAAATTGAAGACGTGAGTGGATGAAGGGGATATGTCACAAAATTCTAATTTCGAGAAAATTGAGTTCAAAGTTTCACATAAACTTTATGTGAAACTTTGAACTCAATTTTCTCGAAATTAGAATTTACTTTAGATTTAGTTTTTTTGAAATACCAACAAATGTTTTGCACGGATAGATATTAGCATGAAATAAATAGGCGCCAAACAAGTAGCCGAATTCTGGGCCGATTCCATTTAGATTGCTATCGACACGCTAAGAAGAAGAAGAGTAGGCACCTGTGCTCTGTGCAGTGGACAGTGGACAGGAACTAATAGCGTACCTAGTTCATTGAGAAGTTGACCCGGATAATTTTTGCTCCCTCACTGGTGGACTCAGAAGTACTGTGCTTGATTGATGCAGTGAACGCCTGAATAACGGTTTGCCCGCTCTGCAGGTTGGTACGGAATAATTTTACCAATAGGTACTGCTGAGCGTGCCCGCTTGCTGGCTTTTGGTAAGTGGGAGGCGGGCCTCTGGGTTCAAGCGCTACCGTCACCCAATATAGGCGCTATGCTGGGTGACACCACCTTACGGCTTGGTGCTTGTCTGCGTCTGGGCGCTCCTTGCGAGGCTCCGAATTGCTGCTAGTGCGTTGAAGCTGTCGACTGCCTCGGACACCATGGCCGATCTTGCAGTAAGAGCGCTGCAGGCCGGCACGCCAGCATTAATGACATCATCCATTGTGCTCTTGTCACCACCGCTGTTTTAGAACCCTTCTAAAACGCGACGACGGGAAGAGACCTTTAGTGTGGGATACAATATGTGTCGATACCCTGACGGCATCCCTAGTACGGTGGGCTGTGATGGGGCAGCTGCTGCAGGTGCGGAAAACCTCAAACGGCAAAAATATTCCAATCTCATTGGGAATATATGTTCGAGCCGTATGGGGTTGAAACACTAGGGCTATGGTGTCCGTGTGCCCATTTGGTTTTGCTCGAGACAACGCGAAGCGGTTGGTCGACTCTTCACGTGACCAGAGGGCTGGCCTACTTTGTGTCCAAAGAATCAGCATCGCTATACAATGTGGCAATGGTGCCAATGGGCACAGCATGGCGGACAAAATTTTTGATGCCCATGGATTTTTTCCTCCCTTTTTAGGGTTTCGTACCCAAAGGGTGAAAACGGAACCCTATTACTAAGACTTCGCTATCTGTCCGTCTGTCTGTCACCAGGCTGTAGGTATCTCAAGAACCGCGATAGCTAGACAGTTGAAATTTTCACAGATGATGTATTTCTGTTGCCGCTATAACAACAAATACTAAAAACAAAATAAAATATATATTTAAGGGGGGCTCCCATACAACAGACGTGATTTTTTTGCCGTTTTTTGCTCGATATTAATAATGGCAACAGGTAGACGCTTGAAATACCTAATAGCTACTTAGTTGTATATTCGCTTTAAAAATAAATAAGTAATGAAATTAAAATAAAATAAATGTTTAAGGGGTTTGCTGCTTACTAATTCGTATGAAAGTCGACGCAACACACAGAACACAAGGACAACGGTGTGGGTTCACTCATTAGGACTTCTTGTTCGTGCTCATTCGGTGGCATCGCGGACAAATGACCACGATTACGCCCTGTGCGTGTGCGCACCCATTACACACTGCTCTTATTTAATTCGTCACATTTATTATGCTTTAATTCACTAAGTACGTGAGTGGATAAAAATAAAGCCTCTGAGTACATTGACATGTAAGTACCTACCTAAATCGAGTCGTTTGGTGTCTGTCGGCCGCTCGCGTGACTGCATAATATCACTTGACTTTTTATCTTCGTACTGTATTTAAACTATGGCTGTTAATTAATTACGATATATTTAAGTCGTTAGACTAAAATGTAACGTTATTTTGACGTTGCAGGCCTGGAGCAGGTAATATTTCGTAGAAATAATAATGTTGAGTTGTTGCATGTTTTTGAAAATCGTGGAGATGATTATGTATAGGTAGTTACTTCAAGAACATAAAGTTACGAAGCCCGCTCCAAGCGCACGCAATTCTAACGTTACAAGTTGTACAGTCTAACATGTAACGAAGTCTAACGCCTATATTCGCTTACAGAATTAGTGGACAATGGGTGATCGTAATTTGGGCAACAAAGGCGGGCTCACACGGCGCGCTGATTGGCCGGCACGACACGCCCAGCGACCAATCAGCGCGGACGCTCCGAGGACATAGCTCACGGACAATGAACTACGACCAAAGCGGACGTGTCGGAGGCCGTTAGCAAGCAGTCTCGTGAGCTCCAGCATGCGGTGTCGCAATGTAAATAATAAGTCAAGTCATAAACGACAAGGTCGCTAGGCATCCTCCGGTGAGGATGACGCCATGCTGCGATTGCTATCTAAGAGCATAATTACTAATTTGCTCATGACTTCACTGTTCCATGGTCATGGTAGTAGAAAAAAAACTTCTTCGATGGTAATGTTTTTTTTTCTGAACATAATAAGACATGTGGACAGAGTGCGACAGTGCTTGTGAGCGTAGGTACGACGAGCGAGTCACGATCGTTGATGAAGTGAGCCCGAGCGAGTCGTAACGTAGGCACTTACGTGATTGACACGGAAGCAATTGGTTTTTTATTCAACTTTATAAGAATTAAAGTGTAATGTGATCTCATGACACCAATCCGCACTGTGCCCGCGTGGTGGATTACGGCCCATTCCCTCTCACAGAGAGGAGGCCTGTGGCCTACCAGTGGGAACAGTAGGCTGATCATGATCTCATGACTGTCCGCAGACGCACCGGTCACTCAATACGTAGGTATTTCAGTGTCACTTTGACAAAATTGTGAAGTATGACATTTTACAGGAAACCAGAATCTGCAGCTAGGTATTCGTAGAACTATGAATTATCTATTAGCGATTCATAGATTAGGTAGGTACATTCCCATATTAGAAGTTTCTCAAGACTTCATACAAAACTCAAGTCCTAGAGATGTCCGGCGATTCTCCGAGAATACAGAGTGACTGCTGTGAGCATGGTGTAGAATGGACGCACACCTAATTGGTAGGTGTGATGTGATCAAATTATACGTAAACCCAATAAACCATTTAACGGCATGAACAGAGCGAACCTTTCACAACGTGTAATCTTGTGCGGGTTTACTGTCCAAGCATCCGCTAATATTAGTAGGAGATGGTGGAGAGGTGGGCGGAGCGCGGCGATCCCAGTTATAGCCATAATTTCATTGCGAATAATTTGGTATGCATCGCTGAAGAACGGAAAATGGCGACGACATAAACTTTGCTGCGTTATGATTTTTGACTTCTGTAACTTATGAACCTGTACCTACGCGTAGCTCACAGCGTAGGTAGAAACGGAAGAAACGAAACACAAATCGACAGATTGCAGAAAGACTTCTACAGCGAGATCAAAAATGAAGCCAGTAAAATGTCTCTTTGTATAGAACGAGATATGTATAAGGCAAATGCGGGCGAAGTCGACAGTGACCCAGAAGTCGTCAAACTAAAAAATTCAAAAGCTTTTCTACTAAATATTAAACTAGCTGATAGCAGTCTAACAGACTGGAAGCCAAAAAGGCATGTATATCAGAACGTTCGGCCAGTCGAGATAGGGAGCTGGCTGCTACTCCAGTTTTTAGTGACGATTATGTGACGCATTAAGATGCCAGTCAATGAATTTGTGACGGAACAGTTCGAAAGTTAGAAGCATTTATTTATGGCCGAACGACCTGATATCAGGTCGTTCGGCCAACCTGAATCTCCATAACTGAGGACCTTAGAGAAACTGTTACTGAATAAAGATTTAGTGACGATTTGGTGACAAACAACCAATGCTTTACTTTTACTCGTAATGCCACCGGTTAAAAGTAAAATGAATTTTGCTTCCTGGAACATCAGGACGTTCGGCCAACGTAATCTCCATAACTGAGGACCTGAGAGAAACCGTTAATGAATAAAGATTTAGTGACGAGACTGAAACGAATTTTTATTGCTTTATTTTTTTTTGTGACGGCCCCTTTAAATAGTAAATTGAAAATTTAACATATATAACCTCAAAACATTGGGATTATCGATTCCTCCACAACGAAGAAGCCCAGAGAAACCGTTAATGAATAAAGATTTGGTGACGGCACTGAAACGAACTTTTAGTGTTTTATTTTTTTTTTGTGACGGCCCCTTTATATAGTAAATTGAAAATTTAACATAATATTATATAACCTCAAAACATTGGGATTACCGATTCCTCCAAAACGAATAAGCCTAGAAGACTCGTAAAACCCCTGATGTGTTATAGGTTTTCAGTGGAAGCAATGGTGTCAGTATTTTTGTTGATTCACTATTCAGCAATATGGCGGATGGCGACTGAAATAGGGTGACCATGTATTCCAACGAAACTAGTATTTATCAAGTACTTAATTACCTACCCTACCTAAATAATGAAGCAACACACGTCGTAATATTAAATTATATAAGTACAAGCAACGTTGAGCTGATGCCTGCATACCAGTGTCCACTTGTGAGGTTTTGCTATATTACT
This sequence comes from Amphipoea oculea, assembly GCA_945859645.1. NCBI lineage: Eukaryota > Metazoa > Arthropoda > Insecta > Lepidoptera > Noctuidae > Amphipoea > Amphipoea oculea. The sequence goes on along the minus strand of OX243878.1, from coordinate 21,673,522 downwards.
TGAGTCTATTTTGGCTAAAAGCAAACGAAAGTGGAAAGGTGACTGACATTGGAGATTGGGAAATTTGACTAAGTACAAGAATACTTAAATAAATAGGTGCACAAATTAAAAAATGCTTTATTTGTAATTAATCATCCAAAAATAGCGGTAGGTTGTTAGGTAGACAGCGCTATTTAAAAGGTCCATTAACCTTTTAAATAGCGCTGAAAAATACTATATTAATTTCCTTAAACCGTTCCTTTAGAGAATCGCGCCTGCGGAGATTATAATATATATGGCTCTTTTCTGCAGAATAAAAATAGAATCGGTGTAGTTATCTTACTGTGATTTATCTATAGAACTGTTATTTAATTGTAAAATGATTGTCGGGCCACCACCGAAAGAAATCCGATTTGACAAGTTTCAAGTCAATCACCTAGCAGTAAACACAAGAAGCTGTCAAATTTCTCTCGTGGTGAACCAATTTAACTGTAATTCTAAAAAGTACAAATTATTATGTACCTAACAACCTACCGCTATTTTTGGATGATTAATTACAAATAAAGCATTTTTTAATTTGTGTACCTATTTATTTAAGTATTCTTGTACTTAGTCAAATTTCCCAATCTCCAATGTCAGTCACCTTTCCACTTTCGTTTGCTTTTAGCCAAAATAGACTCAAGTAATATAACAAAACCTCACAAGTGGACACTGGTATGCAGGCATCAGCTCAACGTTGCTTGTACTTATATAATTTAATATTACGACGTGTGTTGCTTCATTATTTAGGTAGGGTAGGTAATTAAGTACTTGATAAATACTTGTTTCGTTGGAATACATGGTCACCCTATTTCAGTCGCCATCCGCCATATTGCGGAATAGTGAATCAACAAAAATACTGACACCATTGCACTGAAAACCTATAACACATCAGGGGTTTTACGAGTCTTCTAGGCTTATTCGTTTTGGAGGAATCGATAATCCCAATGTTTTGAGGTTATATAATATTATGTTAAATTTTCAATTTACTATATAAAGGGGCCGTCACAAAAAAAAATAAAACACTAAAAGTTCGTTTCAGTGCCGTTACTAAATCTTTATTGATTAATGGTTTCTCTGGGCTTCTTCGTTGTGGAGGAATCGATAATCCCAATGTTTTGAGGTTATATATGTTAAATTTTCAATTTACTATATAAAGGGGCCGTCACAAAAAAAAATAAAACACTAAAAGTTCGTTTCAGTGCAGTCACTAAATCTTTATTGATTAACGGTTTCTCTGGGCTTCTTCGTTGTGGAGGAATCGATAATCCCAATGTTTTGAGGTTATATATGTTAAATTTTCAATTTACTATATAAAGGGACCGTCACAAAAAAAAATAAAACACTAAAAGTTCGTTTCAATGCCGTCACTAAATCTTTATTCATTAACGGTTTCTCTGGGCTTCTTCGTTGTGGAGGAATCGATAATCCCAATGTTTTGAGGTTATATATGTTAAATTTTCAATTTACTATTTAAAGGGGCCGTCACAAAAAAAAAATAAAGCAATAAAAATTCGTTTCAGTCTCGTCACTAAATCTTTATTCATTAACGGTTTCTCTCAGGTCCTCAGTTATGGAGATTACGTTGGCCGAACGTCCTGATGTTCCAGGAAGCAAAATTCATTTTACTTTTAACCGGTGGCATTACGAGTAAAAGTAAAGCATTGGTTGTTTGTCACCAAATCGTCACTAAATCTTTATTCAGTAACAGTTTCTCTAAGGTCCTCAGTTATGGAGATTCAGGTTGGCCGAACGACCTGATATCAGGTCGTTCGGCCATAAATAAATGCTTCTAACTTTCGAACTGTTCCGTCACAAATTCTTTGACTGGCATCTTTAAGCGTCACATAATCGTCACTAAAAACTGGAGTAGCAGCCAGCTCCCTATCTCGACTGGCCGAACGTTCTGATATACATAAAAAGGCTAGGCAGATGATAATTAATTATTAAACTAGCCGGTTTTTATGACATACCTAATGTTTTTGGTAGCATATTATTATTCCACAATTAAAATAACAACACTGAGTTTTAACTGTAATGGCGTTTGAATATTTTAATTGAAAAAAGTGTGTTCCACAAAATTTTATTTTGTTTGCAAGTTAAGCTGCTAAATGTGACAATCAAGTAGTAGGTATCTAGACCTACGTAGTGTTGTGTTTCGATTTGTGAAACTTCAGTGGGGTCTTCGGTAAGTCTGATGTTGAAAGGATCATGGGCAAAGTACTAGGTATACCTAGACCCCGTCCCCAATTTTTTTTTGATCCATCAGACCTCTTTGTCTCATATTTTTCGTTACGGGCTACAACATACTTACATAACAAACCGTTTCTTTCAAGTCTTAAATATTTATGTTTCCTTTATTATTTAGGTTTCCTGAAAAACTATCTTTGAGTTTTATTTATCTAACGAAAATATGGATGTTTGTTTTCTATTTTTCGTCACAGTAAAATAAATAAATCATAATATGTGCTGACTTAGGTATAATAGCTCGACTCAACTGTGGCTAATGAGACACGGTTGAATTTCTAGTCTTACAAATGAAATATAGATTTTTCAACAGTTGAGCGGAATGAAACATAAAACAACAAAACATCACGCCTATACTCAACGAAGGAATAGGTAGAAGAAACTTATTGTCTACTTAGTAGGTAGGTACCTATGTACAAAATATAACCTCATTTTTTTGCCAAACTTATGTCGGTCGTCGCCTTAGTAAAAAACCGGTCAAGAGCGAGTCGGATTCACGCACTGAGGGTTCCGTACCATCATAATAATATATTTTTAAGTTTTCATCGGCGAGGCGTATATTATAGTTTTAGGACAGCGCCATCTCTTGACCGATAGTGGAACTAATGTAACTATGAATGGTTTCTGAAAAAGACGTGTGCTATGCATTGCGGTGTAGAATATTGCAGTTGTGAGTCAGTGCCATCTCTTGATCGATAGTGGAACTAATGTAACTTTTGTTGATGATTTCTGAAAACGTGTGCTATTTAGAGAAATCGTTTTATTTTTCCTGTAATCTTTACATAAACTTCTACCACATAGAATAATTTCAGATTTTTTCTATGCAAACTTCGGAGATAAGGGTTGGGGGGGGGGGGGGGGGTATTCTTTTTTGCATTTTTCATCAAAAGTCGAAAACTATGTATGCGGCCTACAAAAAGAAAGATTGTGTGAGAATGTGCAAACTGCGCTCTTTCATATGATACCCTACCTAAGTAGGTACGCAGTGTGTTGCGCGGGCGCAGAACAGCGCATCAGTTCCTACAGCACAGTACCTGTGAAACAGAGGGCATATCTGCACAAACATAAAAAATTTAGCTGTAGCTAGTAGGTACATGCTTCAAAAGAACTGGCAATAAAACTACAACGTTTAGGAAGCTGGCCTGAATTAACAAGGTTATAGCTGTGGTTATAGAGTGAGATGAGAGTGAAACAATTAGTAAGTGGACTTTATCAGGGCTATGTCTGTGATGTCTTGATCGAGATTGTTCCAAAAGTTATGGTACTTAACTAAAAGTTGTATTGTAAATACTTGTAAGTATCTAGTAGAATTGTAGTGTGTCTGTTTCAACTTAGCGAATTAAGTACCACATACTTACCTTCTGGCTAGAACTTGAAAGTCTAAGGCTACGGACACGAAGTCAGCGGGCGCGGTTCAATGCATAGATTTATAATTTGGAACTGGCCTCGAAGGCAGCAGCGCGGGGAGCGGCGTATGGGCGATGCACACCGGTCTAGCGGTGCCCTCGCGTCTGCATTGACAAATTGCACTGTTACAAATTGCAATGAACAAAGACAAATTTCTCATAACACAACACTACGCCACTCCAGCGCCGCGCGTTCTGCCCGCTGGTACAAAACACACTGTATTTTGTGCCGCTGGCTTCGAGACGGGTCTGCGTTGCCGCGCCGAAATCGCTGACTTCGAGACCAAGGCCTTACTGGCTGGTGAACAACCACCATAGGCATTGATTAGATGCACTGTTGCACATTAACATGCTATAGGCTTATGGTGCTTGTTGGTAATCATTAACACGGAGCATGGCCGACTGTTCGTCTTGACTGGTCGTATCATACGTGTAGTGTGCGGTGTGCCTAAGTGCACAAAATAAGTGCACAGTGTCTTAAATCAATGTAGTTTATGATACGATGTATATCATAAAACAATGTCGGGCTGTATCTCCCTTCCATGCAACCTAGGTATACATAGGTAGTTTGTAAGTCGGATGCGTTGTGATAAGGTGGCTTCCCCGCACAAAACATTTAACTATGTATTAGCCTGATTTCTAAGTAATCCCATAAACCTGAGTTATGCAAATAATATGTAAATGACTTTGAATTTGAATGACTTTTGTTCTAAGTATACACTTTTCATCAATCCAAGAGCTCATACGTAGTTAATCGTAGTTAGGGCACCCAATAATTTACATGTACACGTGCAAAGCACAACATTAATTTATTAGTTAATATTTTAAATGTAAATGCACCTTGTAAATGATAAATAGAACACGATAATGTTGTTGTCAGTGAACGTTCAACTGGCCAGCCGAATCGGGCCGGAGAGGGCCGGATCGGGCCGGAGAGGGCCGGAGAGGGCCGGAGCAGGCCGGAGCGGGCCGGACAGGGCGCCGCGCAGTGATAGCAAGCGACCGCCTCAATAGTTGCTGCACGTGCCAAATACACGAGTGAATTAGCAGAACCCAGAACCAGTTCAATACACACGATTAAGAACCTTATTTGGTTGAGATAAAAGGGCTAATTTAAAAACCATCTGTTCAGCTCATTACAAAGAGAGTCTGCATAAAGTATTGCATGTAGGTCGCATTGACAGGTAGGTATTGGATTATTAAGTAAAATTTCTTCAAAATGAATTATTTGAGAGTACCTAATAGAGCAGTCAACAGATTCTAGTAAGTAGCAGTTCCGAACAGAAAACGATAACCTTGTTGTAGTTACCTACCGGATCCTACCGACATCTAATGGAGTCGTTCCAAAAGAATGAAAAGCTACGATCATGGTGGCATCACTATCAAATTAAATTGCTGCAACTTAACAGAAAGGCGGTATCCATGGGAACTGACCAATGTTTGGCACTACCGATTATGGGTTCATAATCGAATGTTAGTTTATGGCTTCATACTTATTGGTGATACAATCAAGTGTAATAGCTGCTCTACACTACATACATATGAAGTAATCTCAACAACTCGCAGTACTACGTCGTTACAATCTCTTCAACTCGCGGTACCTACTACGTCGTTATAATGTCAATAACTCGCGGTACTACGTCGTTATAATGTCAACAACTCGCGGTACTACGTCGTTACAATCTCAACAACTCGCGGTACTACGTCGTTACAATCTCAACAACTCGCGGTACTACGTCGTTACAATCTCAACAACTCGTAGTACTACGTCGTTACAATCTCAACAACTCGCGGTACTACGTCGTTACAATCTCAACAACTCGTAGTACTACGTCGTTACAATGTCAACAACTTGCAGTACTACGTCGTTACAATCTCAACAACTCGCGGTACTACGTAGTTACAATCTCAACAACTCGCGGTACTACGTCGTTACATTTTATGTTCATGTATTGAGCTATTATCTAGTGTTAGGTACTATGTAGTTTAACGTGTGGCTCCAGTCAGTCATAGTTGTTCTATTCCAAGAGGAAAATAAGTACCGTCAAACGGGGTGAATTTGGATGCAGGGGTGAATCGGGACAAAACTTTAAAAGGGATTTTAACATTAAAATAATAATTATAGTTTGTGGCCAAAAAGGATACTAATGTGTTTACTGTAATTTAATTAACGATTACATGCCCTTATTGACAACAAACTATATTATTTCATCGTTAAAATACATTTTAAAGTTTCGTCCCGATTCACCTCTGCATCCCTATTCACCCAGTTTGTAGGTAGGTAATGGGAACGTACGGTCACTAATGTATTGAATCACTTTTCCGCTCGTTTAAAGGTACTTGACTATCTTTTCTTAAGTATGGTAATGCGAATGACCTCCATGTTACTGGTCTCTTGACGCAAGGAGGCGACCCATCACATAAACTTTATGTAATTATGTAAAATGAATTATTGAAACTGAATGCTAAGGACACGTAATACCGGTAGCCGAAAGAACAGGGGAACATAGGTAACATGATGGACCCCTTGGTTCACTGAGCACTGGATAGAGCCCAAGTCCGGTTCTCTTGTGGCGCTGACTAATGTGGAGGTCGCGCCGTATCTCGTGCCCAATGATGTTATCAGCTCGCAGCGTGTGGCACTGTCCTGCCTCCCGCCACCTAACAAGCTTAGCGATGATGTATTCACAACAGTAATTGATTTAGAGGTGATGGTTTGTCAACATCGATCGCTTACAAATTTTCAAGCATTCTTTAGCCATAGTCTGAGCCTCTGAGGTCAATATTACAAGAAAAGTGAAGTGTCAAGCGATTTTGAACGTTGTGCGATGCAACTTGTTTCGCTTTGAGCTGCCCTTCTCATCACTTGCCGTACTAATTATGTCAGGACATGGGTAACGGTTTCTAGATTAGTAAGTGATATCCCTATGATCTTTGTTGCAAGGTCAGTTTTTTTCGTGTATTTCAAAATACCTATTACTTACAAATTGAATCTTAAACAGATTATATCTGTAAAGTTTACATAGATTAAAATACCGAATATCTATCTAACCCATCGTATGAGCTTACGATTGATTAAAAACATCCAACTGCATAAAGCGTTCAATTCTCACGGCTTGACTTATATCACACTATTAAGTATTCTGTGCTTATATTATAGCCTCCTAACGGACACTCGCGGCTAATAGAAAATGTCAAATATTTCTCCACGTGTGTTTAGTGGGCATCGGTACATAGCCGGGGCCTCCCAAACATGTGGCATCGGCAGCCAATCGGAGTCATCTTTTATGGGGTACTGTTTAAAATGTTATAATAAAATACCTCCCCACATTCTTCAACTGAATGAGACAAAATTCAAGTCTTGTATTAAACGCACACTATGCAGACAGGCATATTATAAGTTAGGGGATTACATCTCTGATAAAAATGCCTGGCTCAATGCTGGTCCTGCTCCACAACCACAACTATTTGATTAACACTTAAAAATGCTGTTGGAGCTGCTGAAGATTGTAAGTCTATCTTTGCATTGTATAAATTCAATCTCCTAGTATTGTATAATTGCATAGCACATGTTGAGTACTATGTACATACTATAAAGCTACCATTTACTGGGTACGTCTTTCATTGACTGAATGTGCCCTGGCGGCTGAGAGTATGTCATGCTCACTCAAATGTCTCGCTGATGGCGGCGCATGTGTTGGATCATTTAGCTCCCTTCAAAATGGTTGAGCTGAATGGTGCTAATACATGCGTCATGTTCGTGAACGGGCGCCGTCAGTAGGGACTGGTCATCTCTTTGCTGCCATGGCTTATTTTATTTTAATTTAATATTTGAATTGTTGTTTTTTCTCATCTTTTCATTATGGACGCTTTTAACGTTCTGCATCGTTCTCACATGTATAATTTTTAACGTGAATGATGTAACCAAGACTTTGTAACCATATTATTTTGATTTAAAAGAGTGTCCATGGAGTTTCTTGCCCGTTCTTCTCCATAGGTACCTACGCTTTGGAATGGGCAACTAGCTTCATCTTTCTGACTGACCGACCCCTTGACAATTCAAAAGTGCCTGTAATTGGTTTAATTGAAATAAATGCTTTGAGTTTGAGTTTGAGTTTGAGTTTTGAGTGATTTGTCAGCGCTATCGGCGCATCGGTTACATTAGTCACCCGACGTAAGACGCAACGTGCTGGCTCACGAGTACATCCACACGCAGGAAGGAATCTGTCAAACATTCTTGTGTAGTAGGCCCCGGGGTCAGGCTATGGACAGAGCCGTGGAAACATTGCCTTGTAACACGTTCCTACACCTGGACACGATCCCAGGATCTATAATTAATTAAAAGACCATTTGTCAGTTTTATATTAATTCTAATTAAAGCCTTTACCAGCCTTTCGGATTTAAATATTTACTAATACTTATAATTTCCTTAATAGTAGCGCTGTCAATGCTTCTAATTAGTCAAAACTGCCGAGCCAATGGATTCCATGAAAGTGAACTGAACTAACTCCAGATGAAAGGTCCTTCTCAAGTTCTCAGACATATCTGTCAATAACAAATATGAAAGGGAACTTTTGTGTTTTTACTTGTTGAATATTTGAATTTTTTACTGCGTCAATTGATAAATACAATTATTTAAGAATAGGTATACAAAACTTGTTAAAGCACGCATTTCTTCTGTCGTATAATTCAGCAGGCGTCGGTACATCCGGGCGGCGACTACCGGCGCCCGGCGCCTCGCCTGCGCCTGCGAGCGACCGAGATGTAGAGATTGTAAAGATGTATAGCAGCAGTTATGACGTGATCACGTGATACAGCATCCATCATGAGTTATGTTATCGTGCATATCCAGCGTGCTTGATGTCAATATGATTGCAGTGACTGATGATTGCACCCGCACAAATTATTTAATGAAACTTCTCATGACTAATTACTAATTCCTGTTTTATGATAGCTTTTTGATATTTCGATTAAATAATGCGTCGTCGTTTTATTCAGGTTTTTCGTTCATTAATCTCTGGAACAGGACTTCTTAATAACGCAATGTATGCGGCATGACTCTCGTTTCCTTTTATTTACTGTGACATTCTTTTAATTTCCAATGTGCGCTTTTATAATTTGTAACGGGACGGTGTTATTGTGGACCTCCACGGCATGCGGCAGGGAGCAAACGTAGATATGGAAATACGTGCTCGTTATAACGTTATCGCTCAATAGTAGTTTGTTTCTTCATTCATACATAAGTACCGCTTGCTTGATTCAATAACAATTTCTACATTAGCTCATACATACATAACGCATGTGACATCTACGACAAGATACAACCGCAGATACTAACCGAATATTTCCGCTGACAGAAGACAAAAAAGTAAGCTTTGTAGTCGAGGTCCCACAGCTATCTGGTAGATCAAGCGGCGCCGGGCAGCGGGCAGGCACATGGCGGGTCCCGTGCGGCCGCGTCGCGAACATGCGTGTTGTGTGCGTGCCCGTGTAACCCGAGCCGGCTGGCCGGACGAACCATCACGCATGCAGAGGAACAGAAGACCCGCTGTAGGTCTATACAGCTCAACGGCTCCAGTGGAAACATGACAGCGAAAATACTTCAGTTCGACTAGTTTGCAGTTTTGCCATGGTCTTTAAAAGCTCTTTAATATACACGAAAAGCGGAAAGATAAATATATATTTATTGCCTAACGTTGTACATTTAGTTCATATTCATTACATTTTTTGTTTCAACAGTTTACAAAACCCAAGTCGGATATGCAATAGTATTATAAGAATATAATTAGAAAAAAAAAAATACAAACAATTATACAAATTGCTTAAAAATATTATAAAAAAAAAAGCTTAGAAAGCTAATAAGCCAAAATAAGGCTTCTAGTGAACGCCGCCGTGCTCTCGTGATAGTAAACGTTCTCTTGATCCCGACCCAGTTTTCCGCATTAACTTTTTTGGATCAGGCATGAGTTGTTTTCAATTTTTAGTTGGAGTGAACTTTCTCATTCTCTGGTAGGGTGACACGGCGCTGTCACGGCGCGTTAGCAAGACAACGTAATACACGCAGGTGTCGGGTTGCAGCCTCCGACAGACCAACGACGGCGCAGGTAACTCACAGCGTGGACGTATGAACCATGATTTATCATCAAAGTATGTTGCTTAAATACTTAGACTAGCTATAAGGCTAGTTGGGTGGCGTCAGTCCTGATGTAGCCAGACAGACACTAGCGTCAGTCCCGATGTAGCGAGACAGACACTAGCGTCAGTCCCGATGTAGCCAGACAGACACTAGCGTCAGTCCCGATGTAGCGAGACAGACACTAGCGTCAGTCCCGATGTAGCCAGACAGACACTAGCGTCAGTCCCGATGTAGCCAGACAGACACTAGCGTCAGTCCCGATGTAGCCAGACAGACACTAGCGTCAGTCCCGATGTAGCGAGACAGACACTAGCGTCAGTCCCGATGTAGCCAGACAGACACTAGCGTCAGTCCCGATGTAGCCAGACAGACACTAGCGTCAGTCCCGATGTAGCCAGACAGACACTAGCGTCAGTCCCGATGTAGCCAGACAGACACTAGCGTCAGTCCCGATGTAGCCAGACAGACACTAGCGTCAGTCCCGATGTAGCGAGACAGACACTAGCGTCAGTCCCGATGTAGCCAGACAGACACTAGCGTCAGTCCCGATGTAGCCAGACAGACACTAGCGTCAGTCCCGATGTAGCCAGACAGACACTAGCGTCAGTCCCGATGTAGCCAGACAGACACTAGCGTCAGTCCCGATGTAGCGAGACAGACACTAGCGTCAGTCCCGATGTAGCCAGACAGACACTAGCGTCAGTCCCGATGTAGCCAGACAGACACTAGCGTCAGTCCCGATGTAGCGAGACAGACACTAGCGTCAGTCCTGATGTAGCCAGACAGACACTAGCGTCAGTCCCGATGTAGCCAGACAGACACTAGCGTCAGTCCCGATGTAGCCAGACAGACACTAGCGTCAGTCCCGATGTAGCCAGACAGACACTAGCGTCAGTCCCGATGTAGCCAGACAGACACTAGCGTCAGTCCCGATGTAGCCAGACAGACACTAGCGTCAGTCCCGATGTAGCCAGACAGACACTAGCGTCAGTCCCGATGTAGCGAGACAGACACTAGCGTCAGTCCTGATGTAGCGAGACAGACACTAGCGTCAGTCCCGATGTAGCGAGACAGACACTAGCGTCAGTCCCGATGTAGCGAGACAGACACTAGCGTCAGTCCTGATGTAGCCAGACAGACACTAGCGTCAGTCCTGATGTAGCCAGACAGACACTAGCGTCCGTCCCGATGTAGCCAGACAGACACTAGCGTCAGTCCTGATGTAGCGAGACAGACACTAGCGTCAGTCCTGATGTAGCGAGACAGACACTAGCGTCAGTCCTGATGTAGCCAGACAGACACTAGCGTCAGTCCCGATGTAGCGAGACAGACACTAGCGTCAGTCCCGATGTAGCCAGACAGACACTAGCGTCAGTCCCGATGTAGCGAGACAGACACTAGCGTCAGTCCTGATGTAGCCAGACAGACACTAGCGTCAGTCCTGATGTAGCCAGACAGACACTAGCGTCAGTCCCGATGTAGCGAGACAGACACTAGCGTCAGTCCTGATGTAGCGAGACAGACACTAGCGTCAGTCCCGATGTAGCGAGACAGACACTAGCGTCAGTCCCGATGTAGCGAGACAGACACTAGCGTCAGTCCTGATGTAGCCAGACAGACACTAGCGTCAGTCCTGATGTAGCCAGACAGACACTAGCGTCAGTCCCGATGTAGCGAGACAGACACTAGCGTCAGTCCCGATGTAGCCAGACAGACACTAGCGTCAGTCCTGATGTAGCGAGACAGACACTAGCGTCAGTCCTGATGTAGCCAGACAGACACTAGCGTCAGTCCCGATGTAGCGAGACAGACACTAGCGTCAGTCCTGATGTAGCCAGACAGACACTAGCGTCAGTCCCGATGTAGCGAGACAGACACTAGCGTCAGTCCCGATGTAGCCAGACAGACACTAGCGTCAGTCCTGATGTAGCGAGACAGACACTAGCGTCAGTCCTGATGTAGCGAGACAGACACTAGCGTCAGTCCTGATGTAGCCAGACAGACACTAGCGTCAGTCCCGATGTAGCGAGACAGACACTAGCGTCAGTCCCGATGTAGCGAGACAGACACTAGCGTCAGTCCTGATGTAGCCAGACAGACACTAGCGTCAGTCCTGATGTAGCCAGACAGACACTAGCGTCAGTCCCGATGTAGCCAGACAGACACTAGCGTCAGTCCTGATGTAGCGAGACAGACACTAGCGTCAGTCCCGATGTAGCGAGACAGACACTAGCGTCAGTCCTGATGTAGCGAGACAGACACTAGCGTCAGTCCCGATGTAGCCAGACAGACACTAGCGTCAGTCCTGATGTAGCCAGACAGACACTAGCGTCAGTCCCGATGTAGCGAGACAGACACTAGCGTCAGTCCCGATGTAGCGAGACAGACACTAGCGTCAGTCCTGATGTAGCGAGACAGACACTAGCGTCAGTCCCGATGTAGCGAGACAGACACTAGCGTCAGTCCTGATGTAGCGAGACAGACACTAGCGTCAGTCCTGATGTAGCCAGACAGACACTAGCGTCAGTCCCGATGTAGCGAGACAGACACTAGCGTCAGTCCCGATGTAGCGAGACAGACACTAGCGTCAGTCCTGATGTAGCCAGACAGACACTAGCGTCAGTCCTGATGTAGCCAGACAGACACTAGCGTCAGTCCCGATGTAGCCAGACAGACACTAGCGTCAGTCCTGATGTAGCGAGACAGACACTAGCGTCAGTCCCGATGTAGCGAGACAGACACTAGCGTCAGTCCTGATGTAGCGAGACAGACACTAGCGTCAGTCCCGATGTAGCCAGACAGACACTAGCGTCAGTCCTGATGTAGCCAGACAGACACTAGCGTCAGTCCCGATGTAGCGAGACAGACACTAGCGTCAGTCCCGATGTAGCGAGACAGACACTAGCGTCAGTCCTGATGTAGCGAGACAGACACTAGCGTCAGTCCCGATGTAGCGAGACAGACACTAGCGTCAGTCCTGATGTAGCCAGACAGACACTAGCGTCAGTCCCGATGTAGCGAGACAGACACTAGCGTCAGTCCCGATGTAGCGAGACAGACACTAGCGTCAGTCCTGATGTAGCCAGACAGACACTAGCGTCAGTCCCGATGTAGCGAGACAGACACTAGCGTCAGTCCCGATGTAGCGAGACAGACACTAGCGTCAGTCCTGATGTAGCGAGACAGACACTAGCGTCAGTCCCGATGTAGCGAGACAGACACTAGCGTCAGTCCTGATGTAGCCAGACAGACACTAGCGTCAGTCCCGATGTAGCGAGACAGACACTAGCGTCAGTCCCGATGTAGCGAGACAGACACTAGCGTCAGTCCTGATGTAGCCAGACAGACACTAGCGTCAGTCCCGATGTAGCGAGACAGACACTAGCGTCAGTCCCGATGTAGCGAGACAGACACTAGCGTCAGTCCCGATGTAGCGAGACAGACACTAGCGTCAGTCCCGATGTAGCGAGACAGACACAAGCGTCAGTCCCGATGTAGCAAGCAAGACCTACAGTACGGATAAATACAGCATCAACTATCTCGTACAGCATAATAATAATTCAGCCAAAAAATTTACACTGATGCTGGATTTCTTCCTTCCCCAAACATCGCTACATTGACCGAGGCGCGCGGGGATCCATTGCAAGTTTCATCCAGGTTCAAAATATTTTTGCTGCTAATAAACCACAGTAAATTTTGGTTTTACAGAGGAAGTGGTTGTGTTTTGTTGGTTTGTGGTTTAACGGTTGCGCAGACCATAGGACCACATGCAAATACAAGGTGTGTCAAATTCCAGCATTTTGTGTAATGAATGTGTCGCACAGGTGCATTGTGGGCTTACATAGTTGTAATAAACAATAGGTCAATTATAGCGAACACCAGAACACAGACTTCGGCGCCGCCACGCTCTCTGAATACTGAGCGCTCTATGAATCGGACACTTTCAAGAATCCGTGTTAAGTATCTGAATAAATGGTGTTATTGAAATAACTGAAAACCTGAAAAGGGACACTAGTAGATAGGAACATTACACTGTCTCTTATGTTTACGCGCACGCAGTTGAACGAATTACGTTAGAAGTTTGACGGCGCGTTCAAATTGGTTTTGCGGCGCCGCCGCCGTAACCCCGGGTGCTGACGTGCTGAGGCAGCGGCCCGCCAAAATGAAAAACAAATGAAGATCGAGGAGAACGATCGAAAGCAGCGGGGCAATTGCGTAACACATTATCAATCGGAATCGGTTTCATTTTGACAGTTTAACAACATTCATTGCGTTATTTACGTGTTGAGCAGACAAATTTTTCGAACTTATGAAGCAATGGATTAGCAATTTGCTTCAAAATTATTCTGATTCCGATTGATAGTGTGTTATGCAATTAGGGTGCCGGTATTGATTTATAGTAATTATAATATTATTGATAATTGTGGTACGGTATTAGTGATCATCGTGGCAATCTCACAATGATCATTGACTATCCTTGCAAGTTGCAGTGCAGTAAGTTCATTGGTTTCCGCTTGCGCCTCACGTACTCGTTGGAATGTCGTTTACATTTAGTAAATTGCCAAATATGTAAATTTTATTTACAACTACCGTGTCTTAACAACATTCATCACGACTGTATTTTTCGAAGTTACCATTACTTATTGTGAAGCTCTTTTGGGCCCTGGTTACTCTTAACAACCAAGAGTCCAAAAGTGCTTCACATGAGTCATCATCATCATCAAAAGACGTTCCCTGCTGGACATAGGCCTCCCCCAAGCACCTCCACTTAGACCGGTTCTGTGCTTCTCGCGTCCATCGGGTTCCTGCGGCCTTCACAAGGTCGTCGGTCCACCTTGTGAGAGGCCTTCCAACGCTACGTCTTCCGGTACGCGGTGGTCACTCCAGAACCTTTCGGCCCCATCGGCCATCTGTACTGCGAGCAATGTGCCCTCATTAGACATACTCGCCAACGTTTCCAACAAGTATCACCCTGGTGACATAGCATCACATTGTCAGCCTATAGTCTGCCCACAGCGTGGCTATGGGCCTCAAGCCTCCTCAGTTAGTGGTTAGACACGCGGACCCAGTGCGGGTTGGTGGATATCTCATGTCTCGGAATTTTTGTGCCCATCAGAATCTGGTAAATAACAACTTTAACATGGAACTATGAGCCATCAGATAGAAGAGGTATGTGCTGGTTAGATGTCGATACCTCATTATCTATGAGATGCATCGGAGAAGTGGACTGTGTTGATTAATAAGACACATTTCGTGGACGCAGGCGCCGGTGACGTGAGTGCGAATGTCTTTTTCTTGAACGTTGGTATAATGCTTACTTAGATGTTCATTCCACTGCAAAATTTTAGGCATTCCACTTTGCCCCACGAGTGGGGCGGCCGGTGGGGCAAAGTGGAATAATCCATGTGATTTGGGTAATGAATGAGACAGAGATGATCAATTTATTGTTGCTGATAGGAAAACAAAGTGTCTTTATTTATTTATTTAAACTTTTCGCACAAAAAGGTACACAGGCGGACTTAATGCCTTAGGCATGCCTTTGGCATTCTCTACCAGTCAACCAAGGGTGGTGAAGAGATTAGATGGCAGATGCTTTGGTTGAGAGGAAAAATGGTTG
This sequence comes from Amphipoea oculea, assembly GCA_945859645.1. NCBI lineage: Eukaryota > Metazoa > Arthropoda > Insecta > Lepidoptera > Noctuidae > Amphipoea > Amphipoea oculea. Next base: position 21,658,098 of record OX243878.1, on the reverse strand, counting down.
AAAAACACCAAATACTTAAATATGTTATATACACATAAATAATATACTACAAAAAGCTCTACGGTTACAAGATAAAGGTGAGCCAACAGAGTAAGTTCTACCCATGTAACAATTTAACAAAGCGCGCACGCGCAAGCATTCCTCATAGCCAAATATAATCCACAGCACAGCCACCACTGTGGTGGCTAATGTTAGGTACCTACCCAACCTACCTAATGTTTTGTACGGTCGGCGGCAGAGAAAAGGAACCCCCCAAGACTTTAAAGATTATCGCCCAAGCGCGCTTGAGCCCGCCGTCGCTTGTCGCTCGAGCGACGGCGGGCGCGTCACGTGACTCTGGCCTCGAACAGCTCCCTCCCCCGCCGCCGCGCGCCGCACCCATCTCTGCCCGAGCATCCACCGATCCCACTCAAATATTATTTGCAAGTTTTTAATAATTATATTATGGTATTTTTTCGGCTTTTTGCCCGAACCGTATACCAAGAATAACTGAACTTACAAAAAGACACATTACGTGCCATTGTGGATACGAACCCACATCATCAGGCGCAAGCCGATCACGTAGACCGCACCTTATACCACTAGACTATTGGATCAGTTAGCAAATATAACGAAAATTCGAATAGCATTACTCCTTTTATCGAACAAGGTTAATACTGGTCTTATCGTCTAGATATTAAGGTTTAAATTTCAACTTGCACCACGAGTTATAAATATTATCACCTTATCGTCTTGTTACCCGACTGCGTTTTACAAAATGCAATACGTAACTCCTCAATTAACTAAAAGATAAGGTTGAAATTAGCATACATTTCTTGTTTGGTTGAATAGAATGTGCTTGATTCCGATTGTTGCACTACCGTAATTAATTTACTTTAGAAACTTAATTGCTGTATGAACTGCGAGTTAAGGTTGAATTTAGAATACTTCTTCGCCTTATTTACTAAATTGTGATTGAGGGTATAATAACTTTTCAAATCGTTTTGTTTTCGTGTCGGTCCGCTTGTGTGTAATTAATTCTCGCCGAAATATTATCCAATTTATTAAGTTTTTGAACAGTTGATTCTATTAACCGATAGTATTGTTCGGATAACAACTTTTTTGAAGGCTAGAATTAAATAAACTGACGACTGAGGGAAACTGACCAGTGATACGCGGACTCTAAAATTGTTGTTCTCTGGGAACAGCCCAGGAACAAAGCATAAAGAAAATAGCACGAGATATGGGAATAACGGTAAGATTTACGTTATACACATATATATTTACTGTTGCAATCATGTTGCATTATTACTGACAAGTTGGATTTTTTTTATGTATTTCTAATATTATTATTTTCGTTCCAGAGAAAAACAGTTCGTAGATGGATACACAGGTATCATGCGACGGGTGATTTGAAATGTGATCGCCAAGGCCGTCGCCCAATTGTTAACACTAATGAATCGGGGCGACACCGTAATATTGTGGAAGTTCACTCAGTGGCACCCTTCAAAACTACGCGTTCAAGTGCTGACTTCAAGAAGTGATGGACAGTGACGGCGACCCTCTCTGTTATTAATAGGCAATTTACTCGGCAGATTGATTGTGTAACTTATCTGATAGAATTGCATTGGAACATATGAGCAATTGTTAATTCTCAATATTTGTGAGATCATTATCTCGTAGTTAATCAAAAATAAACAGCCTTTATTATTATCAATACTCTTGTTTACAAGTAGTCTTATAATGTGTTAACGATGCACCATCTGACCTCACATATTTTTCTAATGTTGTGTTAAAAGGGTTATCAGAAAATGTGATAAAAGAGAAAGATGTATATTGCTATTACTGTTATAGTTTAGCATGTTGGTTCTTCCTCTGTAATTCACAGGCACAAATGACAACATTTAATTTTTTAACTGAGCTTGTTTTCCAATATGATCACACAGATTTTAAATAAATAATGTTTTCTCAACTTTAAAAAAATAAATATTGTAGTAACATTTCTAGAAATATCTATAAACGAACCGTTGTTTAATGTTAAACATTCTACACCTCACCCAGGGTATCTATTTTGGGTTTAGTTAATATTCTAAGTAAATAACCCCAATTTAACATAGAAAACTGTATACTCAACCAGGAAGTGAATTCCATGAAGTCTTAGAAATGTAATTAGAGAAATAAATGAATATCGTTTATGTAATTTGCCTAGCTTTTCTTATTAACCTCTTATCTACTTTAACATTTGATTTCTTAAATAATTAATTAACGAAAATCACCTAATCACTTATTAAAAAAACTAAAAAAAAGAAAAAAGAATATGCCGTCGGCGGATTTGAGCTCGTGACCATCGCATCGTTATGCCGCAGTCTTTACCACTAGACCAACACGCCATTTACGTTGACTTACAAAAAACTTAAACGGTTTGATGTCGATATCAAGGGGGGTTCCTTTTCTTCGATGCTTGCTGTACATATCTTTGGCATGGCTGATAAATCTAAAAGCTTTTACCTACTTCACGCACACTCACAGGCGGCACAGGTTACATAATGAGAGCTAGGTAGGTACTAGTAGGTACTTAGGTTGACTAACGAAAACATTTCGCGCATGTTTTGATTTCATTCAAGGCTGAGTGACAAAATCCACAAAAAGGCGTCCTGTAAATAATAAACGCACCTCACACAATGTCAGCTCGCTCGTATTCTGTATCGCACGCACCACGCTCACTTTCCCCGTGTTGCTGTCCGGACCTGTAATTACTAATTACACGACATGTGTTATTACTGAACCCTCGTCGGTGCACCAGCATGTGCAGGGTTCTGTAACCTGTTCAAAATCATGGATATAGAATTAGCCATACATACAAAACACCATACATACAACTTAGTAACACGATCTTACGTAAATAAAGTTTTGCATTTTGAAAAACTCTATAAAACCTGTAAAGGAGCATGGTAGACTATCACTAGAGCTTTCGAATAATAAAACGTAGGACATAAAAGTTTTCAGGTATGCTTCTGAATCACTTAGGTAACTAGTTTTCCAATAACATTACAGAGCAGTATTAAATAATCTATTCAATATTTAGCCAGGTGCGCATGGAGAATATTAAATGGATCTTGTGAATGCATTATACATATTAGCAATTAATGTCATTCAGTCTGCGGCCCGACTTGATGGACATCCGACGCTCCTCAGACGGGAAGCTGTAAATCATAAAAACTGATTGCAAATACTTTTATTAGGGCGATTAAAATCAATAACATTCTACATGCACTACATGCCTTCAATATATGGCGGCCGTTTGTTGGAGCGACGGAACACGCTCGTAAATCATGCGCGAGAGTCGCCATTTGTAACGAATGCTCAGCAGTAATCAAATGAGGTGTTGTTACTAGTGCACCGACTGCACCGGCCGCACCGACCCGCACCGACTCGCCAGCCGCCAGCCAATTGCCGCAACTGCGCCAAGATTGCGCGTCTCGTGGGAGCGCAATCATTTTACTTTTATCTGTGGAGCTTTTTAACGCAAAAAGCTGGTCGCAGGTTGTGCGGCGCGCGGGCGGCAGTGAGCGCTGGCCGCCCGCAGCCGAACGACGTGCGCGCGCACTCCTCGTCTCATTAGTCCGTTTGAACGACAACCGCCGAATTTTGCCGACCGCGAGTGTCCGCGTGTGGATTGCGACTTGTATCTGTGTGTGTGTGTGCTGACAGCGCTTGTGCCTGTGTGTGCTGTGAGTGACAAACGTCTGCACGAGCACGTCGCGGGCGCATACAGGAGGGCTGCAGGCAGCAGGGCTGGTGCAGCGGATGAAGAGATAAATCTTGGTGCGTTGACCGGGTGCAAGTTCGACGGCCCGCAGTATTTGTGTCGTTGCGAGTAAACGGTAACTATTTATTAGTGCTAGGTGCAGGGATACGTGCAGTGCGAGGAATCCGGTCCATTTGCTCTGTTACCGCTCACAACCACTCCAACCTACTTTCTCTACAGTAAATAAACAATGTTCTGTCTATGAGAGCTTTAAATCAGTCAGGTTTCGTTACCGCTGCAGTAAAGCCATAACATTATATTTATGATCAGCACACGACTTGATATCTGCGGTTACGAAACTGGCAGTTTCGCAAAGCTGCAAAAATACGAAACATTTAGCTTAATGTTAATTAAACTTACTAGGCCTCTAGAACAAGGTGTGAAGAGAACGCCTCCTCGTCACAACATGTTCTGGGAAGTAATGTAACTGTTCGCTAACAGGACTCGCCGCTCATTGCAATTAATGGTTCGGGAACGAAGCAACTTGCAGCCATTGCTCATACATGTTCGAAGCTTGCCACAACCGTTAACACAACATGAAGCAACATTGCACAACTGTATCTTTCCAATTAAGTTATCCTTAATGAAACTTACTTCCTGCTCTTGAAACAAATACATAGTTTATACTGATGTCACTGAAACAATACTGTTGGCGCGAAGACGCTGCTCCCTTGGTTTGTCCTGCGAATTTTTCTCCTAATTCTTCCACCCAACATAAAAGGCAGGATACTCATTTTGATAAACTCCATCGAGTCTGCAGTTCTGCTCATCGAAATCACATCCAACTGGAATCACAGCATAGATAATACCAACGTTTATGCAAGTCCTTTGCTGAGCAAAACGATCAATTTCTTGCAAATGACACCGCTTTAGTTGACGACTTCATCATAGCTTGCTGAGCAAAGTGACGCGAGCACAACATGCCCTGGTGCTGCTCGCCCGTGAGCCTGTCATCTCGACCACTTGACGAGATCATCCACCATTAGACACGCTGCGACGTAATTTATACATTGAACACTATCTGTAGGAAGAGATTTGTAAAGATTGTAGGGGTGCTAATGCGTTAAAAGCGGAAAAAGTGCTATTAGATAACGGAGTACCATTTAGCGCAATAACAGTAAATAGAAAGTCCGTGTAACAGTCTATCTGGACTTTGAAAACTATCTAATGTCTTGTAGAAGTAGACGAAGAGAAAGGAGCTGTAACATTAGTCGAAGAAACAGTCCGACAAGTTGTAGGAAGTTGGAGGCCCGCCCAACCTACGAATCTATCCAATTTGCATCAAAAGAGCTTTCCGAATAAAAAAAATAATTATATATTTGCGCAAGTAGGTGAGAGATGCTGCACATTGTTCAAATCGTTAACAAAATGGTTTCAGGAAGCAGGCCACTCCTAGAAGTCTCACATTAGCTGCAGCTAGCGCGACTTACATACAAGGAGAACAAATTAAAATAATGTGACTAGCAGACTTATTTAAGTCCGCTAGACTAGTCTAGTCTGCTGGCCATTTGGCCAGGAGAGTAAATCTGTGTGTTTGTTGTGTGAATCCCAGGCAGTGTTCTGGTGGATCATAAACGTGCGACCGTCGCCCGGTGGTTGTGCGGCGCTCGTAATTAGCCGCGACTGCTATGGGCAGCGGCGCGCGGCGGTGTGGCGGTGTGGGCAGTCGCTCAAGTAAGTGCAGCAATTACCACTCACACAAGAACTAAATGAGGGATAATCTCGGCGACAATAATCTTTATGTATTGTATAATAGACGTAGGTGACAGCAGCAAGAGGCGTAGCTCAGCTAGCTAGGATATAATAATATGGCCTGGGCGCGGAAGGCACAGTATTCAGTGCATCTCGGGAACATATTCAGCAGTGAGTGCAATGTGCTTCCGGCCGGACGGACTATCTCTGCGCCATTTAAAATATTTGCGTTTTTTTTTGGATCTCGTCCTTAGTCTCCATTTTACGATTTTGGATTCATATAATTTTACTTCTTTTGCTTCTATCACATTATGTTGTTAAATAATAATAAGTAAGTTTAATAAGTACGTTTATTCATCAAAAAGTAGAATACAATGTGATTCGATGAGCCACAAACTAAGCATCGCTTGTATCTTGTGGCTCTAATATTAGGTCCTTACATATGAAATTGGCGTTTTTCGTACTGGCCACTTTAATCACGAATTTCTCCTCTTTGGTAAGGAATTCCAAATTCAAATTTGTACAGCTATTTACTCATGTATTTGTGCTTCGATGACCGTCATTCATTTGTTTTTTTTCTTCTGTTTTTTCTGTTTGCGTCACTCATTTTACAAAATGGAAAATTTAAAATATCGCATTATTTACGAGTACGAGTTCCGCCGTGGCACTAGTGCTGCGGAAACGACTCGAAGGGTGAATGATGTGTATGGCGGTCATGTTGCAAAAGAAAACACAGTTCGTTTTTGGTTCCAACGTTTTCGTTCTGGAAATTTCGACCTGCAGAACAAGCCCCGTGGACGGCCTGAGACCCAAGTTGATAATGGAGAATTGAAGGCTATTGTGGAAGCGGACCCATCGCAAACCACGTCCGAGTTAGCTGCAGGCTTCGATGTTAGTGATAAAACTGTTTCAATTCACTTGAAGCAAATTGGGAAGATTAAAAAGCTTGAAAGCACGACAACGCCAGACCACACACTGCGCAACAGACGGCTACCAAATTAGAAGAGCTTGAATTGGAATGTCTTAGACATCCTCCGTACTCCCCGGACCTTGCTCCAACAGATTACCATTTTTTTCGCAATTTGGATAACTTTTTGCAAGGGAAAAAATTCAACTCCGATGGGGCAGTCCAAATCGCCTTCAAAGATTTTATTGATTCCCGTCCGACTGGTTTTTTTAGTAAAGGGATCAATGAACTACCTATAAGATGGCAAAAGTGCATTGAAAACAATGGTTCATACTTTGATTAATTAAATATATTATATTAAAAAATATTCGACTTTTTGTTCCTTCCATACAAAACGCCAATTTCATATGTAAGGACCTAATATATAATAATTATAGAATTCTTAGATCATAGAAAGCTGCAATAAATTGCTGCGGTTGTTATTCTTGTTGGGATTCCTAGCATTTAACTGACAGAGAAGAATACGTAGTAAAGCTATCAACATACTGGCCACATATCTATCTCTCCCATGCCCAGCTCAGCGTATCAATAAATATGATATTTAATCTAACATGTAGCATTAAGTTAAATAAACACACCGCACAAATGCAGACTTGTATTAATTTACGTCAACGTTTGTGGCGCGACCGTTAGCGTTTGTGGCGTGACCGTTTGCGACCACACGAATAGATGCACCTCTATGCAAGCAGACATTCAATTAGAAATATTTGTCTGGAACAATGAACATTTCTTCGCCACTCTCGCATAAGGTAACGTTTTTACACAGTAACAATAAATTGTACTGGTTTACCAATCCATGTGCCAAGCGTAGAAACTATACTTGACCGTTTATAGAAGCTGGGACGTATCAAGCTGATGTTGATGAGAAGATAAATGGCTCAAAAACAAAGGGCTTTCAAGGTCCGTGGCATACCTACTGTCACGCCATTTTTTTTTTTCAAAATGGCGGCCATCCGTTTAACCTATATAAATTGATAGCTGACATTAAAGCACTTTGAAAACTTAAAAGCAAGTAAAGCGCCACGTTTCAGAGATTAACGTTCAGAGTTGATCACGTGACATCCATATCTACTTTGAACGTTAAAAATATCAGAATGGCGCGACAGTAGCTAGTAGGTATGCTAGCCTCCACATAAAAATCTTCAATCCTCTTTACAAAGTTATCTGGGCGTTAATATGGCACATCGAGCTTTACAAAGTTACAGTATACGGGCGTTAATATGGCACATCGAGCTTTACAAAGTTACAGTATATGGGCGTTAATATGGCACATCGAGCTTTACAAAGTTACGGTATCTGGGCGTAAATATGGCACATCGAGCTTTACAAAGTTACAATATATGGGCGTTAATATGGCACATCGAGCTTTACAAAGTTACAGTATCTGGGCGTTAATATGGCACATCGAGCTTTAGAAAGACAGCAACATAATATGTAGGTATTAGTGACAGAGACGCCGCTCTTCAAAGCCGAACTATTACGTTAGGCCAACATACATATGATCTCTTTGAAAGAGAAGATAATACGTCGGCTACAAAGTGTCAATAAAGAAGCTTTTATCTCCACGAGTACTAATGAAGAGCAGACCAATCGTTTGTGTTAGTATCGTTGGTCTAGACAATGGTGTTGTTACTATTTACCGTTGTCGTGCTAGGCGAGCTGGTGGTCGCAGTAAAACTTTTACGATAATAGTTTATAGCCGCAACTGATCAAAATGGTTGCGTTCAATTAATCGTTCTCGTGCAGTGATAGGCAACAGGTTGTGTTGCGGATGTTGATACTGAGACATTTACTTCGCCGAGTTGATAATGAGGCCAGCTTATTATCATCGCTCACAGTCCTCAACATCCCATTCAATTAACATTTAATGCTCTACTGTTTTCAAAGCGAGCGACCGAATAAATTAGTCCTAAGTTTCACTCACGTGGCTAACTGGTTAGAGTAATTTTTTGTAACTTTTTGTATAGGTACTTGGTATAGACTGCTGACCTATGAGTAGAGCAAATAAGTTCAATGCAAAAATGCTTCAGCTTAGGTTCACAAAAAATAAAAATGTTCGATACCACTATTCTAGAACAGTCGTTACATTTAAAAGGGTAGAATTGTGGCGCGGCGGCAAATCGGCACTTCTGATGGAGCTGGAACAAATTGTAATGATCACAAATGTTCGGACAGCACATCAGCGCGTTTGGAGTCGACGGTACCACGTGGGGTTGCCACACGAGGTGATAATAGGATATACCTAGAAAATAAAACTAAACTGGTCGATGGTAATACTTGAAATATTTCGAACTGATGACTCATACCAAATAATAGAAACTTCGACATACAGAATATGTTTTCTGTTTGATATTAATAACCCATGTGCTGCAACTGCTGTAACTTCCCGTTCAGTACGTACTCGAAAGTAAATATAACCATGCAGGAAACAATTGCACACATTGTGGAACTCACTGAAGGAAATGCAACCACAAGCCAGTCAAATGCAAGTAACACCCACCACACGTAGCGCTGCGGGTCATTGCGAGTGCCACATGATGCGCTCCCCTCGCCCTCGGGCGACCTTTATTAGTCACGGAAATAATCCGTAGCCATCCACTACTGAACTAGAACTGTTCCACAATTGCCACCTTCCATAAATAAATGAGTAGGGAATAATCCATAGCTTGGTCCCTAAATCACTCGTAATACCTGAATATTTGTCGAAATAGTCTGACATTAGGTGTATAAGTGGCAACCTTGTGAACAGCAGATCAGTCACAGTGTCGATTATGCGCTCTAATGTGGCTTTAGTTGTTGCTTGTGCAAGCTTACCGTCGCGTCGATTAGGCTCCATTAGCATGTGACGTCACCAGATGTGACGATATCTCACAATGGTGCTCCTCACTGTGCTGTGTCGGGTCATTGTTGTCAGTGACATGTCGGGTCACAGTCAGGCATAGATGAGGTCGTGTTCATTGAAACTGTAATTACAAATATATTGTTGGGATTGTAATAAGGACAACGCGAATATACTACAATAAAGTTGATAGACATGTAGTGATTTGTTATCAGAAACAAACTCTTTGATGGAATAGATAAAATATTTAAGGATAAAGAAGTAACTTCTTGAGCTAGGTAAAGCTTTACTAGAAAGTTAACATTGCTTACACAACCCCCTACAATTAATATTTAGCGCCCTGTTGCATGTTCCTAAGTAATCCGCTGATCGGACTATAAGTCTCGGCAGCTGAAACCTGAGCTGTTAGACAGCGATTGCATTCAATTCAGCTCATAACGCTTTCCTTATAGCTTACGATGCAGTCGGGCTCTAACTGTACATAGTGCTGCGGCCGAGAGTGCTTGTACTAGGGACCGCAGCTGTGTTGTATGTAACTTGATACATAATCCTACCTCTACAATCGTTGTCTAACTCGTACCTAATGTGAAATTGTGTGTTATTCTCACAGATAGGTATTGTCCTTTTTAACCGACTTCAAAAAGGTTATGAATTTGGTTGTTTTTTTTTTGAAGTGTAAACTTCTTTAGCGGCGTTGCACACTTTTAGTAATGGGTAAAAAATGTTAAACTCGCGTCAGGACATCGCGTCAGGACACGTGACCGTCAGGAGAGATTTCCCCCCCCTCTCTTTCTACGGCGGCGCAAACCGAAGTGAAGTGACGCACGGACACAATGAATGGATGGATGGATGGATGGATGGATGGAAGTGGAAGTGGAAGTCGAAGTCGAAGTGGAAGTCGAAGTGGAAGTGGAAGTCGAAGTGGAAGTCGAAGTCGAAGTGGAAGTCGAAGTGGAAGTCGAAGTGGAAGTCGAAGTGGATGTCGAAGTGGAAGTCGAAGTGGAAGTCGAAGTGGAAGTCGAAGTGGAAGTCGAAGTCGAAGTCGAAGTGAAAGTCAAAGTGGAAGTCGAAGTGGAAGTCGAAGTGGAAGTCGAAGTGGAAGTCGAAGTGGAAGTGGAAGTGGATGGATGGATGGATGGACAGCTGATGGCTCGACCGTCTGTGTAGTAGCCACACTGCTGTGTATTCGTAAAATTCGTGTATATAAAGTGTGTAAAGAATGAATGTATGTATCTCAGGGGTTGTGTATTGGTCTATTTAAATTATTAGAACGCACGATTTAGTAAAAGTATATAATTGTAAAACAGGGCACAAACAGGAAAATATATTATATGAACAAACAAAACTATTTAATTCGCGAGCGGGGCGCGAGCGTGGCGTACGGACTCGCGTTCTCTCGTCCACTATTGGTTAGCGCGGGAGCGCGGGCGAGGGTGTATGCTCCCCGTTCCCGCGCATAAGGGCACGTTCACACACATTCTAAAAAAGGCCGTGTTACATCCTCCCCCTCTGACCTAGACATGCGGTCACGCGTCTGGGTCAGGACAAGAAAACGTTTATGTCTTCCGCGCCTATGCTTTTCATTGACCGGGGCTGGTAGTACGTCGCCTACGAATGGGGTCAACTGAGAGATGTGGTACCTCCCTAACATTTCGCCGCTACTTACCTTCTTAAAAAATTGCGTGGTTGGGCTCGCGGCTTCCTTAACATGGTAAGGCCTATATAGCACTCCATCAGACATAATGAAGCCACGGCCGGACCAATCCCTCCCCCTAAACGGTTCGTCGGTTGCCTTGAGTTTCTCGACGATTCTACGCACGTCGGGGTCCTTGAGTCGGTTCCCACGAACATCCTTGGGGCCCTCCCCCTGCATCAGTACTGCTCTGAGGCAATATCCACTGCTGTCAGTCCTCAACGATTCGTCGACTTGGCGCAGTATCGGAGCGGAGACTAACTTTGCCTTAGTACCTACATCATCCCTCGGCACGAGGTCTATTGCTTCTACCTTCATCAGCTCTATCTGGCCGCCGGTAGGTAAAGTAAACTTGGTGATAAACGGATGCCAGCGCTCTGGCTCATCGTTAAAACACCAGCTGCTCTGTGGTAAGTCCAACAGGATACTAGCTCTTATAATAAAGTCTCTACCTAGCAATGTCCGGGTTTGCGCATCCGGCAAAACTATAAACGTGGTAGGTATAACATGGTTTTCCATTGTAACGTAAGTATCACACTCAAGTACACTGCCTACTTGTTGTGATCCGTCAGCTAGCCCTATAGTACGTAAAGTCTTCCTAAAAACAACGCCGGCTTTTCTAAGTAAATCGTATAGCATGGGGCCCGCAATGGAATGTGTTGCCCCCGTGTCTAAGATGGCAACCCCCTTACGGTTAACGACCATGATTTCAACTAGCGGCAGCGGATCGTCACTACCGCCTATCTGAGCGCTACAAAAATCTGACTTACTTGCAGTCGACGCGTCTTTGCAAATACCACACTTTGAACGCACTACTCCCAGCTGACCACATCCATAGCAACGTAACTCGGTACTGTCGTTCGACTTATGAGAAAGGTCGATGACCTTTCCTTCTTTCTTATTCCCTTTATTACGGCAGTCTTCTACAGTATGACCGAAAAAGTTACAATATGTACACTTCGGTCTAACACGCCTTTGCCCGTTACTTACGCTATCATTATTTTCCGCGTTTGACGTGTGCGTGTCAGACCACCTTTTACCATCACTTTGTTCATCACTCGACTTACGCGTGTCGACTACGTTAATCGTAGGGTTAATATTTGTGCTCGAACGTGCCTGCGCGGCAACGGGAGGTTTATTGTTTACATTACAATGAGAAGAAGCACTCACCTCCGCCAACGACTCCTCGACTAACCTGGCCTTCGCTATTAGCTGATCCAGCTCGTGCACCGCGTCGCGAGTCACTCGTTTTCTTATCCTACGATCTAACAATCCGTAAACTATATCTAGCATCATCACTTCCGGCACATCATACGGTAACTTCGTTATTAAAGCGCGCACTTTGCTAATAAATACGTCGGCCCGTTCACTATTTTGTTCAGTACCGAAAATCTCACGTAAGATTTGATATCCGGGTCGCGGCACTCCGTACATCCCTCGAAGACGTTGCAGCGCGTCGGACCACGACGCTATCGACGACTTCACGCCCTGCCACCAGACGGCGGCCTCGCCGACTAGTAGCATAGGCAGCCCCCGCAGCGCGTGCTCGTCGCTGATGTTGGTGCAGTCGCGGTATACCTCGATAGCATCGATGAATGCCTCGAGCTCTTCCGCGTTCTTCGATGACCCGTCAAAACGCGCCGTACACTTTGCAAAGTTGCCCGACCATCGCGCGGTATCACGCGTATCGGGTATCCGTGGTGATGATGTGCACGGTTCATCCTTGTTCGCCAGTATGCTCTCAATGAGAATGCGATTTGCTTCCGCTTGGTTTCTTGTTATATTGCACACAAGGGTCTGAAGCATCTCCTCAGACATGGTGATGTTCGGTGACGATGATGAAGATGCGACCACCGTCCTATTTTGCTCCGCGTCCGTGTCGGATTCCGACCCACCATCTCTTCCGGTACGTTTTTTTGTTGGCTTCGGCGGCATGCTAACAGGGCACTACCTCTGCTGTTACTCGCTCGAACAACACGGGTGATGGTTATATGGGTGGTAATATGTAACGAACAACGTATTCGTTACTAATTCCGTTGCACGAAATGAAAACGTTGATTGTACTTTTTGGTTCGCGCCAAAACACTACGCGCGGTAACTCCCTCGCGCGCGCGTCTGTTAAAATTTTTGGCGGGAAGTACAATTTTGGCGGGAAGAGTGGACTCGCCCGAAGTTTTGTCGATTGTTTTTGCACTGTTTGTGAAGATATTTACATAAAGCACTATCGGAAAGGGTTCACTGTATGTGTTAGCACGATAGGATTTAGCACTTATTGTCACTGTTTGTATTTTACGAGTTTTTCACTAAAAACTTGGCCACGAGTTGGGCGTCACTTGTAAAGAATGAATGTATGTATCTCAGGGGTTGTGTATTGGTCTATTTAAATTATTAGAACGCACGATTTAGTAAAAGTATATAATTGTAAAACAGGGCACAAACAGGAAAATATATTATATGAACAAACAAAACTATTTAATTCGCGAGCGGGGCGCGAGCGTGGCGTACGGACTCGCGTTCTCTCGTCCACTATTGGTTAGCGCGGGAGCGCGGGCGAGGGTGTATGCTCCCCGTTCCCGCGCATAAGGGCACGTTCACACACATTCTAAAAAAGGCCGTGTTACAAGTGTTTAAAATATGAAAATTGAACAAAGTGCATGTAATGAAAAAAGTGACGCAGAAACAGTGAAAAAAAAATGAGTTATATTAATTAAATTAATAATTGATTTATTTCAACGTTAATATTCAAGCTTTCACTTCTGCCGGCACTCCCGGAGTGCAACTCGTCTTTTTTTTAAATATGTGTTACCTCAGAACTCCGTTACTTATAAGCCGATTTGCAAAATTCTTTTTTATCTAAACTACTACTTACTACTAGTACTTTGAGATTGGTCCCATTGTCATCAGGTCAGGATCGAATGATGAGATCGAAGAAATCGAAGGAACTCTTCAAATATTATAGGCACACCTATAGCGATTTGGGTATTTTTATAGTAACTTGTGCAAATGCACCAGTTACTATAACTGCTGCTGCTGTTGCTGTTTTCCGAGGGTAAATACTCTCGGAAAACACTATATGGTGAAGTGGAACTGATGTGAAGACCACAGATGGCCACCGGAACTGCTCAATAATAAGTATTTCACGGGTTGCTATTCGATTACTTTAATATGGTTGCTAAGCAATGTATGCTCTTCAAAATGCGAATGGTGAAATGGAGTTGATGGTGAAATACCAAGAGAACTCCTCAACAATTAACGTCCCTGCATGGGGAAAGCAATACTTTGTAAAAGGCGATGAGTAAGTTGACATTAGGCTATTGTAACTTAGATAAATTATAAACAGACCCACTAAAAAGCGAGAAAGAAAAACTTTTGGCAAAAACTAAAATACAGATCCAAAGACACCGACTTCTGAAATTAAAGTTATTTTTATTTATTTATTAAAAACTTTATGCACAAGTAAAAAAAATAGTGTACAAAGGCGGACTTTATTATTAGTTGTAGATGCTGTCATCAAAACGCAGGTATCAGCTCCAGTGTAGAATTCGTTGTATGACAACGAAATTAATCCTAAGTAATCGTCCGACGTCGATCTGTCTACAAATTACATAACGTTTATTATCCTAAAATGCTTTTGTGGTCGGGTCTGACTCTTCCCAACCACTGTTGAGTCTACACTCAGTGGCGCAGTCTTCGTGTTAAAGGGCCTGACGCACTTTGACAATTAATTATTCCAGTCTGACGGTGTTCGCATTCCTAGGAATGTACAAAACAAAAGAAATTCTCATACAAAGCTGAGAATCGTTGAAGCTCGTTGATTTAAACTTGTTGTTCCTGCGTTGTGGAGTGTGAGAGTTTCGAAACAGTTGTTAATTCGTATGGATGGTGAGCGATGGTACATCGTGGAGGTCACACCAATTATACCATTTCCGAGCCGACCATCGAGGATCGAGCATAATTGAACGACAACTAAATGGACTGTTGCGAATCGAACATTCTTATACCCTGTTTTTTCACTGTTTCGTTAATTGGTTGAAGTTTTTCAAGTGGACTACATGTGATTTGGAAAAAAAAACGTGCATAAAAAGAAAACGCTGCGTTGAAAAAGGATTTTAATTTATTTCTTGTGATATATGATGTGCTAGTATGATTTCACTGACATGAAAAAAAATAATGACGGAATTCAGATTTTGAGATGATTAAAATATGAAAGATGATCTAGCGGTTTAAAAACCAGTTGGTTTACATAGGTTCATAGCATTAGGTAATAAAATACATATATTCAAACGAAGATTATAGTCACACAGACAAGATTTCATCGATATAATAATGTTCATTGCTTAATTTTAACTAATTTCGCTTTTGGGGTCGTTCAGTTCAACATTTCGCTATCAGTCGTACATGGGATAGGAACGCGTAGTGTATCATAAGGTCACCGGCTCGCTGCCCCGCTGCCCGCTAGTGCTGACTACTCCCGCGCAAGGTGCAAGGTCGTCGCACGCGCAGGTGCGCCCGCGGCCGCGTCCGCGACCTGCTGAGTACAATGCTATATCCCAAAGGAAAATTGTTTATGATGCCAAGCGTTGACTATATGCTGGCAAATATTGATAGCTTTATAAAGCTGTAGATATAGTTTCAATGTAATTATGTTAGATTCTTTAAATCTTGCCAAAAGAAAACCTCACAAAAAAGTTAAAGCATCAATAGACCTTCCCCAGTTCCCCACGAAATTGATAAATGTTTCGCCCATCAGGCATGGCATCTTTGGCTAATGTTGACGTAGCCGACGACACGGCCCGACACGGCGCGACACGGTGCGCTAATGTGTCGGCAAACGAATCCACCCAGCTCACGTCAGTGTTTGCCGAACAAACATAATACTACACAAAACTGTTTTTACGTCAAACGAACCGCGCGGGAATTAGTCAGCTCTCTAAACAACGATCCGTAAACAGGGGACCATTTTAGGGATATCGTTTTCTTAGTCAATAAATGATAGGCGCTGGAGCGAGATATTTAAGAAAAATTTAATTAGAAATCGAAGGTTCGAGAATGGTAAATAATTGAATATTAAATTTAGTTTAACTTCATTTAGGTATTATACGTTGTAGTCGATGTTTGTAAGTTTAAAAACATCACAATATATTTTGGTGACTTTGTAATCTCCACTCTGAATGGATGGTACTCATGATGAGTTCGGTTGCTTCCAAGTTTATTCCAGTATTTTTTTTCTATTCAACTACGTCACATTATTCTTGGTTAGATTCTGTTGTTCCGGCAACAGCTTCTTGCGTCCGATCTGCTCGGCCTCCGCAACAGTGTCCGGCAGCTCGGTCCGGGCCGTCTCCGGCATCAGCAGCGTCAGCGACCCCGCCATGATCGACGTCACGCCGAACAGGAATGTCGGTAGACCAGCCCAGTATGACATCTAGAAAACAACGCGAAGATTATTGAGTGATCGAGTACCGTGTATGTGTTTTTCCTGTAGGATGGAATATTAAGCATAGAACTTACGAAGTCTTTTAAGGCATTATCAAGGAAAGTTACAAGACATAAAACGTGCTGAGTGGACTTGACTCACAAATTATATGACTTACCAGCAGCGGCGTCTGTGGGGCGACCAGCGACCCCACGCGGCCCACGGCCGAGCAGATGGCGTGCATGGAGTTCCTGGTGTAGGTGGGGAACAGCTCCGACGTGTACATGTACACGATGTTGTAGGAGAATGTCGCCAGCATCTCGAACGCCATGAACAGCGTCAGGCCCAGCCATGCGTAGCCTGGAACAGAGGAAATTGGTCGATGAGATTTTAAAAACTTTTATGAACCTGCTGCTGTGAATTCAGAGTTGCAAGTTTTAAATGTTTTATATTCTTTTTACCAAAACTGGATATGCAAGTTTTGACGTAAGAGAGGAAATCAATTAGGATGGCTCTCCCAATATTATAATAATATAACTCACCTTTTGGAACAAACGGCTGTGAAATGCAGAAAAATCCTCCAACCATGAAGGACGCTAGTAATGGTATCTTTCTCTTGTACTTTGAGAGCGCCAGCCAAAAGAACACGTTGGCGGGAATGTCCATCAGCATGAGCAGCGAGAAGTTCACGTACTTGTTGCCGGCGATGTGCACCGCGCTGATCATCATGCCGTAGTTGATCAGCGTGATCGTGAACCACCACACCATGCACACTAGGAACCTGGGGAAACATTTGATTAAATTGTTTAGGACTAAAGTCACGTTGACTCCTTACATTACAGTTTTATTGAGCTAATACAATACATCAATTGTGCTGATAGGAATTTTTACTTGTTGGCTTTAGTTTTACGATTGTGATACATGAGTTTATTTATTTATTAAGGTTAACCAACAATTGTTTACACCAAGTTCATTATTATTATTTATAATAGGTTACAATTGCGGGTGCAACAATTAATTATAGGTTAACACCGCTAGCAAGTTTGAAAGACTGACGATTTTACGACTATCGATTTGATAATCGTTGCCACCGACCTCTGCATCATAATCCTTGACTTGAACGTCTTCATCAGCAGCTTTCTATCGCTGACGCCACTCTTAGTCTCCTCGTCGATATAGTCCAGCTTGTCGAGCGTCATACTGTCGATCTCCACGCCGTTCCTCTTGGCTATCTTCTGTATGAGCTGGGCCGCTCGCTCTTTCTTGCCCTTGCTGTACAGCCAGCGGATGCTCTCGTCCAAGAAGAAGGAATAGCTGAGGATGAGCAGCGTGGGCGCGTAGATGACGCGCAAGAAGTTCCTCCAGTAGGGCACCGCCCACGCGATGAACGGCATCACGATCAGACCGCACGTGTAGCAGTTCAGTAAGATCATTTGGAACAGAACAGTTCGCTTTTTCTCAACTATTTCTATGCCTGGGAAACATTAATTTAATTGTTAGTCGACAATTCTCTAAGTGTAGTTTGGGTAGACACAGATACTCTCACAAATTCACAATAGTTGCTTAATAAAATAAACATATTGCAGAATGCAGTAGCAAACAGCAGTAGCTTGAGAGTAAAGAGATTTATATACATACTTGCCTTCTGTTTCTGACGTCCTAAACCTAAATAATAGCAAAGCAGAGGTAATAACTTAGTAGTGTAGTTACGGGCGCTACAATGTAACGGAATAGTTTAGGAGCATTAATTTTAGAAGTCACTATTACACAGATTTATTGAACGGTTTCAAAGAAAAGCATGACAATCGATGAACTGACAGTATTCCTGATAAATGACAATTCCTTCTGAGTTGTTTGATTGAGATGAAGAAGAATGGCGTGGATGATATTGAAGGTGACGTGTAACAATATTAATGTTGATTCACGACCAGTGGCTACATTACAATGTTATTATACATTATACAATTATTACTCTTTCATAAAGAGTAATCGTTCGAGGGAAGTGGACTATCCAAAAGTAACGTGGAAGATATAATATCTTATTGAAATAGGTACAATATAATATGCGCATGATGGACTTACTCAGCATGAACATGGGTGAGAGCGCGTCACCGATGGCGGCCTCCAGGCCCTCCAGCACGATGTAGAACCAGAAGGAGCCGGCGAAACTCTTGGTGAGCCCCAGCAAGGCGCCCATAGTGCCCGCGAACACGGCCGCAGTTTTGCGACCGAACCTGAAGGAAAACCACAGCTCGATCTAAGAACCAGCACTTTATACGTTAATCACAATGAGAAGCCTTCAAGAGTCATCATCATCGATTCCTGGGGCTAGTGCTTAAGAGAACAAACATTTATATCCAATCTTCCAAGGATTAATTACGGAACAACCTCAAAGAGCTTTTAATCTAGCTTTAAGTATGACTGTATGATGTACCTACCATATGTTATTGTTGCGTTGCGTGTTAACTTCACTGATATTGTGTTGAGAGCCAGCACTGTTAGCATGAATGTTTTCAGCTTATTAATTGCCAAAATGTATTACACAGACTGTTACTATCAAGCACAATAGGAAATTGCTCAGTAAATTACAGATAAATATGCGTGCTTGTCGAGCGGCCACGCGTGTATGAAGTATGTGGTATTGTCAAGTCACCATGGTTTGCATACAAAGCATACAACTATTTTAATTAATATAAATACAACATCGGTTCAAAACAGTAGATTAGATACACTGGAATGTTAAAACGACGTTCGATTCTACAAAGTCTTTTAATAAATAAACATTCCAGTCCTTACAAATGACTCTTCATGAAGCAAATTAAATACTTGATTAAAAGTTTGTTTTAAACCTCCCATCTTTATGAAACTTGTGTTGAGGGGTGGGGTTATATTCATAAAGCGGCGATCATTCAAACGAGCGGCCATTACGATCAGCTGATAAATGTCCTGCCGAGGGGGGTAATTAAGACATAACATAGAGCAACCCGGCCCACAAGTGCACGTAACTCAACCACTGACGCTAATGACCCCAGCGCTTCCACTTGTGAAGCACATCATACTCGTGTGACGAATTCAACATTCTATTACACGGTTATAGTGGACATGCTCATAATTAAGACTGCTATTAAATGAGGAGATCGCGAATATTATGTTGGTGATGAATCATGTCGAGATGAGACGTGTTACTTGTTCAGACGGCGCTCGACGGATGTTAGTGACCGGCACTTGAACATGTCCTGGAGGGATGTGTCTTGTATTGCCGGACTACGATTATGTAGTCGAGTGCACTACACATGTAAGACCTGAGTATGTTCACTGACTCCACACTACGCTGAAGTGCACGCCCGTCTTTGCCATTGAACTCCTTTATACCATCAAACAAGTTTATCAGCCATATTGTTCATCACAACTATAATTTAAACGCTATAGGAGTCAGACTTGACTCGAGTTACGCCTTTGTCGACTGATATCATCATATTATCAGATATTTCCATATCGATATGTTCAGAGCGAACTGTCACACCCATCAACATTAACTACATTATCAAAATAGCAAGACATATCTACCTGTCAGAGATCTGTCCCTGTATGAGCAGTCCGACCATGTTTCCAAAGCTATGCACCGTGCCCACCAGCGTCTGCTTCCAGTCGTCGCACGCCAGTCCGAACTGAAACAAATTCCTTATCAATAGTCCATACAGCAGTTACATGTTCATCTACATGGCCATTCTTCAATGCAAAGTGAAACAGAGCCTTCGGTAAGGCATAAAATTAACTGCAGTTATGATGTTTAAGACTGCGACATCTCAATAACTTTAGTTCGTTGTGGGGACGAGTTGTAAACATATCGGTGACAAGGATGGAGTGCTTACATGTTCAGCCTCCCATCGCAATAATGTATGCGTTCGTGTATACAATCTTGCTCACAAATAGTGTCTGGGAATGCCTTCTATACTTGTACGAGATACGAACATAAGTCGCATAGCATAAAGTACTTTTTATGAAGACAAAATCTATTTGTAACTCTTCCAACACTTCTAAATGCTTTGACAATTCCTTAACTGTTCCTGATCAATAGACTCATGTTAGAGCTGTCCACATAGTTCAAGTAGTTCGGTCAAGTGTAGTGAACAGGCGAGTGCAGCGCGTCGCAGTGTCCCGTGCGCCCGCGCAGACCGGTCGCGCAGCAAAAACTATGCAAATAGCTCCACATGCGAGCAAGCGCCTGGCGACAACACACGCCCCTGCGCTCGGGAGGCTTGTGGAGTTGTAAACTATTGTTTTAGCTCGGCACTGGCATGCAGTGAGTCTAATAAATCAGATACGATTCAACTGTTAGGTGTTGTTCATTTTGATGGCATTCTTTTATTTAGATGTTTTGTAAGAAATAGGGATGGCGGCCAGCTATTGGTCCTGCAGTAGCTGTTAGTACGATGAGTGCTCGTATCGTGCCAACGTGTTCAATAGCTGCTACAGTTATATATCAGTGTGGCTGCTTTATGTTCGCTGAAGCATTTCAAAAAGCTGCTGCTCTAGGTATACTCTAATGCGACAAAAGACGACTAGGGACTACGTTATGGGCGTACTTTAATTCAATTGTCTATTTGTGATCAATCGCAGAATAACAATGACTAAAATTGCTATTTCTATTCGTTCGTCTGAAACATTAATGAATAAAACCATTGAATACTAATATCCTGCTAATTATAAGCGCTCATCAAATTCCTTTGAAACAACGGTTCCTAGCGATAGCTCGGGAAAACCCTTAGAAGACAAAGCTATCTATGGAACATCGTCTAATAAAACTATAGAAATAGCTCCACGTGCGACGATACCCGCCGTAGTTTAGTATTGTGCATGTTGTGGACGATTCCCTGGGCGCTGCGCGGGCGCTCCCACAGAATACCAATGAGTCAAATAGAACTTATTGTTCTTCTTCACCTGTAACGTTTTATATTGTATTTATAGATAAACCCATGTTAGCCATACCTCTCCTCTACGGTTGAATGGAAATTTCACAATGTCTGTGTTGTTAGTTATCTTGGCGCTATTGTCTCTTTGACTTAAGGAAAATAACGTAGGTTTACGTAATAAAGATTGAATGACCAAAGAAAATCTGGCAAAGCGCTAGAAATAATAAAAAGCTTGTAAAAACCTCAAATGATAATAATAAAAACAAAGAGCGGCTTCTATATAATTAGCGGAGAGATCACCACAACCATAATCGATCATGATCTGATGAATACAAGGAATGTTTTTAATTAATTAACTGTATGAATAGTTACGGACTATCAATAAAATCTGTCAAAAACAGGTTCATAAAATCAACAGGCATACATACTTTCGAACATTACTACAAATTAAGGACATTTAACATCTTATCTAAAGCTTTGATCGATCTTAAACATAAAATTAGGAATTCCTCGTCTGTCACATTCTTTGAGCATAATATTTTACTTAAAGGTTCCCCAATTATAAAAACATAAGAGAATGTATTCACTAATGATTCGTCAAAATCACCAGATTACGTTGTGTGTCGTGTCGTCGTGTCTGTCTGTCCGTCAGGGCTCAAGCACCCGTCTACTGGATTTCATTCATTATACACATCGTTATCTAAGTACACATCTTCTAATGATTTGACAACCATCTCTAAAATTTGGTTACGTTGTTGTTAATTACTATTATTAGTCCTTATCAAATAGTGGGGTACATCTCCACTATTAAAATTTAACGTCAAGCTTTCTTTTAAACGAGATTTGAATTTTGGTAAAATATTTTTGATTTCCATTGCACTTTACAATTATACTGAAGAATCCATTTATTATATTTTAGAATTTGTCAGGACACCGATGGTGCTTTGGTTAAAATAATTTCTTCAATACATGTATGTACAAGTACCTACAACAGATTAATAAAGTATAATATTGATCATTACGACCGTCGCGTCAGGCATCAAATTGTCATTAATAATAATAATAATAATAATAATAATAATATTCCACAACTATCACACAACGCCATCTAGTCCCAAGCTAAGCAGAGCTTGTGTTATGGGTACTAGACAACTGATAAACATACTTATATATTTCTAAATACATACATATTATAGATAAATTACACCCAGACACAGAACAAATGATCGTGCTCATCACACAAACATTTGTCCTGGGTGGGAATCGAACCCACGACCTCCGGCATAGCAGTCAGGGTCACTAACCACTAGACCATCAGGCCTGTGTGTGTGTGTGGCATTTACGTGGTGTAGAGCTTACCGCCGAACCGTTACAGAACCCAGACGTGTTACAATGAGCACGGTGCGCGGTGCTATCGTGTCCATTGATGTCTCTTCGTTATGATGTTGTCTGTAAAACACTGTTCGTGACCATACATACACCACAGAGCAAATGACAACGGTAAACATCGGATTTCTATGAATTAAAGTCAAGCCCTCTTATTACAAAACAAGGTTTTCATTAAGTCAAAGTCAAAGCATTTATTTCAAATAGGCACATAAAAGGCACTTTTGAACGTCAAACGTCAACGTTTAAACTACCGAGCCAGTTATTGCATTAAGAACCTAACTGTTATTAAAAGGCAGTTCTTTATACAACAAAAAAAAAAAACAACGGACTTAAAAAAAAACACTACAATGTGTTACTTAAATAACTTTAATTTCGGAAGTCGGTGTCAAAATACGAAAACATTTTTGCAAAAACAAACAACCGACTTCAAAAAAAAAACACAAGAAAGATAAATAACTTTAATTTCGGAAGTCGGTGTCGTTAGTTCCGCATTTTCGTTTTTTGACACCCACTTCCAAAATATTTTTTTTTTATCTCTAATGTGTTTTTTTAAGTCGGTTTTTATTTGTAATAAAAGTTTTTATTTTTCACTTTTTAGTTGTACCTACCCCACACAAATTCAGTTAACACTAAGGCATTGATGAACTGAAGTTTAGAAGAATCATCAAAATTCGCATAGAAATGCCGGAGATGCAGTACATTTATGCATATAACTTCGTACATAAGAATAATTACCTAATGTATTATATACTAAAACCTTCCTGAAAGTATATAGATCACATTAGTGAAAGAATTATCAAAATTGGTTCATTAGTTTTTGAGAAAATCGCGAACATACATATATACGGGTCGAATACAGAACCTCCTTTTTTGAAGTCGGTTAAAAAATGGCAGCTTATTTCGGTGCTAAGTTGTTATTTTAGTATTAAGAACTTTGCCTAAATCGAAATAAAGGCTCAAAGGTTTAGGCTAGAACTGAAGTTAGATTTCGTTTTGTAATAAGACGCAAGAGGTCCCGAGCTATCGAACATGTCTTTAAGCTGAAACATAACGTGTAGGTACGATATGAACATCATGAACATCAAAGAGTTCTTGGTTCAAATAATATTATATTCGCGGGAAACGTAAGCATAATTCAGTGACATGTTGTAATTACAAAGCGTTGAGCTTCGTGTAATTGTTGATAACTCATATAATTGAGCGCGCGTCGCGTAATAATTGATAGCTCATATAATTGAGCGAGCGCCGGTTGTAATGACAGCGCACATAATTGACGAGAATAAGTGAGCACTGATAACTGCTTCCGATGTGTGAGCACGTTTATGTAGCGAGCTTATTTGCATTCATTGATTTCAAGCCGAGTTAGTAAAATAATAATATTAACTGTAGATCACATCCTTCTTTGAGAGTTCACATTGGAGGTTAGAACTGATCAGAAGGCGTGATGTGTTTCATAAAGAAATCAACACATTACTAGCTGCACATTGTGTTCTCTTTTTAAGACAAAAATACGATTTATTCAGGTCTGATCTACTGAACACCAACTGGATTCCCCTGCTAGTTAAGTATTCTTATGGTTTAATTTCTGTCTGATCCCCTACCCCTCTTTTTGACAGATAAGTACAGAGAAAAACAGTTGACATACGTAGTATAAAGTTAAAACGAAATGAAATGTTTCATGTTCTACAAAATTAAATAATGCATTTTATTTTTATTACTTATTTGGTAATTCAATACAAAGTGTGACCGCCTCACACCGCACTGGACATACAGTAAAACAAGTGAACAAGACTAACCTCAGCGACGAAACTGTCGGGTTTCTCATAGAGCCACTCCCTGCAGGGCTGGTCGGAGGTGTGGTTGTATCGCGCGCAGGCGTCCACGGAGGGGGACCAGCACTGCTTGACGGGCTGGTCGGCGCCGCGGAGGGACTGGTTCAGCCACGCCGTGCTGAACGACGCGTCCGGACCGTCGCACGAGGGGACCTTACATCTGGAACAAATGAGGTGTTAAAGAATTTGTGCGAACGAAAGTAAGACTCGTATTCAACTTATTCAAGACTTTGACAGATAATTCTCTTGTAATAATTATTTTTGTTTTCGATTAAGCTCCTCTAGGTGTTTTATTTCTGCACTAATATGACCAAAACCAAAACCGCAAAATTTAAGTGGAAATGAAATGAGTGGACTTTAGGTAGCATTCGCTCAACAATCATCGTCATCTGTTCTCTTGAAATCCAATGTTTCGCTTCATTGATTCGCACTTCGGTTGAATGTTGCAGTCTCGACATGGTCGTACACTGTAAAATATATATTATTTATCGCTGCGAAGTGTATTGAATGTTTGCACAATTCTATGAATGTAGGAATTTCAGAGAGAGATATTAGAATTAAATATTATATGAACTAAAGTCCTGTACAAAACTGCTGAATCGTACGTGAAACTGTGTGGTACTTAAACAATAGATGGCAAAGTAGATTTATATATCAACTAGCTGCGCCCCGCGGTTTCACCCGCGTAAATGTCGATCCCGTGGTGGGAATATCGGGATAAAAACTATCCTATGTCCTTTCCCGGGACTCAAACTATCTCTATACCAAATTTCATCGAAATCGGTCCAGCCGTTTTCATGTTATGTCGTGACAACGGAAAACGGGTTTCATTTTTATATATATAGACTAGCTGCGCCCCGCGGTTTCACCCGCGTAACTTTCGATCCCGTGGGAATATCGGGATAAAAACTATCCTATGTCCTTTCCCGGGACTCAAACTATCGCTATACCAAATTTCATCGAAATCGGTTCAGTAGTTTAGGCGTGAAGAAAAGACAGACAGACAGACAGAGTTACTTTCGCATTTATAATATTAGTTTGGATAACAATCGGTAGATACTTATTGCTAAGATACAGGAGCTATGAACTCATGTTCACGTTGTACGCTACATATGGAAAGCTCGCTGGTTGGCTGACCATCATAATATAGCCGACGGTATGTTTGTCACACAACTGCTTTCAGGAATCTGCGAATGCCATCGCGGTGCACGGTGGCGCGATGGCGATGGCGATGGCGGTGCGGACATGTTAACCTTTGCACACTCATGGAAGTAGTAACCTTCTTCTATTATGTCTTATGTTTCCTTGAATGCACAACTGATAAGCAGAAGTTATGAGCAAGCCAACAGGCAGCCACGCTGCGTTAATATCATGTACTAAAAGTATGAAGTTGGTTTTTTATTTGATGACATGCGGAAACAGCTGACTGTATGTACTTTATATATACTTTTTACGAGCGAGCTCAATGCGCAAGCGCAAGCTCGTTATAATAATGTATTCAGAAAGGATGCTCAATAATTGTAATTTGTTTCATTGCCTCAACTTGTTAATTTTTTTTATATTATTGTGTTTTAAATTGTGGTTTAGTTATGATTATGAAAAATTTGGTACAATGTGTTAAGACTAGGATTGAATCAATTAAGACATACTGTGTGGCACGGATTTGCCTATTTTATATAAAACTAGCTGCACCCCGTGGTTTCACCCGCATAAGTTTCGATCCCGTGAGAATATCGGGATAAAAACTATCCTATGGCCTTTTCCGGGACTCAAACTATCTCTATACCAAATTTCATCTAAATCGGTTCAGTGGTTTAGGCGTGAAGAGGTAACAAACATATAAACACACACACACACACACACTCACAAACTTTCGCCTTTATAATATTAGTGTGATGTGATTAGTGTGATAAACTGTACCATCACAATCAAATCACAATTAAGCAATAAGTACATACTCTAGTAAGACATTACAGCAAAGCACAGACATGATTCAATAATCCAAGCTCATAGCTTGTTTCTCTCTCAGTCACCTGTATCCCACATCCTCAACGGCGAACACGTAGTTGGCGTTGTACATGGAGTTGGTGGCGTACACCAGCGCCAGCATGGCCATGGTGGCGGCCTGGTGGCGCCCGAACGCGCCCAGCCGGCCCAGCACGTCGTCCAGGTGCACCCGCTCAGGGTCCGCGTTGAAGTCTGCCATGGCGGGCTGGGAGCCAACTTTGTTAGGTAGATACGCAAAGAGTGTGTTTGTGCACTAGCTGTGCTTGGGTGCAAGCCCTTCTGGCATTAACTAGAAAATCATTTTTTGCGCAAAGTTCTCAGAACACTTTATGTAACTAGAATGTTGCCTCTTAAACGTAACTTTAAACCTTCTTATTGTTATTTGATAATGTCATTCTTGGATTATTTTGCCATCATAAAATTTAGAGAAAAGTCGTTCATTTGACTATGTACCTTCCTAGATTCTCATCACTGAGCACGCTAGCTACCTACCATGTTGAGTGCACACTGATGCAGTTAGTGTTCCGTTTGTAATGGAACAGCTAAAGCATATTGTTAGGAAAACAAGTCTTCGGTGAAATGCCTCGTAAATGTATATTCGCAGCACTTCTCAAGTTAACGTCACTTTAATACACACTTAGCACAACGTTCCGCCATGTTCTCACTACACCAATTTCTATGTCTTGCAGATTTTCATGTTCTTCACAAATAGGTGTCCGCTAAAGTAACCGCTAAAATCGAAACGGATTCTCTTCAACTCAAATTATTTTTCATAGACGTGTGCCCAGCGCAACTGTTGAAATGACATCTAAATAACAATTAATAACATAGAAAACATCATGGTTGTAAATAATTAAACAAGTGTATAGTTCATTTCGGAATGTCACTGGTACTTCTAGACGACTTCATGCAAAAAGAAATGAAAATAAAAGTGTAGCTAATGATAAGCCTGCGCCTGCGCGGCGTTGTAATGTCGTCTGTCGCGCAGGTATGTGTGGCTGTTAGTTAAATATTAATTGTGCTGGGCTCACGAGGAAGATAACCGCGAGGTTGACACTCTTCACTTGCATGCTTCACCTGTTAACCCAGATAAGCTGCCAGGATCTCATTTACGTTAAAATTCCCGGCTACTACTACTGTTTTGATTGCCAATGCTATTGGAATATACTTAATATTTAAAACTAATTTTTAACTCGCTTGTCCTTTTAAACAATAAAATTGTCCTTTTAAACAATCGCATCAAACCTTAGTTTTCAATTCGTCATCAGATGCCAACATAGCAGTGTCCTAAGATACATCAATTTAGTTTCCCGTATGTTATTACTTCCCAGAATTTGATCCTTATTAGCGACACTATCGAATGGTGTATAAAGTGTGTATTTTTTTTTCAAAATCAACGGGTTTGATTCCTGGCTAGAAATATTGATTTTTCAAAAATCCAATGATGCAGTTTTAGTTTTCATCAAAATCGAGCCCGCGACTTCTTTGAGTAATTTTCGCTATTCCTCATAATTTCGGATTTGGCCGTTCACGCCCACTTGGAAAATTCATCCTGTATACTAGTACTCGTAACTGTACAGCGCACAGGAACAAACAACACAAATCAGACATCAGTAAACACACCGGTTTCACCTGTAAGCTCAACTAAATTCACCCTGTATACTAGTACTCGTGACTGTACAGCGCACAGGAACAAACAACACAAATCAGACATCAGTAAACACACCGGTTTCACCTGTAAGCTCAACTAAATTCACCCTGTATACTAGTACTCGTGACTGTACAGCGCACAGGAACAAACAACACAAATCAGACATCAGTAAACACACCGGTTTCATCTGTAAGCTCAACTAAATTCACCCTGTATACTAGTACTCGTGACTGTACAGCGCACAGGAACAAACAACACAAATCAGACATCAGTAAACACACCGGTTTCACCTGTAAGCTCAACTAAATTCATTATATATGTACTACTTATCATCTTGACATGACATTTACATAAAAATAGCTTATATTTTTCTTAGAAGCCTTCTGGTATCTCTACATATATGACATCATATTTAAATAGCTTATATCTAAGAATACCGACAGTATATTTGGAACGTGTATTCATTATACATGAGTTACAAATATTATTGTTGATCTTTGGTTGAAGTTCGATACCTAGGTGGGATTTTTGAGAAAATTAAAAAGCTAAAAATGATGTGCTTTGTAAAATGATTGTAGATAGGTACCTGCTTAGACGCTTAAGTTAAACTACCTCAATTATCGAGCCAGCCCTTTCGCAACTATGCTTGGGTTAGCACAGCTTCCATTAAATTAGGTTAATGATGCAGTACCTATACTGATTACCATGATTATGAAAACAATGATGTAAATATCGTAGTATGAATCAGTGCAGTTGTTACAAATGTTTGCACGTAGTAACTATCTAAATCCTGTGTATCTGCCTCCTATCCTTCACGAACCTACTCTTATAATAACTACAGCATTTTGAATGCTATCATCATACAAACTTTATTCTTATAATTGTGTATTGTTTTATTATTCTGTTTATAAAATCAGAGTTGTTATCATATTTGATTACAGTCAGTTGCTTTGCGAGCTACTTACTGTACAGGATGAAATTGAATAGGTGCGACAAATTAAAATATCTAATTCAACGTGTTATAAAGTAAATGTAGAGCATGTATGCACGACGTGTCCGTAGGCGAGCGCTTTGGCAACGTTGTCGCTTGCCCTTTTTTTCGTATGAACGGTCAAAGGTAAATACCGCTACGAGTAGTTCAATGCGTTGCCAACTTGCTTCATATTGTGAACTCAGCGATGAATGGATTGCTTATCGGGCGCGCGCTCAAATTGATACTTTAATTTTCTTCTTAGTTTTCATAATTTAGAAAAATAAAAAATCTGGACCGACGATAATTCTACTTGAAGGCAATAAATTAGTTTGCACTATTTAAGGTGATAATTCCACGATTTATTTTTCAAGATGTTTTGAGAAATGACAATTTATAATGATTACATTAATAGTAACTGCACCTCTTATTTCTGGTTCGTCCCCACTCTCACCGGTCCCGGCTCTACACGATTCAAAAAGTCCCAAGTCTACACGAAACGATAAAAACGTACAGTTTTTCGCAAGATTTCAATTGCATCCTGTATATATAATAATACTAAATTACACGGTGACTTTAGACGGTTTCTGTAGAAGGTACAACTTCCACCATGGCGTCATGACGTAGGTAGTATTAAGTAGACTTGCACAGCTCATTACGCATTGATATGAAATTCTCAAAAATGATATGTAGGTACCTACATATCATTTTTGCCTATTATGTGGCCCACCTTCTATATCTTTTTAATTTCCGTTGATTTAGGTGCATTATACCTGTTTATCAATAGTAGGTAAACTTACTGTCAACTGTCAAGATATCGATTTAACCGGCAGTTTCGTTGTAGAGAAATAATTCGTTTGGGAAACAGATTTTATTGCAAGTGTCGTCCATCTACTAGCGGCGCACGCATAGATATATGAAATACATTTCTATGGGCGCACGATTAAATGTAGAAGTCCTGCGTAAAATAATCTATCAATGATGACTATCACTGTTTTGCCACATACGCATGATAAACGGATACACATACCGCCATTGGTTCTTACATGAGATTGCAACATACAAGTTAGGTATAGTAGCAATCTGGTTGGAAGTAACCCTTCATCAGCGATGGCGGTGATAAATGAACAGCTGTTCGAGAGCACGTCTCTAATGCGGCGGCGCGGCGGCGCGGCGGCGCGCGGCGCACGTCACTCGTTGATCTAGTTGCAATAACAGCGACTAGGTTCACTAAAGGCGGTTGTGCGAATTGTATTTAAAGCATAATGTGTTGCGAAAAGTAAAATCGTCGCGTTTAGAAGACGTTGCCACCTCACGGAGTGCGCTTTTCAAGAGCCCTGATCATAGACTTGAGAAAAACCTGCAAAAATGCGGCATTAGAATGATAGTAGTATACTTATTTATGGCTGCTAACTACTAGGCTATGAAATTTAAATATTCTATTTTTCCACCACATTAGGCGCACGGTGGACTCATCCAGCGGCCGCGATTGGTTCGGGTTGTTCCAATGAACATGTGGTGAATACAGAAATAATTGCATCGTCTGGCGTTACATACATTAACGTTGCATTCAGTGTGGCAGAGCTTCAATCATACTTCACACTAATACCTATTATAAAGGCGAAAGTTTGTGATTGTGTTTGTTGCTTCTTCACACATCAACGGCTGGACCAATTTTGATGTAATTTGGATGGAGATAGCTAACACCCTGGATTAACACATAGGCTACATTTGATCCCGATATTCTCATGGGATCGAAACTTATGCGGGTAAAACCGCGGGGCGCTGCTAGTTATAAATATGTAATTCCTAGAGTTAGTTTTTGCTGTCTGTGATTTGCGTTCGGAGTACTGCAGTTTTACTAATGTGCTGTGTGGTAATTGAGTTGCACGGAAAGTGCAGCGACACTCGTGACGTCTGTGATTAACTTTTATAGAATTTCTTACGCAAGCAATAGTAAGTACTTATCTTCAAGATAAAAAACTACGTTTTAGTTAAGTCTGAAAAGTTTATGTCACTTATCAGTAAACTTAGTTTCACATTCGCAAATTAGTTAAAATTTTAGCAATTTTTCAATTAATTAACATGTCTGTAAAGGTCTCAAAACCGGCTGTATCACCTATACTAAGCTAGTACTCATCTTTACTACATTAATAAATGTTAATCATTAGCTCTGTAACCTACAAACTTACGACATAATGGGAGTAATGTCTTGTGACTGTCGTGAACAGCCGCAACAGATTACTCTTGTTGGAGACTGTTGATAACTGTCTCTCAAACTGACAGGAGTGACAGACGCAGTGTTTGTTTGTGCGACTGACAACGTTAGTGATAAGTAGAGAACAGTGCGCGTTGTGCACGCACACACGCACACACACACGCACACACGCACAGCCGCACAGGTACTTGAGGTGGTTCGTAAGGATTGTGCGAATGATGAACTTTTAGAAACTTACTGTTGTCAAATATCACGACACCGTTGAGTTTTAGTTGTTTTGCTTGCTTTAGGCAGATATATAGGTACAATGTTTAAGTAGTTTGATAATCTTCTAAGGCTTATTTATTAATGATGTGTCTTCGGTATGTCTCTATAAAGTGAAGAAAACTTCGATTCTGACTAACCGTATCAATTCCCTGGCACATAAAATCAATACGATTGTATGTATAAATCCAATTTTCTGATGATCTTGTATTTATAGGTGTTTTCCCTCATTAGCGTGTTACAAAGCAGCTGTACTCTGTAATGATAAGCCCTTGTTGTTCCTTCGTTCCCACTCGCTCGCCTTACTTACTTACCAGCGACGAGTGTGCGACGTTGGTACCGACCTGCCTACCCACCATGTATGTAAGCCGGTATGTAATGCATGGGGCTCATGACGTCACGTCACGCCATGCTATGTAATCTTAGGTGTTCACGTTACAAAGATTGATGCGGGAGTCTGTGTTGTGCTCGTGTGGCGTGAATGTTGAATTTGAGCTGTGGCAGTGACACTGCCTCTGTCAACGCATTTTACATAATTTATTTTCAATGTCTATGCGCCATTGTGTTATCAATACACAATTACCACATATTCTACACCCCGTCTCCACAGACCGTGTGGACATACAGATAGACACCACAGTATAAATATACAGTAAGTTATCTAAGGCCGCCCGCCGAGTTATTAGCCTACTCTTGCGTTGATCCCCAGGGTTGTCACTTTTACTTTTAGTTAATATTTTCGAACAAGCAGCACTTGATCTAAATTTATGAAATAAAAAAGCATATTATGATTGAATATTTTACCAATTTATAAATTTAGTAAAAATAAAAAGCCTTTATTCACATAACATTTATAATACTAAGTTACAAATTTGATACCGAGAAAATTTTTCTCCTGTTTCTGCACGTCCGGAACGCTTTATTATTATTTGTTAATGTAAAGTAAATTCTCATTCTTATGTAAAGTTTTTGTAAAAAGCTTTTGGGAAAGCATGGACAGGGCATCTTAAATTCTATATCATTCAGTTGATCGTAAATTGACCGGCCAATTTTAATGTTGATGTCATGTTGATGTGGTCCTTTTCGAACGCTTTGCGAAACACCTGCTCCATCCTTTCTACATTATCGACAAAATCATCAGGTGGGATCATGAGTAAATTTCGATCTTTGCCGTAATTCCTGTAATGGGTGTATAAGACACCATATTTGGATTGAACAACACATTAGACAATAGAAAAAATAATAATTTCAATAGTAATTAATTTGCAATATTAATTATTGTGAAATTGCCCTTATTACATCTATACGCGACAAATACGTTTACCTAAACGATGTTTCGAACTCAATTCTCTGTTTTATAGTAAAACTAGACTTCTTAAAATAAACTTTAGCTCTAAACATAGTATTCAGAAAGTAAATTTGGGAATACATTTATATGGAAAAATGCGACTCGGCTACGCTCTTAATAAAGCAAATAAACTGTGAAATAAACAATACAATACCACATTTTCTAATAATATTTAAGTATAAGTAGGTACTTACATTTCTGGTTGAGTAGGAACTATGAAGAATGATAAGTCCGGGTTTGCGAAATCATTATTGAGGCACCCGAAAACACTACAATATTTGTTTCCCCTTTTTGAAGTCATGATACTCGTAATTTAAGTGGCCGCCGCCGGCGAGAGTTGGCGAACGCAAGCGGTCATGTAGCGTACGCGCGTGCTCACAGTCGCGCTGCACAGCCCGCACTGCCGCCACCTTATTCCCTCATATATTATGCTAGCGTGTGCGTGAAATCGCGTGCCGACATGGCGCGCGGCGCGCACGCACACATTCAAACCGAGAGCGGCACGTTTGTATGAAGATGTTTTACTGTATATTTATACTGTGTAGACACCGGCTCGCCCCCACTCGCCTCCGGGTCACATAGCCACTCGACCTTCCGCGGCCTTGTCCCGCCCTTCGCGCTGCGCACACGCATGCCAAGTGTACATATAGTGTATGTAGGCTGTTTGTGTGTGGGTTAGAATAAACACCACCTATTTGTTATGCAGAAGGACCACTAGGTTAAGTGTGTGGTGAGTAGGTTCAGTCCACAGCAAAATTGTAATTCTATGGCATTATGAAGTTAAATACGATGCTATCGTCACTGTTTACTCTTAAGAGTAAACTAGTCGCCTGAACTCACTGGTGGTTATGGCCAAAAAGCACGCTGTCTCACCTGGCTTTGTGTCTGACAGAGATAATATCAGTGATGAGCAGTTAAACGCTAGTCTACACGCAGAACGTCTAGTTCTCATGCACAGAAACAGCGTTCCGAACTGAAAGGCGCGTAAAAAAATCGAAAAGAGCTTTGGAAAATAATTTTTTATAAACTACATATGTAAATCAATTACAAATAAAGTTTATTGAACTCTTTGATAACTGAGCTTTGTCGGCACCGACTTTGTTTTGAAGATTTTATAGTTCTTTTATTACTTATTTACACCCAAAGTTACTTTAAAAATAGCAAGAAAAACGAATGTTTGTTGGCTCATAACATTTTAAATATTTTAATGGCTTTTTATTATACTATTCTGTTTCCGTACAGACAAAATTAATAATAGGTCAATACGATATCATGTTTAACTTTGGATGCCCAATGTCAAGCAGTAGAGTAATACTCTCACGAAATTTGTATGGAAAAAACATCGCCTAGTGGCACCTTAACGTATAATATGCATTATGTGTAATCGTAGTTGCAAAAAAATACAGTCATAATACAGACACTACCATAGGTATACTAGCATTTGTTTATTTAATATATGTATTGATTTAATATCTACATTTTACATAAGAAAATAAGAAGTAATATTTAATTTCCGCTATTTATATCAAGAGGACGTGCTCTACCCCTTTTTTATTTTGAAACTAATTCTAAATTCACTTGAATGATCGAATGCAACCAGATCCACTTCTAGCAGCCTGCATGGCCTGGTGGTGGTGGTTCCCTTTTGCTGACAACCTTCACAGTTCACCGACAGTAATTACATAATACAAAATTAAAATGTTTCCCTTATTACATGGGACTTTAACATAACTGAAAACATAAATGTGAGTGTACTATAGGACATAGGAACACCTCTGCTAACCCCACGGGGCTCGCAGGCGTCGTGTTATGTTAAAATTAAAACAAGAGTGCAGTATGTACGCCTATCCAGTAGGGGAAGCCCGGGCAAGACGCATATGTTAAGGGATACATAGTGTAAATAAAACCACAATCTAATAATTAATAGTTTTTTTTTTACTGTTAATTTGTACCATATTTCATCCTTGGAAAATAATGATTAAAATTCAAAAACTTAAACAATTTCTATAATAATTATGAGCTTTAAGAAAAAGTGTCAATTATCCATTTTGCCCGGTGGGGTCGGGCAAAAAGGATAAGTAGAATTAGTTTAGATCAGTCTTCGCATTCATCACAGAAGTAGCTGCCAACCACTACTAAATAAGAAGTGCAGACTTCATCCAAATGTTGCACTGATTACAATGAATCTAATCTTCCGCTGGTGATTCAGTGTATTTGTTAGCGCACACTAAACAATAAAAATCTGGTTTTGGATTTTTGTTTTGTTATTTGACTGAGGAAATTTATGTTTTAGTTTTGCTGGGGCCTGCTAACTCAGAAATGGTATATGTAATGGTAATGGTAACTAATACTAATAATATGCTTGCTCTGAGCAAAACGGATACCTATCCGTTTTGCCCATATCCATTTTGCCCAACACTCTAATATTAGAAACAAGTCAAGAACTTGAAATGTTTTTAGTAGGTAAGACAAAAAGTAACGATCACAAATAATACTTAAATAAACGTGCAATTGAATATATAAAATATATTTTTAAGAAACTGATGACTAATACAAAAAAGTTCGTATAGAAAACTTTACAAAAATCGTAACAAAACAACGATAATCCTTTTTTATCCCTTCCACAACAGATGCACACGCGTATTGTATTGGTTGAACTGCCATGGCGTTGCCGGTCGTACGTGTCACGACTTGAGAAAGTGTTAATAGCGCTATCTATTATATATTTATGGAAAACTCTGTTATTCTTCTTACCCACATTATGCTTCTTGCCCGGGCTTCCCCTACATATAAGTAGTATTCACATACATACAATATACCTATTCAAACTGTATCACAGCGAAGCGGCCATGTCTGTAGACTGTACGTACACACGACGACATCATATCAAGCTATACATTTCCAGTTTTAGCTGACTTTGCATTGTATAGGCTTTTCGTACAATGAGGAGTCAGTTTATACTGGGAATGTATAACTTGACATGTCGTCGTGCGTAACTGTGTGTCATTATTTTGTTCAGACTATACCTTCTGCAGTTCCTCTCACACGACGTCCTAGGAATAAGTAACAACATTGTAGGTACTCATCAAGTTTATATTATGCAAGCCATGTTCAAGCTTTACGTTCAACAAAAACTTGTCCTTGATCGGAGCTCTTCGGTAATGTTCGGCTTTGAGCAATACTTAACATTTTTAAAAACAGATTACTTTAGAGACGTTGTAGGAGTGACGAGTGACGTCACGCTGCTCGCGGCACGGTTCACGCTTGACACTGCGTCTCGCCGTGAAATAGATTCGACACGAGCACAACTGAGTCTCTGAGCTTCATTCAATATTTGCTCAACTTCTTTCGAGATCCGCGGCGAGCATACCCATTGATTCGGAAACCCAGAGCCGACAGTAAAATCCTACTTTAATAGGAAGCGCGCGTATTGAGCTGTTCCATGTGTTGTATTCGGAGTTGGCTTGATTAAGTACCTAATAGTTAAGTTGCTTGTTGTAGGGATCATTCAAATTAACACTTCTATTGAATTTACCGCGTACCTGCATAAACTTTAACGACATCGTTTTATGGTCAACATGTAGCAAACAACACTTTATTTAAATTCCAGTTCCCGTGACAGTTGGGAGTAGGTAAAGTTATTAGTTTATTAGCGTAAAAAGTGAGGTTTGATTTCTCAAACCTCACTTTTTACGGTGCTTTAAACTTAAGGCTTTCGCACTAAGTTTTGTTCCTAAATATTGGTCCAATAAGTATGCGCGGTACCTGCGGGTAGTTATTCGTGGCTGGATACATTGTTATTACACAATATGAATGCGACAACATGCCACGAATTGAGAAGCCCTACGGAACCAGTAACAGCAACATTGTTTCCGCGTCACAGGTGCGGAGGTGTGACAAGTGACGCCTCGCTGTGAGGTCGCGGCACACACCGGTGTGACTGGGTGCGACAAAACGGGCAGCACAGGATGATCGCTTACTAGTGCGCTACTATTGGGATCTGGTGGAAACTGTACGTCATCGCCATTATGTTCTGTACGTATTTATGTAGGATTCCTGAGGGGCTTGTGGCTAAGTAATAACAGCCGCACGGTTCGATCGATCAGGTTAAGCTAAGCTTGAAGCGGTTGGTCCATGGATGGGTAAATCTTCACATACCAAGACTCCGTCCCTCGGAAAGCACGTTAAGCCGTTGGTTCCGGCTGTCATTCGTGGAAAGTCAGTATCCCGAAAGTCTGACAATCAGTCTTACCCAGAGGTACCAAGGGGTATCGTATTACCCAGTAACTGGGTTTTAGAGGTCAGCTAGGCAGTCGCTCCATGTAAAATACTGGTATTAAGCTGCATTCAGTTAGACTGGAAACCGACCCCAACACACTTAATTGGGAAAAGGCTAGGCAGATGATGATCCTTATGCCAATATGTTCTCCAGCTGTGGGGCTGTACCAAACCGACCAACAACAAGAATACAAATATTCCAGAATAATGTAGTCAGGAGTATTGCTAATGCACCCTGGTATATCAGAAATGACGACCTCCATCGTGACCTGAAAACGGAACCCGTCACCAACATAATCCAAGGTTCTGAGCCCCATGAACATCGACTCCACCGACATGTGAACATCGAGGCAATTCAGCTGTTAGACCAAACAAATATAGTGCGAAGACTAAAAGAAACAAAACCTTGAGTTAGTGTAGTGAACTTAGTATAACAAGTGTAGAAATAATAGTGACAATGACACACATTAACTAAGTGTTTATCATTATATCAGACTCTAAGAAAGTGGATCGGACTTGTTTACTTTACAATGAGCACTATTCTAAGTTTTAAAATAATTATCACGTAAAAAAAGAAGTAAAGTTAAATTGCTTACAATATTAGTTTTATAGGCTAGATTTCAATTAGTTATTCAGAACCAGGTTCTATTTAATAAATGATAAAAAACGTTCTGTGACGCCAAGCGATGCGGCAACATGCCATCTGTATCGGTTGGCTGACAGAGGCCTCTGTCCCAATTTGTACTTGAATGTTGTTTCTGTGTATTGTTGGCATCCCCGCTGTCGATGGAAAAGGTGGCGTATTGAGAAGAAAAACGAAAGATCTCATTACACGCCCATCAATCGGTGGAGTTTCTTGCCCATTCTTCTCCATACGAAAACTACCTTTTGGAATGGGCGACTAGAATCAATTCTATTTTAAGGTAATTTTTGACGTTCAAAAGTGCCTTTTATGTGCCTATTTGAAATAAAATGCTTTGACTTTGAATCCAAACAGGGTCTATCCGTGAACAATTGTACGGTTTAAAAGGCATTACAATTAGGATTCTGAAGTTAATCAGATGACATTTAGACGTCATCTAATTAGCTTGCACTTGTAAGTGGCTCTGATCTATTGCGTATATGTGAGCTCTCTAATAGTCGCATTAGCACCCGCGATGTGCTCAGCAGCACGCCTGTAACCCTCCTTGCCCCGTTTTGTACCGGCCACCCGCACGGCGCGCCCCGAATGACCCCACACACCACTCCTCACACTAAACACTCCTCTCTCTGTTCAACCGACACAAATAGCACTTTACATTAAACATTCTCCACACAGTATCACATTGTTATAACCGCTATCTTTCTTCACGTCACAGTCACGCCGCTTAACAAAATACGTGGATGGTCAAGTCATTCTCAGGTTGCGTGACAACGCTCAGTCGTCATTGCCGAACGAAAGCTCAGGCAGTGGTTTTGAAATAGTGCCGATGAAAATATGTACCAGCTAAATATTATCCAAAAATGTAGTGTCCAGGCATAACCAGCAGGAATTTAGAAAAGTGAAATCCAATTTACACTTCGCAAGCCTGCAAGCCGAGCTTGTGAAAACAAGACCAGCCGGGCGACCAGAGGCGAACCACGACAAACAAGACTAGCCGGGCGACCAGAGGCGAACCACGACAATATCTTTTTCTTCTCTTAGTTAAAAAGAGCAAGTCATATGAGTGATAGTTGGAATTTTCCACAGTTTAAAGTGTTGTCACCGTCACAAATAATAAGAAGACACAGAAGGCTCACTCTATGACATCCGCGACAATACTCTCACGGCCACAATACCAGTAGCTGTTGTAAGTGTGACACAGAACTATCTGGTCGGACTCTACATGGTGCGTAAAATCTATGCTCTCTGCTCTGCGGCAGTTTTGTGTGTGCATGATTGTTTATGGACGGTAAAATCATGTGGAAATATTCCACACGGCTTTACCGTCCATTTAATTTTTCAAGCACACCCCAATGTGATCAGATTATCCAGTTCAGTGGTAGTGTACCCTCTGACTTATGTAGGATGTAGATGTTCTTCCGAAAGCTAGGTAAGCACCGCCCCCACGCCGCGAACTTTTCATTCTGCGCTGACTTGCACGTTTCACTAACTCATTTAAAACTTTTCTCGTCGGTCACAAGATTGTCGTTTAAAGTGAAAATCCACTAACTGTCATCATGATTCATTTCACGGGACGCGGACGCCTGAATTTAAGTTATTTTAGATTTAGTTCCACGCTAGTGCTGAGTTGCAGAAGTTTTGAAGTTCAAAATAAATTACATTTTAATGATTTTTTTCTATTCAGCAGTATGTAATTCATAATGATAGACAAATCTAATAAAAATATAATAAATAAAATGATGGCCAGGTTCTGCCTTCTTTCTGTTCAGCAAGATATCAGTACGTAACTAAAAGCATGTCCCATAGATAACGTAATGAGTGGCGACTGGCGAGTGCCTGCGCCACATTTATCATCATCACCCGGCTCGCGGCTGTTGGAACGTGAACCACTAGTGTTACATACCGACTGCCGCGTGCCCACTACCTAGGTACCTACCCCACTGGTACCTGCTGGTGACCAGTTAATTGCATAAGCTAACAGTTTTATTGGTTTTCTCAAACCTGTTGCTTTCGCCAGGTTTCCCCGCGAGTACCTTCAAGTACATACTGCGAGTGTACACAGAGCATGCGCAGGCGTCTATTAACGTCTGTTTATCCAATTTATATCAACTATCTCCATCTATAATTCAATTATTAAGCTGGCTGTGGGTTGGTCCGCAACATTTGTACGGTGCAGAAAACTTTGTTTGTCGAGTCACTATCAAGCCTGATTATTAGTTATGGCATACTTATCTTTTTTTTTTTTCGTTAGTCTGTACTGTCCCACTGCTGGGCAAAAGCCTCCCCCATTTTCTTCCACTTTTCCTTGTGCTGTGCCTTCTCCGTCCAGTCGGTTAGGAATGAGTCTAAGTCGTCACGCCAGCGTTTCTTAGGCCTGCCTCGGTGACGACGCCCGTCTTCAGGCACCCACTGTGTGACGACTTTGGTCCATCTGTCTGGATCCATCCTATAAGTGTGATCCGCCCAGTCCCAAGTGAGTGATGGAGCGTAGTATCTTAAAGATTAAACTCACCGACCAAATTCGCAACACCACAATACGCTCCAAGACAGGTATCGCTGATGTTGGTGGCAAGTCTGCGAGGCTGAAGTGGTATGGCATATCTCCAAAAGATTTTTCAGTTCATTTTCAGCAGTCAGATTATATATAGATAGATCTACGATTGTTGAAAATAGGTTGAAAGGGCTTTGAGAAAAATTACTTGAGAATAATTTTTGATATTTCATGAGAATCAGTTTCTTCGTTTAAAACTTTTGGATTTCAAAATGGTAACTAGCCTTAAAAACCTTTTAAAGACATTTCCGGAAAACTCCTTTTTGTTTCATTTTTTTTTGACCTGTATTCATGTATTGATGTAAGTAACGTTAAGTAATGTAAACATTAATTTTTGACACGGTAAGAAAAGATCTCGCGGTTTATCTTTACTTCAAGGGGTTAAAAAAGGTACTAAAAGAACTAAAGGTATAATGTAGTTACGAAGTAACGCGTCCCAGAATTCCATCTATAGAACCACCGTAACGTAGGAATATGTATAATGTATCTTTCACGAACTTCGCTCTCAGAATGGAAAAAGTAACTTGTATTGTGCCAGACTGTGTTGTAACGCATACCAATTACTTACCAATGTTGTGGGTCCCCAGTAAGTATTATTATGTACTAAGTTGGCTCTCACCACTTGTTGAACAAAACAGCTCCATGTTTTACAATGTTTTTAACCGACTTGGAAAAGAAGGAGGAGCTTACTTAGTTTTTGTTTTGTTCTGCACATAACAAATATTTGAGAAGACAGTTTTTACTTTTTTTGTAATTTGTTGTGGAGCGCGTTTCTGACATCCATTTTAATAATGGTTCTTGATTTAGACTAAACTTGTCTTTATCAAAATATCAAGAACGTGTATGCTCGTTCTAATTCTGCGCTGGTGCGTGGGCGCATGTTCCGAACTAGTAGGTACTTGTTTGGTAATTAATATGCTAATTTTAAAACCAGAGCTTGAATTGCTTCATTGATTTGGTTGCAGCTGTCACTTGGAGGAGTGTCCAGAAGGTATGTTTGTTGTGCTGTACTTGTTCTTCTTCGTCGTGTCGATGATTCCATTTGTTTGTTTGAAATAAACTTCGACCAAAACTCGGCCACTTCGACAGCGTTATCGTTGTCCTC
The DNA here is from genome assembly GCA_945859645.1 of Amphipoea oculea. Lineage (NCBI taxonomy): Eukaryota > Metazoa > Arthropoda > Insecta > Lepidoptera > Noctuidae > Amphipoea > Amphipoea oculea. Next base: position 21,616,535 of record OX243878.1, on the reverse strand, counting down.
GAAGAAGTCTTCTATAGTGCAGGTGTGTGCAGAGAGCACGACTAGAGGTGGGCATAATCTGCGATGTGACTCCACACTGCGCACTGCGCACTGCGGAGATTTCACGATTTACTATGTTATTACTACACAGTGCTATCCATAGTAATGGTAAGCAATGATTGTCCCGCTCTTAGGTAAAGGCTTCGCTACTCTCTTTCCACCTCTCTTTGTTCAAAGCAGCCATGGACAAATCTTTGGAGTCCAGCACATCCCGCCATCTCCGCCTGGGGCTGCCGCGATGTCGTTGCCATTAGCGGGACCCGCTGGGTCGTAAGTTTGGTCCATTGATCGTCTGACATGCGGCAGATGTGTCCAGCCCAATTCTATTTAAACAGGGCAGCAAAGCTTTCCGAGTGACATCAGTTATTTTAGTGATGGAACGGATTGTTGTATTCTTAATCCGGTCCATAAGTTTGATACCCAGGATTCCGCCTCCGTTCCACAGCTCTCTGACAACCTACGAGTGTGGACCTCCGCTGCTATGCATTAGCATATTAGTATACAGGGTCGGAGGGTCCCATTAAAATATATTGACAAATTTTAACACAGCGCTCAGTACGTCTAACCTAAGATATCCAAGCAATGATTTTATTTTGACCTAAAATAATAAATTGCCGACACATCAGTGCATTTTTATTAGTTGATTATTTCTCTTGTAAGTATCTAATGCGTTTTTCTTATATATGTTTACCATCGTCCTTATTTTGGTGGTCTGAATGACCACCTGACTAAAAGCTTGTCCATCTATTTTAATGGGACCTTATATATAAATGCTAAATTAATTCCTACCCTATTGCCAGCTGATGAGCTGACTGCTTGCCTAATATTGTAACTTCAGCATTATGTACTCACGAAAGTAAGCTTCTGTCAACACAAAAGTAAATGTTAATGCCATCAAAAACATAACTTGTAAAAAAATCCAAGTCTCGCAACTCAGTTCTTCTACAGTAAAAAGTTGTGAGATCCATGTAATGTCTTAAGTTATTGAGTAATTAGCTAACCTAACAACATCTTATAGTGACCATATCAATATTAAAAATCTTTTATGTTTTAAATAAATAGACTGACTTGTCCATCGCATGAAAACGCAATGTATCTCACAAATAATACATATTATATTAAATTAGGTTGTTTAGTGCGATTGCCAAGTCAATCTATTTATTTAAAACATAAAAGATTTTCATAATTTAAAAAGCTAACAATCTTAAAATAATAATATGTAGATACAAGTATATAAAAAGGGAGGGAAAATAATCAAAGGGCATCAAAAAATTCGTCCGCATCACTGTCAACGGGAAACGTGCCCAAAAGGCTTTTGGTGTGGGATGCAACGTGTGTCGACACCCTTGCGCCATCCCATCTTCCAAGCACGGTAAGCTGTGCTGGGGCGGCTGCTGCAGGTGCGGAAAACCTCAAACGGCGCAAATACTCCAATCCCTTTGGAACTTACATATTTGAGCCGTTTGGGGTTGAAACACTAGGGCCATGGGGCCCGAGTGCCCACTTAGTATTTGGAGACATCGCCAAGCGGTTGGTCGACTCTTCACGTGACCAGAGGGCTGGCCTATTTTTTGGCCAAAGAATCAGCATTGCCATACAACGTGGTAAAAGATTTTTAATATTGATATATAATGTATTGTTCGTGTCGTCAACAACTCGAGAGCACCGCCAGCTCACTAAATACGACAGTTACGTGTTACATGCTCTCAACAAATCATTATAGGTACTCAAGTATTCTCTCCCACGACGGAATAACACCTCACATACAAACGACCACTTTTTGGGGTCATCTTGAGTATGAGCATATGAGGTACCTACACGGTTGGTATGTAAGGTACCACGATATAGATAGTTCGTACGCTGTCTCTATTGACACCTAAAGCTAAAACTCGTTCTCTCTGTTGCAGGTACTCGTCGGCTTCATTAGACCAGTCTCCACACAAAACGTCTGACGCTCTCCCAAACTATTCGTTACCCGACTAAGTACGAAAGCTCATAGTTTACTGTAGTATTTGAGTGACGTGTGTGCTATTGAATTTGTGAAGGTTACACCGATTGATCAACACTCTATTGTCCAAGTAACGGTCGCGCTTTGGGCTTGACATCGCCATTTTAGGGTTAGGTATATGATTCAAGTTCTTTTGAGGTTTAAGTAGGGTTTTAATATGCAATCTGTTGTGCTTACGTGGTTTGTACATATTACATATATCTACTTTATTTACCTCCGTATTATTCATGAATTAGCAGATATTGATATACTTACAGATAAAACAGTACATTTTCTGTTATACTTATAAAGTATGGTGTCCAAACGTCCTTGTGTAATGTCGTAGTAGTGTTGTTAGTGCCAGTAGCAAGTCAGTGTAAATCATTAAACACACAAGGTGTACTTATGTACGGAACTCTGAGTACTCGACACTCGTTTCAAAAATCTTTTTTTAACATCAATCGTCAGACGTCAATTTTCTTCGATGAGCATACAAAATGTCTATGCTCTTGACACACAAACTATTGTACACTTTATTTTCATATCATTAAGGTACCAATTAGACAAACTGTCTGGATATGTATGTTTCGATGATTGCGTATTGAAGTGAGAAATTTTAATGAGTCGAATATTAATTGACATTTTGACGTTTGTTGAAGCTTTACGCACAAGTGTCGAAACAGACTATGTAATAAGGATGCTTTGTGTAGTGATGAATAGTTTGGAGAGCGTCTTCAAAATACTCAATACATTCCAAGAAATTAAATTAACAGTTTTTACGTAAGTAAATGAAAAAAAGTGCCAAAAGTGCCAATAAAAAAGTAGTGTCAAACAAAACATGAACGCGACAGTGATTCTAAAAAAACAACAGTGATTCAAAATTCATACCAAACCAAAGTGCCAGTAGTACACACAATGTTTTAAATTCAAAACAAAAAAAATCTGTGACAAGAGTTCTAAATATTAAAAAGTGCTTCAAAAAATTTAAAAGGTGTTGGTGTGTTGTGATGCGTGAGTGGGTCAGTATGCGATGAAGCGCAGCAAGTCGTACACTTGGCTGTCGGGGCTGCTGAAGGCGAAGCCCGAGGAGCACGACGACGAGGAGTGGGGCGCCGGGCCCTGGGTGCGGGCTGACGTCATGCACCATGACAGGTCAGGCTAGTTGCATGTTTTATATTTATTTCTCTTTACCGCACTGTGACCCCGAGGGCGACTAATTTCAATGGACCAACGTGTTATCCAACAAAATGCATATTCGCAGATGGATTGTCGAATCCGTTATTTTACAAAACAGCTTTGTTATGTAAAACAACTGAATAACAACCCGTGGTTCAGCTGGATTGCCATTGCACTAAATACGCAATGCAGAATGGTTTATCTACAGTCACAATAAGCAACTTTCACAAGACTGATAACTTTTGATTAATATTGTAGTAACTTACGACAATATTTATCAAAAGTTATCAGAGTATTGTTATTAATTAATGAAATAAAAAATAATAAAGTTGTATTTGTACTCTAACGGCCGAAACTATCTAATAACCTATTTTCAGTTTAAGACAGATCGCTACTGATATAGAATTGTAGATAGTGGGTAGCGTTACCAAAAGGCGCGACCCAACGAAACGTAATCGAATGGTGACGCCAACATTTGACAGTTCTCACTTATCGTATGTACAAAATGCAATGTTACTACTGTCAATAGAAGAACTTAGGACGCAAGAGCGAGCGAAGCGAGCTCGGGGCTTGGGGCACTCCGACTTGAACAGGTTAGGATTGAATGGTTCGGATGGTTTTTTTTCTAAACCATTCAGAACTACGAGCCCCGCGACGCCGGGGCCGGGGCTCCGTCGACTACGCCTTAATATTATTGCTTGGAAACAAACTTAGACCCGCCACGTAATCTTCCGAAAGAAACTTAAAGTACAGTGGTTCCAAACATTTTCATTTCACATCTATATTTTATACGTAGGTATAATAATACAACAACAAAAACTTTTTTACAAAAAAAAAACAACCGACTTCAAAAAAAAAACACTACAAAGTGAAAAATAACTTTAATTGCGGAAGTCGGTGTCGTTGCTTCAGCATTTTCGTTTTTTGACACCGACTTCCGAAATTAAAGTTATTTTTCACTTTGTAGTGTTTTTTTTTGAAGTCGGTTGTTTTTTTTTTGTAAAAAAGTTTTTATTTTTCACTTTTTAGTTGTACCTACCCCACACAAATTCAATTAACACTAGTGCTTTGAAGACTTGAAGACACGATTTGAAGAATCATCAAAATTCGCATAGAAATGTCGGAGATGCAGTACATTTATGCATATAACTTCGTACATAAGAATAATTACCTAATGTATTATATATCTACTAAAACCTTCCTGAAAGTATGTAGATCACACTCATGAAAGAATTATCAAAATCGGTTCAGTACTTTTTGAGATAATCGCGGACATACAAACATACATACATACACACATACATACGGGTCGAATACAGAACCTCCTTTTTTAAAGTCGGTTAAAAATCTGATGGAATTCATTCATTTGTGGTCGTAGAGTACAATAATATACAATAAGGTAAAAATTTGTGGTATTTAAAAAAAAAAAGCATATCTTAGGTACTACTTAGGATATATTTTGTTTTGTATTTTTTTCTGAACGGCCATAAGGTCTGCTATAAGCCATTTCAAGGTTATCCATTAATTACCGGACACCCTGTATATACAATTCAAAGTCCTGACTGACTCATATATACAACATTATTTTTAGTATATGCGAAACCCGAAACACGTGTCTAGTATTTTTATGTAAAGAATCTATGTACAGACGCCAGCACATCAACCTACACCTAACTGTCACATTTTCCCAATCAACTTTGAACCTTATTCTTCAGTAATAAAGTTGAAAATCTATTAAAGAAATTTGACAGATTGTAGTAGGTTGATGTGCTGGCGTCTGTACAAAATTTCAAAACTGTATCATGAATAATCACCAAGTTATAAGCTTGTTATGTTACCTGTTTGTCCGTATGAAATCATGGGCACCGCGTGCCTAAACGTACCGCGCGGCGATTGTATTGTAATTAACGGGTGATAACATTTTCCATCACACTTGCAGGCTTTGGACTGTCGTAATGGTCAAGTGTAGGTAGGTAGTTATTATAATGTGCTTTATTCGTAAATAAATGCAGCCGTAAGCTACGAATAAGTAATTACTTATTCGTAAGCCGTAAGTGATACAATGTAGTCAATGCGATTTGTTCAAAGTGGATGAAAAGTGTTAAACATCGCATTACTTAACCACAGCAGGCTGTAGGTACAAATAATAACTTTCTACAATTAACCATCTTGGCGTGTTTAAAAATGTTAATCATCACGGCAAAGCATTGTGTTCCACGATACTCTGATGTACGTACCATTTCTGTGTACTGGACGTTGGTGTATGAGAAAGTCATGGTTACACGACACTTTTTACATACGATAGGTAAGTACACGATCAACCGAAACACAACTCGGCGGCCGCGCGCTCGCGATTATGCAGTTGGACCCACGCGACACGTGCGCGCCAACCAGTGGTACCCGGGTGACTGAGGTTGCTGCACCCCCGCCCCGGTCACCCCGCTCGCTGTGCGTCCGCGCCGCGCCATTGTGCGCGTATGGTAGATAACTACCTACTTAATCGCTCCTCGGGGCACAGTATAATATACTCGGGGTGTCCAACTATTAAACTTTTTTAAATATTTTTGGGCCAAAATATAACATGGGGTAAAAATTATTGGAATCGATTCAGTTACTTATTCTGAACAAACTATATTCAGGTTTCGCATATATACTAAAAATAATGTTGTATAGGCACAGCCTAATCCGCTGGTCCTAGAGACATGAACTTTGGAGGGTGTGAAGGTATCCACTAAGAAAGGGTTTTTCGAAATTCCACCCCTAACAGGGTGAATGGAGGAGGCTGAAATTATACGCGGATGAAGTCGCGGGCAGAAGTTAGTGGATAATAAGAAAGAAAGATAAGGTAATTTTTTATTTCAAAATAAGAACTTTACGATATACTTAAATGAGTAGTTAAACTAAAGGGGATTGAAGATTTTTCTATGAAGCCGCATACTTACCAACTGTCCACCATTTTGATTTTTTTCAAACATTCAGTGATTATTTCAAACATCTATGCAACAAGATGTAAGCAAGTTCAAAAAATATGGATGTCACGTGATCAACTTTGAACGTTAATATCTCGGAAACGTGACGCTTTGCAGAGTTTGGTCTTATTATGTTTCCTGTTTGTATTGATGTCAGCTATCGATTTATATACGTTTCATGCGTGGCCGCCATTTTGAATAAAAAAAACAAAATGGCGGACCGGTAGGTATGCCAAGGACCTTCAAAGCCCTTTGATTGTGGTAAGCAAGTTCGCGTTCTTTGCAAAGTCGAATTTGTATTTTAAGATTCAAAGTCGGTGAACACTTCGGAGTACATACCTAGTTTAGTAGTTAGGCCATATACTTGGTTATACACGTGAGCCTGCGCTTACCAGCTCACCCTGCGTCCGCCACGCTCGGTACACTTCACACGACATGAATACTGACCAGCAGCCGCACAAGGAGGAACAGAAGGCTTACTTGTGTCAACCCAATGCAACCTACTCAAAATTCTCGCTACGATAAAATTAAATAAGAATTCTATCCATTGCAGTTTTCCTCGGTTTTCGGAGTCTCAGTACCTAAGCCTGCCAAAATACCTACATATAGGTACATAACAGCTGACCTTATAAGATAAGCAACCAGTCGGTTATATTTTAAAGTGAAGGCACGTGAACATACGCGGCAGAAGTTGGCTGTAACATCCCAGCGCTGATTTGCTGGATTCGTTTTCTCCTCTACCGATCATTTCTCCCCTGAGAGTTCATTTGGTTTATATGTATGTATGTATGTATCTATGTATACTTGTATTTTATAGTCATTTCCAAGCTAGTTATTCTGTATGTTGCACCTGCCATGTTTTGTCTTTGCATCACCCTAAGGTTGACTGGTAGAAAATGACTCAGGCATTAAGTCCGCCTTTGAACAGTATTTTTTTAATTGTGCATAAAGTTTTAATCTATATATATAAAAATGAAACCCGTTTTCCGTTGTCACGACATAACATGAAAACGGCTGGACCGATTTCGATGAAATTTGGTATAGAGATAGTTTGAGTCCCGGGAAAGGACATAGGATAGTTTTTATCCCGATATTCCCACGGGATCGACATTTACGCGGGTGAAACCGCGTGGCGTAGCTAGTAAATAATAAATACCTAAGCATGATTTGAAAATGAATGGTGTCTTCCAGAGATCGTAGCTGGTTACTCGTTAGACTGGTATACTTAAATTAGCTAGAAGCGACGTTGCACAGAAGCCAGAACGTTACCGTTTTAAGAGCATATAAGTAATTACAAATAATACGAACGTGTTTACATCGCGCTTTCTTAAGACCTTCTGTTCTTGTTTTTTACTGTCGTCGGAGAAAATGCGTTCCAGGTATGAACCCGCGGTGCCCGCTACGGACAAGACCGGGAACGCGCATAAAAACACGCGACAGTTACATCTGTACCTACCGGGACATGAATAAGGCAATACAACGCGATAAACTGTCTTCAAACGACGCGGAGCATAGTAAACCTGCTGCATGTGTTACCGAATCAAACGTAGGTAGTACCTACATAGATGGCGATCGTTTTGTACGTCTCTTTGTGAGGCGGTTCAGTTCAGAGACACCCACCGTGTGGTTTATTTGCATAAACGTTTCGTTTGTGGAACGCCTTTGAACGAGCTGTGCAGATATCTATTGGGTCACAAGTCACAACCTACTCGGAGTACTCGCCACTCGGGCTCGGACTTGTAGTTTAGATGGTTCCGGTAGCTTTTACAAGATTAATGCAAATCTTGTGGCAGCTTACCTTATTACCTCGAGCAGTGTCCTTCATGCGATGTATGGTTCTGATCTGCTGCCAATACTTTGTTATTGTTTCATTCCCGGATTGTATTTTAAAACCGTAAAAACTTTAGGTCGCGCTGCACGCTGTACAGGTAGAAGCACGTATTCTCATCTGCAGTCATACTCATTACTAATTAGCTATGATTGATCATTGTAACACCGTAGTACTATTAAGTATTCTGTGGTAACACTGTAACACAGTATTATACTGTGACTGTAACGTCCACTTTCTACCTATCACGAAGTTGAAGAATGTACCTAAAAATAGGTACCTACTTGTAAATGAGAAAGCAAAACATGAAGAAAAATAAAAATAGGAATGTTACATAATTATATTGTACAATAGTATGACTTATGACGGTATGAGTGTACCTATGGTACGGGCGGTGCTGCGCGCGCGTGGGAGTCCGAACTGTTCCGAGAGCGGCCGAGTGCGGCAGGTCGCGGGTCACCATTGTTGTGCCGCGACCATTGTCCTGCTGTCGACCAGCAGATGGAGATCTCGCTTTGGGACACACACATTTTTATACATGTAGGTACCTATAGACTTTGGGCTAGAGGTTGAGCGCGCTGTCAGTATGGTTGATACTTTTCTCAATTCTGTAGCCTGAATTTAGGTACTTACTTCAGTGTGTGTTTTTCTTGAGTCATAATTATCTAGTGGTTAAAACACTCTAATCCAAGTATAACATGGAACCAGTTAAAATTATAGTCAATTTTCTTGTAATCAACATCGTATCATTTAATTTTACGCCAAACGTTTTATAGCAGATTGTTACGACTGCTATCCGACGAGTCTTAATTATATTTCCATAATTTGCGTGATCAATTTATACGGATGCCGCTGTGGCAACCTGTTACATATTTTTTGCGTGAGATTTGTCACAAGACTGGTTTTTGTGTTCGTTCTTAAATAGCGTAAGAATATCCTTGAACTGCACGGGTGCTTGGTGCAATCGATTCGACTCGTCTGATTCCTACTTGTTTTTTAGTCCGATATAATTTCCATTTTATTTTATTTTACTCTTGGTTCAACGCAAAGGTGGCAGAAAGCTATACTAGTGCATAGTGCATTGATTATTACAACTATTGCTTAAACTTATGACAGATTAGCTCCCACATCGTCGCTACACCTATCGTCTGTACCTTACTGACTAGTCGACTATAAAAGCAAAAAGTCTATAAAAACCCCACAAATTAATTCATCACAACTGCCGCGTCCTACAATAGAGGCGCCTTCGCCCCGGGCCGCGTGCGCCGCGGGCGCCGACCAATCAGCACTATTTATGTAGCTCTTTTGTAACAAACCATTCCTGATCCCTAAGACCATAACCACCGACCTTTTTGACTGGAGCAAAGGCGTGATGTCATCATTTATTAATATTTTAGTGTGCAGCTCATTCGTAGAAGGCACAGTGAGTAGGTACCTACGTTCATTCATTATGCTTGTAGTCACATGTCAAGTGGGTGACACATTCATGAGAATATCGATACGATAAGAATGGTGGTGTCATAGAGCTGCAGAAGTTGCGTTACCTTTTACTACCTGTTCACTACAGCAAAAGATTTCTTAGAAAATAAAGGGCAAAATACTATACTTAGAACACTAACATTTCGGGTCAGTAGATAACTAATAGGGCGATTTCTGTGCGTCTGATCGGACTATCTAACGGTACATCGAAATTGACCTGCCGGCAAATAAAAGAGCAGCTTATTACTTCCCTCTGATTATTGTAAGAATAGCACTCTATTGTCGAAGCTTTCACGTCGAGTGTTTGGGTAGGTGTTGACGACCGACGCGAATTTCAATAAAAAGAGCCTCTATTGAAGATTAACAGTTTTGTTAGAAGAAACTTTTACAAAAGTGCGCGGGCTTTTTATCCAATTAAGTGATCTGTTTGAGAATTACAAAACTGTGAATCCGGTCTATCTGACGCAGGTAGTACTTAATAAAAGCGTTTGATGTGTCGCATTTCAAATTAGATCAAAATATGTACCTTAAACAAAGTACCTTTATTAAAAGAACAAACAGTTCTAGCCATTTATTCAATTTCCTAACGAATTAAGGATTCTGAAACAGTTGTTCAATCGGTCCAGCCTCCAGGACATTTGTGCATTATGACACGTTCGTTTTGTGCGAAACCCGCATTGACTTTACAACACTACGTTTCCTTCCCTGGCCTGAAATATTCTGTAAAAGTGTCGAACACCTGACGCTGAACGTCATCGCGTCAGCCTGTCAGGTCGCAGCAGGGCGCGCGCATAATGCCGCACGTTGCGCCCGCGCCGCGTCGCACGCACCACGATGTCTTACTTCATAGCACGTCCGGCGTGCTGCGACGTGCTACATGGTCTGCTTGTAAACTATAACAAGTTACTCTAGCACGGATACTGTACTGTGAGCTGTCTCAGTAACCAGGGTAGGAGTAAGTAGTAGTTTTATTCTTTTCAAGATTTCACTTCTGGTTTCTAATGTTGTGATTATCTATTTACTTACCTATCTTCGCTAACTTCAGTAGTGACAACTAACCGTGATTTCAATTTGATGCCATACATAAGTTTAGTGTCGTCTTGAAATTCACATCACACGGGTCATCGTGAAATTTAACAGTTAAGTAGGTACACATTATTATATATTGAATCACAAACCGCAAGTTAGATGCTCGTAAATGGTTTCTATTTCCACATGCTTATCTACATCGGTTTGTTAGTGTATATTTCCATAATATTCAATGTGCCAGTTGAAATATTGAAAGTTTTGAACATAAACTCGGCTTGGCCGCAGCCCGCACTGCTTGCTCGTAAAGTCCGCGCGGTGGACGTAGCCGACCATGCTGGTGGAGGGAACTTGCGGTGGCGCTCACCACATCACACACACACAGCAACAGATGTTAGAAACCACGTTAAGTGCTATCTGTCTTTCGTCCTCTGTGAGACGCTCTCAGTAATTCCAACTTAGTTCATATTCCATCATGATTTTCTTGTGCGGTTCCCATAAATCAATCACAGAACCTCGCAATGTAGTGCACTGTCTGGGATACAGTCACGTCTATAAGTATGTATACAATTGGCTTTATTCAAAGGCAATTTTCTCCTTTATTTTTGAATTAAATTTTATGTTATTACGAACATAGTATTTTCGAAACCATAGGTTTATGTAAAGTGTCGTATTTCAACGTTGCATTCGTTATTTCACGAAAAAATCGCAATTGAAAGTTGCCAAGTGTTGACATATTGGTGCTCGTGACTGTACACTATCGGCCTTTCAAGTATATGCCACAACTCCTAGTTGCCTTTCGCGTCCAGTTTACCATAGATAACTTTTTTGGGGTCAGGCTATCAGGTCTGGAAACATCACACTTCGCTACTTTTTTATTGATAAATGGTTCAGCTCTTCCGTGCCTCGGAAAGCACGTTAAGCCATTGGTCCCGGCTGTCATTCGTGGATCTTTGACAGTTGTTACGGGTAATCAGAAGCCCGAAAGTCTGACAAGCAGTCTTACCAAGGGGTATCGTATTACACAGTAACTGCATGGGTTGTGGAGGTCAGATAGGCAGTCGCTCCATGTAAAATACTGGTATTTCAGCTGCATCCGGTTAGACTGGAAGCCGACCCCAACAGAGTTGGGAAAAGGCTAGGCAGATGATGATGGTTCTGCTCTTGACTCGATCACGCCTGATGGAAAGCGATGGATGAGGTCTATGATGGAAAGAGCGTGCCCAGAAAATGTCTGTTTACTCTTGCTTTGAAGGCAGACGGGTTAAAGTGGAATTTCCATGTGTAATATACGTGCGAAAAGTTTTCCTTCTTTCATTTCTAATCATAGTTAGCCGTAGACTTTATGTTGAATGCTTAAAGTCATAAAGCCGGTGCTCACGGTGCACTTTGTACCACAAGTTGGCGTGTCGGCCAGTAAAGGAGTCGCGGTTTAGCTGGCCACAAGCCGCATAGTATAGGAGCAAGCGTATAGTAGTCGTCTAAAGATCTCGGCATAAAATCAAACGGAAATTACAGTCTTTTTAGAACTTCAGGGTTCAGATTTGCGATTATAGGTACGGTGTATCCATTGTCACTCAACATTACAGCTCTTTGAGGTACTGAAGATTCGTTGGTAGTAAAGCTCGGAGATTTTTGTGAATTTTACGAATGGGCAATCAGACAGTTCCTACTTCTGTGACATTCCAAAAAGAAGCTACCCACCACTCGTGTCTAATCCACGGATACTTAATCCCTCTTCCCACATAGTAACTGTACTTTCTAAATTAAAAGCAAATAAAGCACGGCGCGTATCTGTTCGGCTGTCACTTACAATATCCGTTTCCTAGTCGAGTGTGAATTGAAAATGTAACCGCAGCGCGCTGATTGGCTGAGAGATCCGTGACGGTGCGCGCACGCAACCTCCAGACACTTAGGGTGACTGTCCTATAGGACTGGGCTTTGTTTTAGTAGAGGAATTCATTAATATTTAATTGGAGGAGTAAATTAATTAAATATTGAAACTACCGTTGAGAAAGAAATTCCTGATGAAACAATGCAACGTGCAGTGGAGGTACAGCTGCTTTAATTAAGAAAAAGGGTTTGAATATTCAAATACATAATTATGAAAGTCGAAAGAATACAAAGTCACGTGAGAGCAGTTGAGGGCTCCGCTATTATTTAAATAAATATTTGAATGACTGAAAAATGAAGATGAAAAATAAAGAAATTATTGTTATGGTGACACTGCACACGACGGAATAATGTAAATTTGAACTATAGAGTGTTTAAAAGCTCATTCAACAGGGAGTACGTTTTCTGTATGCAAACATATATCACGGAGCGGTACAGTTCATCTGGTTTGACACTTTATGACTGTGCCTCACAGGTGTAAATGAAACTTGGCACTTGCTCTTTTGGTCCGTAGTGTGCAGACCCTACCAGCTAACGTTGATAGCCTGGTGTCGGCTGCGCGGTACAGATCACGGATAGCATGGAATTGAGCCGACGACGCCTGACCGCACCGAGTGCCGACCAACGAACAATCAATATATTGATTGCGAGAACGGAGAATAGTGACAGTTAACCACAAAACGAACGGTTGGAGATAGATATTTTGTAGAACGTGCGTTTTGACGGGTTTCACTAATTAAATACTTACTACCATAGCTGGAGTTCCTGGTCTTTAGAGATAATATGTCGTGTTCACATACTTTTATTTTAAATGACTGTTACTTATATTCTTTCAGAACTATGTGACGGCGTTTAACAGGTATTCCTGAGGTGACGGGCAAAACGTTTCATACCACACTAAGGTAAAAATGTATAGATAATGTGAGAAAGTCGTAAGTAGGTACTTTATTAATTCCGGAAACGCCAGAACTGATACAGCTTCGTGAGAAAAATATTATTGGAAAATAACAAGCAATAAGTGATGTTAACAGCCCCATAAGGTAGATACCTACTTAACTACTATACGAAGTGCCGGAATGGCGTGGAAATTAGTTAACTGTTCATTTATTTCAAACAATTATGATAATAATACTCCTTACTGATAATGAACTCTGAAAGGTTCTGAGTAAGTTATTATTGGCTCCGTTGCCAGTCTGTTAGGACCAGGAAATAGGATTTTCTTTATGGGCACTAAATGATCTCCCCATTGACTGTTCGCAGCTTGAGAGGTACGACTGAGATGTTATAGTGACGGCCGTGTAGCGCTCACTACAGTTCATGAGGTTCCAATTGTGTAGGCAATCGTTGCAGCTAATTATAATACTTCATTAAGATACTATTTACATACCTAGGTATATAATTTACTTTTTTGAAGAAGACCTTTTACGACCCCCTTCGGCCCTTCATCATGACAGTCGACTTTAAACAGTAATATTTGAACAGTTTATGTGGCAACCCCAGACTTCCACCCGGCGGCGGACCCGTGAATGTGCCCATCGTACAATTTAAATCTCACCATAAAGCTGTCCCTCATACTTCCCTACACCGACACCGACATAAGTGCCACTTACCATACGCTCCATAAAAATCGCAGTTAACTCACTTCACGAACACACCCCATGGAAAAATAAACTTTGTTTTTGAAAAGAAAAGGTTCAAATTGTAAAAGATGAGCATTAAAAAACGTCCTGAAAGATGGCATTATTCATATAAATGGGTTTTGACAGTTTTATTCTTTGATATTGTCGGATATTGCGCGCGTGGGGCCGTCTCACACAGGCTGCGACTGAAAACGTTCACAACTGTCTGTTGTTCTGTGAGGTTGCAACGAATTGAACGAATACTATACAACCTATGTGCTTGTAGATAATCAATCAGAAGGCCGATGTTATGCTCGTACCTAAAAAAACGTTCAAATTTAAGTCACTATATCATCTTAGCAACAATCATTGTCAAAAACTTGTCAAAAGTGTAGGAAAATTAGAGGTATTTTTGACAGATTGAGACTGAGATCAGACTGTAAACGTTCTTAAAATTACGGGAACTGCCCCTCTGATGTTTGCAAATTATTGCACCTTCAAGAGAAATATATTCTCAGTCCATATCGTGTTTAAACCAGAGAAGGTTTTCAACACATATTAATTTGTAACGTAGGACCACCATGCCAGTATGTCTGGAGTTCTGTGACATGATTGTTGGTGTAATTTTATTTTTTATTAATGTATTTGCCGATTGTCATTAAAATAAATAATTTATGTAGGTAACTGCATCCAAACATGCAGTAACTTTGTGAACAATTTATTGAAGAGGCAGTGATGTTCGTAAGGTTGTTTTTGTACGCACGGCGACATGTGAAGCTATAAATTGCCAGAATAAGCAGACTTCTCACTGTACGAAAAACCTATACAACGCGAGGTCAGCTAAAACTAAAAAGGGGTGCTATACACTACCAACCACACATGAACAAAACAGAGTTTCTTTCATCTTCATGTCACGCTAGTCTCGACTGTCGTGTGAGTCAGGTCGAGCACTCGGTATGGACGTCAGGCAGACACGTTACGGACTCTAGTTATAACGCAATGTTTATTTACCACAGGTACTTATTCACATCACTGTTCCAAAATAACAATCCTATGTATAGCTTGTTCCAAAATTAAACATTAAAATTAAAATCGATGGAATTAGTAACACAATCATCTGTATTTATTTTAGAAGGTTTCAACTTTTTCTTTCACTACTTTTAATGCCAACAATTATTGTTTGAATAACATTTTTAAATGATTATTGAAAAGTCATCGAAGAAACTTAAGGTTAATACCTCAATGTCAATAGAAAAACAAGTTCGTGATTTAAAATTATATTTTCAGGTTTAAGTATTCAAAATAATCGTATCAAAACACTCGACTTGTAAGTGACACTACACATTGGCATCCACAGGTACGTTTTGTAATCTATTTGTTTAAATTTTCATCAGATACTTTTGGAACAGACCATACTATCAAACGGTTATTGTCAAAGGAAAAGAAGATGAATATTTGAGTCGTGGGCGTCCGCGTCAGTTCTCTAATTTGATGTTTGCTTATTTAATGGCATGCCTTGATATTTATGTTCCTTAAGAAAGTCTTGAGATACTCTCATCTTTTCTCGGAATTATGATATCAAGAATAGTTCTGTAATAAGCCTTCTACGAGTATCTCATTATGACTCGTTGCAACATCTTCAAACCTACCTGAACATGGGCAGACAAAAGGCACTAATACTTGGAGACACTATTATCGCTAGAGTTAGTAAAAGATTAACGACTATTAGATACTTTACGGACACAAACATTGTGTGCGTATAATTTTACACTTATCTAGTGAGATACCGGGCTCGAGCTGTGTGCTGTGTCCCGGCCGGTGTCGGCGCGGCGGGGCGGCGGGTCTTTTACGATGCATTACGTAGGTACTGCTATTAACTAAGATTGTACACAAGTTAATCTTTACAGTAACTCGTTAAAGATCCGTGTAAATACAGCAACATTCATTAAATAAATTGCTGAACATTTTATTACATTTAAGTACTAATTATTATTGTCATATAGTTTCTTCTTTTATTAGGTGCTGCAGGCTGTGCCCTTTCAAAGAGGCATAAAACGCTAATAGGTCCCGTGAAGATATTGCTGTAATACAGAACCTCCTTTTTTAAAGTCGGTTAAAAACTAGACATTCTTTCTTCCAGTCGATGTTATAATTTGAGCAAATACTCTATCGTGTAGTACTAGTACACAATCCACTGCCTGGATGATAAAATAGTTGTGAGCAGTGAGCGGTCGAGGTTTAGACGTTTAGCGAAGAAGTAGGTAAGTAAGACGTTGTGTAAGAACTATCGGTACATCTTAGTGTTGTAGCTTTATCACATGACACTTCACAGTTTGTACAAACACCATGTTTCCCCGGACACCGGTCGGCGAGATGTCCGGCGCGCGTCGCACGGTCCCGCGTGCGTGCCGTACTGTCCGACTATGTCCGGCTATCCGCGTGTCCACGTGTCCAGATAATCGCTGCGTTTGCCGAGTCTATTGGACACAAAGCGTGGGCTTCTAACAACGGGCAGGCTATGAATATTAATTCGGATTTGATATAATTTACCTTGGGATCAGTGCTGGCCAACACGCGGAAGGATAGAGCTGGCGACCTATGTCCAGAATATGATAGATATGGTCAAGTTATTGCCTCAAACACCTACTAACTCATCAGCAACACAAATATTTGAATCGATGTGGTTAAAGACAAAAATACATACCAGAATATAAAATCCAAAATATGCAGATATCGATATTTTGCCGTCATAATTATGGTTCGCCCAGATGGCGGTAGATCCGTGTAAAATATTCACTTTCAATTCCATCTGGTTAGATTGAAGCATCAAAGTCTACAATTATTATTGGAATACAACATAATAAGATTTCCGTCCAGAGACGAGCGCTGTACTGTCGTAGTACTAAAATAGTGTTAACTGTTGCCTTCCGCTGCTCGCCTGGTACGTCGCCACTCAGGAGCACATGTAGGTACACATGGACACTCGTGGGACGTGTTGAGTGCATCTCATTTACTGACTCCAACACGCTGACGACTTTCAACATGTTGTGAAGCGGATATTCTTCCGTCATGTGATATTCCTTTACTTATGTCTTTCACTGTCAGGGAAATAGGAGGAGAAAATGTAGAAGGTAAAACTGGACATGGGAATAACACCATTAGGCGCTAAACACTAATCAACAAACTCAATAAGACATTGCGTGTTCTAACCAAACAGCGACGTTGACCATGTAGTTCATTTAGTAACTGAATCCCAGTGCCGCATGCCGGAAGAAAGGCTGATTTATCAGATTTTATCAATCTTGATGTAAGGCGTGTTAGATACAGTGCGCCTGACGATTTGTGGAGCCCTGACACGCGACGGAAGGTTAGTCCAATTAATGATATCACTGATGCAATCGTATGAGATGAAGAGATATACCCTAGAACATGTCGCGGAAATTGAAAATATATATCGTGGCGATAGCTATGATTTTGAAATTGATTTATTGTGAGAGGTTGATGAGCAGTGTTATTACGTGGAGGAAAAACTGACCATCTTGACCACATCTAAAAAATTTAAGACTAGTTTAAAGCATATTATTTTTCTGATCAAAGAAGATGAGAAACCGCATGTAAGTTGAACCAAAAGTTCTCTGTAGGGTTCATCATTGGCTACTGCGATTGTTGTGCATAAGTTTTGCCTCCCACAAGGTTGCATGAAAATTAGAATGTCTAAGTTATGTGCTTAAACGTCCTAATTTACTATCTTCACTTTGTTGTGTTTTCCTTGTAAGTTTATCGTAGAGTGCTTATACGAATCGATTAAAATTGTATTCGTCATTATATGTATCTGATGAAGAGTTTATAGTGTGTATTATTACTAGGAGAGCTAATCGCACGACTAATCGCTGCGTTTAGACGTTGTAGCACATGTGGCGTGTGTGAAATTAATATTATTACATCGTCGTAATGTACTATTAACGGAAATGTCGATAACTCGACCGTATCCGTCGTATCTATTGGAGTAGGTACTACTTGTAAAAACCCTAATGGTTGCCTACACTGCATCTATGTGTTTGCTGAGAGTGGAGCGTACTGACGCCATGACGCCTTGCTCGGCTATCTGTTGAATTCCATTGCTAACTAGCTTCCGCTACATTCAGTTTATTGTACTTATCTAGTCTTGTTGTCATCATTATAATTCGTTAACTATTTTCCACAGAAGATGATGCCATTGTTTCCATTGACCAGTTGATTTGATTTGACTTCTAACCTATTATTTGATTTTCTTAGGTTTGTACTTAGTCATGCATTTCTCACTTCTCACGTCTCTATAAGAGCTAAAGTATTCTAATAAAAGCAGACTTACGGAGTCTGTTTCTATGAAAAATAATAAAGTAAACAGAGGCCCAACGAAGAGACACTCAGTGCAAGCTGTTCTTATTTATATTTGTATCAGCGCACCTTAGCGGGCATTAGGACGAAGTGCCGAATAAAATATGATGGCCGGTGAAGTACTGCGATGGTCGTTATGAGTACATTCCTCACACGTGGTGCCAGGTCATGACGTACACGGGAGGAACCGAGACACATGCGTAGGGCAATAGGGATGAGTGAAAATTAGGAGCCTTTGAAGAACAAGGAAAACCAGGAGTTAAAAATGCTGTCGTGAAAAATCTAGGAAAGTACCCCCCTTTAATAGTAAAAGCACATTGAGTAATATGATTCACGGAATTGTTTAAAATAGGTACATATTATTTTATCTGTATTAAGTAAGCGGTACTTACCAGTAAGGCCATCGAAGACAAGGCTCACTAAAACTCCTTAGATTTGGTCAAGTTAAAGACATTACTTTCTATAAACTAAAGTAATGGACCCAAACTACATTCAGAATTATTCTCATTAAGAACACTGCTCTTATAAAATACCGACCATCGTCCATCGTTGTGTTGTGCATCCCTGCCTCGTTTATCAGTGTGTCTTTAAACCCACTTGACGTAGGGGTGTGCTAAGCTCTCCGTCAGCACAGGGGCATAGGGCTGCCCCCTCAAGCTGAGCGCCGGGTAGTATGCCCCACAGCGCCCCGAGACACTGGCCCGGATTTATTGCGCGTTAAAGAGATCATAAAATGAGCACTGCTTTTGTGTACTCTCATTTTATTGGTCATTTAAATGAAAATCCGTTTGCGTAAAGCAGCTTTTGTGTACCTAATGAAAATCTTTAGTTTGATGTGTTGGTTTTGAATGTCCCAAGAATGAAGTGGAACTCAAAGTTCATTCTTGTTCAAAAACTAATTTTGTTTCATCCATTTCTGCGGTAACGGGTCAGACAGGTCGGGGCTACTGCATTTTCTATGAACCCTTGTATACCTAATAATATCTACTGCGTTACTTTTATAAACACAAAAACCCTTAGTGAAAGCAAACGTTAAACATTTATCAAAGATCTCACTGAAGATTCCACCACCACCGTTTTGTGCTCCTCATCAAATTACCCACTTGCCTTCCGGCAGTTCCCGCGAAACGAATTCAATAAATAGAATGTTCGTCATTGTCCCGCCCAGCGCGTGTACACCCTCACTGTGCCACTTAGCTTTATAGTTTCACTGATTCATAGCCCGCTGCCGAAAGGTTGTCGAGGATTGCCGAAGGTTTCCGAGTGCCACTTAAGTTTTGGAGGAATTCACTTGAATTTAGCAAAAGGGATCAGTATGCTATGAGTTTTGGCTCTTAGTGTACGTACGATCATTACGATTTATGGGCATACTCGTAATATCAATGCGTTTCGTAAAAACAAGATTGTCAAAGTTGGAGATAGGATAGGCCCATTACTAGGCAGCCAAGTGAATTTATAGTGACGGTTCGCGCAGTTCGACAATTAGCATGAAGATAAGCGTTGCTTTTAGTAGCTCAATATCAATACGCGGTTATCTTCCTCTAATGGCATAAATGGCTAATACTATCTATGCAAATCAGTCGCTAGCAGGCCATTAAAACCTAATCTTTATAATTATTGATCCATAAAATCACTATAAAACTTAAAGAATTATTTCTTCAACGAGTTGAAGTGAATACTTTTACGTTATTTTAGATAGTTTCTTTGCCTACTGCTTATTTCTATACCAACTGACCATGTCGTAAGATTTTAATTTTATAAACTGTTCTTACGTTTTGTCAGATTTTAACACAAATATTGGTTCCTTAGTTTACAAGACGTAGGTAAATCGGTATAAACTCACTAACTCGGATTTTCACTATTGTAAAGGGTCGAGCTGACTCAACACATCTGGCTGTCTGCCTACCCATGGATCAGTGTCGCCGCGATAAATGACTTTACTTTTAAACAAGGATTACGATTTTTTTCGCCCGAGGGTACTTTACTGCAGTAAAAAATGCGAGTGTACCCCTCCGGAGAAAGGGCAGAGTGGGGTAAGAATGGCCAGGCGCGGGCAAGCGGGGCGCGGGCAAGCGGGGCGCGCGGTCGCGGGGGTCTTAAGTGTATTCAAAGTAGAGGTTTTATTGGCGCGGTTAGTGAGTGAGTCTTTAGGTTCAAGTGTTCAGTTATTTGGCGGAAACGATAATATATGTTTTGGGAAGTGATTTCCGGGAATTAAGAGAAAAGGGAAGAAAGGTTTATTCTGATGGATCTCATTTTTTGTCTACCTACGTAGGCGTGTGGGTATGCAAGTCAAGTTACAAGATGCGAAATTAGATGCAAACAGCTGTCAAACTCCCTATCCACCTTATGTTCAGAAACTTTTTATAGTTTTAGGTCAGGGCTGATTGTGTAAAATTAGATTAGTTTGATTTAAAATATAGGCAAAAGCGATTGTCTATTCGAATCTAGGTAGGTCTAGGTACTTACTTGGCAATACAAGCTGTCCAACAATGAACAATTTCTAAACCGCAAACGATACGTTTGAAATGAATTCCAAAGCAATATAACGTGTACGAGTAGGTACTCGCTTTTCAATTTCTTAAATGAAGTCGGTTAAAAAACCACAAGTTTCGAATGAAATGCTAGTCGTTCTATGTGAACAAAATTAATTTAATATTTTGTTCAACGACTATTAAAACCACATACATACACACTTACCTATTTATGTATTTAAATAGAATAGAATATTTTTTTCAACACACTTGTTCGTAAAGTGGCTCTTAATGAACCGCTTTTAGGTCCATAATGCAGTGTATTAAAAAAGCGTACTTTTTACTTTACGTTACTGCACTAGTTCTATAACGCCACAGATAACGTTTAACTAGTCGGAGGTCGGAAATGTGCGTTTTTTTTTTTAATCTCATCATTATAGACTTCATGCCAAAAGGAATCCGCGAGGCACGTTTCACTTTTTTTTTTAAATAGTCTGAATTGTCCTTGGTCCCGAAATGAACTAATATTTATTTACCTTTATGTGAAAGCGCAGTAGTAGCCCGCGAAATTAAATTTTTCTTACGTTTTTTGCAATTTTCAGGTCAGTGTCAGGTTGTATCTTGATCAAAATATGATTCGCGACTATAATAGATGTGTATTTACAGAATTATAGTAATTAGAATCATTTTTTCCATAAGAGATTTGTTCTTATCGAACAAATCTAATTTAGAAAGATGTGATTCTAATATTTATAATTCTGTAAATACGTAGGTACCTGTTATAGTTGCGAATCATATTTTGATCAAGATACAACCTGATACTGACCTACGAATTGCAAAAAACGCGCGCAGGTGTAGTAGGAAATCCTACGCGCGCACGCTAGCTCGGCGCGCGGAAAAACAAAACCTGCGCGCCTTTGTCCATACAAGTTAATATTTAACAATACTGTTTTTTTTTTTTCTTCGTAAGTGTGATGAAAAATGTCGTATGAAACGCGTGTGCTTTGATCATTATACTCTCCGCTTCCTTATCGCGCTCGGCTGCGGCTCGCGCGAATGATACCGCCACGGGTATGGTCACTAGTGATCAACATAGCACACATGTATCATAATGTACTATTATTATGCGCACCATCAATATTACGGTCTGAAATGTAGAAATGACATGTGATTTACATGATTTTAAGATACCTACGTTAGAAAATATAGAAACATTATTAATTTAACGGTTGCTAATTAATAGTTAATGGTAGTAAATCAAATAATCTGTATGTAGATTTGATAAGAGCCACCCACTTTCGACCAAATAGCCTATCATTTTCATAAATTCCTAAGATTAAAAATATCGAATTAAAACTTAAGATAAATGGTTTAAAATCCTTTTATTATTGGATATCGAATAAATAAACAATTTAAACAACTAAAGGTTGTGTTTTTACACAACCTTTAGTTGTTAAAAGTGTTTATTTCTCGCTCTTTTGAGCGAGAATACATCAGTCAAGGTCATCGCTCGACGCGGAGATACAATTTTCATAGCACTCACTATACGTCACGAGATGACGTCAATGATACGATGAGATATATAAGCAAAATTTCGGCCTAGTGTTCAACGACTCCGTGGCGCAACGGTAGCGCGTCTGACTCCAGATCAGAAGGTTGCGTGTTCAAATCACGTCGGGGTCAAGTGTCGTTTTTGTTTTTTTTTTTTCAAAACAAAAATGATATTAAGCTTTTCTATTCATTTTAATTTGTCTTTATTATATTATAGTTGTCTCGAGTCGTTTTTGTTGTAAACCTACCGAAAACACAGTTTTTGTCAATGTTTTGTTTTTCCTGAAGCTTCGGAATGAGAGCAAAATAATCAATAAAACCTATAAAATATTGATGAAACGGTTGTTTCGGTGGCTGGCAGCCATCAGTTCCCACGGACGGATGCTATTTGATTATTTCACGGTCCATGCGTCCGCGGTGTTAAGGGCTAGTTGTTCTCTACCTCTCGACGGACGGGATGCAATGGGCGGTTGTGCTACAAAAGTATCTATCAACCAGTCTGTTTTTGTGATGTATGAGATAAAACAAGTGGAATTGGCGAAATGTGGGATACTTATAGAATTATTTTTGTTCCGAAAACATTACATAACACAGAGTCGTGTTTCGGTTGAGGTTTCCCTGCAGGTAAATTATATCATTTATTCAAAAGGTTTTTATTCTACTTCTGGTGTATCGTTACCTAACGAATATTTTTTAAATTTAATTTTATATTATTTTAGCCTGCTACTGCGGGTGGAATAAATATTGCCTTTAGCAAGCTCCAAGTTATTCAAATGATGTTGACAATGAGTGAGAACATTGACTAGCGATTGAATGCTCGCATCGCTTGTAATGATAGTAATCTTCATCATAATAGTAATCTGTGTAGTAATTGTTGCTTCTGTGAGAACTGTTGCCTTTTGTAATAGTTGTTCCGATCGGACAGCGCACCGTGAAGCCGCTGGAAATGAATCAACGTTGATTGAGAACGATGATCTATGCTGCCATTATTATTTAGATTAATGTTCAAGTTTTTGTGTCCAACTAAAAAGTATAAGCGAACTTATTTACATTGATAACACGTTCCAAAGAAGATCGACATTTTGCGTTTTAATTTTTTTACCTTTCAGCACCCTGCTGTTAGAGACGCAACATTGTAAATTTAGATCGCACTGTGGTCTTTCCAGCTTTATAATCTAGGGGCACGGTCATGGAGCACAACAACCAGTGTTGTGCTCCATGGGCACGGTAGTGCCCCCACCAAAACGAGGCATGCGAAGACTATCTTTTCTCGAAGCGCTTTGTCGTTTTTTTGAACCCTCATACCTTGGGTTTGGATTATACCAGATAACCAACATTTCCCGGATATGATGTCAATAGTGGACTTATTAAACATATATTTTATTTGCATAGTTCTTATACTTTAGATTTTATTGATATCTATAAAACCCCGATTTCGTCACTGACCCACTGATGATCATCAAAATTCTTAGGTTGCTTCCTGAAGTCCTACAAAACCGAAATTTGGTATGTAAGCTTACTAGCCTTTCGCCGTTTCGCTACCGTCACATGGGCGTAAGGTGAAAAATTTACTTACTGTTCATTACTTTTCTGGTCATGAAGTTCTTGTAGTAACGAAACGGCCAAGCCTCATATTTTAACTAAGGTGTAGAGTTTGTGAAGTTAGGGCTTGTAGAGTTAGGGCGTGTAGAGTTAGAAGCTTGGCTCTACATGAGATCTGATAACTTTTTGAAAGAGCGAGCTATATGGTCTCGTCTTGGCTACATTTTACATGAAAATGTTTTTGATGGGTTATCATTTTCCACAACAGTCATTGGTAAGAAACTATAAATAGGCCGTCAAATTGTAGTAATTCCTATTCATAAAGTATTTAACTTACTTTAGAAAAGCCTGCCCTTAATTCGGTAGTATCTGGCCCATTCGTATTTCGAAGAAATGCACAGGTACAGCTTTCTTACAACAACGTGTTCAATGTTTCCAAGGAAAACATCTTGAAGAAAGCATCGTCAATATGTCGAAGTGGTATTTTTGCAAAGGTGCAATACAGTAATGGTTGGCACGACCTCAAGACACCTTCCAACCATGTCTTAGGAAAAAAAGAAAGTGCGTTTTGTTCAGTGACCTACGAGTCTATAGACAAGTCTTAAGACAACGCTAGGCAAGTAGTAGTGGCTTTTTGTTCACTGCTCTACGAACCTCAGGGTGCTTGACTTTCTTTACGTAGACATTGCTTTGTGCTCCGTGGTACGGATGCAAGGCGGTGTTATAGATCAAGGAACTTACCTTTACTGTAGATGATAGTGCTTTATGTGTCCAGCTGCCGACTGGCTAATGTTGTATTAAAGATTAATAACAAGTTTTAAAATTGGACAGTTCGCCGCTTAGTAATGCAACTGTGTAAGTATATGTTCCTCGTCGAGCTGCACTCGGTTGGATGATGTCGTAATGTTTCAAGTAATTTCAACCATCATTGTTTCTTCTTTCAATGAAATGGGCAACTTGATACGTCTAAGAAAACCTAGAAGAAGCTTCATTTCAAGAAACTGGCCATACTTCTATCTAAAGTTGCATCACGTTACATACTCGAAAAACTTTCGCATTTATAATATTAGTGTGATGAACACTAATATTATAAATGCGAAAGTTTTTGAGTGTGTCGGTGTGTGTGTTTATATGTTTGTTTCTTCTTCACGCTCAAACGGCTGGACCAATTTTGATAAAATTGTGTATGGAGGTAGTTGACACTCTGGATTAACATATAGGCTACTTTATATCCCGATATTTCCACGGGATCGAAACTTATGCGCGTGAAACCGCGGGGCGCAGCTAGTATTTAAATAAAACTAATAAATTCTATGCAAATGTTCAAACTCGTAAACTAGCTGTTAAAATCAGTGATCTAATTTTAAAATCTCGTTTATTTTATATCTTAATGGTCATATAATATAAATTGATGACGGCGGTGACCTTGGGGCCTCGCAGTCATTGACCAGAGTGACCACAGCGACACTATCCCCGTGGATGTCACCACGGGTCGTTTGTATGTGCCCGGTGCCGCGTGGTTCATAGTCACTCGGAATTCCGACATGTCAACTAACTCCGAGATTTAAATCACCATGATGGCATGAGTAATAAAAATCGTTAAAAATATTAAGTTACTTGTTTCCTGTTTCTGTTGGGCACTGAATCATTTGTTTCAACCTGTGAAGCATTCTTTTTGTCATGCTAATCACGTGTGAGAATTCCCATGGTTCGAGTTAGTTAGGAATGTTGTAGAAAACGATAGTTCTAGTTCGATAGGTAATTATTTAGTTATGATATGTCATCATTTCCTAAACCTACAAATTCAATACGTATAGCTTTCTGGTGATAGATGCTTCTACGTCAAGTCATGCCAGAGTATTCACTCTTCAACCAAGTTATCAGTCTGAAAGCCCAAGTTAGCATTGATCTCTAAAAGGTAAGGAGTCCGCCAATTCTCCAACCAATGGTTTTTTCCTTTTATAAAAAGATATATGCAGTTCTCAACTAATTTGTATACAATTCAGTTCCCTGGGGAGTGAATTTCAAATCGTTCTCGTATGAATGCTCTTCTCAGCCTCATGTTACGTTTTGTCTCCGTCGCGGTATCACGTCGGCGCAATTAGTGACCAAGCAGGTCTGCCGGCCACATTGCTACTGCATTCTATGAAAGGAAACCCATTTGCCATCGGTACCAACCTTAATAACTTAAAACAAGGTCTATTTTTGATTGATTTGAGCTTAAATAAAGCGGTGAATCGTTCGCGGGCTCTGTATGTGAAGCTAATCTTTCGTTGGTTTTTCTTTAAACTTCAAAAGTCACGAAATATAGAGATGTAGAAGGACTCCTCGGAACACGCGATGTGCTCATAAATAATGGGTGCTTCCATCGTATCCAGTGGATAACATGAAGCGGACTGTCACTAGGTGTAACTATTGCAAATTGCAGATATTTTTATTCTGCCCAGCATGTGGTGGTAAGATTTCAAACATGAGTAGATATTATGGAATACTCGTAGCATATACATTACCCAAAGAAAACTTGTTCGATGTGAACATTCTTCGATGAGACTTGCATGGATGTACCTGGTAAAGATTCCTGCAAATATTATGTAGTGATGGTCCAATATAAACTTATCGGAAGTAACGTGGTCGAGTGTAGTTGTAAATATTTATCTTCCTTAACCTTATGTATTTAGCTAGTGGTTAAGCTGTGCTTTTCGAAGAGTGGTTCTACGTCCGGCATGCTGTAGAGCCGTGTTCGCGTGCTGTCGGCTCTTGTCGGGTGATGTCGCCACCTAGTCCGAAAGTGTGAAGATATGTGACTGGATACTTGGACGGCATGATAAATCACATTATTACGTGTTTCGTGCGTTCTGTGTGTTAAAATACCATTTCATGCTAAACCATTGTAAAGTATTAATGTGTCATGACTGTGTGACCTATCACAGTTAGCCAGTGCAATGCTTTTTGGTCAAAAAAGTTCTATCTTCAGACTGCGTGTAATAATAATGTAGCGTGAGTAGGTACCCCGCGCCGCCGCCGCCGCCGCCGCCGCGCCAGTATCACCGAGATAATAAACAGAACGATTACCGTCGTCAGTAATGAGCACACAGCGCGCAGTGGCCACAGTGAGAGGGGGCAGCTCTCTGAGCTCGCTGGGCTCGTAGGCAGCGGTAGTGGTTTGTGGTTGTGCCGTGGTCGAACTAAGTGGTGCATTCTGTGGGAACTGGAGCGCTGACCATGACCACCGCCGGCGCCGTGAGATACTGCTGGCGACTTTGATTACGTTATGTGGATGGCGTAGAGTTACTCTTGTGAAGTTGTGATGTGCTCCTTATACAACTTGTTTTGGTTCTCCATGTAAAAGAGTTTTTTTTTTACTTACAAATAAGGGTTTACACAAGGAGGGATATTAGGGGCATTTGTATTTCTAAGTACGTAAAATAGTAAACTTTAAAGTTATATTTCGTTATTGGTTAATGGAATTGCCGATTTCGAACATTTTAAAGATAATTGAGATCAAGCCCTCGATCTAAAAGTCATCACTTTCCATCTGCCGTGCGTCCGAGTTAATCCCCCTGTACCACATGCGCCTGAGCCGTGACTTTCACTCCACCACCGTTACTCCGACCTGCAGTCTAATTGCCGGTCCGGCGACCATTACGATCGACCAGACAGATAAATGACCGGACCGGTCGCACGATCCGGAGCCCTTTAGAAAAAGTGGCGAAAAATTATAAACTACACGGTCTGTGTCTGTAACCTTTCGGCCCCTTGCGCAGACGCAGACTGGCCGCGTGACTCGTAATATTAGTATATAGTAATCATAGCCCTTTGGAAAAAGTGGCGTGAAATTATAAAGCCGTACACAATTACACATGCACAGGTGTCCGTCTGACCCGAGCCATGGTACACTGCATACTATGCGAAAAGTTTAATACGGTACGAGGAGTCCATTTATGAATCTTTGTGTAAGTTCAAGAGAGTACGTACACTTAAGTTTTATTACATGTGTGTTTTACCTACTTATATAGTAAAGTTATCCACTGACAAACACCCCATGTCTAAATAAAAACTTTATTTTTAAGAAAAAGAAACAATCCTGGACGTTGCCATCAGTTGATACGCAGACGATGATATAATTACAGCTCTAAATACTTGCAGTCGGGGTAGGTACCGGTCGGTGATGCGATGTGTAGCTGACGTCACAAGCACGGCAGCTTGTCCGATGTTAAGACGACATCAACGGAGCGACAGAGCGACAGTGCGGCAGACAGGGGACGGGAACATTTACTTAGATTTACTTTATATTACTTACTTGAACGACTGTACCGGAGGATTCTTATAAAAAGATGGTGAAAACATATTGTGGTACTCCTTGGGAAAGTCGTTTCCATCAGTTTACGTCTTTTGCTTGAAATGATATCGATTTTTATTAGTTCTTATATTACCTTAATTTCGAATGTGTGTAGATAATTTAGACATATCGTCATAGACCGGAATAACTCATCCTTATTTATCTTAGCGTCACTTCGCGCATCTTTTTATTTACCTGTGTTGTCTTGGTTTATTTGTTAAAATGAGTGTAATTAAAGCTACGTCCGGCACAACTTTAAAACTGCGCGTATCTTTGTCGCTGGTGTGGAACAGACATAATAAAGACGTGCATCCACCAACCGCATCAGTCGCTGCGACCGGTCCGCTCATAATGAGCAAAAAATGACGCTCCCTAGTCTGTGTCCCGTGCACTGCGCACTGCGGAGTGTGCAGTGTGCAGTGTGTAGGGTTACCAGTTACTCCGCTGTGTGGGACACGCACTGATAAACGAAACCTGTTCCATTTAGCGAAGGGTTGGGAGTCATGGTTATCAGTGACGAAATCAAGCGCTCGCACTGATACGGGCAGGGATAATAGTAATAATGACGACTATTTCCCCTAACCAATGTCAATCATTGATTGCTTGGAGAACAATAACTACGAGATAAAGTGTGTGGATCAACAACATGTTTGCCAAAGTATATGTCTAAATAAGTTATAATTTTGTGTCACAACGTACTGCTCTTTTCTGATACCCTGTGCTACATGGTACATCAGATACTAAGTACCCGTTTTAATGTCGTTTATACAAACATCCTGTATCCCTCCCTTTGACCCTGCAATACAACCTGTATTTAATTGTCCCGTGTTCTACACATTGATTGCCCGCGCCTTCGCTTGTGAGTAGCTCGCTCTCGGCGCTTTACACTCCTTTAATTGAATACCGAAACCGATACCAATGTATTTGTCCTAGTCATGGTTTCTTTGTGTTCATTACTAGTTGTGAACAGTAGACTATTGAGACGTAAGGCTGCATGTTATGATAACTGGCTCGTTAGCAGGGTGAGCAGCGTTAACGAGAATCATTACGTGGGGATATTTATTGAAGTAGCACAAACAACTATATAATTATAAACTCATTCATTGTTTTATAGACCGTTATGTCTAGTTAGGCAAGTAGTAACCAGTCTTTGAAGTGTAATGATTGCGTTGAAAAAATTCAGAGCATGTTCCTTTTATCCTGGATCCGACACGGTGGATACTTTGCGTCCGAGGAAAGACTGGGAGTTTTAGGATTATATTGGACTAGTACCCACCGGGTACTGACAAGCATCCCGAGGTGCTCCTTCCACAATGCACATGTCGTAAGTTTACCGCTTTGGAAGTAACGAAGTGTTATGAAAACTTGTCACATACAAGGTACCAAGGTTTACGAATGTAGCAAGTGAAATAATGCCTTTAGCGGTATTATAAGCTGGTGTACGACAGGCCTCGTAAACGCGCGCAATGCTGTAGTGTCGATGTCTTACATGTTGTGTGTAATTAATATGTTAGGTAGTACATAGTGACGGTTTTTGTGCGGCGTTGACACGAGCTTCAGGTAATTAACGTTAGATATTAATGTTGTAATGGATATCCCTGCATGGAATGCTGACAGCGGATGGTTTAAATTGTGTATTAAAAACTCGTTTTGCTTGTGGAATGTGGTGGAAAATGTTAAGTCCAGAATATGATGAATACGTTATAATTATCGTTGTCAATCACAGTTTCACCGAGTACTGATCAGATAATTTCGAATTCATACATCAAATCCTAAAAAGGCACACAGTGCTGTCAGTGTAAAGTGCACCTTGTAAAGTTGCTAATCATGGTGCTTTACTTGCATCGAAGTGATGGTTTACACGAAAACGTCCACAAAACCAAGCATTCCACCCAGTTTCCTTCCACCAAGATGCAAGAATGTCTTCCATAAGTACATACAAGATTACCAAAACATCAGGCCTTGTATAAAGAGACATCTTATAAATATTAACATCAAACAGGAATCAATCATCGAATCAGTTGGAGCCTTTAATCGTTAAAGGGCCGGGTTCGGTTCCCGGAACGTGCAAAAAGACTCGCGAGGTATATTATTATGTCTATGCGTATAATGAAGCATAATGATCGGTTTTTAGCACGAACTGAACTGTATGGCGCTGGCGTTCTCCACTTGGAGATAATTACAAAATGGAGCTCAATAATGGACTCTTGGTTGTCTTGTAACCATAATCGTGGAAGTTGGCTAGAATATCTACTCGATTCGAATCATTCTCTCCTGTCTGACGAGATAGGTCATTGTAGAATAGATGCAAGAGACTATATCTACTTAGTGAGATGCGAGAACAGAGGGAATGAAACAAAGATAGTATGCTTCAAGTGGTATTGCGATTGTCTCATTATCACAATGTCACATCACTGACTCATGCCTGTACAAACATAGCCTTCATATGCTACGTTTAGTTGCTCTACTTAAATAATTACGTTTAACATCAAGTTAGAGCTTTTTGTTTGTCAACATTTTGCTTTGTTAATCAGCTTTTACAGCTGACACTGGATTACCCTCACTTTAATCCCCAAGAGATATCTTGATATTTCTGACCCTAATTGCTAAAAATAACATAACATCCTCTTTAACATATCTCTCAAGTAAGTAAGGAGCTTAGCGTCACTTATAATCTCGTATGTTTACTTTAAGGCTCAGTGTCTGTCCGTGACCGTCGGCTTCGTAGCGTGATCATCACACTAATATTATAAAGGCGAAAGTTTGTGAGTGTGTGTGTGTGTGTTTATATGTTTGTTACTTCTTCACGCTCAAACCACTGAACCGAATTAGATGAAATTTGGCATAGATATAGTTTGAGTCCTGGGAAAGGACATAGGCTACTTTTTATCCCGATATTCCCACGGGATCAACATTTACGCGGATGAAACTGCGGGGCGCAGTTAGTAAAAATTAAATACCAATGTCGAAGCAAAGAGCAAAGGAATTTAATGCGAATTTAATTTTGTTTTGCAGGTAATGAAATACTTGGATAAAGTAGTTTTAGGGTAGTTCTTCGAAATTTGATTCTTCGACTGATCCATATGGCCAAAATTTAATTTCACTTTCAGCTCTGTAACACATGCTCATATGAAAATAGACATACCAAAAAACATATGTTTGTATGAGGGGCTCGTTTTTATAAAGTAGTTTTCAAGATATCGACGTTCGAATATTTTGTGCCCAGATGAATCAGAAACAGAAATAAAAAGTAATAAATACACCGTTAGTTTTGATTGATAATTCTAAACAATAATTATTTATTCTTAGCTAAGACTAAGACATATCAAAAGTGTCATATTTAGAACAGTTTTATACTCCTGTCACTTTTTAATTATTCAAAAGGTTATAGCTAAATAAATGATAATAAGACTAGAACTACTGACTTGTACACGGTCAAACATTGGACATTATAATGCAACAAAAGCACTCCTTTCGTGCTGGAAAGGGGAAATCGAATTTATTTCATTAGTCATATGGGGGTTTTGACCATACGAATCAGGCACAGTTGAATCAGATTTTTGCCTACAATCATGCATAACTCATCATATATACAGACTTCATTATTGTCATTTTTCTACACGATTTCATAACCTAAAAGCATCACACGAAACACAGATTGAAGTTTTAAAACAATAAAATAAATTTTATAAAGTAGGCATTGTAATCATAATGCCACCTGAACCAAACACAGGTGAATCAGATATTTTTCTTCGTAACACCGGGATCTAAGCCAACCAGCCGCAGGTCCACCTTCTAGCTCGTCCGTTGCACGACTGGCTTCCCCCCGCGCGGGAAGCCAGACTCTCATTATTATTACCTGACCAAGTACGGTCAAGTGAAGCTTACGCCACATTAATCAGTATTATACGCCGGACACTCCTTATTTACTTATTTATAAACAAAATAACGTAGTTATAACCAATACACATTTTTTTTGTAAGAGGACAACTCATTTCCTTTCGATATAATTATAATTTATATTGATGTATCAAAGGGAAAATGCGACATCGACCATTTTTACCGGAAAATGGCAAACGGACGCGTTATATGAATCAGAAGAACACACTTCAAATATTTTTATTTTGTACCTAGACAGCAAGTATTTAAAAAATATAATTTGTCCTAGTAAGGCATAAAGCGAAACTGTACAAAAAAAAATTACATGCCGTTTTGTTAGTTGGTTACAGAAATATACCCATAGACATCGAAAATTTTGTCCCTGAAGAAGTACCCTTTATTAGTAAGAAGAAGGCTTTGTAGAGGTTATTGCTGTCTAAGTGAATACAAACTTAAATAGCTTAACGGACTATTTTAAATGAACCTAATATATATAGTAAGATAATTTTAAAATCTGGATTTCAGTCCCGCTATGGGCAAGAACCAAAAGTTCAAAGACATGTAACATCCGCCATCCCGCATTGGGCCCTCGTGGTGGGTTATGGGCCTCTCACAAAGAGGAGGCCTGTGTCCCAGCAGTGGGAACATTATTGAATATGATGATGGGCAATATAGGCTTCTTATTACACGGAACTTGTAACTGGATATTAAAAGTGCCAAGAGAATTCTGGTACACTGAAGGTATTATGTTTAATTCTATTAGTTGGTTGTTTAATTAGATATTTCTGGTAGCTATGCGAATGAATCTGGAACAGTCGAGTAGTCAAGACAGAACAATTTATCGGTTTTGTTCGTAATTTAGCACAAATTATATCAACCTGTAAAGGGAAACGGGTTATTCTTGATCTGTGATTCGAACTAATAGTGGCTCAGTTTCACAATACTTGAGGAAATGAGTACATAGTATCAGTTCACAGACTAGGATCCGACGCTGTGATCCGGTCGGCTGAGGCTTGTAAGGAGCCACATTCCTCTGCCCACCATTGTTTGTTAGATGTCGTGCTTTGGTTGCTGTGGTTTCTTTCCTTAGCCCCATATACTGACATAGTTGACATATATGTCAACTACCATCACCAGAATAAGCCCACTACTACCATACCTAATATTGATATTTATAATAAACTAGCAGCGCCCCGCGGTTTTACCCGTAAAAGTGTCAATCCCGTGGGAATATCGGGATAAAAAAATTGCTATGTGTTATTTTGATGTATAAGCTATATTACTGTAAAGTTTCATCAAAATCCGTTCAGCATTTTTTGCGTGAAAGAGTAACAAACATCCATCTATCCTCACAAACTTTCGCGTTTATAATATTAGTAGTAGGATAGTAGGATAGGAGAGTAGGATAGGATTAGTAGGAAGTAGGATGGTAGGATAATCATTATCACTCTCGAGCCCTTATCCTACTGGGTTTGGGTATATGTTTTATTTTTCATACAACTCTAACTCAATTTTTTCCAATATTTATTACTTAGCTGGTATGCGATGTAATCAATATTGGAATAATGGGACATTCTAATAGGTTCTCCAGCACCATCAATCCTCATGTGCTAAGCAACACTGGCGGGTGCCATGCCCACTATACATATAAGGTGACGCAAGAATAGAGAGTCAACAAACGTAATCGCGATTGGTTTTTTACCGGAAACCGGTGACCGGTGAGTGCTGACCGGTAAGATTCGGTAATTGGATGATAATGAGCGGCGGCCGGTAGTGGCGCATCGGTGGAGTGGCCACGAGCTGAGGGGAGCGCGAGACATTTCTGAAGTTTAATGCGTATCTCTGTATTCAACGGTGTTGGTATGATGGCGAAAAAAAGCGATTTTGTTTTGATGATTTTTGTGTTCACATCTTTATCGTTCCTCTTCGTAGAAGTATCTAAAAGTTTTAAGCCTACATTGTTTTTTGTCTTTCTGCCAGCAAATGGATTAGCTATGCCTCTGATAACTAAAGACAGCACTGTACTTGTATTAACTTTAATAGTTAATGACTACTTAGTTACATAATTTCTTCATCATATTATTATCCTCGGTTTTCCCCTCCCAGCAAGTGGTTGCCTTACTCGAGCTGCTGCGCCCGCGCCGCATTTAATGCACTGATAAAAACTCGCCGTCCGCCGCCGACGGTTTTTTCTGCAAGCTCCCAAACTTAAAAGCTTCATGTTTGTGTATGCTGTTCGAATAAAAACGCGTTTATTTGTGGTATTGTTAAAAGTTTTATCAAAAGGTAGAGTTTTTTGTTGAGTCGTTTGTCATAATTGAAGGTTACATTCTGGGCGGTTCTGGCCGTTATAACAAGGGACTGATAATTAATTAGGTCTCATTATAAAGGTTCGTATTATGACATAATTAGTAACATTAAGATTTTTTGAGAAAGTATTTGGTAAATTAATGTCTTTATCATAAGTCGTGAGAGCTGCAGTGGTCGGGCCAAGTCCACGATTTTTTTTACTCTTCAACAATTATTAACAAATCATGACCATTAAGATTAATTACATAATTTATGTCTTACTTAAGATGCCTCGTATTTTTCATAAATTCTGTGGGGTATGTGGGTATGTGGGGTCGCTGCAAGAGTATTGCAAGCCATAGCATTTACCAGGAAATGGTGAACAATTTAAGATGCCAGTATAACGAGCCGGGTGTTCGTGGGAGTCGTCGGCATAGCTCCCTGCCGGGCCCGCAGTTATGAGAGCGTAATTATACACAAATATTTAACAATCCGCCGACGATGATAGAGATCGCGAGTAATTGGTGCGCGGAGCCACTGTCGTACGGCGTACGGTATGATACTATTCAAAGTTCGGGTAATCTTAAACGTCCGAAAACATCTGATACTACTATAACTGAAATTTACCATAGACACAAGTTTAAAATACTTGGTACACAGATGTCATAGTAACTAACTTTAGATGTATTTTCCTTTCACTGGAACGCCATTCTGCAATTACACGGACGGAGCAAAATATTACTTTATCTGCTGCTTTCTATCCTGCACGAAAACAATGCCTTTTTTAGACATTTGTTTCTACGATCACCATCCATCACCACCGTGCCGTCTAGCACTATGGGCGAGCCCATGGCTTCAGGAAATGCTTTGTTCCTGAAAAAATATACACGGGTACCTTAAAACATTGTATACGTACGGCGTACGTACCGTAATGTCGTAGGTCAGCTCTCAAGCAGGCCCCGCGTGACGTGCGACTGTGTTGTGTACCGACGCCAGCGACGCCGACGCGACGGTCGGTGTGCCGTAACTGTGTCGCCACAGCGGCGCGGCGGCGCGAGCGCTCCCTGGCTTGACCACAAGGCATGTGCAATATGTGCATTGCTCTAGATGTGGTTGCGTTAACCTGTAACTCTCTTACATAAGCTTAAGAATAATACACAGCAAAATGGTTATTTCTTATTTTTTCATGCCCCTCGGAGTTTAGTTTTCAACATACAAACCCCCAGGCTGTTATAAAAGCTTTTAAAGATCTTAAAATTAAATCAACAGAAGATCTCTGGGGAATGTCTGTAAAAGTTTGTAGATCTATCATTGAAACGATTGCGCCCTATTTAGCTTTCATATTTAACATCAGTATAGACCAAGGAGTCTTTCCGGATCTCATGAAACACAGTAAAGTAGTTCCTTTATTCAAAGCCGGTGATAGTAAAGAACCCAACAATTATAGGCCTGTGTCAATTCTGCCAGTTCTCAGTAAGGTGTTTGAAAAGTTGATGCTCAATCAAATGTTACGCCACTTTAATAAAAATTCCATCTTTCATGAACAACAGTACGGTTTCACCAAAGGGCGTTGTACCACTGACGCCGGTGTCACCCTAATAAAGAACATTTTTAACGCCTGGGAGGAAGCACAAGATGCCATTGGAATCTTTTGCGACCTCTCAAAGGCGTTCGATTGCGTCAACCATGAGACACTTCTACTGAAACTTGAGCACTATGGGATTAGGAATTTAGCTCTTGATTTACTAAAATCGTATCTAAAAGATCGAAAGCTTAAAGTTCAAGTAAACGGCGTAAACTCATTGGGGTCTGAAATGGCAATGGGCGTTCCTCAAGGTTCGATATTGGGTCCATTCCTCTTTTTAGTTTACATTAATGATTTACCACAATTACTTCAAAATCAACCGAAGATGGTGTTATTTGCAGATGACACATCATTGATATTTATGATAGACAGACGGGCACAAAATCTTGACGACGTGAATAACTCTATTCTTCAGGTCCAAGACTGGTTTACGGTAAATAATTTGGTACTAAATGAAAAGAAAACCAAATGCATTAGATTTAAATTACCTAATGTTAGAAGTAGCGAATGTGACATCATACTGAATGGAGAAAAACTAGAATTTGTTGATCAAACGGTTTTTCTGGGAATCACGCTAGACGAGAAATTACAATGGGGACCTCACATAACATCTCTTGCGGGGCGGCTTAGCTCGGCCGCTTATGCTGTTAGGAAGATAAGACAGTTAACAGATGTAGAAACCGCGCGTTTAGTCTATTTTAGTTACTTTCACAGCATTATGTCGTACGGCATTTTACTATGGGGTCGAGCTGCTGACATTGAATCCATCTTTATTTTGCAAAAGAGAGCTGTCAGAGCCATTTTTATAATCTACGTCGCCGCGAATCTCTCAGGGAACTATTTAAAAGGATTAATATTATGACGGTACCTTGCCAATTCATTTATGAAAACATTATGTATGTAAGAAAAAATCTACATCTTTTTAATAAAATAAGTGATAGACATAACTTTAACACAAGAAATAAAGAT
Source organism: Amphipoea oculea (assembly GCA_945859645.1). Taxonomy (NCBI): domain Eukaryota; kingdom Metazoa; phylum Arthropoda; class Insecta; order Lepidoptera; family Noctuidae; genus Amphipoea; species Amphipoea oculea. The sequence goes on along the minus strand of OX243878.1, from coordinate 21,579,514 downwards.
AACCAACCAACCAACCAACCATTTTTCAGATTAGCCAAAGTACATACATCTTTTATGGGGTACTGTATCAAATGTTACAATAAAATACCTAGTGATATATTGCAATTAAATGAAAGAAAATTTAAAACTCACATTAAACGTACACTTTGTAAACAAGCATACTATAAATTAGAAGATTATATCCAAGATAAGAACGCTTGGACACATGCTGGTCCTGCTCCATAGGACAATCTAGAGTCTAGACAAAATCAAACTGGTTGCTAATTTAATTGTATTTTTTTTTTTTAAGTATTAGTTTTTACATTCATTACTCACACCCTGACTTATTACTTGTATTTTTTTTTTAAGTGTAAACTTCTTTAGCGGCGTTGCACACTTTTTGTAATGGGTAAAAAATGTGAAACTCGCGTCAGGGCATCGCGTCAGGACACGTGACTGTCAGGAGAGATTTCCCCCCCCCCTCGCTTTCTACGGCGGCGCCAACCGAAGTGAACACGATAATGGATTGATGGATGGATGGTGATGGATGGATGGTGATGGTGATGGGGATGTGGATGGGGATGGGAATGGGGATGGGATGGTGATGGTGGTGGTGGTGGTGGTGGTGGTGGTGGTGATGGTGATGGTGGTGGTGGTGCTGGTGGTGGTACTGGTGGTGGTGGTGGTGATGGTGGTGGTGCTGGTGGTGGTGCTGGTGGTGGTGGTGATGGTGGTGGTGGTGGTGGTGATGGTGGTGGTGGTGGTGGTGCTGGTGGTGGTGGTGGTGGTGGTGGTGGTGGTGGTGGTGGTGGTGGTAGTGGTGGTGGTGGTGTTGATGGTGGTGGTGGTGGTGGTGGTGGTAGTGGTGGTGGATTTTCCCTTTTTATATACTTGTACATATTATTATTTTAAGATTGTTAGCTTTTTAAATTAATAATTGATTTATTTCAACGTTAATATTCAAGTTTTCACTTCTGCCGGCACTCCCGGAGTGCAACCCGTCTTTTTTTTTTTTATAAAAATAGTTTTGCTTGTACCATGTTTGTAAATATGTGAGCACCATGTATCTATCAGATAATTAATTTATATGCCATGGTTTCGTTTTTAATTCTTTTACCTATTGTGGTATAGTAATTTTATTTTAGGTGCATCGTCCTCACATGTTATTATATAATTAATGTACCCATGCAAAATATTGTACCTAAAACATTTTAAAAGAGTAACGGTGGAGTTTCTTGCCCATTCTTCTCCATACGAAAACTACATTTTGGAATGGGCGACTAGAATCAATTCTATTTTAAGATAATTTTTGACGTTCAAAAGTGCCTTTTATGTGCCTATTTGAAATAAATGCTTTGACTTTGATTTATAAACAGCACCGTAACGAAAAAAGTACCTTAATTTACTTCAATTTCATTGTGTGTTTTCTTCAAAATGTAATCATAATAAATACCTATCTGAAGCGAGGAAAGGATCATAAGCTACACCCATAAAGACCCCTGCAGTGTACGGCCTACAATAAGTAAATTACGTTTTAAAGTCCATTTTACTTCTAATAGGTCTCTAGCTCGTATATAATCCAGACTCTAATCGTCCGTAAGAGGCTTTCAGAGCAAAACACCACTAAATACGGTCCGTTGTGCAATTTAATTCTCTTTTTATTGGAGGATAATAATTTCCGAAGTGTGTGAAAGTGTTTGACGTCGGATTTTCATTAAGATAAGTCGTTGCGCGGGCGCAGGCCACGCCCCTCCATTACACGCACGTGACTCCACGGCGAAAAATCGACGTAATTTACTTGAAGAAATAAGACAAGTTAAATAATATTATAGTGCGGTGGCACGGCGGCCATGGCGGGGCTGCGATAGATGAGAGGCGCAGATTGTGCCGTCGCAGGCGCGGCACGCGGCGTGCGGCGGGGCGCGGTCGCAAGCTGTGGTCACAAGTCATTCTTTCAATATCATTAATAGCTGAAGTAATAGCTACATTGAGAAAATTATAGAGCGCTAGAAGCTTTTTATTTGGAGGCCAATCGACATGCTATTTCCTTATTGTATCAAGTCCTAGATGCTCAGAAAAACGTAAAGGGTGTTGAAGGATCAACTGACTTTATAACCACGCCATGAACCCTTGTAATTAGTAAATAAACATAATTACAGTTTTCGATCCACGTAAACGTAATCGCAATAGTAATTATAGACTAAGATTATGATTAAACATGTCATTTATATAGGTTTCTTAACGAACTTAATATTATCTTGCTAGGAGCAGGGTAGATAACATGAGTGCCGATGGTGAATCAGTCTAGGACTCGGTGGCGTGATCTTCGTAAAGCTTATTTGCTTATATCTGGGTGTAAGTAGTAAAACGTCGGGTCGTAAGTACTTACCATTGTATAGGTACATTGTCTTCTAAACCTGTCATTCAAAGGATAGATACTTCACGTTCGGTTACCTCGAGTACATTTGACATTTGACGAAAACGTCCTTTTTTACTTGTAATAATTTCTCATCATATTCAGGTATATCCAAAATCAATATAAGCACTAAATTCACTGAAACTGTACTTGTACCCTGTAAGTCGTAAACCGTTCTCATAAAGTCGAGGCGGGTTCATAAGCCGCGGCGCACACGTCACTAAAACAGTTACGAGCGGCACACGTGTGGCAGGCGACAGTGTGCACCAGCTCTTACCTCACTCGCAACTACTATAAAATGGGTTTTATTTGTTCGAATATATTTGTTAACTATTTTATCGTCAGTTGATTGTTAGTTTGTGATGTACTCAGTGTGTCGCCATGTAGGCAATCATTAAAACTTTATCGTTTCTGCGAAATGGCAGAACTTTGGTAAGTTCCCACTTAACTATAAATACCATTCTGTGTATTGCAATTCTAAATAAGGAACTTAATGATTTGCGAATCAATTTCCTCATTCGTTTTTGACAAATCAAGTAATCAATCATCTGTAAGCGTAATGATGCTTATTATACAATCAACTAATAACAGATTATCTCGTATGTTTTTTGAATAAAGACATTGTTTCTGCAGACCCTGTGGGCTCTGTGAGCGTGCACATAGCTCATCTCAGCACGCTATTCTCTTCCTAAGTCCTCATTTACGGAGACGCGGGGCGTCGCGCGTTGCGTTGAGCGGCGCGGCCCGCACTGAATTCAAATATTTATGGCGTTGTATGAGTGCGTTTACGGAGAAGCGATTTTAGACGCGTTTGTTTGAATTAGGGCGTTTTTTGCGGCCGAGCCCGCGGATGGCACCGACGCGTCCCACGCGGCGTTTATCGCGGCGGCGCACGCAGCGGCAATTCTCGATGAAGCTATGTCCGAGGCGGAATCTTCTGTCAGTCTTATTTAGAAATCGCGCAACACAGACGAAGTCACCGTCGCAATGGAGTATGATATGATCGACTTTTTTTTTCGTCGTTGTTTTTCGTCTTTTTTTTTAACCGACTTTAATTAACCGACTTTAAAAAAGGAGGTTCTGTATTCGACCCGTATGTATGTATGTATGTATGTATGTATGTATGTTTGTATGTCCGCGATTATCTCAAAAACTACTAAACCGATTTTGATAATTCTTTCATTAGTGTGATCTACATACTTTCAGGAAGGTTTTAGTATATAATACATTAGGTAGTTATTCTTATGTACGAAGTTATATGCATAAATGTACTGCATCTCCGACATTTCTATGCGAATTTTGATGATTCTTAGAGTCGTGTCTTCAATTCTTCAATGCACTAGTGTTAATTGAATTTGTGTGGGGTAGGTACAACTAAAAAGTGAATAATAAAAACTTTTTTACAAAAAAAAACAACCGACTTCAAAAAAAAAAACTACAAAGCGAAAAATAACTTTAATTTCGGAAGTCGGTGTCAAAAAACGAAAAAGCGGAACCAACGAAACCGACTTCCGAAATTAAAGTTATTTTTCGCTTTGTAGTGTTTTTTTTTTGAAGTCGGTTGTTTTTTTTGTAAAAAAGTTTTTTTATCGAAGCGAGCGTGCGCCGCCGCGATGCCCGCCGCGTGCTTCGCTACACGCTAGAGGATTCGCCGCGGGCGCCGCGGCGGGCACCGCCACGCTTCCCGTCTCGCTTCTCTATGAACATGGTCGTATATTGCTATAAGTTTGTGTTTACGCGTGCGATGATGCGTGCCGCTTCACGCGCCGCCCCACCGTAAACAGAAAAAACGTCCGACGCGCCGCGAGACGCCACGCCACACGCGACGCGAGACGCCCCGCGTCTCCGTAAATGAGGCCTTACAGATCATTGTGGGAAAAACTGCGTAAGTTTGAAGTTTGTCGCCCACTCCATCTCCACCGTGCGCCGCGCTGTGAGTGATGTGCGAGGCGTACACAAACTGTCATTATTACATCGTGTTTTTAATAAAATGATTATAAAGCGTGTCAAGTGTTGCTCGATGCGTCATTTAAATTGCTCTTTTTATTATTATTTAGTAAAACGGGTTGAAATGTTGTGAGAATAATAAGTTAATTGATGCTTATATACTCATGGCTTATGACAGCGCTAATATTAAACGCAATAATTCGTCGCCGCGACACACGTGTATCTCGACCAGCACACTGTACTGCCGCACGACGTCAGCAGTTAGTTTCACATGTTTTACCATTCGAAATCCTTCAGATAATTTTTCCGACAATTAGGAAACAAAATTGTCTTAATACAGTAAAACACTCGTCATGAACCCCTGTGCCATATATCCCAATGCCTATAACATGCTCTCTTATTTCCTAAACTCCTGCCAAAAAAAAAAACACTTTTCATTCTTCCCTCGGCGTGAAATCAATAAACAAAGCCATCCATCAACAGATGTCTACGCAAATATCGGCGTAGCGCGTAGCACCCGTGACCCGCTACGCGTGCAAACGTGACGGCCCCTACTCCTGCACTAGCAATCACCCGCGTCCTCACTCACAGGGAACTACACCGACGTCTCTCAGATAAACGTTGTTCATCACACAGGTACATTTCCCGGGCGGATTTTATGAGAATTTAATGATCGTGAAATTATCGTAAAGATAAACATAGAAATAAAAAGGAAACATCTTGTGAATGCCATAAATTTCAAATAAAATATGTCTTCCTTCCTGTGCGTTCACAAGAACAACATATTACGCTCAATCAGAGGACGCTACGTTTGCGTTAAATATGGATTTACACAAACAGACAGACACTTCGATATGATTCACATTACAATAGAGAAGGTGCCTGCTAGGCATACATTCCGTTGAGTGTTGCAGAGCGCGCGCACCGCGTGCCTGTGCGTACGTCACCGACAACGAATAATAAGTTGTTCAGACACATGCTCGGGCTCGCAGACGCAGAGGCGATGCGAACCTATGGAAGGAAAAATCTAAGAAAAAAATATTAAAGGCAATAGAGATAATGAAAGGCATGTGGCAGCATATAAGTGGTGATCTCTTCTTGTAAGTAGGTATGTACTTAAATGTCATGCAATGCAAAAATTAAGATGATTGAGATTGAGTAGAAATTTAGCCTTTATTGAAAAAACATTATTTAAAGCTTCACACATCACCTTCCAAAACATATTATTATGTAATGGATTAAGTAAACAAAAGTGAGAAAATTATACAAATCTCTAAAAAACTCAAAATTAAAAAATGTTTTTATTTGTAAATCTATCTATCTCTCGTGTGACTATCTGCTCCATGACCCCGCAATGTGGCAAGATGTTTAAATCTCTACGATATCAGCAACTGTTTAATTTCCCCGTACAACTAGCTTCTTCCCATCTCATATCACGACAATGCTTTCCATCATTACCTGTGTAGGCTTAATGACATAACCTCCGCATTTACGTATCATCGTGAGAACTGGTGGCGTCCTCTCGCAGATCATATCACAGGGAGGTACGTGCCTACAATACTACGTATTATAATTATATGGCGGCACTTGCTGATCTTATCGTGGGTTTGTTTGGGTCTTTAATGGTTTTTAGAGGCCGTATGAGCTGTGTGGTGTGTGCGCTTTGGGCGTGGGGTTGTACCGGCGCGTGGTTTCATACAATTATTTATAAAAAGGTTGCTATAAGGCCAGTAAGTCATCATATTTTCAAAAACATCTTTTTATTATAAAAAGGTTGCTATAAGGCCAGAAAGTCATCATATTTTCAAAAACATCTTTTTATTATAAAAAGGTTGCTATAAGGCCAGTAAGTCATCATATTTTCAAAAACATCTTTTTATTAAAGATGGCTATCCTATTATCTTTTAGACTTTTGCTGTACTTACTTTGTAATCTAAGCTGGGAGCTGAGTGTCGTAAGACATGTGCCCATTGCCTCACAAGTCACAACTATTTTAAGTTCAGGTCAGACACGGCCTCATTATTATTTAATAACTTTGGAGGTATCTATCGTAAAAAACCCAAGCCTTGCCTTTATTCTGAACCAGCATACAACTTTCGTATAGATATGACATCCTCTGCCCATTGTGCGACAGTCAATGTCTGGTATTCATTTACAAATGATTGCCTTTCCGTGCCTAATAAACATTGTAAAATATTAAATTAATGTATGAGCATTGATTTAACCATCAATCACGTATTTATTGGCACGATATTCTACTAAACGTAGCTATTACGTCGACACTGACGTCGGAACATATCATCTGTGTTAATTACTTCGTTTCCCGCGAATTTACAATCAATAATTAATAACGAAGGTATGGTGGTATATTTACTTAAGTATTTCCTGTTTCTTATTTTTAATAATCCAGATCTTAATTAGGTCCCATTAACTAAATTAAAGTTTTCTACATAAAGTACGTAAAGAAGATAGCTATTTCCTTTTCCGAAAGTAACTCTTTTACATCTCTTTATTGTAATGTCAGTAGATATTTGGTGATCCTTTTCTATTTGTGCACTATTGAAATAAGAGTGATTGTATTTCAGCGCTTGCCGCGGTTGGTAATATTTATGAAACGGGCATAACAATCTAAACACGCATCGTAGCATTCCCCACTCCCCCAAAAGGGCATGTTATTAACCTGCATAGCTGCTCATAGGTACGCCACTCTCCGCCAGTACTGGCCAGTGCTCAGATACTTGCACGTCCCACTGTCACGAGCCTCACCTCACGTCTTCAACACCACTTTTTGTGCAAGCATGATAATATGGGCCTTGTCACTTGCTAACATCAGTTTCTGTTAGGAAAACAACTCTTGATTTTCAACTTCAATATTCACATTTTAAGGTCGAATTTAGGACACCTAGGATGCCTACACCTTAGAATGTGTTGTTCTCAGTTGTGCCCCTGATAGTCTGATAATAATGGTTGGTTGAAGATCAGGAGTTATCACATTTATTACAGTAACAACTGATAATGTAGTGAAATTCAAGGTGTTTGTAGAGTTTGCAGACGATCCGCGATCGTGCTGGGTTAAAGTTTGCGTTGTTTATAGGAAACGTGTAGGAAATAACGACACTTTTGTTATTAGTAATACACGTAGTTCTACCTAGCGAGTTGTGAATCTCAAAGTCTATGTAGGTATATTTCCTTCTTCGAAGTTTCTTTCTTAAAATCAGATTAACTATAGGTAACTAAATTCGTTTACAACACGGTTTTTCCCGAAAAACGTAATGGCTTTGAAGAATGAGAGGCATTCAATCATCCTCCTGTAATCTCCGTTAGTTCGCGGCACATAAAAATGAAGAAGCTCTTCATGTCAAGACCTCCTAAATCTTCTCAAGAACTTGAACAATTAGTAGCTACATTAGGTAAATTATAGACATAAATCACTGATAATGAACTCATCACGATGCCTTCCTTTACACGACACGATATCACTGACGTATGGGAATACTTCTCCCTGTGTGTACGACAGGTCGAAAGGGAACCTTCCTACCGGCCACCACGTGACCGCTATGTATCACTTGCCCCATTACTCCGACAGCACACATTCACCGTGTGCAAGTGGCCCTAATGTGTGGGACATTCATCTAATCAAAACGCCATTAAATTCTATTAATACAAAGTAATTTTGTGTTTCTAAATGCTTCTTCTATCTTATTTTAAAACAGTAAAGAATAAATTACTCGAACAAAAACAGGGAACTTAGAACAAAGTTATTATTGCGTTCAGAATTTTTAGAAACTCCAATAAAATGATGGAGAAACAAAGATTATCGGTTGTAAAGTTAATTTTGTAGCTTTTAAGTTAAATGATAATGTAACTAACACATTGTGATCCCAACCTCCAACGTATTAAGGCATGTATTGGCTTGAATCTGATCACCTCACAGTAGAATATATGAGTCTACTTAAGATAGATAACTAGTCTTGGTTTTAATTCGTTACCGCTCATTTGGGTGGCCATTAAACCGACGTCGATAGGAATTTAATTATTATCCATATTAATTATTTACTAAATAACATCAATTAATTGACATGAGATAATGTTCCTTTTAAGTTAATTAATATAAATCATAGCGTAATCGATTTAAAATTTAATCATAATCTTAATAAACTTATTCATTATTTCGAAGTTTTCATTCCGAAATTACGAAGTTTCTAATAACATGAATTTCCATGGAATTGTTATTGCATTGTTTCTAGTTAAATTGTCTGAAGTCTAACTTAAACTCGAGTTCTTGCACTGTAAGTTACAATGAAAGTTCGACAAAGTCCCCGAAGCCGGCGCATGAGCTCTCCACGGATTGTATGGCCCGCCCTTATCTAGACAATAATGACTTATAAAAAGTTAAGTGTGTTATCAGCAGCAGACTGATGCCTCGGGCGACTAAAGGTATGCGCACGCTTCAGTAACACGAGCTGCGCACTATACAGGGCCAAATTAAATTAGTAAGCGAAACTCCGCAAACGTAATGGCAATACGAAGACGAACTAGCAGGGGATCGAGGAGGGGGGGGGGGGGTGGAAGGGGCTCTCAGGGGATCAGAACGGAATAAATCTACCTACACGTGATAAAACAAAAATACTTAACTGATTTTCTCAACTCATGTTTCGAGTAACTACACTAAGCGGTCGCTCAGGCCCAAAACCTCATCATTCATTTTTTTTTTATTCCCAGATTATCGAAACCCATCACGTTTGTCGAGTTTCGCTAGATAATTTAATTTGACCCTGTGACATTTTGAATACACAGTGACAACACAGCGTCTCCTCGCAACGTGTCGCGCCTCCCTTCGTTACGTGTGCCTCATTATTTATTACTCTTCATCATCATTATCAGCCTATTCTAACAGTTATTAAGCGTGGAACACACTATTAATGAAGTGTTTACGAGCGGCCGGGCGCCCTTTACCTAGGTAATAAGCTATGTTAAAGCTGTAAAGATTTTCTTAGCACAGAGAGCACCTGAGCTAGCTACACTAATGTTCTATGTTGGAGAAGGTCGGAGCTTTAGTATCGAAGAGCAATATTCACCGACCGCACTTTAACTTTATTTTGCTAAGTAGGTGTCTCATACAACTTATGAATATGAATGTTACCATACTATACAACTTTTAATAAAATAATTGTAGGTATTCTAACATTCGCTTATAATATACTAGCAGCGCCCCGCGGTTGCACCCGCGTAAGTTTCGATCCCGTGGGAATTTCGGGATACAAACTATCCTATGTCCTTTCCCGGGACTCAAACTATCTCTATACCAAATTTCATCTAAATCAGTTCAGCGGTTTAACTTTGAAGCGTGAAGAGGTAACAGACAGACAGACAGACATACTTTTTTATAATATTAGTATGGATTATGAACATTATACGCATAACAATAACTTTGATATATGTATGAATCGCTTACTGAACAAAGTAAAGTCAATGTGCAGCCTGGGAATCTTGCCCTTAAAACGGGTTTATAAATACAGAGGGATGGACGAAATCCTTCAAGCGGGATAAAAAAAAAACTACCGACTTCAAAAAAAAACACTACAACGTGAATTTCGAAGTTGGTGTCGTTGGTTCTGCATTTTCGTTTTTTGACACCGACTTCCGAAATTAAAGTTATTTATCACTTTGTAGTGTTTTTTTTTGAAGTCGGTTGTTTATTTTGAAAAAAGTTTTTATTTTTCACTTTTTAGTTGTACCTACCCCATACAAATTCAATTAACACCAGTGCACTGAAGAATTTAAGACACCGACTAGAAGAATCATCAAAATTGGCATAGAAATGCCGGAGATGCAGTACTTTTATGCATATAACTTCGTATATAAGAATAATTACCTAATGTATTATACACTAAAACCTTCCTGAAAGTATGTAAATCGCTTTAGTGAAAGAATTATTAAAATCGGTTCATTAGTTTTTGAGAAAATCGCGGACATACAAACATACATACATACGGGTCGAATACAGAACCTCCTTTTTTGAAATCGGTTAAAAATAATCAAAATATTATTAACAATAACATCTGAATATTATATATCGGGTATAGGGACTAAGTCGTGGTGGGCGATAGTCTAGCATATCTAGACGTCTCAGACGTTACGGGACTCGGACATTATAGCGGACTAATAATAGAAGACCAGTAATACTAGTCATTAGTTCGTCATTAGTCTATTACCCTTTATAAGTAGTTTACCGTCGGCGGCGTCCGGATATATTATATTGATCCGGTCGCGGACTAAACGGGCAGATTTCTGCTCATATTAAGTTAAATATATAAAATGAATTAATGAAAATCATGATCATGTCTCGAACAAAATTAAGCAAGTTATTAATAATATCAATCCTGTAACCAGAGACCTTCCGCGGAGACCGCTCATAACAACTTACATAACAGGCACTAATTACTAAAACTTCAATTAATTATACTTACCACACTAACATGCACTTGGGCCACACGATCTTAAATCTTATGGTTCGCAAAATAAGAGTGAAATGTAGTGCATGTAATGTTTGGAAGAGATCGCTATCGATGGAGTCATCTGGTCGCCATGGCAACGATAACACGAGTTCTGAATTCGAAGTTTGGAATTCGGAACGTGCTCTGAACGGTATACGCACCTGAAAGATTTTGATACTGGACACATTTAATGAGAAAATTCGTGAAAGTAAGTTTTAAGCTGAAAAAAGCTTTTAAAGTAGGTACCTATGTAGAGTATAAAGTCTATGGCTTAATGTAATGGTTCCAAATATAAATAATTGAACTCCCACGTCAGTTGATCAGAGCAAAAACATGAATACTGCAGGCACTATCGCGGCATTAATAGAAGCCATTCGTAATAGTAATTAAAAAGTCATTTATATAATCTTCGCATGCTTTTAATGAATAATTTAGTAAATAATGTTGCTGTTTATCCACTATACAGGGTGGTTCAAAAGTCGTGGATCAAACGAAGTAGGGGGATAAAGGAGGTCATTTCCAACGCTTTTAAAGTGAGAAATAATTTTTGGTAACGTTACAAAATTTTTGGAAAAAAAATAAATTGCTCTTGAAATTTGATACTCAGAGCCCTAATAGAACTTTGTAGTGCTGATACATTATCTAGTAGTAATACAACACCGTTTATTTTATTGTTTTATATCACATTTTTTTAAATTTGTCTACCTAATTGTAAAAGAACTCGGTATACACAAATATTCATAACTTTTAGGGCAATTGAATTATGACCAAACTGTAGAAAGATTTTTTGTTGGAAATGACTTCCTTCATCTCACTATTTCGTTTGATCCACGACTTTTGGACCACCCTGTATGTATGTTGAAACTCACAACTTTATTTTGTACACGTAGAAAATAAAATGGCTCTCAGCCGGACGTCACGTTTATTAATTGCTACTACCTACTCCTGAAAAAAAAAGAAAAACACAACTAAGTATCAAGTCTGTTTTATACTCGTACTTGGTTCCAAACAGGGTGCGTTCGAAGTGGAACAAGGAACAAGTCACGTCTGTGGGTTTCAATATGTCCGCCAGAAGACGGAGCCGACACAGACACGCAGGCGGAGGCAGGAGGCACGGGCGTTACGAGAACAGCCTGTTTACACGTGTCAAGCGTGAGCTTTTGGTAACACGGTTCCGTTAAATACTACATTATTATGTATACATGGCGGCCAACTAGCTTAATCAGAATTTTAGTTAACTGCCTAGCCTTTTAACTAAACGGCGCCGTTCTACTAGCGGCCTAAATTATATTCAGCCATTAAATCAAACAGCTAGGCAAATGACTTAGATCGCTAACGTATAACTACTTGCCTAACTCAGACATTTAAATTGGCGATTGATTGACTTAAAGCGGAAGTTGATTATTGTATGTTTATTAACAAGTTCAACAATAAAACTGGGCTGTAAACTAAGTAAAAATAAGTCATAACAAATATTTAAATGTGTAAGTAAATAATATTTAGCAGTAAAATGACTTACGGGCAGTTACGTGTGGGCAGTTAACAAATTGGAAATAGTCGGTAAGAAATCTAACTTGGAAGTAGCGCTTGCCGGCCGCTGCTGCGGCACCGCTCGCTGCGCTCGCTCGGCTCGCGCGCGTTTGGTCATAGCCTATGAACTGCCGAACTATTTACCTAACTGCCCATTCCAACATTTTTACTGGTCATTCATTTATTACAATACTTGAGTTTTTATTAGGATTAATTAACCGACCAATTTTCTCTTTAATCGATCAATTTTTTTTACTATTCATGTTTTAATAAAACATCCACCGATAAATAATATGAGTGCCCGTTATTTTTTTCAACTGATCATAATAACCTCCTTACCTCCGTAACGTTAAAATAACAGTTATTAAAATTATTATTCACCCTATTATATAAATGGCCTGAACGTCAGTCAGCCAGTTCATTAAATGTTGTATTTGACGCATTGGCTGAATATCATTCAGGCCGCTAGTTGAACGGCGCCGTTTAGTTAAAAGGCTAGGCAGTTAACTAAATGGCTGATTAAACCAGTTAGTGGCGACATAAATACGCAAAGAAAATTGCATCGGTGTACGGATTACACGCTTCTGAGCGGTTAGCTATCTGTGGTTTAGCCTTCAGTAGGTACTTCACTTATTCCAGTTTTAATAAAAGATACCATTCGCTAGCCGCACGTTTTCTAATAAATGTTTGGTACTATGTTGTTCAAATAATTAAAACCCTTTTTTTCCCTCTTCCTGACGAACCTTCAACTATGATGTAAAAACTAGTCCACAAAAGTCGGTAAAAAGAAGAGGTTTCTTCTTTGAAATTGTTTAAAAATGGTATTTTGTGAAGCAATCATTTCGTGTCTTCTTAAATAATACTCATTTCGTTTATTAAGCAAGTAGGTAAACATGATATTAAGTATTATTATAATAATTTTCCTCAAAGGCATTATTAATTTACGAGTGGAAATTATTGGTCACATACAAATTACAAACATATTTAATCTAAGGTTTTAAATGTAGTTGTAAAGTGCCTAAATTACGAATATGGCTTTAAAAACACGAATATTCGTGTAATGTGCATTGTAATATACTATTAATAATTATTCCTTTTTGAATAATCACATAAAATGCATTGTAAGCGCGCATTTTAATGTTTTGAATTTACAATTTTGTGTTATTTCTCGCTTCAAGTTATTTAAAACATCTAAGTTATTACAACAGTTAACGCATAATGGGCATGGGTGGGTACCACTGGTATTAATGTGTAAAGAAAAATAAATACGGCTGTGGGGCCTTTTAACATATCTCTTGAAGATGGGGACAGTATCTTAGATAGGGTAACTGAATTAGTGTTATTACCTTTATAAATACTGTTCTTATAATCCTAACATGGAATTTATGAATCGTATGTACAATTCTCCCTATCTTTAAGTATTTGTGTGAACCATTACCTGTCCTACACGCTATAGATTAGAAAACCTTTTTACTTTTTCCTCCAAAATTACCCCTATTCTGATAGGTAACGGCGTCGAACCTGGGAATGTCCGCGCTTCCCACGGATCGGATCAATTAACAAAATCGTTTTATATTGGTATAGATATCATAGGTTCAAGTGTTTGGGTCGAAATAATCATCTTATAGAGGTTGTACGGTATCGACTGTTGCTGTTGGAGTAGTTCGGTATCGACTTGTTATAAACGGTACTTAAATAAATGTTTTATTGAGTCAGTTGTTATGTTTATAATGCGTGTTGGAAAATAAAAAGGTTTATTTATTGTGTAGTGGTTTATGTTTGTTTACTCACTGTTTATTTCCCACAACCTTGTTGGAAAATAACTGAGAATTTTGATGTATATCAAGTTAATAATTAGGTATTTAATTCGGATTCTAAATTAGCTATAATATAATTTAGTTATTTATTTAATACTTCAAGTACATAAATGTATAAAGGAGGACTTAATGCCACAGGCATCTTCTACCAGTCAACTTTTGGGTGATGCAGAGTGTGTGTGTGTGTGTGTACAGTGGTAGGCGCACAATCATGAAAATTGAGGAATAAATAAAATATTTTAAATATAAAGTTACGCATAAACCTATTAAAACTACAAATATAACATATACCTAATTACATATAAATATTTATAGGCACAAATAAATATGTATAAATACATGAATATGCTAAAAATGTTTATAAGGCAAACAGTGAGAAAATGTTACCGTTGCGATGATACTGCCAGCTTCTTGCGAATGTGCTCGCGAACCTTTATAACCTTTATTTCATTTTATAAGTCTATAGGTATAACTGTAAATGAAGGTAAATGGACAAACATGTAAAACTCCGCACCCGACGCGACGGGCTTTTTAATTTGAAGTAAATTTGTGCGACATGATTACGGGAAACCGTCGACTTTGATGTCGGCAGCGGAAATTAGTGCAAAAAATGAAATTAGAAAAAGTGGTGCTTATGTATACTAGTGTCAAGTATATTGAATACCTTCTCACCTTATAAAGCAGGCATATTGTGGGCTTATTTATCAAAATTAGCCATTTAAAGACGACATACCTGTAATTATTGTCATGAAATATGTCCATCGTAGGCGGAACTTTATGAGCACAAATTAAAAACAAGTTATAACTATGACAATAAAATCGCTTCGGAAATTAATTAATTCGCCGTTTTAGTTTGTAAATGACACGCGGTAATGAAGTGGCCATCTTTCATTATGTTGATACTTTATTATAAAGCTGCGCCCGCGCACGTCGCTTAGAATTAGTTATGAGATCAGTAACATAAATTTTATTGTTAGTTATTATAAAATAGGATTCTTCATTTGCATAGTCTTTTTTATTAAAAAAAATACACTTTTTAAGTTTAGTTAAAGAGTTGAGTTTAAGAAACTGCAAATCGTTGAGATGGATGATTTTTTGGGCATAATAATATAATGGTTAATAGGTAGCATCTCTATTTTATGCTGAAAATGTTGGTTGAGAGAAATAGTTAAAAGTTCATATTTATCAAAAAAAAAAAAAAAAAACATTATTGACCTTTAGATAAACCACCCTAATGAATGACATGTATGTAGGTAATCTATGTGACCTCTGTATGAAAAAATGTAATCATAATCAACGTAACATAAATTATCGTGCCTATCATCATAATTTGGGATCATAATATGATTATTTCATATTAAATATTTGAGAATGAGCGCGTTGAGTCAGCGGGTCGTACCTATGTTAATGTTAAGTTTATTAGCTGTCTTATCATTTTCAGGATTAATAAACTATCAGGATCTCTTAGGGTGGTTTTCGTGCAAGTTTAACAGCCAAAATGATGTATGTTTTAGCTGGTTTTGATTGTTTATTTGATATCGGCACCCACTTTCTTATGATAAGATTGCAACCTTGATTTATTCGGTAGAAGAACCACTGCCATGTACATTAATCTCGCTACCTGAATTTGAACACGGTTTCGGAGCTTTCTTGCAAAGTACTTACTTCTCGATCATTTAATGCAAAAGTTGTTACTTAAAATCGTTTGTGGCCTGCCTGACCCTCACAATGACGTTCAAATCAAATTCGTCTTCCTACCATAAGCAACAGCACGTGAAACGATCCATCTTATCAGTCCATCTGTCCCGCTCCGCCTCTTGCGTGTCGATCTGCGCAGATAGACGGGGACTAGAGGAGAGAGGGGTCATCGGGACATCTCTAGTGTTTACCGAGACGCACGGTTTGATAGCGGAGATTTAGATAAGTGGGTTCACGATTGTCGCTTGTTTTGGTCTCTTCTGGCGCTTAGAAACGGGTGCTTCGGGTAACTTTATAAGGTCTGCAAGAAAACTTTGAAGTTTTGTTTGATATGATATCTATGTGGTAGATACAGGACATGGCCGTTAGGAAGGCAAATCAATTGTAAGACAGGTAGGTATGTATGAGCAATAGAGACGATACGACGCTCTTCAAACCATACATTTCTTCTAAAACTCCGCATGCCATGATTGCCATGCCGTAATAACAGTCGACCACTTTTTTCAATTTGAAAAATATGATAGTTAGGCACCTTTACGGCGATGATTTTCAATCTTAATTAAACCGAAGACACCTATAGGATAAGTAGATATCACTTAGCCATGAAACTTCGCAGCAGACTCAGACATGAACTTGTTGATGAGAAATAAAGGCTTTTATTTTAATTTCACTTCCACGTTTCGACACTGCACCGAAAATCAACTCCTAATTCATCACCTTTCGTAATAATGAAGCTTGTGGGCGTGCCGGTGTGACTGTGTCCGACTGCGACCTCGCCAGCACGCGGCACGCGCCCGGCAGTGCGGGACGGATGGCGCGCGGTGCATAGGGGATGGTAATTGTTTACATACCACCGGGGACTAGCCCCGAATGCAAGTTATGAAAAAAGGTTTCAGAAAACTGTTAACTGACAACGTGTTGTCTTAAATTATTTTAATTTTAACGCCTAACCTGAAAAATGTCTGCCGCGGATAGCATTCAATGGAAGAACGTTTCTTTGACTATTAACTAACCACTTAGCACATGAGCACACACTGTTATTGTTAAAAAAAAAACACTGTTTATTTTAATTTTACGTTTCACAGAAAGAAGAAGAAGAAGTACTAAATGAATCTAAATTGCAATTTAAAATGTGTCTAACAATAGTCTCTTGAATTAGTAGTAAGGCATTCTTTAATAATTAATACTTATTCAGGAATTCACTGTACTAATAAACTTTTAAGTATAATGTAAAACCCAAACCCATAGAGTCACCGCTTTCAAACAAATATCCAAGTTATTCATATTCCGGGGACCACCAGCAGGATTACCGGAAAGTCTTCTAATATTACTTCTAACGTAATATCGAAACAAAAGGAGATCGTCGCAGATGACGCGCGGACGTGCCAGCCGTGCTGATCAGGACCCCTTATGTACGGCCGACAGCACGTCAGTAGTAACAATTGATCTACGAAAACCGCCTCTACTACTGAGACTTAAAAGCGCTGTCAATGTCAAGATGGTACCATGAATGTAAGGGTGTCTGTACCCTCAGATAAAGACGTCGCTTATGGCCGGATTAAGATACGATCGCGGCTTTAAAGTCGGCAGTGCCGGATATTGGGCCAAGAGATTGGATCCAAGCAGTCTTGTTAACATGCAGGTGGATGGCGCTGTAAAAATGTGATAAGCTTTGCAGCTTAGCAGACGTTTAGAAAAGCGAAGATAGTGTGAAACGATTTTGAATTAATTTGTAATTGGATGGCTTGATACAAAAGACCTTAATCCGATGAAGATAGCGAGTTAGCTGCTTTTTAAGCTAAAAAGTTAAATCCATAGATGAATATGTTGCTGATTTGCTGGATTCGTTTTCTCCTCTACCGATAATTATTTCTCCTGACAGTTCATTTTGTTTATACGTATTAGTATTTATTCTTGTATTTTATAGTCATTTCCGAGCTATTTATCCCGTATTTTGCACCTGCCATGTTTTGTCTCTGCATAGGTTGACAATGCCCGTTTGTACAGTATTTTTTGTAGTTGTGCATGACGTTTTAATAAATAAATATGAACAAAATGGTACCGTCAGAGTTGAGGTAACATGAAACAGGCTTAAAACCTGTTGCCTATTGGTCGAAGCTCCACTTATATGACCTTAATCTAGGTGTTTGAGGTCAAAGTATAAATCATCATTCGCTGTCGTCGCGTATATAACCGGAGCCTATAACTGTGGTCCCTTCATATTTGTAATGGGAGCTCTTTATCCAGATTTCTAAACTCCTACTTTAGAACGTTTTATATCTCCATCCGTCTTTGAGACGCGTCATTGCGGGACGCAATAGGGTGACCAAAATTTTAAGTGCATAGGATTACGCCCCCAAATCCATTTTGATACAGGACTAGCCTTATAATAGACGTATAGTCCGCATACAGGGCTGAAATATTAAATTAATATTAATATTAAATCTATACTAATATTATAAAGAGGTTTTGTTTGTAAGTTTGTATGTAGGGGGTAATCTCTGGAACTACCAGTCGGATTTGAAAAATTCTTCTTGCATTTGATAGCCCAATTCTTGAGGAAGGCTATAGGCTATTTAACATCACGCTATGACCCTTAGGAGCCGAGCAAAAAGAAAAAAAGTAAAAAAGAACGTTAAGTGATAGCGCGGGCGGGTGATGCGATACGACGGGGTGGCTCGGGGGAAACAAGAAGTTTCACGCGAACGATGTCGCGGGCTGAAGCTAGTCTATTATAAGACGAGTCTTGATGCATAAGAGAATGTGCATTTTTTTATTAATTGTTGATACTTCCTTTCATTTGATAACATTCAGTGCTCAGAGCACATATCATAGTGATTGTTTTCCCAATTAAGGCTACCGATTATTATAATCTAAGATGAAACAACAAAACATAATACTTCCCGTAAGACGCGGTTTTATATCATCGAGTTTAGCTTCAGTAAACCAAAAGAAACACCTCTTTCCATCTTAAAAATAGTCTTCCAGAATGTCTCTTCTCCCGCGACCAGCACAGCATCCTAACCACAAAGTAGCATAAACATCTGTGTGCTGGTTGACAATCAGGTCACGCGCGCGCCCTCTGCTGATCTACTCCAGTAACTGCCGCCATTCTTTTATTCCAACCTCCCCTTCGGAAAGTTGTATTGTTTCGTCTCCCGAATATTTTACAAGAAATGTATTATCGTTACGTAAGTAAGAGTGCAGGGAGGATAATTTTATAAACAGCCTTCGATGTCGTTAGTGTTAAACTTTATTACGGGCTTGATCAAATAAAAAAAAAAAAACGCTATTGTTGCGCTGGGTAGAATATGAAGTAGAAATCAGTACTTCTGATAATATGAGATAGGTACAGACGGCAGCTGCACATCAAGCTACTACAATCGGGATTTTCAACTTTATTGTTAAATCATAAGGTTCAAAGTTGATTGGGAAAATTTGACAGTTTTGGGTAGCTTGATGTGCTGGCGTCTGTACCACAGAACATAGTGAGGGATAATACGGTTTGCAGTTAAGAAATAACACAACATAAAATCACGCCTGAATTCTTCGAAGGGTTAGGTAATTCAATTAGACTTTATGAATTGTAATAAGAAATTACAATTCATAAAAGCTTTGAACAACTTCAAGTAAAAACCGGGCCTAAATCCGTGCATTATCCAAACTCAACATCTTAACTGATGAGCAATCTTCAAAATCAGCAGCATCTGGTATAAAGTAAAAAAAAACCGGCCAAGTGCGAGTCGGACTCGCGCACCGAGGGTTCCGTATAAAAATTTAAGGTTTTCGGAATTTTTCCTTTATGTGTGCTATAAAACATTGCTTCATGCCAAATTTCAAGATTCTAGGTCGACTGGAAGTACCCTTTAGGTTTTGATTCCCTTGCGAGTAGTTGCGAGTTTGAAAATATGCGGCTTAAATTGCCGTTTCTTTTGATTGCGTTGACATAGAAGTTTCATTTTGTTAGAGCTTCAAGGTATTATAGACCTGAGTATTTGATATTAATTTCAATTTAATACCTATACGCGTTCATGAGAAAAGAAGTAACTTTAAAATTTTCAAAAATATTTTTTATTATATGATGTAACTAAAAATTTACGGTTTTCGCAATTTTTCCTTTATCTGTACTATAAGACGTTACTTAGTACCAAATTTCAAGATTCTAAGTTCACGGGAAGTACCCTGTAGGTTTTGATTCCCGTGCGAGTTTCGAAAATTTGCAGAAATTTGCGGCATAAACGGCTGTATCTTTTGATTGCGTTGGCTTAGAAGTTTGATTTTTTCACAGCTTCAAGGGACAGTAGACCTGAGTAATTGATATAAATTTCAGCTTCATACCTCCACGCATTCCTGAGAAAAAGGGTCTTGACAGACGGACGGACGGACAGACGGACAACAAAGTGATCCTATAAGGGTTCCGTTTTTTCCTTTTGAGGTACGGAACCCTAAAAAAGACGGGTTGCACTCCGGGAGTGCCGGCAGAAGTGAAAACTTGAATATTAACGTTGAAATAAATCAATTATTAATTTAATTAATATTACTCATTTTTTTTCAATATTTCTGCGTCACTTTTTTCATTAATAGATGCACTTTGTTCAATTTCCATATTTTAAACACTTTCGGTCTTATTCATAAAAAAAGCCTATTGAAGGTTTAAACCATTCATTAGTTAAAATGCTCAATAGGCCTTTAAAACATTCGATAAAATTTTGTATTCATAAACGCTTCATAAACGTTCTATAACTAGAATGTCCTACAACTTCTAAATGTTGCGATTATAATGAAGTCATCCAACAAATTGGCCAACACATTAAATCGGCATACGAGAATATCTGTCTATGAACCGAATATTTGTGTCCATAGACATTATTACGTATGAAAAACTAATTTATTGTCTACAGTTTCAACAGTTTTGACGCGACAACGTCATAGTCGTCATGGAAACCAAAAAGTACTCTGTGAAACTGACTTTTCAAACATTTGTACGTCAAGTGTCATTTTCTTCGGCCATCTTTGTCGTGTCTCACTTGGTTCAATTCGGTTGGCGCCGCCGTAGAAAGAGATGGGGGGGGGGGGAAATCTCTCCTGACGGTCACGTGTCCTGACGCGATGCCCTGACGCGAGTTTAACATTTTTTACCCATTACAAAAAGTGTTCAAAGCCGCTAAAGAAGTTTTCACTTCAAAAAAATAAAGTGCAATCCTCCTGTGTGGGCTTATAAATTGAGTAACAAGGTGTCCAATAACGTGTTTCATTAAACGACATGAAGGTTATGGCGGTTTTATTAACCTCTTTTGTGAGACACTCTTGAATTTATTTATTAGCATTTTGTCAATGAAAATATTCTTGTATGATGTTGGTAATTTATTCAGGAGAGTCGATGCGAGTTCAGTGTCGATTGTAATTGCAATAGAGGGTAATTCAAAAAATTCGTGAGTTAATTCTCACTTAAAATAGTAGTTTTTGAAGTAGCTATGTATTTAAAAGGTACCGCCCCAGTCTGTTAAACCGGCAATCTCATATAATGAAGATTTCAAAAGCTTCTTATGGACCTATTGCAATAGGTATTCCTTAAAGCCTATGCTTTTCCACTACCGTAAAACAATGCTGGCGGAAATAAATACGACTCATAATAATATTTATTAAATATGAAACGGCGCGGGCTTCCAGCAATAATATTTACACACAGCCGTTGCCAAAGAGACCAAAATGAATGTTTTGGCGAACAATTGCAATGAAGACTAATCACTGCAGACAGAAACAAATGCGAATCGTTAAGTTGGACCTTGATTTAAGAGACTCGATCGCAAATTGATTTAGTTCACATCAAATAAAACTTTACATGCAGGCTTTAAAGAGATCGCGTAATTAAACCAAACATCGTTTATTGCTCATGAGACAGTGATTGATTGGATTCAAAGATTTACGATAGATTGATGAGCACAGCCTTTTATGTTTAACTCTAAAATAGGGTTTTGTACGAGGTCATCTACCATCAGTGTTAATGAGGTAAATAAACGTCGATATGATGAGTAGGAGGCTTTAGAATTAATATTTTTTTAAAAACATATTTTATGGAAATTAATGCATTCTGAGTAAAGTAGTTTCTGTTTAAAGCGTCGAGATAATTAGCGATTACTTATTTGTAGTGAAGCCGCCATCTCGTAGGTACTTTTCTAACATATCGCTTTTTATTTAAGATAATTAGAACCAGTTACTATAAAAAAAAAACTTAATACAACTACAAGTCATACGTTTTCTCAAGTCATGCGAACTCATTTGAAATAGAAATGTTTCTCTTGTGACGAGTAACACGAGTGTTAGATATACGTCAGTTTCAGTCGATGCGAGACAAGCCAGGTTCATATACATGGTCGCATGGCGATGTGGGTCGGACCGGTCCCTTCAGTTCGCTAATTGACGTCCGACAGGTACACAGGCAGACCGACATAACTGCTCATAAACCAACACACGAATCACGCAAACCCGACCAACAACCCACTACATTAAATTCAATTTACATCGGCCGCTCCGCTATGCAGAATTCACTAAAGCATTCGACTGTGTGGACCATAAAAGAAAGCTGCGGAAACCTTCCACAAAAAGTCGCGGGACATTGATCTGTTGTAGTCTTGGAATAAAAGTCATTTTATTGAGTGATCGCTCAGCCGTTGTCACGTTTTATATCATTGAAAAACCTGGAACCCGTTATGGTGATGCAAGGGTTTACACTGGGGCCGGTCAAGAGCAATTTTATATCTTAATCTGTTGGGGTCAGAGTTCGATATCGAATGCGATATGTTTGTGAGTTGCGTCGTTCGACGGACTGCGCGCGGGTGCAGCAGGCCGGAATGCCCGCGTCGGGAGAACCTGTCCCGCGCCTGAGAAATGCACTTCAAGTCTGCTTTATAAAATTCACGTGTGGAACGCATTACTACGTCGATGATTCACATTTATGGCAGGTTTATCTTTTAGAAGTTTTTTTTTGTAAAAGGTTTTATGGCTCGTTAGTTGAATAATTTGAACGTTCCAACTTAATCTGCCGATGATAAAATTGAATCATCTAAATTATTAGAGTCTATCTAAATTGGGGAATTATTATTTTTATTTTCGTGTTAGATTCAGTTATATGGTCATAGCTTCCTCAATTAATACTAGTTTTAAAGCTATTATGTTTTCACTTTTCATATTGATCATTATACCTAATCATACTTACCGTCTTCGTCCCAGCTATTAAATTAAAAATTATCTCCGGAGTAAAATATGTCTTCATTTACTTGTCGAAAACTTTAAAATTAATTTTAACTGGTTCCTGTTCTCATGCAAATGTGAGAAGTAATGGAGGACATGCTCACACATGTACTTCACCAGGTGGTGTCAGTGAGTTATTCGATATTTGCGGTACGTTATGTTTGTCATACATGGCTCCAACAGTTTTAAACGATTTGCAAATAAAGTTGCGCGAAAGGTGTGAATATATTATTTTTCAGATGTCCTCACTTCACACTCCGCCATCAATCAGTGGCACGTTTTTCACTGGCGTTAACGATGTGGTAAAGTTGAGCAAATACGCATAACTGCAGGTCATTATCCACAACGACCGGTTACTGCCGCTGTTTGTCATAAGTCAACGTTGACTCAATTTGTTTGAACATCAGATCTGTACGGTACTTTTAGTTTTACTCAAGGTAAAGGAAACACATAAGTTACTTGACATTCGAGAGGTGATCAGAATTAGAGCTCAAAACGGGATGTGATACATCACACTCATGATGACATGATGTTCTGAGATGCTCATATCAAGTAATGCATAGTTTACATTTTGAACTAAAAAATGAACCTCCAGCTGCCTGTAACTCATCGTCATTCTGATGCCCTTTTCCCAATCTATGTATGGATTAGCGCAGCATGTCTGCTTCTTCCATACTTGTCTATTAGTCGTCATCTCAGCCTTTTATGCCTTTTAATCTTTGAGACAGTTCATCTATAATTTCTTTAGTATTTTTACTCCTATAGCTATCCACATTCATACTCAAAACTGTCTTCTTGACATTTTCCTAATTCCTCCACATTCTTCCTCATACCTCTGCAAACATTCCTGTACCTGTACCTATTGGATTAAGAAAATATCATCGTTGCTCCAAGTGCTAGTGTATCCTTATTTTTATAGAGGTATGAGGAACAGGGTGTAGGTGTAAAGTTCACTCATACTCTATAGAAAAGGGAGGATCCTCCGACCAGACGGGTGTTGTGTCTGGCGGGCAACTGCCCAATGAGTCATGTGGGGCTGTTGTATATATGCTAGTTGCGTGGTAAACTCTGCTTGCGCTATGCAGGATTTGCGTGACGTCAGTATGACGCGTTGTTCGCATGTGGCGTTGTAGATACCGCTACATCACTCCCCCCCGGAGACCGGAGATCGATAGTGGGCTGAGTCTTGAATCTTGCGATGCTTGCCAGGCCAGCTGAGGTTCCAGTGAGTCGGAACCGGTTGCCGCATAGTTCACGGTGAGTCGGAACTGTCTGCGAAGGTGTCCCCAGTGAGTCGGGGTGGCGCTGCGTTATGCTCCAGTGCGTCGGATGTGGTACAGCGCCGGATTGAGGCTGACTGCTGGCGTCGACCAGGAGAGGCTTATTGAGGGCTCTGCTTGTAGACCGGCCGAAAGTGCAGTGTGCTGTGCCGAGGTTGCTGATGAGGCTGAGGGTGATGACCAGGCATGCGCGGTCGCTGCATGCTAGTGGTCAGGATACCCGTTGAAGCCGTGGGTACTGGCTGGCTGGGTGACTCGCCGCTCTAAAGCTTGCGGGAGTGATGATGATGACGTCACGCTGAAGTAGGTGCACGAAGGCTGCGCTGACGTTCATGTTCGGGGTCACCAGTATAGAGGTATGAGGAACAGGGTGTAGGTGTAAAGTTCACTCATACTCTATAGAAAAGGGAGGATCCTCCGACCAGACGGGTGTTGTGTCTGGCGTGCAACTGCCCAATGAGTCATGTCGGGCTGTTGTATATATGCTAGTTGCGTGGTAAACTCTGCTTGCGCGATGCAGGATTTGCGTGACGTCATTATAACGCGTTGTTCGCATGTGGCGTTGTAGATACCGGTACATTTTCAATAAGGCTCGGATGAGAAACTTCCCACCACTGCATTATTATTCCCCGGGGGTGAGCAGAGCTTCGTAATTGGATGTCAGTCATAACGCTGAACGTGTTTCTAACTGGCTCGGCCAATTAGATTTATAGCTGATAGAATTCTACTCGACTTATTTCAACCTGAGAAAATGAGTAGAACATGTCTATTTCTATAAAAAGAAAAATATGGGAGCATACTTACAATGTAATCCTGTGACTAGCATTAATCCAATATTATCTACATCAGTACTTTTACAGGAATCGAACCTTGGTCTTCAAGCTTGTTAAGCTGCCGTCTTAGCGACCATAAAACCAACAGTTGTTCCAATAAATTGTCTCACATCAATTAAAATAACCCTTTTCCTTAACTTGCACATGCTCCCAAGTCCCAATTGAGATACACCTCCAAAATAAAATATAACAATATTAAACGAAATTAATTTAACAAAACAACGGCCCAACCGCGCGACCCGGGAATCGACCGCGCGTCCCTAGCGGCCACTTAATTCCATTACTAATTCACCGGACACACACCGAATTAAAATAACCATACATAATCCAACAGGAATCTTACATCAGGCAAAAAACACCCTTAGATTTAAAAAAGTTCTTCAGTTTTTGGTCTAAAGTTGCGTGAAGATGCAGTTTGTGGTTATGTCGTTTGGTGTGGTATGCAGTGGTATCTAGATGGTCCGCGAAGAGTTTTTTTAATCCATAATGGCCGCGCGTTGCTGATAACGGACAGTATGATATACTGAGCAGGAGGAAATATTTTGGAAAATGTATGGCCTAGTGTGGAGACCGCTTTCACAGGCGAAAATTGTCGATTTTCAATGATTTTGATCACGTAGATGGTTAACATGAAAAGTAAAACGTAATTAAAGGATTATGGTATTGAGATGATAGCAAGCTGAACACTCGTGCCTTTCAATAACAAAAAAATACGGTCAACAATTAATTTGACAAGCTCGGGCAATACCTTTTTGATGTTCACCGCAACAAATTATTAAGAGCTCCATGTTCAGCAGTGTACGTATATTAAGGGCTACTCGTCCCTGGGCTGGCTGGATTGATTGCTATGTGATATTTTGATGTTGTGCAAAAATACATATTTAAGTAAATACATTAGGTGGATATTATGTCTATGCTGTTCAGGCCTCAACGTCCACCTATATTGTGATAACATCACATATGACAGGAACAGGTTCTAATCTGTTGAAGGTAACGCGACCGTCGCTGCTAAAGGAGATCGTTTGCTAATGGCGCGGAACCAGCTCCTTAATGGAATAGAATTCTTGAAGGAGGGTGGGAAGTGTGGAGAAAACTAGATCAGAATGTACGTCATTATAGTAATAAGATCAAATGTCTGAGTATGGATTATCTACATTTAAAAGCTTTGCGCGACTTACATAATCTTTAGTTTTCGCAGCTTCAACCTGTAATAGTTACTATTAGATTTGAAAGCACGGCGAGACTATCGCTCCGTTTCTCTCGCTCGCGGAGATGGCGCCTAAGGGCTGTCACGATGAGTTTGTAACATAAGTATGGTCTGTTTGGCCAAAATGTCTTTCGTTGATATATGATTCAAAGATTTAAATTATCAGCTCTGCGTGTGCAAACTATTTACAATATAAACGGTGTATCCCAGTTGATCTGCTGAAAAAATAAATTCTCATTGAATTAGGAGCAAAGAACATAAAATGGTGTGTTTTTATCATAATTTTAAAAGTGGACAAATATTGAGCACGGCTCATCGACGCGGGCAAGGCAAATAGTAACCACATTCATTGTTTCATAAAGTCGTCGCCATACTAACCAACCGTTGTACGAAAACTCATTGGTCCGGTAGTCGGTGCGCGACTTGTGCGCTATAATTAATAGTAGCTGCGCACGGGACGACACGGCACCGAACCCGCGACCCAGCGGACCCACCGCTGCGTGCTTTATGATCAGCAGCGCCGTGTCAATAGGTGAGTTTGTTTTAACTTGGCAAGGGATAAGGATTGTAACATGGATGATAAGGAATGTTTGTTGTGCTATTTAGTATTCTGCTGGGGCCGGTGAGACTGGCAGTTGACCTGAACGTGATCGAAGAAGAGGTAGCACTATTGTTTAGGTACGTTCGCAGCAGAGTGAATATATGGACTGGTTCAGTTAGGCAAAGAAAGAAATCAAAGGGCGAAGTAGAAAAAAGACTGACACTAAATAAAGAGATCAGAAGAAGTTCGAACTTAATGTCTTGTTTGATAAAAGTATTATGCAATAATATGTTAATTTTATCAACTACACCCATTAAAGGAAGTGGAGCTAATGTTCGAATAGCTTCAAATGACCGCTCAGTCCGCCCCTCCCCTCCACCCCGGCCACGGCGCAACCCGGGAAATGTAACATAATGGTAATTTAAACGCCATTCAAGTTTCCCTGACAATTAAACATTTATTATTTCGGACAATTTCCCTAAAAACCATAAACAATAAGCATGCATACATCCAATGAAAAACACTCGTCCCGGAACCCATGACAGACCATAACGGGCCATAACATTTCCTTTATGTGGCACAAACATTAGAGATAAGGCTAATTGCACGCGAGGGCGCGATACTCGCTGTCGACAGCGGCTGGACACGGCAGGAGTGTCACTCACGTGCAAACGGCCTTACGTGCATGCTGTGATGCAGTATTTCATAATAATAATTATGATAGTTCATTAGGGGATGCTTTTATGCAGGCAGGACAGAACAAATGTGTAAGCCGGAAAATTGTCTGAACTTTTCTCTTTCATCAGATTTTCAGTGAAACGCACATTTGTAATTATTAGACAAGGCTATTGCGTTGGTTACCTTTTGCGTAATACCTGTAGCGAATGACTACTACGTTATCTTGATTTTCACTACAAATTAATCATTGCCACCTGTCCTGTTCTCCCCATAAATCTTCGGAACACATTCAGAAATGTATATCTATGCAAATTCTAACAACACTGCTAGTTCACATTCAAACTACTGCATTTATGCAGTGCTGGGGCTGCTGGGTGCTAATCAAATCCACTTCGCACTTGCAGCATATAACTCATAGGTTTCTCTAACGCCATTAATCTAAGCTGTCTAACGGTTCCCTGTATCTGGGGCACTTACCCTACTCCTGCTACTAGCTAACTATATTAGAACATGCGCTTAGTGCCTATAAGAAGGTAATCTTCTATTTAACTCCATTACTCTTAAGCTATGTTTAAGTATGGACAATTGACAGAGTGCCTGTCAGTAATTTCTATGTTAATCTAGAAGAAATTGTAATGATAGGAAAAAGGCAATAAATACATTATTATGTGGACCATGAACCTAGCTAGATCAATACTAACAAAGTATGTACTGGCGAAATGTTTGGGTACTCTCGGTCACCTCTTTTTGCGCCAATCCGGAACATACATCCAGACGAACAGAAAGTGGCGAAAATTCTTCGTTACTGTTTTATTATAATGTAGGTCTAGAACAGTTGTGTTGTTAGTGGGCTTCTTATATACGTGAAGATTTGACATAATTACGTTCTTAACTTAATGTGAATCATTTGCTCACGCGCATTGTCATATATCTGAAGTTCATTTCACGGCGAAGGTTTATCGAAGATGCTCCTTGTACCTAGTGGGTGGGATCATAGACCATCTGAGGGTTGCACACCATTGTTGCGTTCATACCAAACGCAGATTTGTGTCTCTAGAAGCACATCCCCATAAATTCTTCGAGGTACACACAGTCCAATTCTTCAGGTAGGAATAGGATTTTTGTGGTTTGATCTCAAAGAAGTTGTTATGTTTCAAATGGATGCGGGATATTCCTGTATTTACGCTATATAGCACATTAATCATATAAATCCTGCCATTTACCATTTCATAATCTTTTCCGCATCGGTTTTTCCTGTTTTACGAAAAGATTAGTAGTATTAGAAACGACTCTAATAAAAACGGCTACATGTATGTAGGCACTGTTCGTCCGTCTTTGATATACGTCCGCGTTTATACCTTTACATGGATTCAAGAAAAAACTGTTCCAAGCCTCACACAAGGCCAGACATCAGCGTCTCCAGGCGGGGACAATTCACAAGTATGTAAAGTTCTCTGAATAAAACATTTTCAGGAAATGGCAGCGCCGTCAGCCTTCGCCTCACAATTAGAAAGCGCGGGATTATTCCGGATTACCGTCATAGTGGTGAATAATCGCTCACCGTACGACTACGATACGATACAGCATTGTATTGAAATGAACGCAGTGCGGTGTGAAACTGTCAGACATTGCAGGTTATTGCTATTTTAGTCGAACATGGAAACGTCTCTAGGACTTTATATGATGTAAAAACTTTGAACTTTTGTGACGATGAGAAAGCCTCGTTTTACATGATTCCTTACTATCAACATTCAATGAACACACGTACAATTCTTCAGTGACTGAATGAGAACAATTAAATACATCACCTAAACCCCCGAAATGCTCAGGATTTTTCGAAACTCGGCTTTTCTAACACCTAGCCAATTCAAATCGAGGGATGAAGGTCTGCGCAAATGATTGTTTATAATTACTTTATTAAAATATAATACTCTTTATTATGTACACCATATAAATTACAGACATAAATATAGAAACTTTACAATGGGTGACACAATGGGCGGTCTTTATTGTATACTAAATAGTAAATAAAATTAAAGAAGAATTATAACGAAGTAATTAGGTTCATAATTATTTCAATCATTTTACGAATGCCATGCCTCTTCTAAGCATAATACATTACTTAACATATTAAGTTTGTACTTGATGTCACGATCATCATGTTGATATAGGATAAACGTTCACGACATGTTTCTTAATGGTACATAATATCTTTAAATAGACGAGCTCCACAGCTCCTCACAGCCTCCCTGAGGGAACACCCTGCCCGAGGGTGGCGCTCCGATACGAAGAAATTTGAATGACAATGGAAATAAGTACAGGAAATAAATAAACGAACCTTAACTCAATCGGAAAACACATTGATTATTCCATTTCCTTCAATGTGCTTTTTCATTTTAGGGAAATGTGAAAGCTACGTTTGCCTTTTAAACTAATTGTCCCCTGTATCTTGGGAGCGGTAAACAGTGTGTATCATTCAAATACCTCTGTGTTGTGGGAATCGAACTCGTGCCCCGCAGCAGGAAGTATACACGAAGTCCGTAGTTTCGACCGAAGTTACCGATGTAAGATTCATTAGGATCCGGACTAAGAATGAATGACAACACGATATGACAGTTGTCCTTACATCCGATGTGTTTGCCTTTACGAAAAAGTTAATTAATCGGGAGTAGGTTCACTCCCTAGTGTCGACCTAGTTCCGTACGGGCCCGTATATTCGTTGACGGACCAACAGAGCCTCCAAGCTCCAAAGCTCCGTCAGTTCGCTAATGCAATCATTAACAGTTGACATGCACTTGCTTTCAACTTTAATTACATTCACAAACGTAGAACTAGCTTAATAAAATAACAAGTATGTCAGTTTAAAGTCCTTTTTTTAATCTCCAATAGACCTATAAAACGACTTCGGTAATTAATTGGTACTTTCCTTGTTAACTAACTTAAACTGCTTACAATAAACAAATCCAGTGAACAATTGGAAAGTAATCAGCTAATAGGTTTATATTTAACGGATCGTTTATTGTTACAGGTACGTTTATACTGCTGTAATCAAGAGTGAGTGGTACCTCCCCCTCATTCCCCCTTAAAAGGAGGGAGGGGTGGGGGTGAGGTATTGCGATGCAAATGAGATGATCGTAGTGATTCAAGTGAACTGCCGTATCGACAAGTGGATATGGAATGTAACGAGGTGAGTTTTGTGCAGGGACGCTGCGGTTTTTATTTGTACGAGTAGGTACCTTTGATTATTATTTTCTCTCGGTCATATACTTATACCAAAGATGTACTAACAACTTTTAATTTAAATTAACAAAATTAACCGATGTTGTAGAGGATATTGCAATTAATATACTATGTTTTCGCGTTCGCATTAACTTATTATGTCACGAGAGCGAAGCCGCGGGCTCAGCTAGTCCTGTTATAATTATTATACATAGGTGAATGAGAACACGACGGAATATATTAGCTAGTCGCTACATTAAAATCTGTCACCATGTTCTTCAACAATTCAAAATTGTAAAATCTGTTAAATCTACACTGCCTGTAAGACGGATTATTATAAACTATAATTCCTTTCGAATAGATAATTTAAAGACGGCTTAAGTGTTATAACCTTCCATTAAACTAGTTCAATGAAGTTTACCACATCAAGGATTACGCTCAACATCAAGTAAGTACGGATTTAAGTTGTATTTTATCGTTTATTGTATTAGTATTGCTAAAAGGCAGTTTAAATATTATGTCAATAGCTTTTCGAGGCTTTTACACTGTAACCCCTTTACTAATAAACGTTGTATAGCGTATACATAACGCTTTGTCTTCTTCTTTCGAATGTCAAATTACTGACGACTGAAAGAGAGAAATCGGTGTGTAACTATTCATCTGATATAATACATTTATTAGTTAAGAGGTAGGTATATACGTATATACAGAAACAGACAGAGGCATCAACACTTTGTAATACTCCCTACAGTCGGTTAGCATGAAAAGCAGCCGCAGCCGGCGCGTCCGTGTTATGGCTCCGTGTGTTCACAGTCGTGCGGGGATAGGGCAGGGCGCGTCCCCGCGATAATCCGCGACCCGCCGGATTTGTGCCCCATTGTGAGGACTCGCGACTTTGTACCAGTTTACTGCACAGATGTAGCACCTTAGGCAAGTAGGTGCTCAAGTTTTAGTAGTAACAGTTTACTTTGCGTTCACAGTTCACACAGTAGACAAGTGGATATTGTTGGATCACATTTCCGAATCGTTCAAAGCATGAAACCGAATCAAATCGTAGTAGACTCGACGTCTACTGCTGCGTAGGATGTGAAGTCACGTTAGCTGCGCGGTTCATTTGTTCGCCAGCCACGCATTCGTTCGCATCATACAAAGCGAAGCTAAGTTCTCATGCGTAGCTCAGCCGTGGGCTGCTGTGGAGCGGTGGCTTTAGAATGAGATGCTTCACAGCGTCTGGAGTTTAATGTTGGGTGTTTGTTAACTTGACAGACGATACCGATACTTACTGATTGTGATTAACGTCATCTATAAACGTTCTTTGATTATAAAGCTTCCTACGTGATGGCTTCTTAGCTACTTCTGTAACCGCAGCTATGGTTCATAAAGAATAGTCAAACTACGCCGTTTCTCCGTTTCTTATTTAGAGAATTATTCATGACACCATTTCCAAGATAACTCTATCCATATTTATCCTGAGAAATGAACATAACAAACGCACTGACGACTTATTAAGACATGAATATTGACATAAGTATAATTTGTAGTATTATGTACGGTCGCGTGGGCGAGTTCCAGATACCTAAGTATTCAATAAGAACACAATCATAGGAAATATAGCGGTATCGTATTATTGCACAAGTAGTTTCTCCATGGGCATACTTAATTGCGCAATCTGATCCTTAGTACCTACCTACGGGTCAAATTGAAGGTTTTTTTTTTAATCTAAAAAGCTAACTGTATTGTTTTATTCAGAAGCTAGCATTTAATCCTTAAAACAAAATTAATCATTTTGAATCGCACGTCCTCTAAGTCAGCATTCTCTTTGACCCATATTTTGTAACATTGGTCATTAATTACACATGGTTGTTAGTTACTGTAAGTGGCTAAGGTCATCACTTTTCTCAATAGTTCTGGTGATAGATTGCTCACTTCTGCTGTGGGCACTGTGAGGGCCGCCAAGGATTAGTCTTTGACCTCTTTGCTGTCTGTTGTCAATAGGCGTGTCCCCACAGAACAAAGTCGGTATGTTGCGGAAAACCCCTTCGATCATGCGGACACTGCACATCTCTGTAATCAGTGATATTCGGCCGGGACTGCCGGGAGGCAACATATCGTTTTCTCGTAAGTAGAGCGTTTCACGTGTTTCGTGTCTACTTCACAAACACCAAAGTCACAAAACGCCATTTGCAAAAAAAATGTAGGTATCTGCCGATTAGGAGTTTCGCAGTAACTTATACAATAAGTATTAACTTAGATTAACTTAGATCCCTTTTTAACTTTGATTTATTCCATCCAAGTAATACATTTTATCTGCCACCTTTAATTATTTTATGTACATATATACAATCATGTTTGATATGATACCACACTCCGCCGGCTGGCTGTCAGCAGGCTCACGAGTCGCACTCACTCGTAGTAGTATAGTGATCTCTTTGAATAGCTGATAACCAACGACGATTTAATCTATTTACATAGAATTCATACCAAATTTCTCGATTTCTAAAGAGAAATCGAGAAAAGACTCGTAGTAAAGACTACGAGTATGACCAAATAAACGTTCAATACTAGTGGATGTAACTGATTTATTTAGATTAGATTATTACGGTTTTATAATGTATGTGTACTGTCTTTCTGCGACTTTCATGAGCACAGCTTAGAGTTTCTTTCGAAGTAGCGCAAAATTCAACGTTTCTAACGTTTTTAGCTAATCGCAGCGCTGTTGTACGTTGTATGTTGATAAAAAAAAAAAAAATAGTTCTCGAAATTATATCTAGGTACTTGCTGCAAATCGTCATTTTTGCACGAAATAGTCTTAAGTACCTATTTATATGAATTTTGCTCAACACATAACGTAAAACAGCGCTGCAATTTGCAAAAAACGTAAGAAATTTAGATTTTCGCAAGTTACATGGAATCTTGAAGAACGTGCAGCGTACAAAGTGTGCAGGTTGCCGTCTGTAAGTTGACGAGTTTATTAGCGACGCTGATGGCTTCAATAATTCAATACTGCCTGACGGACATGCCCGATGGGCGATGCATGGATCAACGATAAAGATATA
The DNA here is from genome assembly GCA_945859645.1 of Amphipoea oculea. Lineage (NCBI taxonomy): Eukaryota > Metazoa > Arthropoda > Insecta > Lepidoptera > Noctuidae > Amphipoea > Amphipoea oculea. Next base: position 21,545,565 of record OX243878.1, on the reverse strand, counting down.
CACGCAGAGAACGCAGGGGAAATGCTGGCTATATTAATTCGTTATGAAAGTTTATTTACAGCAAGAAATTGATTTGTTGTATAAATGCTTTATACTTATTACAGGCATTCTGAACTGCAGAAACCATTATATATTATATGACTGAACACAATGTTATGGGTCTTGAAACAAATACTAAAAGAGAGACAATGTTAGGTAATATAACATTAGAAAAATTACTGTAATTTACCACAAAATTGTAGACCGTAACTCTCAACACTATATACCGTAGTAACGCAGCAGCGTAGCACCGTACACGTACACACGTACACCCGCAGCACTTACCTACAACCGTAATAGAACATCGCTTAGTACCGCAAATCCCGCCAAATTCAAATCTTACGAGTTTGATAATTTGCAGGTCAGTGTCAGTATGATGATTCAAATATGATTCGCGACTGTAACAAATATAATATTTACAGAATTATGTATTGGAATCATCATTACAGCTGTTTATGTTAGCATTGGCGTCAAATGTAGTCATTCAATAGGGCAATTTGACTTTAAAGAGTTGTATTGATGATTTGAGTTATTTATACCTAATTCTGTAAATACCCGGCCCACAAAATTGCAAAAAATGTAATAAATTTTGAATTTGTCGGAATATCCCGGCGCTTTCACCTTAACACGTGTTTCCACAAACCGTTACAGCTCGGTCATTGTATATGCACCACAGCTTCATCACGCGGAGCCTGAGAACTTCAGCGACTAGCTGGCACAGACGGGCACGTCGGACATAAACACGTCGGACATGACTGCCGCTAAACAAGGAGGTAGCTGTGCGAGCGAGGCACGTTATGATGTGACCGCTCTATGCATCAATGTGTCCACATGATCTGTTAGTTATTTGAATAATCTATGGCTGGTGTTGAGATGGACAACAAAGCGATCGAAGCTGGACACAACTTTTCGAAAAAAAAAAACGGGTCGCAGAACAACATGCATACGTCGTTTTATTTTGCCCTAGTGTAGTCAGTCGCAAACCTTATTAAACTTATTAAATAGGTATATTTTATTTGGATAATAATTATGAAACAAAGCTGCTACAACTTGCCGGTGTTTAACATCTTTATGGTAGTAATTTGTCCTTTTAAGTAGGTACCTAAGCGTTAGTTAACTAACAATAGTTACCAATAGTTCAGTTACTGCGTGAGTGTTTATTCGCGTATGTAAATAAGGTTGAAGCAGTCACTTAAACAAGCAGGCTATGGACACGCAGTGCGCGTGTAACCTGTCGCGTCGCGTCGGCTCATTGAGAGGCAAATAGCACTTTCGATCAAGTTTGATTTGCTCGCCATGTCGGCTATGTTGCCTGCTCTCCTACCAACCTGTGTTAAGGCTATAGTGTTGCACTGTTCATCACTCTCCTGCCCTTATCCTGATGTATATGGGGTCGACGCAACGTGTCTTCTTCTTCCGTACTTCTCTATTAGACGTCATCTCGGTAGTCACCCCCATCCTAGCCATATCATCTTTCACACAGATGTTGTGCTGTTGTGCACTCATATTTAGCTGCTGTCGTGCCTGTAATTTAATAAGAACACAGTCAGGGAAATTAATTGATGAGCAAATTGACCACCAACCTAAATTGTCTGTATACTCAAATCACAACTATCAATCATTGATAGTTATACGAAATGGCTATAACACGGCAAATTGACGAAATGTGTCAGTTTGCTTAACAATGCAATTAATTTCTCTGACGCGGACGGCACAAATTGTTATTTAACGGGCACATTTATCGAGAACTGTAGAGGTTTTCGGAAATGGAAAACGTCCAATTAATAATACCTCGTGCCTAATAGTTATATATACATAATATTATGTTGTGTTTATTGTGGTTAACCAATCAAAGCTGACACGAACAACTGGTTCATATCGACCAGAGACTAGACAGACTCCAATATAGGTACAAGAGTTTTTCAGTATTGAGTTTAGACCGGTTTAGCAGCTGTCCTTGCAACCACTCTACATCAATAAACCTTAGTTTTAACAATCAACGTATCCTCCCGGATGCACTTTTTCACAAACCAATAGAATACTATCTAGTGTCTAACGAGGCTCTTGGAAGGCCCTAAACAAAGCATCTTCGACACCAATAGGCCAGCAGCCGGGCATCGCGGCCATCGGCTAATAACTCGGGGGCTACAAATAGCCGTGCGACACCGCTGCGCCGCCGCCGCACCGCAGCGCATTCCCACTGATGCAAATTGTAAGCACAGCCCTATCTGATCTAGTGTGGCCATGGGACGGGAATTATTAGGACTAGACTAACGCCGTATCGAGGAAAAACTAAATACAGTTGATTTATTTATTATTTTCATTGGAAAGTCACAACCAGACAAAATTGTGGAAATTCCAGTTGAAAGTCAAGCATTGTCCTTCCTTTAGTACACAGAAAGAAGTTTTTAAGGAAAAATAATATTACTTTGCCTGCCTCGCTGGTGTAGTGGTCGCGAACACCCCTGTGACATGGGGGCCTGGGTACGATTCCCGGGTCGGGCAAAGTGTTATTGGGTTTTTCCATTAGGAATTTTTCACTAGCAGTCCGGGCTGCTCCGACTCCAGACTCCGGAGTCTGGATGTTTGATTGTGCCCCATTTATGGTAATACATGTAACAGGGGGCGACCGCCCCCTTTTAAATGGGACTGTTTACTGGCGAATTCTTGGTGTACTACAGGTGCACTCCGTACACTGGTGGCGCCTGACCTATCGGAGATTACTTGCGTCACGTTATGTTATGTCACTTAAATGATCTTTATTGTTTAGTTAAACAATTAAGTCCATAACCACATTTAAGTTATGTGGTACTTACTTCGAAAAGGTACTATTTTATTTCCCTTAAGTTTTTTCCTTTTATATAGGGAAGTTTGTATCCTATTCTATAGCTTGGTGCCTCTAACGCGATGGTATCCGTGCGCCTGCGACGATTTACATACAAGCAGTGAATTGTATTGCAGCTGTAGCGTATTGGTTATTGTGCACTTAATAGCGCTATCTGCGCAGGCGCGGGATTGTATTGAAATTAATATAAAGCGAGGATAGTTGGAGACGATTGAGTTATCACGTGGGAAAAGTTATAACCAGCGAACATATTACAAAGTCCTTTGGTACGTAAGTAAGATCGAGGTACTTGTTACTATCAAGTACATATTGAACTACAATGAATCTCTAAACAAAGAAAGATTCACCTAACAGATTTGTAGAAGAACTTTTCCCACGGGGCATCGACATAGAGATTTATAAATTCCATTCAAATCTTATTCATTCCATCGCCGTTGTAATATTTATAAGAATTCGAATGCTTTAAACTGAAAGTTAGAAACTACCGTATCTCGATATTCAAATCTAATCTCGCGACAGGACCGTTCCGCCATTCTAACAGATCTACAAAGGGTCTATAACTCAGTCATTGCGCTCACTTCATTGTCACCGGCGCGACCATGCATGTCAGCGGACAGGCCGCAACTGACCGGTCCATACATTAGCCGAGCTGTCAGCGCGAGTCGCTAGAGGGTAGGAGCGACGCCTCGGTGACACGTCACATCCGGTCAGAGATAAATCTTATCAATGGACATGTGGCCGTAGGAGTGCCGTTATGAAAACAAGTGGAATTGAAGGTATTTAGTGTGTACGATATTTATAAGAGAATTTCTGAAAATTAAAGTTTCGTAAACAAAAATTTTACTCTAAGATCAGTGTATACTTTAGCGCTATAAATATAATATAAAAAAAACACACAAATGAAGAAACAATACAAGCAATAAGATTAAAAATAAGCCTTGGCAGTTAAGAGATGACCAGTCTCAACCGATATTACTACCATTATCACTTATTAATAGTTTTTATTAACACAATCTCTATCATCTCAACTTCTGTCATCACATCAACCCTTGCACTCACTATACCATTATGTTGAGTTCGTATATAATAAACCCGTCTTATGGAGCCCATCAGTCAATTACACCCATGAAGGACATTTTCTTCTCCTTAGTTTGGAGAATCAAGACCACGAATAAGTTTCCGGTATGAACCTATTCATTAAATAACGTCCTATTCAGACCAAACCCTGCTGCACACAAGCTCCACAGCTACCTGGCTCTGAATATAATGTAGGTTAGTAACGGTAGCAACAAGTGGTCGGTCGTGGGTTCGATGCCGCGCAGTGCATTAATTGCTCCTTATCTGTGGGAGCTGTTGTGTGTTGTATAACGTTTACTGATTCTATTGGTTTGGAGCGCGTGGTTCAATGGGAAAGTGATATAACGGTGTTAGAAGGAACTGTACATATACAGGGTGGCCAATTAGAAGGTGTGTACAATTTTAAATTAAGATTATTTTTATTACAAACGCAAATGACCGGATATTTTCCCATAATTATACAGGGTGGCCGGACATCGACGCGCGACCTGCTGCCGTGGAGTCAGTTCTTGATTCTGGACACCATGCGTTGAATTTCTTTCAGTACATTTAGACTGCGCAGGTGTTGCATTTTTCTATGAAACAACAGAATTTTGTTGAGATAACCGACGATTTTTTTTACGCCAGGACTCATGAGCTTTAGAATCATGTACAGAATTCATGAATGGTGTCCCTGCCTCCCTGTACAACACAGGCTTGGCAATTCGTATGAAAAATAACATCCGCCTGATCTCCACCTTTTTGCTGGGTTAAAATGCTCGCATACTTTATTAGGTATTCCACTAACAGAGTCACAAGTATTATATAATAATAATAAAAATAATTTAATAATTTATCATTTATTCTCTCTTCACAAAGCCGACTTAAAGTTAATGGTACAAAGAATGTCTCAGCTATATTCCAACTTTGTGAGAGACTGGTGCCTGTTATAGGTTTTTGGGAAAAACCTGTGTTACAGGTCACCAGGCCCCTTCCACGGCTAGAATTAGCTTTTACAGAGATACCGTGCAAGAGTCGAAGTTAAACAATATGCATAACAAAAAATAAAACCATGTAAGAGTTAAACAATGTGCATAACACAAATAAAAGAAAAAGTAATAAAAATAAGAATACCTACCTATAATTATGCAGAAGTTGTTGAGTCATGTTGTGGAACGATGTGTGAGTAAGTGTTTATCTTGTGTGAAGTGTTAGACAAGTAGGAGATGTATGTAAGTAATTCAGATGAGCAGTGTATGAGTGAAGGTGACTTTTGTGGAGTGAGTGCAGCGAGAGTTGTTTTTCAAGGTGGTGAGGAACAGCTATGTATGTATGGGATTGGTCAAAATTTGTTTTATTTTAGTACAGTCAAAAGATTCTCAGTTTTATGATAGTCTAGGGTTTTTAAGTATTTTTTTATTTCTTTAATACAGCTTGATCGAGTTTTTGGATATAGGTTTAGGAATTTATTCAGTTTGTTATAAAGATAATGCCCAAGGAAGCAAAAGAATCTTTTAGGGAGTGTGGTTTTAAATTGAGCCGTGGGGCATACCCTACCCTTTCGTCGGTTGTCTTTGTGTAGCTTAGCGTCAAACTGCAGTTGAGAATGTTTTTTACGTAATGTAAGTAGTATGAACGTTTGTCTAACAGTGAGAGTGTCCCATTCTTTGTATAGGTCAGTAGTCGGAAAACGAAAGGGGAGACCAGCTCCAACCTTAAGAATGGTCCGCTGTGCCCTTTCAACTTCGATGAGGTGTGTTTTTGCGGCACCTCCCCAAGATGTGATGCAGTAATCAATAAGTGATTGGCAAAATGCGTAATAGACCATCTTAATAGTCTTTCGGTCGGCTGAGTGTCTAAGGTTTTTGAAAATATAGATTACTTTTCGTAACCTGGTCACGAGGGTTTCTATGTGTGGTTTAAAGGAGAGATATCGGTCAATAGTGACTCCAAGGTATTTAATATCCTCGGTCATTTCAAGGGAAGAACAAGAGCACTGGGTATCTTCAATGCCACAGGTGTGAGCAGTAATCGTTAGAGTTGAGGGAGGGAGCAAGTTAGATCTTTGAGCAAATGCTATGTACTTAGTTTTAGAGACATTGAGAGTCAAAATATTGTCTTGCAGCCAGTTACTCACACGATTTAGACCCAATTGTGCAACATCGAATACCTCCTCCCATCCGTCACCACTAAAGAACAGTGCAGTGTCGTCAGCAAAGGTAATGATCTTTCCTTTTAGAAGAGGAAGTTGGCAGAGGTCATTAATGTACACCAGGAATAGTGTTGGCCCGATTATACTACCCTGTGGCACACCAAAATTGATTGAAAGCTCGTCACTGAGCGAGTCGTTTATCCTTACTCGTTGTTTCCTACCAGTAAGATAGTCCTCCATCAGTTTCAGGGAGATTCCTCTGATACCGAGCCGTTCTAGCTTTTTTAGAAGGTGTGGAATAGAGACTGTGTCAAACGCTTTTGCAAGGTCGAGGAACACCGTAAGGCATCTCTTTCTGTCATCCAAGCTGAGCACTATAGAGTTTACCAACTCGTGAACTGCATCATTGGTACTTTTGCCAGTTCTAAAACCAAATTGTGAAGACGAAAGGAGATTATTTGCTTCCAAGAACTTAACTAGACGTTGATTTATAAGGCGTTCTAATATTATATTTTAGACAGAGCAGGTAGAATGGAGATGGGCCGGTAGTTGTTGACACAGTCTCTTTTTCCAGCTTTATGGATGGGCTTGATAACAGCTATTTTAAAAGCTTGGGGAAAAACTCCTGTTGAGATTGAGAGATTGCAGATATGCGTTAAGGGAGAAGAGAGGTAATTTGCGTATCTCTTAATGATTTTGCTGCTAATCTGATCGATTCCCACTGCACAATTTTCTTTCAGGCCATCAATGAGGTTGCCAACTTCTTGTTCATCGGTAGGAAGAAGGACAAGCGAGTTTAAAGGAGTTACAGATGTGTAATCACTGGTGTGGCAAGGTGGTGTTGATTTCGAAGTGGAGATTTTATTTGCCAACTTTGCTCCAACGTTCACAAAGAAGCTGTTGACGTCGTTTATGTCTGCCTCGGGATTATTAGATGACAAGAGGGATGACGAGAAGTCTGCCCTCTTGTCAGACCCGCTAATCTTTTTAATGACATCCCACAACTGTTTTTTGTTACCCCTTGCATTTTCAATTTCCTGTTTTTCATATCTCTTCTTTGCTTTTTTGAGCATAGAGGAGCAAAAATTTCTATAGCGCTTGTATGTCAATTTTAGTATCTCGTCGTCAGGGTTACGTTTGTATTTTTTGTGCAAGTTATCCCGGTTTCTCATGCAGCGAAGAAGTCCATTGGTTACCCATGGTTTGGTTATTAGTTTTCTTTTTGATGTTTTAGCTATGCTGGTATTATTTTTTATTGCTGAAGACAGGTGAGCCACGAGGAGATCGGTTGATACGTTAGCGTCTTGACAGTCGAGGATAGGCTGGTAATCCATATTTTGTATTGTTTTGTCTAGATTGTCAAAGATAACCGAGCAATATGTTTTGTTAAGATATTTCAGACGCGTTTTAGGTCTACAACTAATAGCTACACTCTCGTGGTCAGTGATAGATGTTTCGAAAACAAAACAGCAGGCGTCCATTTTAGTTTTCAGCATCATGTGGTCTAAACATGCTAACCCATGCGTTGGCAGAGTATGAGCCGGGAGCAAGCCATGGCTAGCTAAGCTGTTAAGGTAGTCGTATGATCGTTTATCGGAACTATTTGGAACTATATTGATATTTATATCGCCACAAAAGAAAATGTTTTTAAAAGTTTTTAGATTATTTAATAGCGTGTTAATTGAGTCAATAAATTTAACAGTGTTTGTTTGACTGGGTGGGCGATACACTCCTACGATGCAAGTATCTCGATCCAGTTTTAATACAAGGCAATTAGCATCAGTAACTGTGGGTTCTTCAGATATTACATTAAGAAGCTTGTTATAGTAGACGACAACTCCTTCATTTTGGGTTTTGTGTGAGGTGGTCGCTATATGATTGTAGTTGTCGAGAGAAGGGATGAACTTTGCAGACGGGAGCCAGCATTCTGTAAGTACTAAAATATCCCAGGGAATTTCAGATCTTTGGAGAAGCGTAACGAAATTGGGCATATTACAGTTAATACTACGAATATTTTGAGACAGGATATTCATTGTATTTTTATTCATTTTCAGAAGATTTTTTGCATTTTCTATGTCACAGGTTATAGTTTTAGCCACTTGAATAGCGTCCAGATCAGAGTTTATTTCGTTAATGGTTTGCATAGTAGTAGTTTGATTGCACTTTGAGAAAAATACAGTCACGCCTAATACGTGACGTAATGGTGAATGTGAAGTCGAGTAAACTCAGTTCTGGCACTATAGTAGCTTTATAAGCAAAGTTTTGACATACTGCAGGAAATAGTGGGCTAGGGTAAACACCATAGTAAAGGGTTTCGACTCGCTTGAATAACGTGTGTCTTGAGTTGAGTGAAGGATGAGCGTGATGTGGAATATGTGTGTGTGTAATTCTGCAATAACAATGAACAATTAATAATATAAACGTGAGCATGAAGCTAAAACAAATAACAAATGGATTTAAAAATACTAGAGAAAAGCATGGTAAGACAACAAAATAAAAGCGAAAGTATTGAACAACAGCTAGTCACATAATAAGTTTGTGAAGTTTAGTTTCTTCATCAATGCGAACTGGTGTCGAGTCCTCTTCTTTCTTAACATAAACTTTCCCGTATGAAGTCCAGGCCGCAGGAAGCTTTTTGTTTTTAACGTTTGAGCGCGCAATGTAGAAAAGATATCTTGCCTTAGCTGTTAAGTACTCCGAGATGTATAATGTACATGGCGTTCCCGGTAATTTAATATGCTCCGAGTTCAATTGTGGCTGTTTGTTTTCCCGTTTGCATTTATTGTATGCTTTGTATTTCGAAATCAGTGATTCCTTTCTGAGAGTAGTGCTGAAATCCACAAATACTGCTTCTGACTTGGAGCGAAAAACGTCCCTAATCTCAGACTGGTGTATAGGTGTTTCCAGGCCTAAAGTCGAACCGAGCTGCTGGATTGTGTCGATTAGCACCTGCTTGTTTTCGTTTTCCTGTTTAGGTATGTTTCGAATTTCAATTGTTGAACAGTGTGCATTCTTATCCAGTTGATCCAGGGTATGTTCCAGAGTCAACACTCGCTTTTTATACTCCTTATTTTCCTGTTCCAGCAGATTGATTTTAGCAACAAGGTCGTCGTGCTTAAGGGTTAACGTTTCAACTGATCTCTGTATATCGTGGTTTTGAGTAATTATAGTAGCTAGAGCATTATGTAATAGTTCGAACTTGGTGTCTTGTTGGTCCCTGATTTGGTCGAGCATTGTTTTTATTTCTGATGAGGGGCCAGATGGTTCATTGATATTATCAAAAGTGCGTTTCTGGCGCTTGGTAATGTTAAAATAATGGTCAGTCGAGTCTGTGGGATTCGACATATTATTAAGGGCTGAGTCCGAGCTGTAATGTATGATGTTGGTTGGAGGATTAAGCTGAGGTGTGCTCGGGGGAGAGCGTGGCACCGCCATTGCACCGGAAACGTAGTAAATACTCTTGCAGTTTATAAATATACAAAATTTCTTTGGTAAATTATATTATTTTTCTATAAAATATTCAATAAATGTTGAGATTGTAGAAAACCATGTAAAAGAACATCCAAAAAGAGCTGTCTTGTGTTGGATTCGAACTACCACTCTAGTACATGTCGATCCACACGATCGCCTCGGAACCAAACGTGTCACAAGGATAGAAATTCAAATAGGTCAACTGATGCCAAAACTAAAGTGACGATGTTAGTAGAGTAACCTTGCTTTCACTTTGAAGGTCGCTCGCGCACTCGGAACACAATGTCAATACACCGAAGTCCACTTTTTAACGAATATTTTGAATCGTTTTTTGCTCACTTTTGTTGGAATCGCTTTGGTTATTGCTATTTTTTTACATAGTTTTGTTTATAAGTTAGCTTTTCACTATACACAAAAGTTTTAGGTTGAAAAAATTATTTTAGACCACTTTTTATGAATAAAGACTGCGGAGGGATTACAAACACGTCAACTCGCACCGGCGTCGAGATTTTATATTTCGTCGAGATTTTATATTTCGTCGAGATTTTATATATTGATGAGGGTTGAAATGAGTCTCTCAACTTTGATTACATACATTTATTGTAATACTAAATGAAACGGCACTTTTAGTTACATTGATGGCGGGCACTCGCGATCGCGACATTAAAGATCGACGTACGTGCGCTAACGCTGTTTCTGGCCGAATGTCGGGCGGGCGCGCTCTTGCGCCGGCGGCAGCCGCGTCGCTCCCCGCGCGTCCCGCTTCTTCCGGGCGCGTTCGTATTACGCGCTTAATTCTATTCAGGCGCGTTCATCCTCCGCGCCGTTGAAATCTTTCAACTCTTCTTGATGAGCCACAGGTAGGGGGCACATTTTATTGACTGCCCGTTTGATGGTGCCAGTAGTAGTGTAGATCTCCGCTACTCTGCAAATTCCGTCGGCTCCGGGGTATAATTTGGTGACTCGACCCATACGCCAGTGGAGCGGCATCAAGTTGTCCTCTTTTAGAATGATGAGGTCTCCGACGTTGATTGGTGCGTATCCCTTCCTCCATTTTGCTCGGTTTTGTAGCTCGGCCATGAACTCTCGTCGCCACCTCTTCCAGAACCGCTGTCGTATTTGTTCAATAATCTGGTACCTGTTGGGTCTGGACGTTTTCACAGGTAGTGAAGGTACTGACATCAGCGGGCGTCCGATTAAGAAGTGCCCAGGAGTTAAAGGATTGGTATCAGTGGGTTCTGATGACAGAGGGGAAAGAGGTCGGGAGTTTAGGATTGCTTCTATTTGGGTGAAGAGCGTCGCTAACTCTTCAAACGTGAGTGAGGCATTGCCAGCTACGCGTTTTAAGTGAAATTTCGCGGATTTAACACCGGCTTCCCAAATTCCACCAAAATGTGGAGAGTATGCGGGAATAAAATTGAATTTAATAGCCTCGTTAGCTGCATAATCTGAGACCGCTTGAACGCTGGACTGTATAACCCTACCCAACTCATTGTTAGCGCCAACAAAGTTCCGTCCATTGTCGCAGTATATGGCATAGGGCTTGCCGCGACGCGACACGAATCTGCGCAGACATGATATGAAGGCCTCCGTGGTAAGATCGCTTACCACCTCTAAATGTAGGGCCTTAGTAACTAAACATACGAATACACATAAATAGGCTTTGGTGATACGATTACCTCGTCCCTTTTTCGAAGAAATCATAAAGGGTCCAGCAAAGTCAATTCCACAAGAATTAAAGGGAAAATCTGGGTTGACTCTTACACTCGGCAAGTCGCCCATTAAAGGTTGTGCAGTCTTACCTTTCATTCGAGTACAGACTACACACTGTCTAACTATAGTGCGAGCTAAGATCGTGCGAGCTAAGATCCTACCACCTAGTGGCCAAAATCTCTCGCGGACTGACGACAGAAGCAACTGTGGGCCTGCATGCATTAAATGTAAATGTTCGTATTTCATAATAAGTTTAGTGAAGTGGTGTTTAGCATCCAGTAAAATTGGGTGCTTTTTGTCGTACTGATAATCAGACTGACTTAATCTGCCACCCACTCTTATTAACCCATTGGTATCTAACAGAGGATTTAAGGATAACAATTTACTTTTGTGATGCAGTTCTATTTTGTTTTGAATGAGTTTTATATCCTTTGCAAACGACTCTGACTGACTAACTTTAAGTAATAGTATTAACGAGTTCTCTAATTCGTTAGCTTGCAAAGGTCCCTTTAGTTTCAACTGTTTACTTTTACAGTTATTTATGAAACGTAAAACATGTGCATAAACTCTTTTGAGTCTGACATAACTTGAATATTTTTCAAATGGTACTAACAATTTATTTTCAGACATGTCATCAACAGAGACTAAGACTTTGATTTCAGGTAAGTTTTTATGTATAGTGTGAGGTTGGGTAGGCCAATAAGATTCATCCTGTTTAAGAAATGAAGGACCTTCCCACCATAAATGTAATGACTGCAGATGCTGTGGGTCAATGCCCCTAGAAGCAAAATCTGCTGGGTTTAACTCTGTTGGAACGTGTTTCCACTCAAATTCTTTTGTAATTTCATTAATTTTGTTGACTCGGTTCCGTACAAATGTCTGTAAGACTTTATTCCGAGTTTTCAGCCATCCGAGTACAACTGTGGAATCAGTCCACATATATTTTATTGTAACATTGCATGGTACTGACTGTAATACTTTCTCACTAACTTGAGCCCCTAACAGAGCAGCACATAGCTCTAAACGTGGGATTGTGAGCTCCTTAATTGGAGAAACCCTAGTTTTTGCACATAATAACCTTACTGTAATATTATGTTTACTATCTTGGGAACGTAAATAAACACACGCTCCATATGCCTGCTGACTTGCATCTACAAAGCAATGTAGCTCAGCTGACTGGGTTTCTAAATTATCACCTAAAACATAGCGAGGTATAATAATATCTGATAAATGATGCAGGTTTTGGATGAAATTAAACCATCTTTTAGCATAAGGCTCGGGAACGGGATCATCCCAGTCTAATTTTGCAATCCACAACTGTTGCAATAAAATTTTTGCTTTAATGATACAACAACTAACTAGCCCTAAGGGATCAAATACTTTGCATGTTGTAGAAATAATAGTACGTTTGGTAACCTTTGAAGTGAACTCAATTCCATTTGGAAAATGCAAATCGTCAGCCTTAGGTGACCATTTCAGACCTAAGACATTAGCTTCGTCATGGAAATTAAGACAATTGGATAATTCTGATTTGCCACTAAGAATATGAGAGTTTGTGCGAAATTTTCGTAATGGAAAACAAGCAGAATTTAATGTTTCGGTTACATTTAAATAGATATGTTTTAATTCCTCTTCAGTTGAGGCACCTGTATTGAGATCATCCATATAAAAATCGTTCCTAATGACATTAGCAATAATCTTATCCTGACATTTATCAGCCAGCTCAACCAGACACCTAGTAGCTAAGAATGGAGCTGAAGCCATCCCATATGTCAAAGTATTGAGTTGTAAGATTTTGAAAGGCTGTTCAACTTGATCCCTCCACAAAACAAGCTGCAGATGCCGCTGTGATTTATCTATGGCTACTTGTCGATACATTTTTTCGACGTCTGCTGTTAAAACAAATTTATGTATTCTGAAACGAATAAGAATAGATAATAAATCGCTCTGTACAGTGGGACCAACAGCCTGGATATCATTCAAAGATTTCCCTGAACTTGTTTTAACCGAAGCGTCAAAGACTACTCTCAGCTTGGTGGTATCATGTTGTTCTCTAATGACACAGTGATGGGGTAAGTAACAACCAAACATAGGCCTTTCGATTTCGCTTAAATGTCCTAACCTACTATATTCTTTTATGAATTCACTATATTGTTTCTTAACTTCAACATTTTTATTTAATTTATTTTCTAGACTTACAAAACGTTTAACTGCGATAGGAAACGATTTGCCAAGAGCCTCCTCCGGGGCCTCCGTCAGCGGCATCATTACCGAAAATCGTCCATCTGGTAAACGACAAGTGTTTTTTATAAAATGAGACTCGCAATATTGCTCATCAATTGAATAATTATTAGAACCTGTAGGTAATTCTTCTACCTCCCAGAATCTTTTAACAGAATCATGGATATCTTGAAGTGACACTATTTTATCATTTTTTACTAAATTACAATGTACATTATGACTAAAATAAGATTCACCGATAGGGCCGGTAACTAGCCATCCTAACTGGCTATCCTGTAATATAGGCTTATTCATTCCTAAGACTATTCTATTATTATTTATAATATCAAAAAAGTGGTCTGCACCAAGCAATATATCTACTTCGGCAGGCTCATAAAACAAGGGATCTGCCAGAACTACCCCATTGGGCAATCCCAAACGCTCAGCATTTACTTGAACGCCGGGTAATGTTCCTGTAATTTTAGGAATCACTAGGCAGTTAACAGTTCTATTAAATGAACTAATTCTAGACTTTAACACAATATTGCAACATTCTGTTATTTTACATGCTGCATTATTTATACCACTAACATTAAAAGAACTTATTTGTGTTGCTTGTAACCCTAGCCTTTCTTTCAGATTTTTTGTTATAAATGAAGACTGGCTTCCAGTGTCCAACAACGCACGCGCAAGGTGAGTACTATTGTTACGTGTATTAATTATTTTAACTTGTGCAGTACATAATAAAACTTGGCCTGGCGAGCGAGCTGACAAACTAACAGGAAGATTACTATGGTCTCCGCCATATAACAAAAAAATAAAAGTCATTGATCCGACTTGTACCATAAAGTCCTAACTCATTCGATATAGATCGCTCGTCATACAAGACTGTCGCTAATACTGCTTCGGTCGAGTTTCATAATAACGTCAAGGACGCCCCTTACCGCGACACGTTTATGTTGATCGTGTTAGCGACACTTGTTTTATTTTTTTCGTATCGTTTTGAAATATTGGAAAACATTTGGTAGACGGGTGTCAACGACTTTTATTTTTTTGTTATCCGGCGGAGACCATAGTTGATGGCTGAGTTGATTCTGTACTTTCTGTGGCTACATTAGTAATTGTACTGTTGTTATGTAACATTGAATTATGCTTTTCCTTACAGGTCCGGCAAGAACTATTCAGTGGACATTCTGAATTGTTGTGACCACCACGAAGACAGTTCATGCACAACTTATGCTTAGCCACTTCAGACAGCTTATCATTTAAACTCAAAGCTTTAAACTTATGACACTGATATACATAATGTGATTTATTACAGATAAAACATGTCTTAGTTTGAGAGCCAGCCAATGTAGTTGTTAATGACTTAACAGATTTATTTTCCTTACTTTTACTATCATAATATCGACTACCATTAGCTGTTTCTAAGACATTTGCTCGATTATCTAAAAATTTTACAAATTCTTCAAGAGAAGGCAGGTGTGTTAAATGACCTTTGTGTTCTTCCCATTTACCCTTAGTTCTGGGATCTAACTTAGCTGAGACCAAGAATATAACTAAAGGATCCCAGCCAGTTGTGGGAATATCTAATATATTTAAAGCGTATAAATTCTTTTGAATTTGGTCCATAAAATATCTTAACGCTTTGAAAGATTCTTTTTGGAGCGGATTGATAGCAACTAATGCTTGCAAGTGATTATTTATAAGAATATTTTTGTTATTGAATCTGTCACATAAAGACTTCCATGCTATTTGATAGTTTGCTGCAGTAAAGTCTATAGACCTTACTATATTACAAGCGCTACCTACTAATGAATTTCTTAAATAATGAAACTTATTTATTAATGGTATTGACTCGTTGTTATTAATTAATGAGTCAAATGTGTCTCTGTACTCTAGCCATTTAGAATAGTTCCCATCAAACGTGGGCAAATTTATGGTAGGTAATTTAACCGAGTTGTTCATTTTGCTACAACTGGAATGTACAGATTCACAATTTCCTTTACTATTTGATGAACATACACTTATTAATTCTTGTGTAAAAGAAATCATAGCAAAGAATTCACCTTCTGTAGAAGTTCGCTCTGACATTTGTTCATCTATATTATGAGCAATCTCCTCTATCTCAGATTGAATTGCGTCGAATTTTGACATTAAATCTTGTAGCTGTGTGAGTCGCAAAGACAGCTCCCTCACTTCTAACTGACTAAGACTAGAGGCTTTCTCAATTTGGTATTTACTAATAAATTGTTTAAAGAATGTTAACCTGCTACGTATACCACCACGTTTGCGAATCAATGTTTTGACATTGTCCTTACCCTCCACATTAGGAGAGGTAACCGTATCGTCCGTCATGTTGAGTGAAATTTAAAGAAACACTACTTACAATAAATAACACAAGCAAACAATGAGTCGGGCAAACCTTGCAGACAGTAGGTAACTACTTAATTAAATAAAATGTGCAATCCCACCGGTTATACAATCCAGCAGACAAACAGCTCAAACCACACCGCTGCCGCCGAACCCGCCACCCGCTGTCGCAGAGCTCGTCAACAGCACGTGGCAGCAACTGCAGCACGCGTCGGTCGCAGCGAGGCACGAGACACGAAGTACTTGAGCGCGCGGACCACAGCGCTGGAATGTTCGGCAAATGTCGTTGAATATAATGCTACCTTAGGGTTTTACACGCCTACGAAAATGAATATTCGTAGGTATTTAGAATACCTAGGACTTAGAAAATACTAAAATAAAGAGACTTAGGGTCAGTGGGTCTCTAAAGTACTAAGAACCATAGAAAGGTATTATGTTATAAGAAAACAAATTATAGAATATTATCGATAACGAATCGAATAAGAGAATTACGTGCAACGTGCACTTTAACTTAATGTTTCTTGAGCGATGAAGCCATGCGCTATTAGGTACTGTATAGTGCCGAATAGTGACCTCTCAGGCAGCAAAAATGATTGTTTTGAGGTATATAGCAGGCAGCAGCGAGTTGCGACAGAATAGACGCACACCCAAGCACGTGCTCACAAACAATGTTATATTTTTTAATATTTAGGCCAAGCAGACTGTAGGTACAGTATAGTACCGAATAGTGGCTTTATGGCAATAATTATGTACCTATATAGAGGTATGTGGCAATGAGTTGCGCCAGTATAGACGCCCACCCAAGCACGTGGCAATGAGTTGCGCCAGTATAGACGCAAATACCTAGGCTTTTATATGCAAAGTAGCTTGACGAGCTAGGCACCCATACACCAAATAGAAACAGGGAAAGGAGAGTATATAAGGAACGGGCTTACTTCCAATATCACTACCAACGCCGCCGCGTCGCTGGCGCCGATTCTTCGCAGCTTGAAGGTTTGAGACCCACGCTGACACGACGAATGCAGACAGCGGTCGACTCGGAGACGTAGCATGGAGATCACCAGGAACCTTTGACTTGACTCGGAGACACGCAGCAGAGATCAGGGGTATGAAAGTTCCGAACAATCTTACGATTCGAAATTGAACTATCGATTAGCGCCATCTAACGACCCAGGGCCTCCTAATTTCAAAGCCAGTTTTAATATCATGTTACTAGATGGCAGTAAAACACTAGACGAATATACCAATAACTACATTTAAATTAATAAATATATTAGAAATGGAGAAATATTTGTACGAAATTTAATCCAAGCATAACATTTTAATTTATCCTATTAGAATTAGAACTTAGTTTTTTTTCTAATAGCAACACAAACGATGAACTTCAATAAAAAAATTTATACTTTTCGTCACTACCCGCCTTAGGTACTTTTAGTTTGTTTCGTTGGTGTTTGTTTGTGATTTTCCGTGTATTATGGTAATTTTCCACGACTTGGCGCTATTTAACGGATCCTGAGATTACATCGTATCTGAAACCACCTGGCTTTGAACTTGGACACCGATTACTGCTTTTCCGAACCTACTTTGCGATTTACCTGGACTGCTGATTTTTGCCTTTCGATTAGGACTTAAACCACAAAATGCCCAAGAAATCGCGGTTACATTGCTATTTTGGGTGCAAAAATGATGGTAAGTCTAAATCTTATCCTTCGTTTATTCTGTAAATTTTTTTACTAATTTGTGATTTCGTAATCCCCGGCTTACCACGGGTGTAATTTCTACAAACAATACGAGATAAGACTGGAAGTTAAACAATAATATGAAAATTCTAGTCTCAGAATACAGAACGTATTCTGAGATTCTAGTCAAACCAGGTCTGTGGGTCATCTTAGGGGTTATTTTCAAATCATGCCTCTTATATTTTCCAGGCCCTCTGCACTTATTTCCAAACCCCAACACTGAGTCATTGACAGGTTTGGAAAAATTTAACATTTGGAAAGGTGTACTCCGTGCATCAACACAGGAAAAAGGAAATAGCTACATTTATAACAGTATTAGGTTATGTAACAACCACTTTAAAGAAGGTTACTGTTTACCAAGTAACAGATTAACAAAAAATGCTGTTCCGACTTTATGCCTAGGTAAGTAAATATTATTTCATTTGCATTTCATTGTCTATTATGTTCTTCAAAGGTTCATGTTTTCAGTTACATTTAAAACACATATCATTATTATGTTACAGAGCCACAAGGTCAGTCCACATCTGCACTTTTTATACAACAGCCAACAATACTGGATAGTGATCAACCATCTGCTACTCTGGCTGAACCACGTGGCCAGTCCAGGGAAGAACTAGTGACACATCAGCAAACAAATCTGGAATGTCAACCATCAACATCTGCTGCTAGCAACACATTAGAATATGTCTCTGGTTAGTACCTATATTATTTCTTCGGTTTGGTACCTATTCTTTATTTGCCACCAAATTTAAAAAAAAAGTACAATACTAATTAAAACTGTTTTTATTATTATACCTATTTAACACTTCTGTGCTTGGAGTGGTTCTGAATCACTTCATTTTAATATTACAGAATATATTCAAATAAATGTAACGCTGTTAGGTACAGTCAACAAAAGAGATAAGTATGCAGGATTGTCAGATATAGCTGAAGTTTATTTATTTATTTATTCATAGGAGAACCAACAGCTATAACAGAAGCATAACAATATAGTAACAAACCAATGGATGTTCTCGAATAAAATTAATTTAATTAATAGAAAACAAACAGCTCATATATCAAATTAAATTTCAGTCGACAACATCCATTGGTTTCTTACTAAAGTTCAACTATATCCGACGATCCTGCATACTTATCTCTTTTGTTGACTGTACATAATTCAATCCCTACTAATATTATAAATGCGAAAGCAACTCTGGCTGTTAGTCGTTGCTTTCACACCTAAACCGCTAAAGCAATTCTGATGAAATTTGGTATAGAGATAGATTAGACCTTGGCGAAGGACATAGGCTACTTTTTATCAACATACCACGTGGGCGAAGCCGCTGGCAGAAGGTAGTGATAATAAAATTGGAAATTTTAATTTCAGGTTCCAGGAAACATTTAAAGCTGTTACTTGATTTAGACGATGGAGACGATGAAATAAGATTACTTAACAAACTAACAGAAATGCATGTCATTAAAGAAAAAATACCCAAGATGAAAGTCAAATATGCGGCACAAGTGTTCAGCCAGAGGGTTTCCAGTGCATTGAGATTCCTAGCAAGTAAGTAGATATTTTTATATGCTTATGCTGATGTTAGTAACATCTTGAATTATAATACCTGTATGTAGTATAATGTATATTAGTTTCTAATGTCAAAACCGTTTTAGTGTTAAATATTATACTGATGTTAATAATCACTTGGATAATAATGTGATCTATATCATTTTATAAAGAAAATGACACATAAGTTCACGAATAAGCAAATAAAAAAATATATTCTAACAATAATAACTAGAAAGGTTGTAATTACCATACTTGAAAACTATTTTAATATATAATGAACTAGCTGCGCCCCGCGGTTTCATTCGCGTAAATGTCGATCCCGTGGGAATATCGGGATAAAAAGTAGCCTAAGTATATGTTAATCCAGGGTGTCGGCTACTTCCGTACATAATTTTATCAAAATTGGTCCAGCCGTTTGAGTGTGAAGAAGTTATAAACATAAACACACACACAAACTTTCGCCTTTATAATATTAGTTTTTTTTTTCCACTTTATAGTAACCTTTATAATATTAGAGTGACTTGATTGAAAATTTGAAATGATCAAGTATGACTAATATCAAATATTGTTTTTGTTTCAGGACACAAAGTACTTCCAGAAGAATGCAAGGGGACTGCAGATTTCTTATTAATTTTTGATAAATTATTTGATAGTTTTAATGGTCATTCTTATAAATTAGCAGATAAGCCATACAAGCAATGTGTAAAAAATAACTCTCCTCATTTCCAACTGTGGGATGATTTGATTCCAATTTTAGAATCAATTAAATTTAAATCAGTAGTTAAGAAAAATAGATGTGAATCAATTAAGTATGAATCAATTCCTTCTGTTAAAAATTGGATCCATAACATAAAAACTTTTAAAGAAATGTGGCAATATTTGATTACTAATCATGATGTGAAAAATTTAATAACCCGTAATTTCAATCAAGATCCTTTAGAAAATTTCTTTAGTGGTATAAGAAGTAATGGAATCAGAAATGTTAATCCGACTTGTAATCAATTTTGTAATGCATTTAAAACTTTGATTATTAACAATTTTAACTCGTCGCACTCCCCGCGAGCCAATTGTGAAAATGATAATAATAATTCATTCCAATCAATGGCGAATCTATTAAATAAAAAACAAAATGATTCGGCCAGTAATGATTTTGCATGTGATATAGATTGTTTACTGAAAGTGATGAGTAATATTAAGACTAATGATACATTGGTGTATGCTGAAGCAAAAAAATATGTTACGGGCTATGTGATTAAGAAATGCAAATCAAAGATTTTTAGAAATTGTAAACATTGCATGCGTGATTTATGTAGATTTGAAGTTGATTTGCAATCATTTAATTATGAAATCGATTATACAAAACAATCTTTATTTCATCCAAGTGAAAGATTCATTGATTTAATGACAGATATTTTTTATGTAACTGTTGCATGTTTACGTGATTGCCCTGAATCATTATTTATAAAGAAAAAAATTAAGCTATTACTAAATTGTGCATGTGATTATAATGTTATTTCATGTAAAAAACACAAAGATGATTTGATTGGTTTAATTAATAGTCTTGCAATAAATTTGATTATCCACAGTTGGTGTAAAGGGGTTAATAGAATTTTAGATGGAAAACTTACAAGATTTGATAAGAATGACCAGATAAAACAACAGGCTTTCGAGTATTATGTAAAAAGAAGAAGAAAATAAATTATTAGGAAGTATGTTGAAATTGAAATTTTGCAATAAATTATTAATTTGATCTAATCAGCTACCTAGTTATTTTATTTGAGAAAAAAAGCTGCATAATGGGGAAATTATTAGGTCGAAATGCTAACATGTTATTTACTTATTCTTTTGTTAAGCTCTCTACGATCTACAAATTTCTCCATAATAATAAAAAATAAAATGTATGAATAAAGAGGCAGGCGTATTAGCGCGATCTGCAGGATTTTAGGGGAACTAAAAGCGCCACCTGACGATCCGGGGCCTCAAACAATTTGGCATTTCCTTACATAGAGATGCGCATCTATCTCAGTTTATAAGTGTATAGTCTATGGCAGAGATCACCGACGAACAGCCATCGCCGCCATATTACCGTATTACGGACTCGAGAGGGCCGCAAAAACTCGCCGGTTGACCACGGTCTGAGCTTGAGAAACGGTTCTTCTTTGTTCACGGTCGCCATATGTTGAGGTTTGAAATGAGTCTCTCAACTTTGATTACATACATTTATTGTAATACTAAATGAAACGGCACTTTTAGTTACATTGATGGCGGGCACTCGCGATCGCGACATTAAAGATCGACGTACGTGCGCTAACGCTGTTTCTGGCCGAATGTCGGGCGGGCGCGCTCTTGCGCCGGCGGCAGCCGCGTCGCTCCCCGCGCGTCCCGCTTCTTCCGGGCGCGTTCGTATTACGCGCTTAATTCTATTCAGGCGCGTTCATATATATTATACTTTTAGTATTCACAATAGACCCCTAAGAGAGTCCCCGAGAGTCTTTAATAACTCCACAGAAAAAGTCCGGACCTTTTGAATCTGGTGAATTTCAGGCCAAATAATATATTTTTTTGGAACTTATTGTTTTGGAAAAATTACTCTCAAAGTTTCGATCACGTTTCATGCTGCGTGGTTTCTGGCTCCATTTAGTGGATCCACGTGGTTTCTACGCGATTGATTTGATGAAATAATAAATTAAAATCTTAACAGTATTGCGATTGCCAGTCGCAGTAGCAGCAGCACTTGTCTTGTAGCTGCTTCAAGGTAGAATGGTGCCATTACTCCACCTAGCCAGTCAGATAAATAGAATTTAGGGGTCCTGCGCAGGTTAACAAAGGTTGTACTTCTCCACAATAGCGAAAATTTTATTTGATTACAAATCCTCTGTGAACAAATGGGATTAGTCACTGAAAATGGTGGTCAAAAAAGTTGTATACTTACATCGAATATACACAACTTTTTTTGGCCACTCTCTAGTACCGTATTTCACTATGTGGAAGGAAAAGAAATAATAATATTCCTCAAAATCCAGACGATAAGTTAGTATACCAATTTGTTGCAGTAATAGAAATAAACGATGGATTGTAGCAGGTGGCGTTCTGTAGTTTCTGCCTACCCTCATGCGAAGAAGGCGTGAGTTGATGTGTGTGTGTGTGTGTGTGCATCACTAGCTGTGTCCGATTAGGTTGCCTATCGGCAAAAATAACGATTTTCCATAAAAAGTTCCATCACTTATTTAACCCATTTAGGGCTCAAAATCCTTCGTTAGTTCTCAATTTCGTTAAATATCAGTGCAGTCTTTTGCAAAATTTCTACTTCTAGACATTTACGACTGTCGACTGTAGGTACAGCAGTTTAGGTTGATTGTCGTCAGTAAATGAGTTTTATATGTAGGATTATATTACTTCAAACGAATGAGTCACTAATTAGGATGAAGTTAATAACCAGCTAACCAAACAGTCATCAAACGCACGAGGTGCTGACCGCCCTCTCGGTAGCGATGTTTACTATAACACAATACGTAGCAACTCAATACTCCCGCGTATCAATCACAACAGCATCCTTCAGCTAATCAAACACGTCGTTCAGCACATGTTGACAGCGCGACAGCGACGCTACGGGACTCGGGATACGGGACCCGGGACCCGGGAGCGTAGGGCGGCAGTCGGCGCCCAGCCGCCGCGCAGTCTGCCAGCCCCACGCGCCGCCCGCCCTACGAAACGTGAACATCGGACATTATTACGATAACATACGGAAATGATAACTGAAAAGTTTTTGTGAATAGAAAAATGCTTACGACAATAATTTAAACAAGTGTTCGCGAATTAAGTGAAGCTGGTTTTCAGTGTTTGTTTTATAAAAAACAATAATAACTTTTTGAAAAGTTAATTGTTGAATATTCACGGTTTATTTGTTTGTATTAAAAGTTGAATCTTGTGTGTTTTAGTACAGATTTTGAAAGTGATATAATAAAACATACATATCGTTATGAATTTAGATAATAATTAATTTAGATTAATGCTTGGGAATGTGCATATCGATATAGATTTCTTTGTGAATGATAGTGATAGTGACGGTGAGTTGGAGGCGTTCCTGTGATCTGTAATAAATACAAACATATTTAAAGGTAAGTCCAGTGCATTCATGAATCTTATTTATTAAGACAACAAATGTCATTACACCATCTTTTTATCGAAGTTTTGTTTCAGACGTAATTTTTGTCGGAAATACTGCATCAAATTGTTAGCACTCATTTAACTTTGATAAAGTTCAATTTATTATTTTTGGTATAAGTTGTTATTTACGTATTATATTTTATCATAATTCTGATTAGACAAGTCTTTTTTTACCTACAAAATTGTGTAAGATATCATTTTCGCCGATGAGTTAATTTATTCTGTTAAATAACAATTTTAATTTTCACACCTGATCTCGAACCTCGTCCCGTCCTTGTTAAGGATAAGGAACATTTTGGTACGAGTGGTAAATATGCAATATGCTGCCCTTACAAAGTACAACAATATTAATAATATGAATAAGACCTAAGTTAGAAATAATCTGAGCCAGAACTCTCGAGTAGCCTGTCACATAAGTTCGTCGCTTATAAGTAGGTGCTGGACAGACCAGTGCCTTATTAGGAGTTATTAGTTGGCACAGAATCTATTTAGTCGGTTTCGAGTTATTTCATCACACTTCAATCCTAGTTACTCATAAAATACTAACAAGTCTATAAAAATATACCACTTATCATTTTATAAAACAGACTCATTACTCGCAGATACTGGTAATCTCATACTCACGCTTTACCTCATCCAGCAGCCATACAACTCATCCACACACATCAATAGAGCAATATCTGTCCCCCACGCCACACATCATTCAACATGCGATCTGCGACCGACACTTCAATCACAATAACGCTAAACAAAACAATCACAAGAAGCAGTGCGTGCGCACTGTGCACCGCCACATAAAGGCTAAGTGCCACATTCACAGATATGCTTAACGAACGCTTATCCGCCACTTAAGCGATCGGAGCGAAACGAGCATCACTTATTCATTACTTTTTTGCTCAACTTTGGGAGCCAATTAAGCGAACCGCTCGATACATTAGGAGTTTTATCGCTTCCACGTGATAATTCAATGCTAAGTGAGGATTGTATCTATATTGTTGCGCTCGCGTTGTTCCGAATAATCGAAGAGTGGAATAAATAATGGCGGTGCTAGGATTGTGATAAATCTCGCTTTAATTAAGTCCCGCGTTCACTTTACTTAAGTTATCATTGTACTTGTTGGGCTCGGTTTTTTAGTGATATCGTTAATGAATAAAACATTCAACTTCAAGGTGTCAATTAGACACGGAATATAAATGAGAGGTGTAACAATGTTGGCAGTGCAATACTTACTCGTAAGTAACATACATCGACTGATTTTGTTCGAAGAACAATATGGCACGTTAAAGCAATTAGGTATATAATATTATATTTAAGAGGAAGGTAACTAACGGTAGGGAAGGGAACTTTTGTTAAAAACACATTTCAATTCAGACATTCAAGCCCCAGTTCGATATACCTACCTTTATCAAATCTCGTGACATTTACATCATCAATATTTAGTCGATCCTAAAAATAAATTTAAAAAAAACTTCCCGAAGTGAGTGATGAACGTATAGCATTAAGTAACATGGCTAATTTAGGGCTACGGTTACCTTTCACAGATCACGTCTGTTACTTCTCATTAACATATCTCTTAATTTCACATAACTCCCTTGAGTTCAAAGTCTCATTAATTTTATAAGGGCTTATAAAGTTAGCAATTCAAAAAGGACAATATTAATAAGTTTATTGATCTATCATTTAAAAAATTCTTGTATCTACTTATGTTCTTGCTGGTCTAGACTTTCAACCAAAAAGATCGATCTCCACAATAAGTATATACATCGTCCTGTTAATAACTAACCCAATGACATGAACTATTACTATGTACTCGGTACACAGGACTGCATACCCGTGTACGGATACCGGTATCAATACAAGACAATGATTAGGTATACCGCTTGTATCGATACCTGCATCTCGATAGAGCATGGCCACTATTAACACCACCATTTGGAACTAAGTCGCAACACAAGGGCTATGTTAGCACTTACATGTAATGGGCGAGCTAAGAGCTTAGATCGCATACTTTTTATAGTTATAACATGTACATGTGTCGATGAACCAAACACTCTCTTTAATAACTTAGGTCATTCAGCCCCGTGAGATAGAATAGGTACTTTAAATTTGCCACTCAATGTTCTTTCCGAAGTCTTTACAACATAATGACAAGACATAAGTAACAAACTTAACTTCCTTTACAAATACCTACACAATGCCCAATACATTCGAATGCGCAATAAATAATAGCTCGAAGTTCTGCCAGTTAGCGCATTACTGCGCGGTGCACCGTACGGTATGCCCCTGTAGCCTGTAGCTCTGTGGCCACAAACATAGCACAGAAATAGCTCCGGCTGAACTGCAAGTAATAAACAAACGCAAGTTAAATCTGTCACGCGATGCTGTGTTTACACTGTAGATATAGCGAAGACAGTGGCTGGCGCAAGTAGCTGGCATAGCAGTGTATCCATATCAATGTCTACTCTATAATGGTCAGTCAGTAGACATTGAGTCATTCATCGAGAAATTGTATTGATAAAGCCTTGATTGTTTTATTGTAGGGGAGAGGGGGGCATAATGGGGACGTTAAGGAAAATACACAATAAAATAATCAACGCAATGTATTTATTAATAAAAACCAATCACAACACTTTCGTTACTTATTAAACTGTTATTTGGCATAGAATTTGGTGATGTACATAATCATATGACGTTATAATTTAAATTTTTTGAAACTATAATGAAAACCCCATCGTGCCCCAGGGTAGGGGCAGTATGGGGTACATATTTATTTTGCATCACAGTACAAGCAGATGTGGATTTCTTCTGTATTGTCGCCGTCTACACCAGCACAAGCTGTATGAGCCCACCGTCCACATAGTTGGCAAGCCACCCAACCTTCCGAAGACTTTAAATAAGTGTGGTTTACGTCAAGGCAGTACAAGCACATGGTATCCTCGTCGGTATTCTCTACACCAGAGGGAGCTTTTTATGTCTTCTGTTTCTCAGAGTTCTTCTTTAACTTGGGGTCATTTGGATTAGAACACTTCTTTGTTTTCTTAAGTTATATACGTAACGGGGTACCCCATCGTACCCCGTATCCATGTCCCCGTTATGCCCCAATTCTCACATTATTTAAAATATCAAACCAAATAAAATAAGTGAGGGTTAGAGTATTTTTGTTCAAGACATATCAATAAGTAACTTATCTGCAAAAACAAAATAAATACATAATAGTAGTGACATAAACACTTACCTTTTTATATGCGTTTTCGTAGTCACTCAAAATTACATAAAATTACGTTGAAAATCGTTTTTTGTTTTAAAAATCAAACGCGCGCAGTCTAGTCGCCGGTCACTGTGAGACCAAAGAGAGATACAAAATGGCTACCTATTAGCGAAAACAAAACACATCTAGAGCGTATAGTTTTTTGTAAGTGTGGATGGCCCCGTCGTGACTCGCGTCCCCATTATGCCCCCCTCTCCCCTACTATGTTTTGCTTTGTCCCGACGTCCTTACAGTAGCTGTCCATATCTATGCAAGTAAGTTAATTTAACCGAAGCCCTAATTATGCATGTGTATGTAATAACGCCAATCCTAGAAGATACAAAAGGTAAAATAAAAATAACTTTAATAACCAGGTACCGCGCTACACGAGATGTACTGGTCTAACGGTCATGCCGAGCCAGTTGCTGAAGCCAGTAGCTTCTACGCTTTAAAGGACTGACATAACTATGTGCGAACTGAAAGCAATAAACAAACGCGAGTTAAATCTGTCGCACGGTCGCTTTGCACGCCATGCAGTGTTTATACACGGTGGAGGAAACTGCTGGCGCTTGTTAATATTAATTTTGTTATTGAAATCTGGAACACGTTACGGATAAAATTAGGTCGGCGTAAAATTTATTGTTCCCTCGGCTCACCCTGTCGCATCGCCTCGCCTGCCCGTACTATTACCTTGTTTTCGCTTAGCGTTCTTCCTGACTTTTTTTCATTTTTCACCTAAGGGTCCTAGCGTGATGCTACATAGCCCAAGAAAGAATGCCCTCAAGAATTTAGCTATTGAACCAAAACTATTTTTTCTATCCGACTGGTAGTTCCAGAGATTAGTGCGTTAAAATAAACAAACTCTTCAGCTTTACAATTATTAGTATAGATATGGATAGAGAATTATGTATCTTAATTCAAAGTTAAATTGTTATTGCTCTCATGTACTTACTACAAAAGCTGTTACAGTGTTGACAAGATAAGGGAACAGCAATTTTTACAATATTAAACGACATTGATGATATTTTTCAAAGCAAACTAAAACTCACAAAAGCTAACGTATACTGCAATCAATTGTAATACCGGACCGTGTTTAAAACATACCAAGTGTCGTTGATAATACGTAGTAAATATTACGCATTTCACACAAGAAATACTCTAACGAATAAATCACGCGTACCATGGACCACATTGCATGCACTTGCAAAATAATAACAAATAGTCGAAATCAAACTACATAATTGGTATGGCGAAAGTACATCGACTTCCTTACGAGTTTTACAGTGCTATTTATAACGACTTCGCACGTTTGCTTATTTACTGGCAACAGAACACCATTACGTCCAGTAACAGGTCGAGCTACTCGCCCTATGTGAACGAGGCTCGGCAGTCGCACGTGGCAGCGGTGACCGGATACACATTAACGTTACACAGTCACTTGTTGAGTATTTTAAGAATATTATATTTTGTACAGGCAAAATAAACAATATTTATAATGTATTTGAATCGCATTTCTGAAGGATAAAGATTTTCTTTTAAGAATGTGCCATTAGGTATTTAGAAGATTTTTGTTTTGAATGAAAATAATAAGTTCTTGACGTTCTTGTGGGTATAAAAATAATTTTAAACATTACTGATAAACGAACGGCATCAATCAACTCTGCAAATGGACATTTCTTACTCAAAAATCTCGTTTTGAAGTGAGAAATGTTCAACCTTATTTCCCTAACCGCCGCCATTACTTGTTTCGAAAACCCTCCCGACAACATTCAATCTCAACTTCGTGACCAGCTCGCGCACCCTTCCTTCAGCCGCTGACGAAGCAAATAACGAAACTATTTCACTAAAGGGTGCGGAACTCAAAAATGAAAAGGCACATTCTTGGTTTCCTTACGAAATTTAAATTGTGGGTCCCGTGGACCCCGTGGGCCCCTGCCGGTAGAACCTTCGATATTCTATTAAGATAAGGGCTGAAACGACGTCGTTTTATTATTGTGACTCGCGCCATATTTTCGTCATGCTGAAAATCTGTCAACTTGAGATATGGCGGTTTGGGCTTAGGAAGACTTAGACACGGCGCGGCGGCGCGGCGCCGCGCTGTGGGTACAACCTATAATTTTTAAATAAATTTATAGAATTCTTGTAAGGAAAACCCGTAAAATTCAGTAAAATATACCTATATAATTCAGTAGAATTAAAGTGACCGCTGTAGACGTTGAAGACGTACATCCGTAGAAGTTACCAACCTTCTGGCATAAACTGTTTGTACTCATGTGTATTTTTCCTCCTTCTTATTGCCCATAAGGTACTTATTTATTTATATTGCTTAACACGAGCACATTCATCTCCTAGACAATATTTATTTATTAAAACTTTATGCACAAGTAAAAAATACTGTACAAAGGCGGACTAATGCCTAAGGCATTTTCTACCAGTCAACCTTAGGATGATGCAGAGACAAAACATGGCAGGTGCAACATACAGGATAACTAGCTAGGAAATGACTATAAAATACAAGAATATATACATAGATACATACATACATACATATAAACCAAATGAACTCTCAGGGGAAAAATGATCGGTAGAGGAGAAAACGAATCCAGCAAATCAGCGCTGAGATATTACGGCCAACTATACTATACTACAACCAACTATACTATATTGTTATTATTATAAATGTAAAATTTCACCTCTAATAATACTAAAGATTAATACACAAAACAAGTATCCCACTCTCGGCACCTCTACGCTTTCTGAGTCTGTCTCACGTCCCCTCAAGAAGGCACGCGAAAATATGAATATTATTCAAAGTGATTTGTCATAAATTGAACAGCGGCACCTCAACGGCACTTCACGGGCTGCAGGGCTCCGGGGCTCCCGGGCCCGAGTGCCATCGTTATGTTTAGACAAACAACTTGACACTCGGTGGCACTTGGGCATACACTGGCATTTTTATCAATTCTTTTTGAATAAGATAATTAGGTATTTTATTTAGGTCTCGTATTATGTTCAGCAAGTTTGAAGATGCTTCGAACGTTTCTTAAGCTTTTTACAAATCGCTAAATCAATGTTTTCAGGCAAATTTTGATATTTTCAGGCAACTATCTGTAATTTGGTTCTTCTATTCTTATGTATAAACACACAACTACAAGTATAGCGAACATAGTGAGAGACACTTGTGTCTCTATCGCACACACACAGTCTTATAACTGCTTGCAGTTTTATTTAAAGCAATATTATAACTTTGATTTTTATGGAAACCTTACAATTTCACTGCACTATACGTAACCATTGATTTATTATTGTGCCGTTACTATCAGCCAATTAATATCGCCTCCCTCCCGACACTGACTCACGACGCACCTATTACCGCCAGCTGCATCGCCTCCCGATTACTTCGCCATTCGGCTCGATCACCGGCTAATCACCGGCCGGTTACCGCGCCATCCTTAATCACCACTCTGTTAATATTTGCGCTCAGTGGATGCGCTAAGACTTGCGCACTCGTTTACTTAATACCGGAGCGAACAAGTGCATTAAGTGGAGCAATCAGTTCCGACATTCCGCAGTAAATCCGAATTGAAGAGTTCGTTTGATTGTGAAATTGTATGGTAGGATTGCTCCAGGAATTATTGATACTTTGAATGACTGGCTAGTCTACGACGGCTGACTGTCCAATAGTATAGATGGTATCTAAGTAAGTATATAATATTCAAAGTCCTGACTGACTGGTATATCAACGCACAGCTTAAACCGCTGGTTCTAGAGACATGAAATTTGGAGCGTGTGTTCTTTGTGAAGATTAGGTAGATATCCACTAAGAAAGGGTGGAGGGTGAATGGGGGGAGGGTGAAATTTCACGCGGACGAAATCGCGGGCAGAAGCTAGTAGTTTTATAAAAAGATTTAATGAATTAACGAAGGAGATCAATAGTATTTTGCTTTAGTGTCCTAGTTGGCATCTACTTGAGTATTCCGTGCCGATAAGTAGATACAAAATATGACGCCTAATAAATATGCAGTGACCAGTTTGCATATTTTCATAAAATGCTTTATTAAACATGTAAAAATATTCCCAAAAGACAAACTTATTCTTATTCAGAGCCGAAACGCGCCGAAAATTAAACCTGTTTTAATAAATCCAATTAATATTTTTCCTTGTTTCAGGTAAGGACATCCCTAATTAATTCCGGAGTCAACACTGCGCGCGCGTAATTTATGCGCGGACATGTGTCGTCCCGGCCCGGGACTCGGGACGCGGGATGCGGGATCGTGCGGAGGGTTAACAACGGCGTTTCCGATAGATTTGTAAGTTTTTATTTTGCAGTTTTGCATTTGTTTTGTACGCAGTGAACATTGCGTTGCTTTCAGCGTGTAACAAAATACTTACAGAACACTACGAAGTGCCCAGCCTTCAAGGACATTCCCTAAAGTTATGGGAAAATTTATCAAAGAAGAAGCCTTTGAAGCAATTACCTATTGTCTAACCGAGTAGTAACAGCATTGAATAGACTCCCAGAAAACGGCTCCCACACTGAACTGCTTCTAGAATCGAGTATCTCCAAATGATCTCCAAGCTATTTGATATACACGCATCAGCTAATTGGCTGCTAGTGTGTCTACCAAATAATAATAAACATATACCTATCTTGTTTTTTTAGGGTTTACCTAAATACACTTAATAACTAGCTATTTATTAAGTGTATTTTAAAAGACTAGGTAGGCAAATTTTCTTCTCTTTTTTGTAAATTGCAGCAGTTAAGCATAAACAATTACGTTTTATAGCAAAGAAGATATACAAAATAACTTAAACATCCATGTTTTACACGGGTCCACAGTTAGAGCAGTTAGGAGAGGTCGTGAGTAGATTTAGATAAATAGTAAACGTTGCTACCCGCGAGTACTTACCGCGTCTTTAATACGAGGATCGTGCCCACGCGCAGTTATGCTAAAATTAAACTAAAGCCAGAAATAAGGAATGATCCAGAACTCGACGGTTTTCCAACAAGCTGAGGCTGCACGCTTTATCAGGATAGGAAATAGTCTAATGACTGCACGTGGCGGTCAACTGCACGTTGGAACTGTAAGGTACTAACGCTACAGAAAAGCAAACGTTAAATTTATTTCAACGACATAGGCGTTTTGTCTATAGAGGACTTCGGAAATCTCCCCGCAGGGGCAAAGTTTGATTAAGAATTTTATTCTTAAGGTCGAAGTCGAGGGAAATAGCTATCGTAAAAGAGACAGGCCTCAGCAGACATGTAAACAAAAGCAGTTTGATAGGAAAACCAGAAATTGTAATCAAAGAATCTATGAGATGATGTATGCTTTGTGATATCGTCGAAGATAGTTCAACACCGTGTATCTAAATCTATATCCGGTAAAAACGCGTCGCTGAATCGTAATGAAAGTAGACAAATTGAGATTTGGCGACGTGCGCTCCTGATACTGATGCGGAGTGCATCAGTTGAATAAAAAAAAAAAAACGAAAGCAACCAATAGAAACATATTTTACTTATTATGAAATGTTTATGTCCCATGCGTTTCATTGCTAATTTCTTGCGGGTTACAGGCACTATTCTTTTTATTAAACGCAAATTACGAGCATATAAAATTACACCACACACTCGAAAGCCAATCAAAATCCAATTTGAAATAAACTTATTGCAAAGTTTTTATTACTTTTTTAATTAAACCAATTATTTGTGTTTGCACACTATAATAATACTTTTAAAATGATGGCACGCCGAGGTATATTTTATTGTATAACCACTGACCACGTGACCACGTCTACGTAATCTATACTAATATTATAAAGAGGTAAAGTTTGTAAGTTTGTAAGTTTGTATGTTTGTAAGTTTGTAAGTTTGTATGTAGGGGGTAATCTCTGGAACTACCAGTCGGATTTGAAAAATTCTTCTTGCATTTGATAGCCCAATTCTTGAGGAAGGCTATAGGCTATGTAACATCACGCTATGACCTTTAGGAGCCGAGCAAAAAGAAAAAAAGAACGTTAGGTGATAGCGCGGGCGGGTGATGCGATACGACGGGGTGGCTCGGGGGAAACAAGAAGTTTCACGCGAACGAAGTCGCGGGCTGAAGCTAGTAACCAATAAAATCACAATTACAAAAGTTTTAACAATAAAAAAAAGATCAGCTGTCGTAAAAATGTTTTGTGCCTGTTATTGAACGTTCATATTATTTTAGAATTATGTAAAGCTATGTATGGAAGTATATTCTCATATCGTATGTTTATGTTTGAACTAGCTGCTGCCCGCGACTTCGTCCACGTGAAATGTCTTGTTCCCCGGCCCACCCCGTCGCATCGCATCGCCCGCGCTGTTACTTCCATTTCGCTTAGAGTTCTTTCCGACTTTTTATCTATTTTCTCGGCTCCTAAGGGTCCTAGCGTGATGTTAAATAGCATGTAGCTTTCGTCAAGAATTGCGTTCGTGTATACGCAACCGCGTTCAAATAAAGTCTTCAGCTTTATTATTATTATTAGTAAATAAATTAGAGAATTGTTTTTGATTTTATGTATTTTGTTTTCCCTTCTTCTACTCTTAAATACGTTGCCTTCATCTCCATTTATGTACTCTCCTATGGAAGATATGCTGGAATAGATTTCTTTACAAATAAGCGTCACCTTTGTACGTGATTTTCAGTTCCTTTCTTCTCGTCTGTTTTATGAATAAATAAATTAATAAATACCGTCACCCAACATAGGCACTATGCTGGGTGACACCACATTCAGGCTCGTTACATGTTTGCGTCTGGGCGCTCCTTGCGGAGCTCCACATCGCTGTCAATGCGGTGAAGCAGTCGACTGCCTCGGACACCATGGCCTATACTGCAGCAAGAGCGCTGGTCGGATGGCACGGCACGCCAGCATTAACGACATCATCCGTCGGGCTCTTGTCACCGCCGGAGTGCCAGCTGTTTTAGAACCCAATGGCTTGGCACGTGACGATGGGAAGAGGCCAGATGGAATGACCAGAATGCCTTGGAAGTTGGGTAGGCCTTTGGTGTGGGATGCAACCTGTGTCGACACCCTCGCGCCATCCCATCTTCCTAGCACGGCGGGCGGTGCTGGGGCGGCTGCTGCAGGAGCAGAAAACCTCAAACGGCGCAAATATAACAACCTTATTGGGAGCTATATGTTTGAGCCGTTTGGGGTTGAAACTCTAGGGCCTTGGGGTCCGAGTGCTCATCGCATATTTCGCGATATCGCCAAGCGTTTGGTTGACTCTTCGCGTGACCAGAGGGCTGGCCTATTTTTAGCCCAAAGAATAAGCATTGCCATCCAACGTGGCAATGCTGCCAGCCTTTTGGGCACTTATCCCATTGACAGCGATGCGGACGAATTTTTTGATGCCCAATGAACTCCTGTCTTTTTTTTGTTATTATTATTTGTATATAGTATATATATATTTTAGTTTGTGTGTACATATGTAAATAAATAAATACAGTCAGGGAATGTGAATGATAATTAAAAAAAAAACTTTAGTCACAATCCACCCTCACCTAAACAGACGACCGAAGGTATCTTGACGTCTAGAAAAACGAGTTTGTTGCCAAAAATATGGAACGCGCAGTACATTACCACAGGTTGAGTACCTTTTTTTTTATTTATTTATCATTTATACGAAATAATACAGGATTATTCATATTAAATAGCAACCAAAAACCACTAAGGTTTAAATTTGTGCTATCATGAGTCTATCTCAATATCGAACTATTCAGTGAATACCTACCTGTCCTTAATTCCGCAAAATATATAATATGTATTTCACCTCCCACCGTAAATGCCAACGCAGTTCGTGTGCACGCTCGTGGCCGACATGTAAATACCGTAACTAAGTTGAAGTTCTACTAACTGCGTGAAACTTGGTACTAGTACGTGAAACAACAGTACCTACTGCAACAGCGGGACAACAGTACAAGTTGTGTTGTCCCGTTTGAGCCGACCTCTTAAAATTTGTGCCAAAATGTACACGGATACACAAAGACTATATTATATTAGTTATATATTAGTGTAAACTTGTAAAATGCAAGTTGTTTGCAGTGGCGCGGCGGGTTGAGAATGTTGAGATAGAAGATTGGTCAAGCGGCCCGCGTCCGCGGTGGTAGGGTTCATTAAATTTTAGAAAAGGTGTTTTCGGTTTTAGTTTTCTTAAATTAATTTTAGGGAGATAATATTTTTTCGTGATATTTAGCCGACTATTCATCTACGAAAATTCAGTATCATGCATTGTGGACCCTACAATTACTTATTCGCGGATTGTATTCGTTCCCGTGGGTTATAATAAGAGACGAGGACTACGGGATCATTTTGATGGACTGCATTCACCGAGACAATGTCATTAATAAATTAATTCTGTACTAACAGTAATTCCTAAAAGTGTAAGAGTTACACTGTCTCGTAAGTAATGCACAATTCTGAAAGTGACTTTTGCAATGATGATGAGATAATAGGTAGGTACCTACTGAAATGAAAAGTGGCAGTTTTCCACTTCAGGCTTCCCTAAAGATTTATTACTTAGGCCGTTATTATTATAATCTAAAGTAAGACCAATAAAACAATCGAATTTCATTAATTCTGAGCGTGACGCGTGCCGATTAGGGTGTGCGCACACTGCAGTCGTACTAAGAAAATATTCAGCGAAAATTAATCGCCATTTCGAATTCCATTGCACATTTAGTTGCATTTCCATCTTTTGGTGAAATAGTAATACCGCAATGGATTCTAAATGAGGGAAAACATGTGTGTAATAGATTTTGGGTGAAGGGTTGCGAAGGGGAGAGAGGGACACGAGACACCGATGTTTAATGTTTATGCGTTTTGTCGCCG
The DNA here is from genome assembly GCA_945859645.1 of Amphipoea oculea. Taxonomy (NCBI): domain Eukaryota; kingdom Metazoa; phylum Arthropoda; class Insecta; order Lepidoptera; family Noctuidae; genus Amphipoea; species Amphipoea oculea. The sequence goes on along the minus strand of OX243878.1, from coordinate 21,510,141 downwards.
CGAGGGGGCGCCATGAGAAAGTGTGTGTACGAAAAGCACAGAGAATAATTTAAAATATTCTGTTAGTCCACATTGTATGGGACTCAATTTGTTGAAGTTGATTTGATCAGTCGTAGTGGTTTTTTGGGGTTGTCAATAAACAACCTTATTGGTACACATTATGCAATAAAATCGTTAATTGTAGTAGTATACTCCTTGTATTAAATTGTGTGTGTTTGCTGAAAAAATAAACTACCCATCCTTCCAATACCTTTGTTTACAAACATGTACTATCAAGTAAAACTGCCAATCCATGTAAAGCACATTACTGCATACATCGCCACAAGGTCACCGCCCGCCCCACACCTCACTCCTCCTCCCCCACTACGACGACAAATGAATGAACGAGGGGTGCGCCGGACACACGGGGTTGATTCTAATAACCGCGACTTGCTAAAGTTGATACTTGAGCAAAAAGTGACGGGAGACGGAAAGCGAATAAATAACTGACATACTGTAAAAAAATTATAATAAAACTCAACTGGCATATTAAGCTTTTAAATAAAGGCCGTAAAAGACTCTTCAAATGATTAATAATCAAGTTACCTAACTTCGATGATTATTTTAGATTTGTCTGTAGCAAAATTGCTTAATAGTTTAGGTAAATAATATGTCTTGAGTTAATAATAGTATTGTATTTGTGATTTCTCTAAAAACCATTTATTGAAATTTTGATTAAATTAGCAATAAATTTAACATTTATTGCCATCATAAATTAATCCGTAATGGACTGCAGCCACCGATTAACAACCCATAACAAACTCAATATTTACGACTGCCTTTATACCTACTCTTATCTCAATTTCAAAGCCTGCGACATTGAATGTGAAATGAAAAGAAACACACCTTGTGTTTTCTAGCAAGGATCAAGTGTGTTAGCGCGGATAGATATTTTACGATCGCGCCCCGAGTGCACGCAGCAAGGTTAGGTTAGTTCACAACGTGGCCGCACAGCCGCGCCACCTCCCGCCGTTCAAATTCAAAATTACAGACGTTCTTTATTTTGAACATATAAAATTAAATAAAATTACTCGACAATGGTATTTTAGTGACCAGTGCAGTGTGTGAGTGTCTTTAAAAATGAAAATCTAGTGTTGTGATAATTTTCGTCCATGTTTTGGCTATATTTGTTGTTGGTGAAGTAATGTTTGTAATTAGAAATATGCAAATATGATTCGCTCGGGTCGAACAAAAACAAAATTACAGTAAAACAAAGAAACCATTGTTATTACACGAAATTCAACTTGTTGATCATCGATTTTCCTTCAAATTTTCACATGTTTTCCTTAATTATTTGCATTGAATCTATTCATAAATAATATTTGTTGAAGTTGGTATGTACAAAGTGCAAGTGTTTACAAACAGCGATGCATCGATTTCACATAAAGTGGCACCCAACATAAGGCGGGCGCCAGAGGGGAGCGGGCGCGGGGGCGGGGACGGGGGTGGACGCAACTGTCAAAATGCAGTCATTCCCCTCGTGGAAATGCACCATGAAAAGTTTATTGACTTCAACACTAAAACAGCATTGTATTTTGATAATAGTTTTGCAGTTGCTATTAATTTTCATTTTACTACCGAAAACTCATTGTTTGATTCTTTTTTATTCTTTTGCAAAGCACTCTTTGTTTTGAAGAATAAATTTCTTATAACACTTATACAAAAGTTTCCAACGAATAGAATAGAATGTATCATAACAATTTTACACCTGCACATTCCAATTAGAATCTATCATCCCGTTCTACATTCATCTCCGTTTCAAAGTGCATGCAGTATCTTTTGTCCCTACTTTAGTATTTTACACAAATCTCCCTGCGGAGTGTGCCTTCCTATACTGAAGTCCCGCTGCCACGCTGAGCCCAGCCTTACGTCCACACACCGGCACGCAGCAGCGTCGCGGTGTGAACGCGCTGCTCGCGCCTGTGTGAGTTAGGACTTTACTATGAGTCACGCTGCGGCTCGCTGCTACTTCGCGAACGTTAGGCGCCGAAAATTCTGGACGGACTATATTGTATTGCATACTATATCTTACTACGAATTTTTGGCAGTAGTTCAAGATGCGTAGCTACTCTGTGTAGTTTTTGTTTTATCATGTAGGTATTTGAATAATTGCTAGTACTGGTTCGTACGTGTATGTTAAATTACAATAAAATAACCTAAAACTAGATAGGATTATTCCACTTTGCCCCACCGGCCGCCCCACTGTGCCATTCCTTCAAATGTGATGCATAATTGTGTAAGTAATCAATAATATGCAAGTTTACGTTTCTTTCAATTTCTTGCTATTTATTATATATTTAATAGTCTTAATCCTGAATTTACAAGAATGCATTGCATTAAATATTAAAATTGCAACAGTCGTAAAAAGTATGCGAATGTGTTTATTTTAATTTCGCCTACTTGTACCAAAACAGCAGACTTGTCTAAATGGGGAAATCATCCCCTCCGTTGAACGTGCAAATTAACTTCCACCATAAGGTTGTTAAAATAAGGTTGTAATTTGATTGGTAAGCGTTTTGTTTTGATTCGGCTCGCGATAATGAAGTGAAATGTGGAAAAGTGCAGCTAAACACAGGAGATATACCTTTGTATATCATATGAGAGGGGTTAATGGAAGAGTTTGCTTTGAAAGGCTCTGGGTTCCGTTGCCCGGTTGTTGAAATGGTTTTTTTTGCATGGCTGAATGTACGATAATTTGTTGTTTTAACACGTTAGTTTTATATTTTTCTATATTGAATTACCATAAGCATATTTTATTTTATACATGTAAATCAAAAAGTGCTTTATTTTCAATTTTGCGGATGAAACAGTATTATTCAAATGATAGGTTCCCCTGCCCAACGGGCATCATTATTATACAATTTGATAGTTTGCAATAACTCTATAATTATAATGTCCACACCCCGTACTTACAATAATTTATATGATCAATATGTACGTACTACATACATACATTCAAGCGCACCTCGTATGTTTACTACGCACCCCGCAAGTTCAGCGATGCACCCTTTTCCATTAGAATAGTTTAGTGATCAACATAGATGGGGATGGAGCGGGTGTACAATGGCTGATTAAAAAATTATCAAGAAAAAAAAAGAAATTCGATGTGGGTCACGGTCAGTAAAAATGTCGTAGCTCGTAGCCCGTAGCGCTACGGCGTAGCTCGGTATTCCCTCTGATCTCTACGACCGCTACGGTCTACATATTTTCGGGAATTTTCTCAACAAACGGTTTTTGTTGGACATTATACTTATTTGAAACACGTCTGCTATAAAATTCCTTACATTATAAACTTTCAGCTTTCAAAAGACACTTTACTGAAACTGCTGTACATTTTCCGAGCGGCTTCATAGAAACAGTTCTCCGACTCATAATACAGTAGCGTTGGTTAATTCTTCCCTCCCTGAGTGAGAGGGAATGCTCCCTTTATTGTGAATGGTGATTTATAACTGCAGGGCCCATGGTCTACTGTTAGCAGTGAGTGACAGAACGAATGTGGGATACACGTAGTATTGTGTAAGATAATTAGGTCTGTTGGCAGTAATTAGCGAGTTATGGTTGTCTGTTTAATGGGTTTTGTTTTGTTGTAAGTGTTTTCTGGGACCAAACCGCGCATATTGTATTCATAGTGATCGTCTCTCGTTTGCCTCTGTAGTGACAGTGCTCAGTGACGCAACGCAGGTTCGACTCCCGCCCGTGTTATTTATATTTATATGGCTTGCGTATGGTGTTAATTATACGTTCCGTAATTTATACATTATGTGTCACGTTTAGGTGGTACACCCAGCGTGAGCTAACGATATTCTTGTAGATTCAATTATCCGCTTATCTAAAATCTTAAACCTTAACTATAGATGTTTTACATGCAATGCAGTGTAGGTATGTTCTAAACAATTTACCAATGACCTAATGTAAACACACAAACACAACGCAATGCTGTTTATACATAGATTAGATACGTATCTAATCGCCTAAAGCACCTACAAATCAATTGGTGAAGGCAGGCGTAATCACTCTAATCTTAATATGTACTGTTTATCCCCCATCCCCCATGCACCCCCACCGCCCACTGCAGTGGATGGGGGATGGGGGATGGGGCGGCCCCCGATGCATTGTGATAACTTTAATCAGAGCAAATGTATTGAAAGATTACCGCGGCGTGCGGGGGACACTTGATTGAAATAGTTTGGCAATCAATTGTATTGGCGTCGGTGGGCGCGCGGGCGCGCGGGCGGTCGCGACTGATGATGCGGGGTACCTACTGGTGCCTCGTTTATGTCTGTTTGAATGCAGTTTTTATTAAATGTATTTGACTATAGAACTAGACTGTTGTCTTGTTCCCTTTAAGCAAAAACTTCTATAGTTACCTTCTGACTCTCTTTAAACGGTGCTAATTTAAATTTTTGGAAAATTGCTTAACCAGTGATTTAAACTAGTACTGGATGTAATATGGGCATTCGTTCTCACTCTGATCTCCTCATTTATCTCATACCAAGTAAACCGAAACAAAGTGCCTTAACAGCTTTACATTTAATTCGTAATCTGTATAATCAGCTAATTCCACTCCCTCGTACAAGGTTATTAATAGCTTTATGTCCCAGTAAGACGTGTGCGTCGCTAAACATTACGGAGACGTCACGTGTAGCGTGCCATCACTACCCATGTGGTACCGTCGCACACTCGACACACGGTGGTGCACGGTATTCCCGGTAAGGTTGACAAACACAAATTAACTAGGTGTGCAAAATAGACGATGGTCGGTTTATGACGGTTCCTTGTAACTAGAGAATGACCGAAGTCTGAGTTCGGTGGGAGGGTCCCTTTTTCAGTAGTAGGCTTTACCTTAACAGACATGAGGACCTGACACGCAGACTTAATTTGTACTTTTTGAAAATTGGTGTACCACTACCAATCTTCGTTTATTCACGACTTTCTAACCCCTTACTGGTGTCTTTTTCCTAGGCAAGTACCTTTAGTATGAATTGGTCTTTTAAGAGGAACCGAGACCACCCCTATGTGCTGATGATGATCACCGGGGTGGTTTTAGTGAGGTAAAAATTCCATACTTCCCGACCACCCCGGAGGTCGGGTGCCTTTTGAAGGTTTCACCCCGAAAATAAAAAATAAAAGGTACCTTTTACGTATACAGCGCGGGACTTGTAGGCATTGCGATCCCTGCACTAGAATCTAGCAGCATAGTCTATCTACCTAAATTCAAATACCTAATGATTCCCCCAGTATGCAACCACACGTCAGTACAGGGCGGTCTGTCACTGGCGCGGGCTGGAGGCCGCCGGGCCGGTGCACACAGGGCGATGTTTGCAAATTCATCAGTTATAAATGTTAACGCCCGCGGCGCTGAGGGGTCGGCAGCGACGGTACTTACACACGTAAACTGTTATGGCTATTGTTGTGCGACGGTTGGGACTGCGCATTTCAGTTTCAGGGTTGCTCAGTTTAGTTGGGATTTTGAGTTTTAGTGTCAACTGTTTCTCTTATTTCCCCTTTCATCGGGGTCTTCTTCTTCACGCCTATGGTTATGATAAACACCTACAATTTATAGTAAATCTTATTCTATTTGAATTTTCTGTAGGTACTATAGAATCAATTACAGTAATAAACTCCCGTAGAGTTTCGATCCGGGTCTAATAGGTGTATCCCTTCCCAGAAACATAGGCACTCACAGATACAACCTAGCAGTAGGCGTAACCAGCGTTTTATGTGACAAGACAGGATTAAGTATAGGCAAATACACTATATTGTGCTTCCACCTTGATTATTCTTGCAATGCAATGAATATCATCCCCACAGATCATACCTTTATTACGAAGATTGTAAATCTCAGCGGCGCGCGACGTAGCAATAATAATAACTCCGATGGCAATAGTTTCCTTCACCCCACCTTTATGAAGACTCATCCAAGAATTTCATTCGCTGCACAGTATGACGTCACAGACATAAGTGTCGCTATGAATTTTCTATACACTCCTGCCGGCTCCCTACCACAAGGGCTTGAAGATTTATTACCTCACTTATACTAGTGCTCCTTATTAAACGCTTACTCCACTCTTCCGATCCTCATGCGTTGTCCCTTTCTAATCGTAAAGCGTGTGAGAGGGATGTAAGCCGATTCGAATTATATTTCAAGAATAAGATTTGAAAAGGGAAGTTTAATAACAATGTTTTGAAGGGCGGTCGTGATTCTGAATCTTTACATCTATTTTGAAACATATCTTGCAAAGCATAGAATATGTTTTCCCATGAGAAGTGGTGATATTCCATTGTTGACTTAGGAAAACTCTTTACCTGTATAAGTAAACCTTATTCTCTTGAATTTAAGGACTTTTCTAGAGTAAAAACCATTGTTTATATTGTTTGCAAGGTTCATGTGAAGTCTCTTTGATCCTTATGGTATGGTTACAAAGGATATTTTCGTAGATCCAAGTGGTAGTTTTCAGGGCTGTAAACTACTTGGAGCTATTATCAATCATTGTTTGTGAATCTAATAAGACTTGAGGATTTGAAGGATGAATATATGGAGTGGTGGCGAAAGTTTAGGAATTTCATATATTAGGTGGTTATTTTACCATAGATCAACATAATTATGATGAGGATGATTGAGACAGCGAAAACCAGTAGGCAGATTAGGATAGGTTAGGTTTTTATTGTTTTCATTTCGAGTTGCATGTCGGCAGAGACAAAAACTTAGTAAGTTTACGTAAATCAGATGAAATGACCAAAGATCAGCAAATTCAAAACAGAATGAACATTTACAAAACTTTTAAAACGTGAACTTTTATGTGAAGTGTTTATAAGTCAAAGTGTTAGTGAATAGGCAGTAAGCCCCCGCAACGATGACGGAACATTGGTCGTGGCTGACGGGCTCGCCAGCGGCTGAGTACACCTATAGTCCGCCGACGAGACCTAGTCGGCCACCGCAGAGGCCGCTAGTCAAGCTCGCCACCAGCGCGCATCTGCACACGATAGCCAGGTAAGTGATGATGACGACACAGCTTGCTGGCAAGCTCAGTGATGATAATGGATCACTTTTTTTTTAATTCTCACTCCTTTTCTAAATATTATTATTTTATTATTGCAATATTTGTTTGCGAAGTTTATATTCCACGTAAAAGAAGAGATTGTCGAACATTTATTAGACCTTTAGAGAATCATATATGAATGGTTTTAGTGTCCATATCATATAAGTAGGTCTAAACGGAGAGGACCTGAGTATGTACCTTATATACGTTCTGTGGACGGGACCCTCGTATAATAAATCGTAACGGTTGACAAAATTACATAAAAACCCGGTCAAGGTAAACAAGTAGCAAGCTACTACTTATCTTGTCAACAACTTATGAGCTGTGTTGCCTGCCACGAGTTATTTTACTAGCATTTATAAAACTCTTGGAGAACATTTTCTACCAGAAACACACAAATTCAGTCATATTAATTTCGAAATAAGGGTTCCTAATGTGCTGTCTGAACACACAAATGGAGTGTTTGTCGTGAATGTAGACTCGGCGTTATAAAGTCATTGTTTCCTTACATTTGGTATTCAACGCGCTGTTTTCTTGAAAAATGGTGAATTCCCCATGGAATCCATTACTTCCAGGAACCAATTTATCTTTGCCTACATTGAAATATGATGCAAACAAAAAGCAACCGTATGTCTTTGGGAAAAGAAAAACTTTGCTTTACAAGAGTTTTCAGGAACGCTAAGTTACTTTGTCAAAGTTGACTTCTGTTTTGACTCTTACAAAAACTCTTTTCACTCTCTTTTTAACACGTATTCTGTTGGAAAAAGATGAATTTTTCCTTGTCACGTCTGCATAGAGAATTTACTAATGGTGTTTTAAAACAAAGTTTTCCTTGCACCTCGCGCGGCCACTTTGGCAAAGATTGAGTGTATTTTGAGGTGCAAAAGATAAGTTGGTCGCAGTGCAGACTGTACAGACAGCTTGATGGATTGTTGCAGTACCTCTGAGGATATCATTAAACTTGATGTATGGACACATACATTGTGTATTAAGAAGGAATATTGGCAAATATTTCAACAGTAGGTAATGTATAGGTACTACTTATGCCTACATACGCGAACCTACTCCCAATCTTAGTTATTTATTATTTTAGCTTATTAGTTGTACAGCTAAACAGAACTAAAGGCATTCTATATTCCATTAAAAATTAAGTTCGAAATTTTTATTCTTACACTTTATCTTTGTATCTCATTTCATTCATTTTCTCTACACGGGAAAAAAATTCCACACTTTCTGCTGGTTACAAATCCTGTGTTTTGTTATTGCATTCAAGCTGGCGGACTTCGGCAAACATTCGCTTTTCGCCAGCTGCTGCATCCAATTTAGAGACGTGAACGAAATACATCTCATTTTCAACTGTCGGGGAATGTTGCATGGTTAAATTTTATGCGGAAAAGTCCTCGAAGTGAACAAAACATGCGCCATATACTTGTAAGTTATACATATAGGAAAGTAAAAAATTGACAAGTTGTAATTTAAAATTCGGAATTCAGCGTACGTTCAAAAAGAAAATCTCTCTCGATTTTATTGCCGAATCAATATTTTCCCTTTGTCGTTGGTTCGACACCTGAGCCTTTTATTGTAAAATTATAAAACCACACACGGCACAACTTTATTTGATGGAAAAAACATAAAAATTTACATATAGAACAGGCCGCGGATTTTCGCGGGAAATATTTATTTCTCCCCTGGCAACACTACGTGAGGCGAATGGGGAGTGATCGCGAAGCTGGCAACATCGACTATTACTCATTGTGGGCTCCCCCTTTAGTTTATAGGCTGTATACTGTGATTGTTTTGTGTCTTTGTGGGTAAAGAAAACAACATTCTGTGTTTACTTATTTATTTTTCTTAACGGAAATGTTACTTATACTTACAAGTGGTTTTAAGAACCAGATGTATCCCTTTGAACCCACTAAGCGTACTGGAAAGTTTCTTTATGGTCCACAAGATCCCTTTTCCATACTTAATGAAAATACAACACAAGCACGCGCTGATTGACAGGTTGATAACTAATGAATGACTAACAACGTTCCTTTTGCTTCAGTCAAAACTTACAACATCCATTTCTTTACCAAATTACCATAAAATCAGACAGAACTATGAAAAATCACATTTCTACCCTGTACAATTCTAACATCATTAGTAGAAAAACACGAACGTATGGTATCACAACGGTAAATACCTTCCATTTTTCTTGTTTCCCTCCAAAAAACCTGTCAAAGTATTCTCATTACTGTTGACAGATCGCTATAGCCTGCTTACCCTGTCACGTATGATGGATGGGGAAACTTCACGGTGAATAGTTCTGTCTTCAGGGAAATTAGCGGTTCTAATGATAGTTGTGAAATAACACAGTTTAGCGCTATTAGTGAAGTAAGTTAATGACGTAGATGTGCGAATATGTTTGGACGGTTCCATCGAGTCATTATGTGCTTCGTTTTTTTTTATTTAGAAAAGTAATTGATATTTTGCGAGCCAATATTCTATGAAAAGTAGGTGGGACAATGGAGGCAAATCACCGAACGAATGCATGAACTGAAGTTCGTCAAAAAACCTTCCAGACAAAACCTTCGGATAACGAACGCCATAAACCGAATTTTCCTTATAATTACAATTTTCCTTCAAATGTTCCCATTATCAAACAATTGTTTTACCAAAGTCAGAAAAATCCCTGAATTTATAGAATGAATAGGTAGACGACTTTGACCGCACTCTTCACTGTTTAAAATCCGTCATTACTAACCCAGTTCAATTGCACCATGAGCTCCGTTCCTCTGGTTACTACGAGCATATCCAGACATCATCTTGCATGAATTCTTGTTACGTTCCTCAGGTTGCCATTCTATCTGACGAGAGCATGCACAAACCCTGTCTAGTATACACATACATAACTTTGCTAACGTTAAGCCTCTATACATAAGCAAACTGAAGTACTGTGCATCAATAATGTAGAAGAGTTAATAAAGGCTATATTGTAAAGGTTTTGCAGACTAACATTGTAAGAAAGTGATGATGATTTATTTATTTATTTATTTATAGTTAATTAAAACGGCACAGGTCCAATTACATTAATTAACATAGAATTATAAAAATTAGGATAAAATAAGCATTCAAATAACATACAATACAAAAATTAAATTCAAATTCAAAGATATACAATTCATGGATAAAATTACTAATATTTGTTTGAGTAAATGGTTAAATAAATTAAATACATCATAAACTAACATGTAACAGTGGACACCCTCGCATATCGTCTCTCACAAAACACCAGACAAGCACGCATTATCTTCTTCCATTCATCAGCAAACACATCACATTCAGGGTCAGCAGTCAGGAGGGCGTTTAGCATCCTTAGGGTTCGTGGTGATTCGGCTCTAGCAACAGATCTAGATAGCGGTAGTGCGAACAGGTTATGGCGGCGGCTTTGACGGTGCCCAAGGTATTTGTCGGGCACAAATAGGCGGCAGAAAAGTCCGTGGAGCTCAGGGCAGTCAATACGACCGGTTAGGGTCTTACAGGCAATAGAGAGCTGGTCAAAGCCCCTTCTTACCTCCAACGAATTGAAGCCCAACACCCCTAGAAGATAATTTGATACAAAAATCTCAGGAAGGTTTTCTGAACTTTCTCAAGCATCAGTGTCTGAGACGCAGTATGTGGATGCCAGACACAGGCGCTGGACTCGAGTTTACTCCGAACCAAAGTGGTGTACAAAAGTTTAATAATACTGGGATTGCGAAAGTCACGAGCGTTCCTCAGGACAAATCCCAGACGCCTGAAGGATTCCCTTGCAAGGGCAGACACGTGGTCTTTAAATGTCAGACTGCGGTCAAAGGTCACTCCTAAGTCCTTAACGCTGGTGACACGAGTGATCACTATACCCCCCAAACTATAATCATATTTTATTGGTCTCAACCCCCGACCATAAGTCATAACGCTGCATTTACCAATATTAAACAACAACTTGTTCGCAATGCTCCACTCATAGACGATAGATGAATTCTGACGAGGAAATGTATCTGTTCCCAGTTCTCTATTAACATAAGCACACATTATGCTAAAAGGCAGCGCGCAGTGGGGCGAGGCGAGCATATGCAACTCACATGCATACCTACTTGACACAGATGTTGAAATAAACTTTACTGCTGTTCACGACAAGCGAGCAGTTATTTTGTGTGCCTGAGGATCATGTTTATGACATAATATTTTATTCCCTAACTCCTGAAGCCTACCTATTTTCTTATTGATTAATCTGTGGCCGTTCGCATTGGGCTAGAAATGAATAACACTAATAATAATAATGTCATTGACTTTGACTAAAAAGAAAAAAAATAAAAGATTGACTTTGACTTTGTGATTGACTATGGTAGGTATATTATTGTTATTACATCCTCTCTTAGCTTTAATAGTTATTTATGCAACTGTTGTATAATAAGGGGTATTAAAACAGGAATTTGGTAGTATCACATGAGTGTTTTAATATCTAATTATGTATAGTTGCATACAATGCAACCATGATATGAATCCTCTATAAAAGGTTCTGAAACAGTTTTTGCAATACTAATATCGAACAAAAATGGCGGCCGGCGGGATACGACGTGGATTCGAATAACCTATAAGTTCTTTTTTTTAATTACGGCGCACAGTGGGCCCATACTGAAAATTTGTGGACTTAGGCAACAAAGTTCCAATATCGATGCGATTTTTTTTTATATGACGTGTTATGATATTCCTAACAACTTTTATTCTTATAAAATTTCGTCTAAAGTTGATAGTTTGTCTTGAAAAAAATTTATTAGTTTTTTTTGTATGGAGCGAATCACGTTTCATTTTTTTTCTTCAATTGTACTAATATGTTGAGTGTGTGGCGGTGAATATATGATAGCTAGGGTCATTCTCTATCCATGAAAAAAAAATCAGCGCCGGCTATCTGCGGCATCGCGAGTAATCATTCGGTAAAAAAAAATTATTTTGTATGAAATTTTTTGCCATTTAAAATAAATTCAAAGTATATTTTTTGTCTCATTTGGCTGTTTTGACCTTCTTTTTAGTTAAATATATAGTTTTAATAGCGCATAGTTACATATAACTAGTAATTCTGGTAGAGATTTAGTTATTATTGCATGTTATCGGTAGCACCTGCATTGTGATTGATGACTCATTTGTTTGTGCGCTCGGCTAAGCGCATAACTAATGAGTTTTCAAAAATGCTCGTCTCTGATTGGCTGAATAATTTTCACTCACTGTTATGTCCACTACTTGAGTAATTAACACTGACTATAAATATAAAGACATTCATTAAGTCCATCTAGTTTCGCTCTTGTCGCTTATTTGTGAACACAGTGAAATACTTTTATTTTTATATTTTCATTAGAACTATGGCTGGATTTTGTACCAACCTAGATCTTTTTGTGAAATTAAGAAGTGGCGGTGATCTGAAAAATCATATGTTTCTATATGAAAGTATCATTTCTGTCTTGACTACCGAAGTTTCTGAAGAAGACAAGAACCGAATCAAGGAGTTCTGTCGACTTTTTTGTGTAAATCTAAATAAAAAGTGGATAGAGTCATGTAGACATCAAAAAAACTTTTATGAACCGTGAAAGTAATCGCAAGTGGTTGGAAAAAAACATCAAATGGCCTGTTTGTGACACTGTTGACCTGAGAAGTGAGATGGGCTTTTCAGACGCAGCCTTATCTGAGCCTGTGGATATAGATTCCCATGTTCCTACTCTTGCAGTATGTACTGAGGAAGCGGGAACATCTACAGAAAAGGAGCACAGAAAACCGTTCGAAGACTTAAGTAATAAGCAAAAAAAAAGACGTTTTACTTCCATAGTAGAAGAAAATTCCGAGGAAGAGTTGCAGCACTGGTACATAACAAAATTGAAAGACAACGGCAAAACGAATCTGGCAAAAGTGGTCGAATACCTTTCCAGTAATCCAGATGCGCTATCCGAAGTAGATGAGCGACTATTCAAGAAGTAGAGCTTAAGTACTGTCTCTGAAGATAAGTGTTTAGCTCTTTATACATCACTTGCGCTCTCGAAATGGAAATACTTAGCTCTTCGACAATTTCTGAAAGAAGAAAACTGTGCTGCCTTTCCATCTTATCCAAATCTTGTAAATGCCAAGAAAAGATGTTACCCACCACAAGAGAGTATGGAGATTACTGAAAAAGGAGCTCACATTAAATTGCAAGCGCTATTGGACCACACTGTGAAGAGGATTTTACTAGATATGAATTCTGTTGATAGGTCTCAAAATGAAGAACTCAAGTTAACCTGGAAATGGGGACTTGATGGTTCTTCGTCGCAGAGTAATTATAAACAGAAAACGTCAAACACTGCTACAGAGTTCGATGATTCATCAGTAGTCATGATAAGTATCGTCCCTCTTCAGCTAGTGTCTACTAGCCCATCATCTGGGAATGAAAATATAGTTTGGGAGAACCCCACACCTTGCTCAACTCTTTACTGTCGACCAGTGAAGTTTACTTTCACTTCAGAGACAGCTGATTTTATAAAGTCTGAAGAGTCTGAGATGAAAAAACAAATTGATGAACGAATATCTACACAGTTTGGAAATATTATTGTATCACATGAATTGCATATGACCATGATTGATGGAAAAGTGGCCAATATTATTGCTGAAGTACCATCATTTGCAACGTGTCCCATTTGCTTGGCAACACCGAGCGAAATGAATAATTTAGACGCTTTGGCTTCCAAACCACTTCGTGAAGAAATTTACAAACAAGGAATTTCTTCACTGCATATGAAGATTCGGTGTATGGAATGTCTTCTCCATATATCTTATAATCTGGATTTTCAGCGATGGACTGCTCGAGGCGAACATAAGGCTTTGAAACAAACTAAAAAAAATACCACGCAACAAGAATTTCGTGAGCAAACTGGAATGCTGATTGATATAGTCAAACAGGTATGTATTTAATTTTCGCTCTTTTTATGTTGTTTGTGTATTATATCTCTATATATTGTATATTACAGTATTGTTTTCCCATTTTAGGGTTTTGGAACTACAAATGACGGTAATACTGCGAGGCGCTTTTTCCAAGATTACAAAAGATCTTCCAGAATAACGGGAATTGACGAAAATCTGATTTTCAGATTTTCCGTTATTCTACAAGCCATATCATCAGGCAAAAACATTGACTGTGAAAAATTTAGAAGGTACTGTAGAGAAACAGCTGATGTGTACGTGCAACACTATTCGTGGTACTACATGCCAGTTAGTGTACATAAACATCTAATGCACGGTGCAGACATCTGTAACCACTTTGGTGTTTTGCCAATCGGTAAGTAAAAAATAAATATAGTATGATGTATTATTTGACTCGATTGCGTTTTGAAATTAAAATGTACATAACTTATTCGTTTTAGGTACCTTATCTGAAGAAGCTTCGGAAGCCCGTAATAAGGATTTCAGAAACGTCAGGGAGAGGCACACTCGGAAAACAGGGAGAATAGCAACAAACGAAGACATCCTTCATGGACTTCTAATAAGCTCTGATCCCCACATATCCTACATAAGGCCTAAAATAACGAAGATGAGTTGTTGCCTGAAGCAATTCAGTTGTTACAGACTACTGAGCCTCCCTGTGGCAGTGAGATTATGGAGGAAGAAGAATGCCTCATAGCAGAGTCCGAAAATTTGCCAGACCCACTAGCACTTCTGGAACAAGAAATAATGTGATCCGGCTCTAGATTATTCCCACAAAAGCCCATCAGGGCTAGGAATATGACAAACAGCCCTTTTCAGGGCTACAATTACTTCACAGTTTCATATTGGTCATACGTACGATAACTTATACTATAATATACATACGCTTGATTATGTAGGTAATTATCAATGACTTGCCCGTACAGATTTAAATTATTTCACCTATCATTAACAAAATTAGTATAACCTGAAACTTATTACGATATTTATTCAACAATAGATAACGTGCAGTTAAAAAAATAACACAGCCAATCAAAGACGAGCATTTTTGAAAACTCATTAGTTATGCGCTTAGCCGAGCGCACAAACAAATGAGTCATCAATCACAATGCAGGTGCTACCGATAACATGCAATAATAACTAAATCTCTACCAGAATTACTAGTTATATGTAACTATGCGCTATTAAAACTATATATTTAACTAAAAAGAAGGTCAAAACAGCCAAATGAGACAAAAAATATACTTTGAATTTATTTTAAATGGCAAAAAATTTCATACAAAATATTTTTTTTTACCGAATGATTACTCGCGATGCCGCAGATAGCCCGCGCTGATTTTTTTTTCATGGATAGAGAATGACCCTAGCTATCATATACTCACCGCCACACACTCAACATATTAGTACGATTGAAGAAAAAAAATGAAACGTGATTCGCTCCATACAAAAAAAACTAATAAATTTTTTTCAAGACAAACTATCAACTTTAGACGAAATTTTATAAGAATAAAAGTTGTTAGGAATATCATAACACGTCATATAAAAAAAAATCGCATCGATATTGGAACTTTGTTGCCTAAGTCCACAAATTTTCAGTATGGGCCCACTGTGCGGCGCTACGCTGTGGTAGTGAAACGCGCGTGCATGACAATGTTCTTTTTTAGATAGATATATTTATTTCTGAGTATATGGTACATTAAGATCTTAATATTAAACAGTTTCACATACACTACCGTTGCCGGTGTAGAAATATTAAAATTACTTACAAATTCGAAGTGGCCAAGTTTTAGGCCGCAACAATATAATCATAGGACCTAGTTAGTTTGTCATCGAAACCCTAAGATGAAAATTGGTAATTTTTATACAACGTCAAGTTTTATATGCACAATTTTATATTCATTAATAATGTCAAAAAAAAAAGAAACAGTACAAGCATCATGGAGCACAAATACATACACACACAAAGTAAGTACCTATTGATAAAATGTAAGTGATGTCAAAATTTATAATTTAAAAATTCATTAACTGAATAGAAACAGTTGTCTAAAAGCCAAGCAAATATTGTTTTTTTTTTTTAAAAGGAGTTGCATAATGAAATTTAGTACAACATTATACACTCGTTTGGATGCTAGGTATTATGGTTATTGGTTACTATGACACTGGTTGTTTTAATGTTGGCAATAAGCTAACTGTTTCAGAAACTTTTATAGAGGATTTATAGCATGGGTGTAGATAAAATATTAATAAAACTGCACCAGCCTCCGTCTTTTTAAATACGGTAGAGAAAATAAACCAAAGCAGCATTAAATAAACGATTTAAAACACTTTCAGCTCGTTTCGTTCTAAATCGCAGAGTGCTGTACCGCGTCACCCTGAGCGCAATGCATCACGCTTGCACGGGAGCGGGGTGGGCAGGGGCACACGTATGGCACCCCACAGGCGCGACCAATGGTCCGTGCTATGGGAAACGTGACACGAATCCGGAACTAATGGTGGAAACTAGCCAATTGTTTGTAAGAAATACGATTTTGTTAGTTTGAAGAAATCTTGGCTTACCTGAGTTTAATCATTGGTTCTGTTGACAAGACGTGGGATAGTCGTATTTAAATATTTTAACACCTTTATAAACGTCGGGTAAAGTCGACCCTATAATAGGATTCTAAACTCTCATTTGACTCGATGAGAGTTTAGAATTTCTACATAATCTATAGATCATAAAGTCATCTTGATACTATTTATATAACTAGCTGTTTTTCTTCAGACATTCTTCTCTCAATGCTGCTGCTCATTTTAGGCCAAATATTTCACTTCTGGAATCTGTTGTCGATTTGGAATATAATACCTACAATAAATGAATATAAAACATTTTTAACTAAAAAAAATTGGACTAAAAATCACACTAATATTATAAAGGCGAAAGTTTGTGAGTGTGTGTGTTTATATGTTTGTTACTTCTTCACGCCTAAACCACTGAACCGATTTAGATGAAATTTGGTATAGAGATAGTTTGAGTCCCGGAAAAGGACATAAGATAGTTTTTATCCCGATATTCCCACGGGATCGACATTTGCGCGGGTAAAACCGCAGGGCGCAGCTAGTGTGTTAATAATTATATAAACATACAAATTCTAACTCTTTCTCTACTTGACACGTATGACAAGTTCAACGTAGGTGGTCTCTCAACAGCTGAGCGTGAACACAACTTACGACGCTACATTATTTATAGCCTATTGATTCAGCATAAACATACACTTTCTTAAACGTCGGATCTCCTGCCTGCACTTAATAACATTATAGAAGTAGGCATAAGTGGCCCCCGGCGGCAGTCATTAGCTAAAGCACCACGTTTGATATGACTGGCAACATACGATCGCACTACAATTACACACAGCATACGTATTACAATGTCTTTGACCAAATCATCAGTTTGTAACGTGCAAAGGAAAAATTACTACTAAACTACAAATTAGACCTTATCTGGTTGAGATAGGAGTTGTTGTAACTGCAAGTAAGTTGGTATCCTTAATACCATACAATTGAATGAATTAAAAAAAGTTTAGCTAACATATAAATGTGTGGACGAGTGCTGACGGATCATTTGCAGATAAGATGACTACTAAGTGTTGTTTGTTGCTGGTTGTCATGGCGACCGTCTCCAGCTCGGTGATGGGAACCGCCGAGGTGATGAGCCATGTCACCGCACATTTTGGAAAGGCACTTGAGGAGTGCAGGGAAGAGGTAAGTAGTATTAGCATTTTATTTATCCCAGTTTGCCTAAATACCTACTATCAACTTGGATTATTTAAATCTAGAATAAAATCTGAATCTGCACTTGCATTGCATTCCAAACATTCTCTTCCGCGAATGTCTAAAATATGTCATTCGTAATATCCTTAATCTGAACCACTAAGGGCCGGTTGTTTCAAACAGTTGGTTAACGTAACATACGTACGTCAAATATTAACAATTACGTAAGATGTTTAACGTTCGTTAAATGCAAAGCATTGTTTCACTGCATAGAACAGTGTATCAGTGCGACCTTGCCTACTTAAGGAAATTATATGTATAAACCCTACCAAGTGCTTTTTTAAATCTTAACTTTGGACTTCACGTGGTATTTTTTTTTTACAGAGAACGCGCTGTAAATTTCTCAAAACTTGAGAAAGACCAGTTTATCTCTGACTGAGAAATAATTTAGAGAAAGGATTTAAATATAACTGGCGAAATGAGGGTGTTCGAGACCTCTTCTTAGGCAGATTTCAGGCGTGACGTTATGTTACGTTCTTTATAACTTAAACAAACTGAATGGTTCTTACCTGGAGAAAGATTTTAACACTACTATTTCCTTTGAAACACAGTATCTTACAATACATTCCTGCTCGTCCCTAAGTTTAGGTTATTAATAATAGAGTTTTTAATACCTATTTCTTTCTTTCTACACAATTTGTATCACGATCAGATGAACGATCGTCGAACAAAGACGAATACAACGAAAGAGAGTCCATAATGTTTTATTTATCTTAAATAAATAATAACAATAATGTTTTAATTATTATCTATTTAAACATTTATCAACACACATATAAACATACAAGAACAGAAAAATAGATACAAAGGTAGGTTTGTCACAGATGTTTAGGGATAAAATTACGTTAACCAGTGGGTATGGCACCGCGACCGGTTACTGAAATCGTTATTTTATAACGTACGTGAAGGCCATCATTTTGTGAAACAACGCTGTTTTTGGTTTGACGATAGTTAGCGCCATTTTTGACGTTTATGCGTGCATCAAGTGGACATGAAACAACCCGCCCTAAAAATACTTAAGCTTGTCTTCAAAGACTCCACCTTAATAAATCTGGAACAGAAATACAAATATACCGCCATTCTCATCTCTAAGCACTTTTTATCGAAAACTTATGTATGTTATCCAGTCAGGGTTGTCGGCCGAAGTCCTGGAGGAGTTCCAGCACTTCTGGCGCGAGGACTTCGAGGTGGTGCACCGCGAGCTGGGCTGCGCCATCATCTGCATGTCCAACAAGTTCTCTCTGCTGCAGGACGACAGCAGGATGCATCACGTCAACATGCACGACTATGTCAAGAGCTTCCCTAATGGTTAGTCCTGCTCTTTTGATGATGGTCTTGCAGACATTATACAGTGTGTGGTTTGGAGATGGGGCAGTAAGGGCAGCTACTTTAATCGTTACGGGAAAACGTACTTACGAGACTGTCCTTAACTTTTTGAGTCATTGCTAACTGCATTAAGAGATTTTGGAAAAATGGTAGATACAACCAGCTAGAAAAACGTGAATTCGTGGGTATAAGATTTAGATTTATCAAAATTCAAAAATAGTTTTCTTCTTACCCAAGTCAAGATAAAAATTAAGAAGTCCCGTACATACGTAATCAGCCTATAATGTTCCCACTGCTGGGACACAGGCCTCCTCTTTGTGAGAGGGAGTGGGCCGTAATTCACCACGCGGGCCCAGTGCGGGTTGGTAGATGTCACATGTCTTCGAAGTTTTGGTTCTAGGACATGCCGGTTTCCTCACGATGTTTTCCTTCACCGTTTTGAGAGCAGTGGTGATGAAATAATTTACACAAAGTAAAGCGCCTGTCAGGGTTCGAAACTACGACCTATATCTTGTAAGTCGCGGTCGTTACCACTTGGCCACCACTGCCCGTATTAGATGAATATTATAATATAAGTACTGCAGCAAACTTTGTACGCATATGTGGTTGTCTTTCATTAACAGCCACCAAGAGATCGTGAATTAGTGATCTACTCACGGTTGGGTATTATTTAGTTCATTCAACATCTGGAAAGTCCGTAGAACTTTGTGTAGCAAAGCATTCCAAATTATTCTTTCTAGTTTTAAAAATTGCATTTCCTTCATGTTATTCGTATTTGTTTGGACTGCTACATGGTGAGTTATTGTGGTTGGACACATTATTTACTGCCTCAGTGTACATGCAACTGAAACAAAGGTCACGCGATCCAATCTGTCAGGCATATTGTTTTTTGCTGAATTTATCGCGAAACTAACTGCAAAGTTAAAAGCTATAATGTTCCTGGTAAAGGGTTTCATAAAACAGACTTTACGTAACAAGTAGCTGAAGTAAGAAGTGATTTTAGTGCTTTGTTATCTAAGTACATGCTTGTTAGCAATGGTGCAAAAAACTATAGCAGCAGAAACCTAATGTAATAGATCTGTGGAATCAAGTAGAGGAACGATTTAATATAGTCGCAATAATTACATGTGTAAGGAGTAGTGGTGGCGTACCTACAAGCGCGTTACTATGTGTAAATTATTTCATCACCACTGCTCTCAAGACCTGTGAACGCAAACAGCGTGAGGATACCGGCATGTCCTAGAACCAACAGTTCGAAGATATGTGACATCTATCAACCCGCACTGGGCTCGTGTGGAGGATTACGGCCCACTCCCTCCCACCGAAAGGAGGCGTGTGATGTGTCCCAGCAGTGGGAACATTACAGGCCGATTATATTAAGTATATGTGATTGGGAGTCATAAAATTAATAATAGTGATAATATAACCTTCGTAAACGTACATGGGGCTGCCAATCTCATTAATGATTCTCGCATAGCTCGTGACATCCATACTAATATTATAAATGTGAAAGTGTATGTGTGTGTCTGTTTGTTTGTCCGTCTTTCACGCCTAAACCGCTGAACCGATTTCGATGAAATTTGGTAAGTATAGAGATAGTTTGAGTCCCAGGAAAGGACATAGGATAGTTTTTATCCCGATATCCCACGGATCCCACGGGATCGAAACTTACGCGGGTGAAACCGCGGGGCGCAGCTAGTAATTCTTTCTTAAACCACAATAGGTGAACTCCTCTCCGAAAAGCTGGTGGAGCTGATTCACAACTGTGAGAAGAAATACGACAGCATAACAGATGACTGCGACCGCGTCGTGAAGGTCGCAGCCTGCTTCAAAGTGGACGCCAAGGGGGCCGGCATCGCGCCCGAGGTCGCCATGATCGAAGCCGTCATGGAGAAGTACTGATGATGATGCTGAACCGGCTTGATTTGGACTATCGACTGATTTTGTTAGTGTTAATAAATAATGCATGAGCAAAAAAGAAAAAAAAAAAGAAGAGTTGATTTTTAGTTTATTAAATTTAGTTGTGATATAATTAATATGTTTGGAGTTTCGGTTTTTTGATCCCTTAAGTCTCCTTTTACTATTATTGCCTGAATTATAACCAAAAAGCCGTATGAAGCTAATGTTCGGCCATAACCTGCAAAACAGCTGAATCACCTGACAGTTTTAGGGACTTGCTATGGAATTAATACACCCTCATTCATACAAACGCTATTATTGTCGTGGATGGGTGTTATAATGAATTGATTGTGTAAATTATTTCTTAACTCTATTGTCTGCCTATGTACAGATAGAACGCTGTCTATTGCTATATCTATAACCAATGTTATTATCAAACTTTCATTGGGTTTTTCCACCAAGACATTCTCAGTAGCAGCCAGGAGTCCGCAGTGGTGCCCAGTTGATGGCTATAGGCTTGCCCCCTGTTACATCATTACATGGGACTTAAACTGACGAAATTTGTGTGTAACGTACTTTAGGGTACACTTCTGCCGCACCCTCCGGGGATGGCGGGCGTGAATGTGATGTCAGTAATAAACTATGCTTTATTCAGAGCGTCTGCGATCTAGCTTACAACATCCAAATGACTGGAATATCAAAGAATCCTAGAAAATTATACCAAAGTTAACTGACAACCAATTCTCTTTGATTATATGTACATGTAATGTGATCAGATTATGATCCTACTAAATATTTGTTAATTAATTACGGAAAAACGGCTGAACGGATTTAGATGAAAGTACACAGATAGTTTAAAACCTGGATTAGCCACATAGTTATGAGCCCACTAACTCCCAAAATACAAGCTTGACTTAGTTTGGGAGTTGGTAGATCATTATTGTATTCTATTTATTATTTATACTTTTTTTTTTGTTTCTCTCTCTCTCTATTGTTGTAATTGTAATCTATGTACATAGATTAAGTAAGCTATTGTTGTACTTTGAGAGCGAAAATAAATTTTTATTATCATTAAAAAAAAAACTACGTCCGTTCAGGCCTTTTGGTATGAAAGCGTAGTCTAGACAAATCAATTCTGTTTATTTCTCAGTGTCACATTTTACTACTGAGTGTCATTTTGTGACATTGACATTATGACAATACCGGGTTAGTAAAGCAGATTCTATCGAGCACGGAGCAAACAAAAATAGACCTTAAGGTACGAATGTTTTTTTACTGTGACCTGTAGTATAGTATTTATGTAGCTACACCTGGACAGGCTGAAAGTCAAGCCAAACCACATGAACCAGGACATTTAATAATAATGCGGCTATAGTTTTACTTGTCGGATTTTCTTAACAAAAAAAAAGCAATTATCACACCATACTATGACTTCGTAATAAGAGATCTCAACAGAGAGCTTCATGAATGAAACGCATTCTCCCATTGTAAGTATCTGTTGGTCATACACTGTATAAGTGGTCACATGGAACTACAAATAATAGCTTGTTCAGCACGTCATTTGAATTTCCATGAATGAATCCACTACACTAATTAAACCACGTCTAATCAAGCCGAGGGCTCTCATTGTCGCGTCGCCATAACTCCTAATTAACGCGATAACTAAGCGTGGATATAAGCTTGTCCATCCGATGAGCTGCCACAATGGCGCTGCATCGATCGCCCACCATGTCGGCACGCCTGGCGCTGGTGGTGATCGCCAGTCTGTTCATCGCGGTGGAATGCTCTCAAGAAGTCATGAAGAATCTGTCCTTGAATTTCGCTAAGCCTTTGGAGGACTGTAAAAAGGAGGTCAGTTGCTCAAAATTATGTTTTAAGTTTATGTGAAGAGAGGTAGGTAGCCTATATTATTATATCCTGGAAGGTTTGTGTCTGAAGCTTAAAGACTGGTTCAAGGGATAGTCACAATTCCTTAAGCTTGCCCTAACAATCCTGTCCGAAAGAATATCTCAAGCTATGCGCAAATTATTACGACTATGCAAAGCATTACCCCCAGAACTACCTGCCTCACTCCTAAATTATTGTAGATGGACCTGTCGGACTCGGTGACCACAGATTTCTACAACTTCTGGAAAGAAGGCTACGAGTTCACGAACAGACAGACAGGCTGTGCCATCCTCTGCCTCTCATCCAAACTGGAACTGCTCGATCAAGAGCTGAAGCTGCATCACGGGAAGGCGCAGGAGTTCGCCCAGAAGCATGGCGCTGGTTAGTTCAGTCCTGTTTATAGCATTATGGACCATTTTGACTAGGATTACTGTGTGCCTATGCTTTAATTTTAATGTGTAGGCAAGTACCTTATAAGCATATAAAGCACTAACCGCGTTAGATTAATCTCCGGGTTCTCGAGCCAATCAGCCCCATATCGTCGATAAATAAAAAGCTGTATCAAAATGACTAGATATATTTCGATAAGGGAGTGCTTTATAAAATTAAATTCTGAGTCAGCGAGATTTCCGAACGGTTGAAGCGGAAAATTGAAAAGAAACTGTAATGTCACGCAATTTCTATTGGAAAATAAGTCAGTATAATGTCGTTCTACATCAGCCTCTACGGTCATATTTAGTGCTTATTATGTGAAACAAGATCATCACCATTTGCGATTATTCCCCAATATGTTTAAGTAATAACAGCTACAGCAACTGCAAATGGCGACTTATCATTACAAATCTTAATTCCTAATTTCTCTGTGACTTTTCCCCCATACGTGATGAACTTCATATAACATCTTTTATTTATTTTAACAATTCTTCAGACGAGGCCATGGCGAAGCAGTTGGTAGGCCTGATCCACAGCTGCTCGGAGACAACCCTTGAACCGGCAGACGACCCCTGCATGAGGACGCTTAACGTAGCCAAGTGCTTCAAGGCCAAGATCCATGAGCTCAACTGGGCGCCAAGCATGGAACTCATCGTGGGAGAAGTCTTGGCTGAAGTGTAGCATGACCGTCAGACGCCCTTGGACCTTTGATATACCTTCATCTTCTCTTCGTCGCAGAAAAGCCATTAATGCATGTTATAGTGACTCTTTTCGTTTGTTTTGGTTTTGTTTAAAGCAATACACAGTGCGTCAACTCAAACTCAAAGCATTTATTTCAATTAAACCATTACAGGCACTTTTGAATTGTCAAAATTAAGTAGTCAGTCAGTTAGTCAGAAAGTTGAAGCTAGTTGCCCATTCCAAAGCGTAGATCTCTATGGAGAAGAATGGACAAGAAACTCCATGGACACTCTTTTACTTTGACAACTTCAGTTGTGTTGCTTTTGCGTTTTTAACTAGAAGTATTACCTACATAAATCTTGGTCTTTTTCATCTATCAGGAAAATATTTACCATTGCTCATAATGTGCTTAACGACCTGGCTTGTTCAATGGACTAGTTATTTATACAGTTAGTTATTTTTTAAATATTAAGTGGTTCGTGTGAAGAATCTCCTGCCTCGCCAGTTTGCATGAAAGGAAATGGGTAGATTATAAGCTGGAACTACTTGATGTAATATTATAAAAATGTACATCATTGTTTTGTTTTATTGATATCCTTGGTTGATCAATATCAGAGGGGCAATTCTCGTAATTAAAAAGAACGTTCACAGACTAATCTCAGTCTCAATCTGTCAAAAATACCTCTAATTTCCCTACATTTTGACATTTGTTTGTCGCCGAGATGAGACTGAGACTAGATTTTGAACTTTTTTAATTACGGGAATTGGCCTTCTGATCTCGGTCTCAATCTGTCAAAAATACTTCTAATTTCCCTACATTTTGACAACTTTTTGACATTTGATTGTAGTCGAGATGATGTAGCGACTAGATTTTGAACGTTTTAAATTACGAGAATTGGCCTTCAGATTTCTCTACCTATTATATTTTCAGATTTCTATACTGTTGACATGCATTGATCCTTCATACAACGTGTTGCTATTAACTAACTACTGGGTGTGCTAACCTTACTATAGTGACTACAGCTTTATTTACTGCATAACGTATGCAAATAGTAAGGAGAGAAGTTCAGCCTCTCTTGATTAAGGTGACGTTCGAGATCATGAAATAACTAGGATATCGTAATCACTTTTGCACGTCATATTATAAAAAAATATTAAAATAAGCTAGATGAGGTCGGCGTTTCCTATCTGACTACTCTAGAGAAGAAAGGCCGAAACAAACTCAGAGGTCACAGTCTCTTTTAAAGTCCAGACAAAATTTTGGTCAGATCATGTGAAGACCATGTAGATTGATGTCTGAAATGATATTATGAGGAAAGGGCCACACAGATTAGACTGACCAGTCCAGTCAGTGCAAGCATTTGTCAGTGCTCGTGTAGCTCTACTCAAAACATAAGGAGCTCAACTGTCAGGGTTGGCCAACGATCTCCCAACTAACTCCAGACTGCCGCTCAGCAAAGCCACGAAAACCTCCGTTATATCACATAAAACGAATCCAAAATTCGTAATCCCTATACATCTCAAACACAAATCCAATTAACAAACTAATTATTCCAACACGTTACCAATTATATTCTGATTTCTTCGCCATTCACAAAATTACAGCTGTGGTCCATTATGAAGAGAAATACTAAAGATTTTGGAACACTGCTCAACATGAAGACCGTAATAGTGTTTTGTTCGTTGATATTGTCGAGTGTGGAAAAAGATGAGGAGGCTGTGATTAGGCAACTCAGCTACAGTATCGGAGAAATGGTGCTAGCGTGTCAGGCCGAGGTACGTATATGTAACGCGACCTATTGCAAATATCTATGAAGAAAAGTAGCCTGTGTCCTTCTCCAGATCCGAGACTGTCCGTCAGCCAAACATAACTATCGGTTCAGTGGTTCTGGCGTGAAAAGGTAACAGACAGACAGATAGATAAACTGTCGCATGTATAAAATTATTAATATGGAAAGAGTGAATAAATAGAAATAGAAGAGAATATAGTATAGATACTGCATATAGATAGAATGAGGTATGTAGAAAACTCAACAGAGAGCCAGGGAAACACTCATCGTCAAGCTGGATGATGAGGCAGGCTACCGTCAGACTTTAGAACATAGCATACAGCTGTTTTAAAGATCTCCTAGTAAGATTACTAGGAGGTACTTGCATAGAATCGAATCGCCTTCGTTTGCAATCTTTTTATAATTTATTCATAAGTTTTTTGCTAAAATGGGCTTAAATGATCGAAATATCCGTGACATAAATCTTTATCACTAAAATCTTTAGTTGGAGTTCAAAAATGACGTAATACGAGATTTATTCGACTTCTGGAATTTCAAAAACCAACTCAGAAGCACGGACCTGGGCTGTGCCCTGGTGTGCGTGTTTGAGGAGAATGAGTTCTTGAATGAAGATGGCAGCGAGGTGATGGCAGACAATGTGGATGTGTTCTTCAAGGCGGTAGGCGCTGGTAATAAACACCTTTGTTTCCATTCACTTACTTC
The DNA here is from genome assembly GCA_945859645.1 of Amphipoea oculea. Taxonomy (NCBI): domain Eukaryota; kingdom Metazoa; phylum Arthropoda; class Insecta; order Lepidoptera; family Noctuidae; genus Amphipoea; species Amphipoea oculea. Next base: position 21,483,572 of record OX243878.1, on the reverse strand, counting down.
AGTCATGTGGTCTCGTAGTGACGTATAATTATGTATGTGCCTTGTATGCACTGGGAGACCAACAATGTCCTTTGATTCGTATCGCCTCTATCATCAACCTACGCTTCACTCAAACCAGGTATTATCAGACACTTGGCAATTTGGCAATTTTCCACCCCCGATATGTGTCCGTTTTTATAATGTTCAATTGTTCATTCTACCAAATGATGGCAAAGATAAAGTGCCCAGATCACTTTGTGACTTGTTCACAATTAACTCGTTACTTGTCAACGTTGCAGTTTTGACGTCGTCATTTGCACCGTTTACTACGACAAGGTTCTAAGTATGGTTACGTACGGCGCTAAGCCGACCTGATTAAATATGTTGCTTCGTATAAACGTATTCGTAATTGCATCAGCCAGTAATCTAAGTATTTGTTTACCAAATATTTGCCCACTTTCAGACGAGATAATGTCGCACAAAATGGTGAAACTGTTCCAACTGTGCAAGAAATCCACGAGGACTATCCAGAGCATGTGCGACAGTGCGCTGGAGATGGCCAAGTGCTTCCGCTACGGCATCTTCCTGTTGCAGTGGGCACCGGAACGGTTCTACTGGAACGGTACTGAGGCTGACCCTGACTCCTTACCCGAGCAAGTCTCGGATGAGACCGTGCTTCCAGCGGTAAGGAGCGAAATGAATCAAAGAATAATGTTCACTAAGCTTTTCAGAAGTTGTCGGAAATAAATGTATAAAATGCTTTGGTGGTATCATTTTACCTGCGTTTTAACAGAGCTTAATATGGACATGGGTGTTAGTTAGTACTGTGTTACTAACTTGAACATATTTTCTCATTAGTGACCAGAAGGTGTTAAGGTTTATAAGCAGCAACGACATGAACAGCCAGCTAGATCTCGTCCTTAGGATAATATTCTTAATACAGATATTCATGTTTATATCCTCCGCTTTTTACCCGACTGCGCCAGAAGGAGGGTTATGTTATTCGAGAGTATGTATGTTTGTATAATTGTTTGGCACGCTCTGTGGCCTGAACGGCTCGATGGATTTGAGCTTGAGAGGTGTCGTTAGATTCGTATTGACTGTGAAAGGGTATATCAATATAAAAAAAAAACAAAATGGCGGATTTTTGGCGCCAAATTATGTCTTCAAAAATTTTTTTTTCAAAACCTATCGAGTGGGGTATCAAAATAAAGGGTTTTAACAGGTGATTACAAAAATATATATAACTTATATGGTTAAAAGTAATTCAAAGTGACAAATCGTAAAAAACGCGTATCAAGAACTAAATCGTCTGCGAAATCTTTCACATTTGTAAACTAAAAAGCGGGAAATAAAAAAGTAATTAAAAAAAATAAAAAACCCGACTGCAACTTTATACTAAAACTAACTGAAAAGCTAAAAACAAGCCCATTTTAAATTAAATAAAAGTTGGAAGCAGGCGGGGCCCATACCATTATTTCAAACTCAATTGGGTCCCGCATGCTTCCAATTTTTATTTAATTTAAAATGGGCTTGTTTTTAGCTTTTCAGTTAGTTTTAGTATAAGGTTGCAGTCGGGTTTTTTAATTTTTTTAATTACTTTTTTTTATTTTCCAACTTCGGTTAAGTTATCAGGCAGTGCCTTTCCGGATAGTGTGAAACATGCCCCACTAATTTTAATTGAACACGTAACTCATGCCTACGAACAAAAGATTACCAAGAGTTTCCGCGACCGCGCTAACTTTTTAATAACCCGTCATTTGTTGACACCAAGTACAAAACCATCTCATCATCAAACTACAAATTACCACCTGGTGTTAACAATATTACACACCATCGGTAACAAATCTACCAATTACTGGTATATAAAGGACGAAGTTACACTTCTCACGTGGACAAACCTTGTACGAAATGAGAAGGAACAACGTCATTGTCGCGCTCGTGGTGATGGCAGTGGGATTGAGAGAGATAGAACCATCGAAGGATGCTATGAAGTATATCACTTCAGGATTCGTCAAGGTTCTAGAGGAGTGCAAGAAAGAGGTAAGTGGTGGCTTTAAACATGTTCAAAGAAATCTATGTGACGAGAAAAATGTATAGGTAAGCGTCGTGTTATTCTTTTGCCGGAATTTTCTTTAAAGGTCTTGAAGCTTTTGTCACATTTTCGCATTATCAGAATTCATTTCTTGTCGAATAAAAACCTCTTGATACTGAAAATTGACAACGGTTTGCCGGGAGCAAATCCATTCATCATTCCAAGAGTTGTCACCCATCCTTAATTCTTCTAGCTAAACATGAATGACCAGATCATAGCTGACCTGTTCCACTACTGGAAGCTGGACTACACGCTGCTCAACCGGGACACCGGCTGCGCCATCATCTGCATGAGCAAGAAGCTGGACCTGCTGGACGCCAACGGGAGGATGCATCATGGCAACGCGCAGGAGTTCGCTCTCAAACATGGCGCTGGTTCGTAAGACCTATATCCCCCTTATGAAAAAGCGCGGACTAAAGTTACGCGAAACTTAATATTCGAAAAATGTATGGTTAATCTGAAGTTATATAATACCTACAGGTTGTAAAGCTCCAAGTTTATTAATAAGGGAGTTAAAATGTTTTGAGGAAAATACGTAAGGTTTGTGACGGGAAAAGAGGGTAGATGGTCGAAAAATTGTGTGAGAAATTTCTCACACATATTTTCGACCATCTACATATTTAGTAGTCAACTAGTATGATGATAACGTCAATATTGACGGGAAGATTAATAGTTAAAAGTTTATTGTCGACCAAAAAAATATATAACAAAAAATAAATTAACTACAAAACAGACAATAAGCGGCCTTATCGCTTTCTACCATCTTGTCTGCGGCGCTTTTTTTTTAATTGTAAAAAATTAAACAAAAAAAAATGCAGGTGAAGAAGTAGCTGGAAAGATAGTGGCCATTATCCACGAATGTGAGAAGAAGTTCGAGCGAGATGACGACGAGTGTCTGCGAGTGCTGGAGGTGGCCAAGTGCTTCCGCACCGGCATCCACGAGCTGGACTGGCAGCCCAAGGTCGAGGTCATCGTCAGCGAGGTGCTCACTGAGATATAGGGAATAAACCTGTATAGAATGTTAGTGTTTTATTTTATCGTTCCATTCTTAAAAGACTAAGAATTGAGAAGTCTTCATTTATATTTGGGTGATACAGTTCTTGTTTTAATTTTTTGATTTTGCAGAATCTGGTGGTGCTTGAATATAAAAAGTATTGGAAGACTACCTCTGTATCCAACCAACATAATTATTATGTATTTTTCACATCCACAAATTGTTACTTTGTTTTTGAGAGGTGGTAAACCGAGACAATTAAAAAAAAACTGTTGTTGTGTTTACCCTTAATGAATTCTAACATCTTTGCTTATTTACGTTCGACAAACCGTTAGAACGCACACTTACCCACCCTGAAATAGCAATTGGACATGTGTAAAATAATGTTAAATAAACACTTTGTTCGCACAATGAGTACATATTCTAGCCTACAGGCAAGTGCCCAGGACAAGTGCTGCGAACATACCAGTACAAAGCAGTGCCTGCCGTTTATTACTCCTTAGAAGGCGTGAAGTTAACCTTTCTCTTGTACATCGCCTTTTACTGCTTAATGGAAATGAATGTGATCGGTTGAGCAATGACCATAATAATATATCGAACACGGAAAAAAGAACAATGATTTCACTTTTCATAAATACTTGTCTTGACTTTTATGTTGGTGATAGCTGTATCGCCTTTGTTATTAACATGTTTTCTTTATTAAAGTGTATTTAAACGGTGAAAATATTCGTGTCGAGTCGTACCTTCATTTACAATTTCATGTTCTGGGACTGCATCTACAACGTAGACAGGAGAATTTTTTATTTATTACTTCTCTTCTCTGATTTTTATAACTTAAACATTATTCTTAATAAGGCAAATAAAGCATCATTAACATGTCAGAAGTTCTGCTGGCACCGGTCACCATTAGAAGGCATCGACGCAGGAAGCAACAATGTAACCATTCCTCAACCTGTGAGCCGGTAACCCTCTCAGCAACCCCACGACACCCACGCTGGCTAACCTTCCATCAACCCTAAACAATAAACCGATCCAGGTAAATCGCTTCACACGAGTTAACCCTGCGCCGCCACGTGAGAATCGGTGCGGTTAATTGCCCCATAACTTCGGACTATCGCCGCTATTACGCGACAGCACAATCGCGGCGTGCGCTTGCGCTGCATGCACTGTGTGTAGAACTGTACATAAATGTGCACAGAAGGTGGATGGCATGGGGGTTGGAGCTGTAGGTTATACTGTGTGAGAAAAGTGATGTATTCATATAAAAGCTGCTTTATTTTCTCAATCGTAATGAGATCGTTCAATCACCGTAATTGGCCAGAGGTTAGAGAAACTTTGTATGACGTCACATCAGGTCCGGTGTTCTTTGAAAAAGATAGGTAGTGGCTACTCGGATAGGCGCCCAAACGGTTTTTACTTTTTAAAGCCTTGTTTATACATCATCGACTTCGTGATTGCTTTTATCATCCGCCCTCATCTAGTTTTTAAAATATAATTGACGTGTAAGTGTTTGTGTAAACCTACTTACAGAAATAAAATCATTTATAATCCTGTCAAAAACTGCCAGTAAATTGAAACTTCACAGGTAATATAATAAGTCTATGGGTTGGACTATCTCACTGTCACATGGACAAATAGAACTGGACGTATTATGACGCGAAAGTGACATTGAACCTTAGGGTGGTAAAGCTATTACGAGGTCGACTACCTACACGCCGAGCGAGTCCCCTCTGTGTTTGTCAGTGCGTATAGATCTATATACCCGATGAAGGTACGGAGCTGCTCTATTACGATTTACCGTAGTCAAGATTTATGTGCGATGAATCACGTGTATCGCTTAGTACGCCTTCTGCCTCTTCCTTATTGTTTGTCCACTAAGCATGCAGCGTTAATCGAACTCCGATGTAGTGATAACGGCGTGAACAGATTTACTTAGTGTTTAGCTACTTTTGTCTCTACAGTACTATAGTGTAGCTCTTTGAAAGGTTGGTGGAGGTGCTTCACTTCCTTGATGAGTCGAAGGGTTATCCAACGGGATTTATTAAGGACCTTATTATTTTCAAAGTTATTTTTATAGGCATTTGTAACTTATCTGTTAAATCTTAATTAATCATTAATCCGATAGAAAGGGAATGATAATAATTTCGATAGTGAGATGCCCCAACATTTCACTATTTCAATTTAAAGAAAATAAGATGACTATTAGTTATTTACATTTTCTCAATAAAAAAACATAAGCTTAAATTATGAGCAAAACAACTTCAAAGATCAGAAAGCCAATTCCCGTAATTAAAAATCGTTCCAAATCTAGTCACAATCTCATCTCAATGACAATTAATGTCAGAAACTTGTCAAAAATTTAGGGAAATCAGAGATAGGTATGTATTTTTGACAGATTCAGACTGAGATCAGACTGTGAACGTTCTTAAAATTACGAGAATTTACCCTCTGATCATTAATCAATGCCTTGTTCTCGGATCTTTTACCATCTCTTCAAGTCATTCAATTTTACAATTCTGCAATAAAATGGTAGCAATCCCGACCGTCTCTGAAGATGCGCACATTCCATCAGCGGGTCCCGTATAGACCAGCTCGACAAACAATACGTGCTCGGCGCAGTTAAATCTATTTGAACGCGCGCACCTGAGACCAGGCGTTATTTACTTTTATTGCGGAACCCTAACTGTGCACACTGAATAAGTTTTAACAGAAGTATCATTGGCACTTTTATGCAACAATATGTATATGAACTAGGTACCCTACCTATACATTGCATTATTTACGTTGTACAGCAGGCCAATTTTTCAAATATTATATATGAAGCCATGTATTACGAGTTCCCTGCAAAATCCTTTGGCTTGTGATACGTAGGTAATTGGGGTGCTGGTCCTTAAGAAGGAATTGATGTATCAGTAGAATAAGACGCAAATTCTTATTGGATGCTCATCATTGTCGGTCACCTTTGATTGAAAACCGGTCTGATGAAATACAGTCACGGTATTGTTCCCGAGCCCTATCAAAGTGGACCTTTTCCAGTTCCCTTTCTACACTGGGAAGATGTGACTAGAATGCGATACTTTTCCTTATTTATAATTTTATTTGTATTTGTCGGCGAAGCTGTTGGTTGTATCGATACTGCGATACAAGACGCAGGTGCAAGGTTTTATTGTCGATTCACAAGACGTGCGGCTTATTGAATCGCAAGTGTTATGCTTGTTAAGGGGGACTTTTACATAATCTGTTCCATACTTGTGTACTAGATACATTTAATCAAGAAATAAGGACACACAGCTTTTGAACTTGTTTAGATGTTTCCTCTCAGAGTCTGCTAGGAAACACTGAACACATCTAGTTTTAATCACAGCGTTATTTGAGACATCATTTAAAATAGAAATGTATGCAATTTTCCTAGATTGTCTAGGAAAATTGCTGCAGCTGACAATTTGTTAATTTTTTTCATATTATGAATGCGTATTGTGGTCTTGCGTTTATAAATGGAACAGCATCCCCAACCTTTTACTATTCATATTTTTTTATATTCTAGGAATTTTTAGTTTTAATATGCCCTAGCAAAATACAACTTTTTACTCTTATCCATCCATGATATTTCTTGCGCTCCTGGTAACACATGTGCCGATGTAAACCCACCTTAAGCCGTGACATGTTTCTTGTTGTTCTCAGTATTACAGCAAACATCAGAAGTTATTGGAAACAGTGATATCTTTACGGCTTAGTGGATTGGACGTGAAGGATTCCCCACTGTTGGGCGAGGCACAATGGGTCATTGGCATAATGATGTCGAGGTTAGCTCAGGCCTGTCATTGTTTTTCTAATATTTTATATATTTCTTGTCATATTGTAAATAAATATGATGGTGTTAAAGGTTATGATTTAACACTGGATGTACAGAAATTTGTCCTTTATCGTAAGCAAAACAAGGCAATCTGAACAAAAAATATGTACTTTATTTTAACAGAAAGAATTCTAACACCTTTTATTATTAAATAATAATAAGAAACTGACGAGCTGAGAGAGATTTTAGTAATAATAAGCTATATTCAATAAGTAAGAATTAAATCACCGACACCTTCCAGGGACCTAACCCTGATGGTTAGTATCATATATGTTTATTTTACTATGAATTAAAAAGGCGTGCCAACTTGAAGAACCAAACGAGGACAACTAAAACTTATAAGAATTAACAATTAAGTAACAACCAACCTAACAATTCCTTCAAAAGCTAACCTCAGTAATTAGTACATTCGACCTCGTAATTGCTTCATCACTAACGTTGAATGTCACTTGCAAGTTTCACGTCATAAAATGACATTTTGCTTTTAAGACCAATGTGACGAAGTGAAGTTTAGTGAAGTTTCAATTTGATGGGAATTTTTGTCAAAAGTGGTACAGCTATAACCAAGTCGACTTTACACTGCTGCAAGGAACTGCTGGCGCTCGAATGAAGTCGACTGGGGACGCTGTTGGTAAAAACTTGTTTGCAAATGTTTTGTGAAATGAATTGAAAAAACAAGATGGCGTCGTTAGTTCCGGATGTGGACGTGCGCCGAAAGATCCTTGTACAGCTATACCTACCTCTTTGAAAATGGACACTTAGCTTTGACGTATTGAATAGGTATTCTATTTGAACTAAACAAATCGTTGCCTTTGGTTTTGTTCTTCCTCTTTCCTTTCCACGTTCCTATTTCACCCTCAACGTCTGCTTTCTCTCCCTGTTCCACCTACACAGCAGTCATAATCTCTTCCATGATGACCTCCATGCTGGGCGCCCACTTGAGCTCGTGCATCTTGGAGCGGAAGCATTTGGCCACCTCCAGTGTGCGGCTGCAGGGGTCCTCGATGGCTTGGTGCTGCGTCTCGCAGGCGTGGATGATGCCCACCAGCTGCTTGGCCAGCTCGTCGTCTGTAAGGAGGAAGTATTTTCAGTTACAGATATTTTAACACCTCAAGCTATTGACATTTTAAGTAGTCGACTAGGTAAATGGGAATCATTTAATTTGTTATCCTTGTTGCAATAGTTTAGTAGTAGATCATTTCTATAGTACCTTTTACAGTTGACTCAAAATATTCCTCAGTTTACTTTTAGGTATTCTTAATTGCATTCAGCTGACTGGCAACTATAGCTTTGCTATTGTTAAGCTTTTAAATTGCTCCCTTCTTTCTAGTTGGTAAACTTTATTATCGAATTCTTACTTCGGTTCATTATATTCTAAAATGTTAAAATCGAAATACCAGCTCCATGACTCTTGGCGAACTCCTCGGCCTTCCCGTGGTGCATCTTCTGGTCCTCTCCTATCAGGTCCAACTTGGAGGCCATGCACATCACCATGCAGCCCAGGTCGCGGTTCACCAGTTCGTACTCCTCGCGCCAGAAGTTGTACATGTCTTGCATTATGTGCTCGCCCACGTTCAGCTAGAAGAAAAAATATGAGTAAATCTTGAAATCGTTTCAGTTGAAGTTTTGAAAGGGTTCTTCTGGGGAATTGATACTTCCTATTTCTGCCACCGAGCAATATTGCTGGGTTCTATAAGAAGGGTCTCTACTGGTAAAGTTACATTACACGCGTACATCGCGCATCGTATCATGCGTTCAATATTGTTTTGAAGGTTGACAACACAAAGAGTTCACACCAACACAAGCCCTTTTGCGATCATCAAATCATTGTTATGATCTACCCGTAAATATCCCAGATTGAAAACGGTCATCATTTACACTATTCTCATGTTACAGTATTAAAGTTTTACCTCAGTTTTACACTGATCCACAACCTTCGTGAACCCTGAACTCATCTTCGAGATCAGCTCCTTGGAAGCCATCACCGAACTTGTCATAAACATGACGCAGATAAAACACGCGAGCCGCCATCTTGAATCAGCCATTTTGAATAATGTAGTGATCTTTACCTTTCATGGCTTTTATAGTCTAGTAGTGCCTGGAATAATTGTTTTAATTGTCAGTCTGTTGTAATTAGTAGGATGTAAGTTAGTGTAATTACCGAATGTGTGATTAGTTTTGTCATGATGTTTTTGTTCAGCGCTCGTGATGTGATCATTGCCGTGCAGGGAATGGTCATTAGAATTAAGTTGCTCGTCGACTCGTGGTAGAGGTGGTTCCATTCAACCCAATTTATTGTTCTGCGAATTTCCTTGTGTTTTGTCGGAAAATTTAGTGGATTAGTAAAGGCTCCACCATACGTTATTAGAATCGTTCTGAAACAATTACTAGATGTTCTTATTATTTACCTATTTTATAATAAGCGCCCTGTACTTTTTAAAGGTAGGTAGTATTTTTACATTTTGTGATCATATAGAACTTCAAAGGCTACCTTTTCGGGAAAACAGATGTGATAACGTTACGCATACAATTGTTTTATTCCTCTACAGTGATGTGGGGCAACGTGGTACATGTCTTAACTGCATCGGGTTGGTCCTCCGATCTCTTTAATCTAAACTTAATATCTTACACAGCTATATCTATTTGAATGTCCATCGTCTCTATACTCAGAGCTTCATTATGAATGCAGTCCTCGTGCGCGTGCAACATAACGGATGTGCGACGTCCTTGTGTCGACGACCCGCGCTTCGCAGCACTTGTTTATTTGTAGGTAGCTGTGTTGGAGGAATGGGTCACAGACTCTCAACTAGGATTTTCCTTTTGTGTCATAGGGAAAGCTTTATCATACAGCTAGAAATAAAAGATACCGATCCTTCTACACGAGCACATCTGGGGAAGTGTTATTGCCAAGTGTGTTCCTGCCGCCAATAGATTGCGTACATAATATGATTGTAAGAAAGACACGCAACTGATGCGTCTCAGTAGAGTTGTAAATTAAGTCTAACTTCCCGAAACATGGCCGGGTTTGTAAACTTAACAAAAACATTAAATAAACAATCCCAGTCTGTACAAACAATAGTGTGTGTAACTCCATAAAACTTATTAATCCTTGTACAGCTGGTGATGGGTATCGCTAATTACCCGCGCAGGCGACACGGCTATGTGTTTAGACGAACATTAGCTTGATAGCTGCTGGCTCCCCGCTGTGGTGCGCGGTTGCGCTGACTAAGAATTTCTAGGACTATGGATCGAAAAAAAAAAAATTGTTAATTTTTCGATTCATTTATGTGCTTTTTGAGTTTATCTTGGACATTGAACTTTCTCTTCTTTGGCATTGGTGAAGAAAAACATCGTGAGGAAACCTGGACTTATAGTTTGGAGGAGTTTCTTGCCCATTCTACTCTATTACATAGATACGAAACTACCTTTTGGAAGGGGCAACTAGAAATATTTTTAGTTTGAAATCACCAACCCGCCTTGAGCAAGCGTGGTGATCAATACTCGTGCCTTCTCAATATGAGATAAGTCCTGTGCCCTGCAGAGGGACAGTAACAGGCTGGTACTGCACCTCAACATCAATTAACAAACAGACATAGCTAACGACTTACTGATAAGAAGTAGGGTTTTTGTTTTAAATCTACAGCGAATGGACGGATGGAATTATCAGTGCTTTTGTAAACAGAGCCTTCACTGAATGACCGCGCAACCTCTTGTTAGCAAGTAGGTAAGCTGTGTGAATCTGCTTTACCACGTTTATTGACAAATAAGTTGGAAATCGAAATTATTTATCGATTGGTCAACTCTTGCCTGGTTTTTATCTGAGCCCCTTTTTTCGAAACCCGTGGTTGTCCCGACACGTGACCCCCGGACTCGTGAGCCATGTGATTCAATCTGAGACTAACAATAAGTCTTGTTTACGTTATCCATATTTTTATATTTCTTTGACGTTATCTTTATTTGCAATTTTATTTTGTTTCTTTTGACGGAGGTTATTGTCGTATCGTACGCACAATGTACCCGCTCCCTCCGTAAGTCTGCCTCGCTAATCTGGTCACAAATAACTCTTCATTAAATCAGCGCCACCGACTGCTGTGCCTAAGTATAGTGTGTGTGTGTGTGTGTGTGTGCATGCCTCACATGGCTTATGTTTCAGTAAGCTTATTAAAGCTAGGAATTATTATAATTTACTAGTATAATTATGGCTGCGATTTCGCCGAAGTAGTATTCAATGATGTGCATTGAGTACTACTAAATTGTATTACGTAACTAAGTAACAAGCTGAATGACTTTCCATATCATCTGTTATTTCCACAGATGTAAGGAATAAGTTTTTTTTATTTCTATGGTCATTTCCTAACATTTGCAGCCCTTTCTGCTAGTCGTTATTATTAGTCATCGAATAATAATATAATAATAATGATATAATTCTGTAATAACATATTTGTTAGGATCACGCATGCGCGCGATACGCGATATGAAAAAAAAATTCGCGGGCCATCCTGTCGCTTTCGCCGTAATCTGTTTTTTTTACATTTCTATGGCCATAACTGGCCCCTTCACTCCCATCTTTTTGAAAATCAGTACCAACAAACGGCAAAACAGTTTTCATGTATTGTGTACAGACACATCGCGCATAGGCTCAGCGGTTCGGTGGTACCTGCCTAGGCTGCCTATATAATACCCCTCAGTTGGTCGCGAACATCTATTAGCTACGTGCACCAGCGCATAGACGTGCATTACACACGATTGATTCCGCAGACTGATTTATGTCGCTGCTGGTTTTTGGCACAAAAGCCGCGGTTTTAGCTAACGTTGGCCAACGTTGGCGCGCCAGGATGAATGTGCTCGACAGCTGAACGTATCGAGATCGTATTCGAATCCCCTTTTATCTAGAAATGGGAGGGCAGCATTTATTTATGTTGTAATTCTTGATACTTATTGATCAAGGGCGAATTTCACAAATGAAACTGAATCGATCAGCAAAATATTCAAAGAGCGTTCAACAGTTGACAGTGTCAATATTCACAGCAATGATGACACGACAGCTCTTGAACGTGGTTGTGTGCTGGTCGCATTCAGTGACATTCACCCAATTGCCAATTGTTGACCTTAATATTTTATTGTACCTACCTATATTTCATTTACTGGGACATATGAAGCTAACTTTTTCGTTTTCCACTTGTTTCAGGTATGTTTTGAGACGAACAGAAACATTGAAGCATCGAGAAGGAAGTATTTTAGCTACCTACAATGTACCTACCTAACTAAACTAAAAAACCCGACTGCGGTAAAAAACTTAACTTAAGTTTTTTACCGCAGTCGGGTTTTTTTAGTTTTTTTAATTACTTTTTGGACTAAGGTAAATATGCTTGCTTTTCATATTTGTGACTTGTTTTTAAGTTGTAACAACAATAACAACTGTATCTCGTTCCTACAACAGAACTATATGTAGAGTCCACCTACAGCTCTCAATCTAGCCTCCTTTAATTAACTCAATTACATCAAATCCTTTTGAATCCCCATCAACGTTTATCGCCGATAAATCCATAGAATTAGCGACATAACGCGCTGTCCACCTGGTGATGCCACGGGGTTAATCTCGCGGGATCCCGGGTGAATCCCGCGCTGAATCCCGGCCGGGATTGAGACAGCTGCGCGAAACGGTTGCCCGCTGACTGATCGCGGGCAATTTGTCTAACTGACCCTTAAGAACTGCGCTATAGAGCTAGGAGGAAACAAGATCCGACGTTGCAGATTTATTGGAAGACCTAGTTTTGGTACAGGCCAAGACCTCGTATGTTATTCATTTTACAACTTTATTAAAACAGCTGTATCAAAATAAGTTAGGTACTTACAAAAGAATTACGAGTTACCTACATTACCTACAACTAGTGTCCGACCGAAGGTGCAATTCTGGCCGAAGCCGAAGCCGAAGCCGATTAATCGGTATTCACCAAAACCTTCGGCCGAAGCCGAAGCCGAAGCCGAAGGTGTCATTGACCTTGAGAAATACGATAGTTACTTTGATCTCAGAATATACTAGATACATATTGTGAGAGCTTTAGAGATTTAGCCCAATAACGAGCCGAGTGACCAACATATACAAGTAGGTAATAAAATATTGTCTAAAATAAAAGTTTCAAATATACAATGTTAATTAAATATTTATTTACTTAAAGTAATTTTAACAAAAATAATCAAATAATCAGTCACATTTTTTTAATTATCAGACGAACACAAAATATTTCTATAAAATAATTGAGCAAAGTTTAACGCTTTTTCAATATCTATTTTTTACATATAATTTTTTGGAATTTTTGAGAAAATTAAATACTTATAAGTAATTTCTTAGGATAATTAAGTTAAACATTTTTGGTAACAATTGGAGAAAATAAAAACTTAACAAGTTTTGGTAACAATTTGAGGCACCTTATTAATAAAAAATAAACTCACTTTTTTCGACTAGTCTTAATTAAATGGCTCTTTATACTTAATTATATGGCGAAGCAGTCATTTATCAAAATTGCCAATAATATACCTATTTGGGAAAACTAAACTATAATAAAAACTTACAATTAAAAGAAAATATGAACATTTTTTTAAATATTAGTGGTACTCTGCTTTTTTGGTAAAGCACTACCAAGAGACAATGATTTATTGCACTGTTTACATAAAGCTTTATCAGTAGCCTTTATAAAATATTGCCAGATAGGATTCAGCTCTAAAGATGTCATTGTGTACCTGAAAGAAAATATTCTATATAAATGCACAAGTACCTACCGAGCCGAGCCGACCGCCCCGTACTCGCAGTAGGACTCTGCAACGTGGATGCGCCTATATCCTATCGGTTTAGGTAGTTAACTAAAAGTAAACAATCTTCACATGTCTTTTTTATCTAAAAATTGCATAAAAAAACATACCAACATTGTTTCCATTTAGTTTCCTACCTAATGTTAGATAACATAAAATATTTTAAACCAGACAACGGTGACTTACGGTTTTTTGGTTCTTAGAGTGCCTCACAATAATGAACGTATCACCACAGGTACTACTCACACTCACAGTAATAAATAAAATAATTTGTAATAACAAATATGAAATATTTAAAAACAAAACACTTATTAGAATTTTAAGACGCGCTCTCAAACTTGTTTTGACTCGTTTAGTTTACTAACTGCGATTCGTTTGGTCCGGTGCGGCGCGCGGCGGCGCGGCGAAACTCTGCTGTTCTGCACACTCTCCGTCTCGCTCTAGCATCGTTCAGTAAATTTCAAATTTTGACAACTAGCAAACCTTCGGCTTCGGCCAAACCTTCGGCAAATTTTTGGCCGAAGCCGAAGATTTGGCCGAAGGTGCTTTTTTGGCCGAAGGTGGCCGAAGCCGAAGCCGAAGCCGAAGCTTCGGTCGGACACTACCTACAACACATACCTGGTGATTATTCTGTTTAGATGATTAGCCAATAAATCAAGGCCAGAGTGTTCACTGTTCTCCAATTAACGTAGTTGACTGTAATTAGGTAAGTAAACAGGTGCAACGTGGAATGAACTCGTGATAGTATCGACACACGTCTGTAGAACTGAACATTTTTAGGGTTCCGTAGTCAACTAGGAACCCTTATAGTTTCGCCATGTCTGTCTGTCCGTCCGTCCGTACGTCTGTCCGTCCTCGCTTAATCTCTGTGACCGTTAGCACTAGAAAGCTGAAATTTGGTACCAATATGTATATCAATCACGCCGACAAAGTGGTAAAATAAAAATTGGAAAAAATGTTTTATTAGGGTAGCCACCCTATATGTAAAGTGGGAAGTGATTTTTTTTTTTATTTCAACCCTAACGTGTGATATATTGTTGGAAAGGTATTTAAAAATGAATAGGGATTTACTCGAATCATTTTTTGATAATGTCAATAATTTCGGAAATAATCGCTCCAAAAGTAAAAAACAATGTGTCCCCCCCCCCCTCTAACTTTTGAACCATAAGTTTAGAAAATATGAAAAAAATCTGAAAAGTAGAACTTTATAAGGACTTTCTAGGAAAATTATTTTGAACTTGATAGAAACAACAGTTTTTGTACAAAAAAGACAAAAAGTTGTACAAAATCATTTCTGGACTAAGTTCGTAGTATAATCGTATATGCAAGCATTTTTTTTTAACTTCGTTTACATATTTTATTATCCTGAACGTATCTTTTTTCAAACAAAAAAGAATTATTAAAATCGGTTCTCGCAATCCAAAATTACCACCGAAAACTTCTGGCACGTCTATGTATTAATTAGTAACCCAATTCCCCGAGAGATGGCGCTGTAGGTACTTATTACATTGGGTCGGGTATTATCGAATTGTACGTGGGAACACTTATTGTGACGGACGGGAAACTACGGAACCCTACACTGAGCGTGGCCCGACACGCTCTTGGCCGGTTTTTTAATATTACTTCAGAATTGAATATTGCGAGCCAATAAGTGTTTTAAAGGCGAACTTAATGGTGGTGGTTGTATATAATGTAGGTAGATACAAGTACGCTATTAATTAGTGCCGTGCTTTAGGTACTTACTACACGTACAATTTAAATACATATGGGATCTGTTACTGTAACAAATATTGTGGGTATAAAACTTCAATACCCGCTCGACCCAAATGTATGGGACTACTGATTATTTTTTCGCGATTGTGATGTGACCCTTAGTTGGTCCCATGGAGAAAGTTGTTCAGTTTGATGCTCTGTTCACATATTTCTGATACACCCTGTATAAATAAACTAGCTTCTGCCCGCGATGTCGTCCGTGTGTGTTCCCCGACCCACCCTGTCGCATTGCATCGCCTGCCCGCGCTATCACTTCGTGTTCGCATAGCGTTCTTTCAGACTTTTTTTATTTTTGTTCGGCTCCTTAGGATCATAGCGTGATGTTAAATAGCTTATAGCCTTTCTCAAGAATTGGGTTATCAAATTTAAAAAAGCTTTTTTCAAAACCGACCGGTAGTTCCAGAGATTAGCGCGTACAAACAAACAAACAAAAAACCAAACAAACTCTTCAGCTTTATCATTTACATATTTTATTATTTCCCCCTTCTGTACCGTTCCCCTGTCTACGTCAATAAATTGTTCCTTAAACTTAGTAAACGTCTTCCTCTTATCTGTAATAGCGGTACCGTTCGGACAACCGGACAGTCGGACACCCGGACACCCGGATTAGTGTCCGGGGCCGCTCGATACGTCCCGACCGCTGAAGATTGCTGATAGGGTTACGAGATTACAGTTGTAAGTTTAAGGTATGTACTTGTAGGGTCAATAAGATCTGTTGTTGTACATTTTGTTCTTCGATTGCAGGCAAACTTAATCATTTGGATTCCTCAACGACGGAGATTTCTTGGTTGGAAAATAAAACTAATAATTTAGGTACCGTAAAGCTATGAATGATCTTAGGAAGATTTATTTAACAAGTGTGTTTCAAATACGCGGTTATTTTTTCTAAAGGAATAGGTATGTCGGCTTTTAGTCCGAAAAACATTGCATTAGGTATTTTGTATTAATAAGTAAGTAGGTACTTACCTACCAAGGCACTATGTAATACCTTAGGTAATGAAAATACAAACACGAAGCTTTATCCAGCAACACACGATTGTAGCTGTTGTTATTTGCCGATAGCAAGCGACGGGGACACATTGATTTTCTTTTTCGCATACTTACCTCAACTGTAAGTACATACTTAGGTACCAGTACATTAAATGATACGTAGCACACATGACTACATCATCACCCCACTGGCTGTGCAGCAAAAACCGCGGCTCGGCGCGAGCAATAAATCGCTCGACACCGGCACCGCCGCGTGTCGACGCGATGCCGCGCGACTATTTATCGTGCGGTCATTATCGGTAAATGTCGCATGCATGTCGTTAATGTTGCGATCATTTGCGCTCGATTAAAAGGATTATAAAGTTCAATATACTTTTTAAGCAAAATTACATTATTACATAACAATCATAGTATAAGTCTGAATAGAAGATCACGTTAAGATTGAGCCATAAATGTTCTCAGGTAAATATTGTTTAAGTAATTAAATCATTAACCTTAAGCGAAAACCGTGATCAACGCAATAATACCTAGGTAGGTATCTAATTATTTTAGTGGGTTGCTCACGATTTTTAATGTCGCAAAAGTTCGCAAAACCTTTCATGGAAGTAAATTACTACTTATTAGCATAATCAGCTAAAATATAATGTTCCCACTGCTGGGACACTTCGGTTTCCTTCGGTTTGGTTCCGTTGGATGCGAGGGAGTGGGCCGTACCTAATCCACCACTCGGGCTCAGTGCGGGTTAGTAGATGTCACATGTCTTCGAATTTTTGGTTATTCTAGGTTCATGCCGGTTTCCTCAGGATGTTCCTTCACCGCTTTGAGAGCAGTAGTGATGAAATCATTTACACAAAGTAAAGCGCTTGCCTGGGTTCAAACCTACGAGCTTTGTTAGCCGCGGCCGTTACCACTGGGCCACCACTGCTCCCACTATTAAAGGCCTTTTAATTTTATTCAGCCAACATTTGAAGCTGAAAGCTGTCGTTGAATGAGTTAACTGAATACACCTTCAGCATCTAGCTACCTACTCCAACAGGAAGCTATGGCATATTGTGGTATCTTTTAGATTACTTAGTGTATTTGAATTTATCTTAGTCGGCAATAACAGTGCACTGCGACTGCTCCGTTTAATGTTTTCAGTCCGAAAGCGAACAGTTAGCATAGTGTGAGCTATCGCGGCTATAAATTATGTGAAATTACCGATAGCCAGTGATTTATGCTGGTGCAAGTTAATTGTGAACTAACCAGTAATCTATTGCAGTCAGTTCCTCTGCTGTGAGCGGTGCTTTAACTTTATCTGGAACTTTGAAATAAGGTTCAGAAAGTCTAGGTCTAGATGACTGAAGAAACATAGACTTTTGATAATTATGATTAAGTAACTTTGAATAGTTTGGTATTCATTAACTTGTGGTTTTTTTGCCTATTAGCAGAGCTAAACGACCTGACTAAACCATTTGAGGTTCTAACAAACGATCATTTTTTATAAAAAGGAGCCCTGCTTCCTTGAAGAAAAACCTAAACGGAAGCTACTTGGTTTCATATAGTGGTGTAATAGCCTGGGACGACCTACAATTATCTGGACATACTACATACCTAAAACCTACCCAAGAATAGCTTTCAATACCATAATCAAATAAAAAAATCCTAACAGTCATCTAGTTATCGACGTCAAAAATATCGTCGTCTTCGTAAAGCTAGCTCATGTTCGTGAACGGGCGCCGTCAGTAGGGACTGGTCATCTCTTTGCTGCCATGGCTTATTTTAATTTATTATTTGAATTGTTGTTTTTTCTCATCTTTTCATTATGGACGCTTTTAACGTTCTGCATCGTTCTCACATGTATAATTTTTAACATGAATGATGTAACCAAGACTTTGTAACCACATTATTTTGATTTAAAAGAGTGTCCATGGAGTTTCTTGCCCGTTCTTCTCCATAGGTACCTACGCTTTGGAATGGGCAACTAGCTTCATTTTTTCTGACTGACTGACTTCTTGACAATTCAAAAGTGCCTGTAAATGGTTTAATTGAAATAAATGCTTTGAGTTTGAGTTTGAGAGTTTGAGCTAATTCGTTGAATAATTTAGGGACGTATTGTTCCCTCAGCCGTCAGTTTGTGATCCACTCACATATTCTAGCGTGTTACGTCAGTCGTGCCTTAGACACTGCTGTCTATCTACTCCCTAGCCGTATTGCCTAGATTTATTGGGGTCAGCCTTAAGTCTAACTGAATATGGCTGAATATTTAGAATGTATTTTACTCGAAGATTACAAAAACTAGGTTAAACTGGTTTTCAGACGTTTAGTTTTGTTAGTAATTTTTTTTTTCAAGAAGTTTCATTTCCATGTTGATTGAGCGACCGCGTCCGTAACACGTAACGTAATGCCATCTATTGGTCGATTGAGGCAACTACGGAGCCGTTCGAAATAGTTTCACTATTCGATACAAGATGGCAGTAGTTTCATTTATATTTTTTTATTTTCTCAGTAGATGTTTGCATATTTTTAGGAATATAAAATTTAACATTAGTTTGGGTTTTACGTTTTTCAAGTCAATTAAAATATTCTAAATTTTAAGTAGTTTCTACAACCATCTCATACAGTCGAGTACAAAAGTGTTTACTAGCTAACACTAATTTTGTTATCTCCAATTATTCGCCTATCATTTAACACGACCTTCAATTTAACCGGTCAAGCACCGCGCGTCGCCTATTGGCGACGAAACAATAGAAAATCAATTGTGTCACATTAGCGGAGCTCGACAGATATGGACAACAAGAAAACCAGTAAAAAGAAATTGGACAAGTGCGAGTAGAACTCGCCACTCGCGTTTCTCATTCATATTGTTTGATGGAAAAATTTGTTTCGATTGATCTAATGTCGATGACAATGTCTCTACCTATATGAATAAGTACCAATTTCTAGACTAAATGTTTTGTTTAGATTTATTTTACTCTACTTTTTCAAATTCAAAATATTTGTTTTCACATAAACCTAAATGGGCACTTATGAAACGTCAGAAGTTAGGTTAGTTAGTTAATCGTTTCATGTAGAAGAGCGGGCAAAAAACTCCACGGTTACTCTTTTGAAAATAATTGGCTTTCCCATTGTTTTCACATTAGTGTTAAAAAGTATCTATAGTAGGACAGCGTAGGTCTGTCAACAATTAGTTAGGTTAATTACCTACCGTACCTAGGTACTAGGTACGGTAGGTAATTAAGAAAATATAAAATGGGCAACAAATCGTAGCATATATTTATGGGCATGGGTCTACAAGGTCTACAACGCTCTAACATTCACAAATAGAAAATAATAATTTAACTATTTCATAAGCCTAATTATAATAAGGAGAGAAAAAGAGTTAACAATGCATTACTTAGATAACTTGTATTATATTCTTAATTAATAGGCTAAGCATGTGAGGAATATGCTTGTTATGTGAAACTCCTAACACCCAATGTAGGACATGTCCTGTATCTCAGGTGTCAGAAAAGAATCTTTATAAAAGAAAATAATAATAAATAAAAATAAAAAACCTATTTGAACCAAATGACATATTTTCATTAGGTACAACCATGGTACAACTAACAAATCCGAATGGATATCATGTCCTAGTTATGTCTTTAGTATCTAAGTATTAGTTGTCTGTTAGTCTGTAATATACATTCATAATATATGTGTGTACAATCCTATAACTACAAAAATGTCGCCACTCTGACCCCCCAAGATACAGTACAGGCAAACGCCTACTTTGGGTCACCGTCCAAACTGTTCTTTTTAATGTACAAATTGATTAATTTTGTCCTTGCGTAAATAATGATGATGCCAGTGCCCAAATATGATTGTAATAAAAACGTTTTCTATTAGCGGAGACCTTGAACGCCCATGTTTGGCCACCATAAATAAACTAGACACATACACAGCCCATATAGACGTACACTCTACTAAATTGTTGACCTCATCGTGTAACCGGACACTGTCCAAACCACTCACCACCATAGTTATGGGGTATAAACCATCGGCCGTATAATTTCCGGGTCTAAGTATACCTACCCCAAATAGATAATGTTACCCCATGTAGAGATAGTAGGCGAAGGTTTGATGATTTAGGTAAACGGGCCATTCCGCTCAATTAGGCCGACTTTTATTTGCAAATGGTGATGACATTTGGTGCGTGTTGATTGCAATAATAAATTAAATAAAAGTGTTATACTTTTTTAGAAAGCGGCGCCATACGTAAAAACATGTAAGAAATGTCATATAAAGTAAAAAAAGAATGCAGCTATGATATTTAATTTATTATTAGCATATATTCGCCGTTAGTGGATTTCCGCGGATTGACCCAAACCTAAGTTATGTCGTATCGCATCTACATCGTCGCGCGTCGCGTCGGGGAGACCATTCAAGGCTCAGTGTTGAACAAAGACTGTATCAATTATGTTTAAGTTATAATAACCTATGCTTCTTCTTTAAGTGACTGTCAGAGTCAAGGTGAGGTTGTCAAGTTTATGGTAAGTAAGTAATAAGTTTTTCGTCAGGAAATGCAGCCTTCATCAACACCGGATTAGATACGTCGACTAGGTACGCTTAGTTAGATAATCTAATAAACAAATAGTTATGTACAAAACTAATTATTACATATATACTTTATAACGTCCATTTATTTTGACATTACTTATACATACTAACCCAAATAATAGCGACTAAACATTTAACCTAGGTAGGTTAAATGTTTGACCCTAGGTTTCTCTAATTGCTGGCGCAAGATTAATTATTTTACTAACCCTGAATGAGCTATTAACTCCGAGCTATTTAGGATAACCCATGAACGTGCAAGTGGGCCTTAGACTAGTACTATGTGCTTAGACATCAAATCGTTAGGTTCATAACTGAATGAGATAGCATAGGTAACATTAACACAGCGCGGCGGGCGTAACCTGTTCGTTTGGTCAATGCCGGTTCACTAATGTTTCTCCAAAACTCCATTGACAATTTTTTAGTTTACAACCAACGTTTCGTATAGGTGCTATTTATTTCACAAACAACTCATTCCGCAAATGTTTTATTTTATAAATACTCACTTTACAAACATATAATTGACAAATGCTTCTCTTTACAAATGTTTCGAATGATATTTAATCATTTACACATTTTTAACCGACTTCAAAAAAAGGAGGAGGTTATCAATTCGACTGTATTTTTTTTTTATGTTTTTTACCTCATAATTTGCGACTGGGTGAACCGATTTTCATGATTCTTTTTTTATTTGAAAGCTGGTGCTTCCCGTGTGGTCCCATTGTCACCAATTCAATATCTGATGATGGGATCTTAGAGAAATCGAGGGCAACTCTCAAATTTTATAGGCTCACTTATTGTTTTTCGCATGTTTTATGAAGTATCTTGTGTATTTGCGTATGGTTGTCACCATCTCAGGTAGCTGGGCTGATGATGGAAGGTACAACTCCTTTACAGTAAGAAGTTACTCGAACAGGAAAGGACTGTTTTAGTAAATTGTTTTGATGTTTGATAGGGCATTTGCCACATTTGGTCTCATGACCATCAAGTCATGATCTGATGCTGCAGTCAGGATAGTCTGCAGAGTACCTAACTCCTCGACAACTAACAGCAGATATATCGTGTTTAGGCTCATTGAAAAGGGCTCGATGTGTGGATAAACGTACTGTTAATGAGGAACACCGAAGTACATAAAGACCTGATGCTGAAGCCAGGAGCATTAGAAAAAGTACCAACCTTGACATTACAGCACCGTTGTCGTGTTTGGGCTCATTTTAAACAGGACTAAATTTTAAGTTCAATGTAATGTCGACATAAGTCTGGCCTGATGCTGCAGCCAGGATTATCAGCATCTAGTCTAAAAGCATCAGGTCAAGATTTTATGATGGGATCCTGGAGAAATCAAAGGAACTCTTCAAATATTATAGGCACACCTATAGCGATTTCGGTATTTTTTATAGTAACTCGTGCACTTGCTCTCGGAAAGCACTATTTGGTGAAGTGGAACTGATGATGAAGACCACAGATGGCCATCGGAAGTACTCAATAATATCTAAGTATTTCACGGGTTGCGATTCGATTACTTTAATATGGTTGCTAAGCAATTTATGCTCGTCACAATGTGAATGGTGATATGGAGATGATGGTGGACCTGGAGAACTCCTCAACAATTAACTTCCCTGCATCGGGAAAAGCAATATTTTGTTTGTAAAAGGCGATAATCACTAGGCTATTGTAACTTAGATAAATTATAAGCAGACCCACTAAAAAGCGTGAAATAAAAACTTTTTAAGAAAAAAAAACCGACTTCCAAAAAAACACTACAAAGTGAAAAATAACTTTATTTCGGAAGTCGGTGGCAAAAGACTAAAATACAGATCCAAAGACACCGACTTCCGAAATAAAGTTATTTTTCACTTTGTAGTGTTTTTTTGGAAGTCGGTTTTTTTTTTTCTTAAAAAGTTTTTTCATTTAAGTAATATTTATATTATATTCTTTTGGAAATATCACGTTTATACAAAATATAATTGTATAATACCTACACTAGCAACTGCATTAAAATCCGTTGCGTAGTTAGTTTAAAAGATCTAAGCTTACAGACAGTGGGAGCGACTTTGTTTTATACTATGTAAAGATTTTCTAAACCAGTCACAAAATGATCATGACGGTATTTTCCATTTGGGTCAAATAATTTAGAGGCTTTTTACTTAATTAACAGGCTTTTTACTATTTAAATGTTTTTTTATTTTTTATATTCCAATATGTATTTAAAAATATAATTTATATGTATTTTCTTCTTTCTTATTAGCCTGTGACGTCCCACTGCAGGGCAAAGGCCTGTATATGTATTTAATAAGTATTTAATCTAAAAAAAGGAAATAATAATATGTATTATAATCTAGGTAGTCGTTTCTGGCACTCGCCGGCCGCTGCCGCAGCACCGCTCGCTTCGCTCGCTCGGCTCGTGCGTAGGAGGGGGTCACAGCTTTAACCTAACCTATCATTTTTTTTTTTAATTATTAATTTAATCTAACTAGTTCGGTTCCGGGGAGCCCACTAAAAATAATCTCTTTTCTTCTATTAGCACAAGTCGATGAAAGAATGAGTTTCATTTTTAGGAAATTGCGTAATAATAAGTCAATGTGTAAGACGTTTTTATCCCAAACGTTGTTTTATGAGACAAAATTAATTGTTTGTCAAATAATACGTTATTAAACAAAAGTTTATGACTGTGGTATTTATTTTGTAAAGTGAATTAGGTATTTGGAAAACTTGTTGTTGTATAATGATGAAATGACAAATCATGTTCAAGTAATGTAAATTAATTTTTGGTGTACTGGCAGGGCACCGGTCAATGCCATTGACACTGAAATAATTACCAATTTTAAATAATGAAAGAATTCGTCACACTTTCGTATCGTATTGAGGCTGGCAAAGAATTTTGTATAAGTACTTATTGTGTTGTTTGGTCATTGTTCTCCCATTAAATGATGACTTGAATGGAGATTGTGATTGGAAACAAAATGACTGATGTCATTTGCAGAGCGAGATGATGCATCCGCTGAAGAATGGAAAATATAGACAGTGTGACTTATATTTCAAAGGATGAGACGTTGGTTATACGATGAATTATTCAAGTGTCGCTGGCTATGCTCTTGATAAATCCATTACGTCTGTATATTTCTCCATAATTCACGGGCGACCTAGTAATCAACTCCTTTTACAATATAATAAAGCGGAATCATCCCGCAGCGCTCGGCAGGAATTTCATTAAGTATTCGTTTTAAGTCTCTCCGGAGGCAAGTCAATATAATGGGCGATTGCGTCATGGACACGGCCATTTTCTTTTATGAATACTGTAAGTGTACGCGATGTACGCAGTACGAAGGTTTTAATGTAGCGACAGTTTAATGGCAACCAAATTGATTCAATGGTGAAAGGTGCAAAATAAAAGGATTGGCTGACATTGAATGATTCGCACACGGTGAGTCGGTGATACTGTTTAAAAGCTTCATCTAAACTGTAAGGCATTTAGTGAACAAGACAAGATATATGATGATGGAAATTATGATGATGATAAAATAGAAAATCTAAAGTCAAAGAAATACTCTAGTTCGTACTAGTAAATGTAATAATAGTGATATCAGACATTGGCTACTGGCTAGTCAGTAATATTAACCATTCGATAATAATGTTCAATCTATAAATTAGTGTTTATTATTGGTTGCCTTCTGTTTGTTTTGTGTCACTTCCATGATCATTCGTTGTAGCAATTGTTCAAATTTCGAGACACTGGCAACGAATGTAACCGTCTGTTCTATGCATAAGTACGAGTAGTGAGTATTTGCTAAATCTATACACTAACCCCCTTACTAATAAACGTATTATATCAGGTGAATAGTTAGGTACACACAGATTTCTTTCTTTCAGTCGTCAGTAATTTTGACTTTCGAAAGAAGAAGACAAAGCGTTGTGTAACTTTAAAGACGCTGCACAACGTTGATTAGTAAGGGGGTTAAAATAAACAAGAAACACACACATATTGTTTTTGTAAAATAGTCGGTCCTCCCGAGCTTATGTGAATGCGGTACGTCACTGCGGCACGTCACTATCTCCGCGCACGCACGCGTGTTCTTCTCTGAATAAGTATATTATGTCTTAACCTCTGGAGATAAAGATGATACTTCCATGCAGAGCTTAGTTTCAAAGAATACACGTCGAAGTTGTCACATGGTCACGTCACTAACGCAAAATGTGCGAACAACAAGTTATTATCCACCTTATGAAGAGGGCGATTAGGTTTGTTTTCAATTGGTTGGCGTATAAGGGTTGTAAACAAGTGGGACGCGCGGGGGTATCGACCGCGCCGCCGACAGAAGTGTCGGAGCGCGCGGCGATGGTTGACGCGCCGCACGCGGAAAAATGCCCGCGCGATGTGCTGGCGCCAAGTGTCCAAGTTCCAGAAGACCCTGTCCGTCACACTGTTCTACCTGACATTGTACCTGCTGCTGTCGTATGCCCTGGCGCCGGACGTCTCCGTGAGCTTCGTCAGTGACGAGCTCCGGATCGGAAACAAATATGTGTTCATGTTCCTCGTATCACCGAATACACCGGTCTTCTCGGACGCTGACGGTGCCGCCGTGTTCACGAGCAGGCAGTGCGGGCGATGTTTCATAACGAACAACAAGGGGCTGCTGCCGATGAGGGAGTACGACGCCGTGCTGGTGTTCGGAGAGAGAAGTCTGCTGTCGCAAACAATGGCGGTCATGGATCCCGGGAAGAGGTACCTGATTGAGGCGCACAAGCGATGTGTGAGGAACAAGCTGAGAGGTTGCATGCGAGAGCCGCGGGTGACGTCGTTCGGCAGCCGCGAGACGCACGACCTGTGCGGCCTGTGCCGCAGGCTGCTGCAGGAGCGACACGATAATCTCATGTGATGGGTTGCCTTGTTAGGTTAAGAGAGGATGGTCTCCTCGCCACTCGTCGGGCCTTGCGAAGGTCTGCCAAACGTAACGCTAGGATAAGATTGGTGCTTTGTAATCTCAGATATAGTTGGGTCGCAAACCATTGTTGTTGTGTGTTGATGTTTAATATTTTTATCAAAGAGTTTTGTTGTTAAGTGTACTCAGAGTTTATTCGTGTATGATTTAGTGAATGTGAAATATATGTAGATGTAATTTTAATGTCATTTTGCCCGCTTTAAGTGAATTTACGCAATGTTATTTGTTGTATGTTTAGTGATCCCATAGGCAAGGGGTATTTTAACGTTATATGGGAACAAATCTCACATAAAGTTTAAAGAATGTTTGTATTATGTAATATTTTATAGAAAATATTTATGCTGTACTTATTATCAATTTTTAACACAACGAAAATCTTTGTGTCGTAATTTGGTGAGCTTCTTTTTCTCAATAATATTGATCGCACCTCAGTCGTCCTGAACTCCTGCCTCTCCATAGCGGCGCATAAACAATAAGTTTATTTTCTTTTGTTCGGAATCTCGATGCTTGCCAAAAATCTGCGGCCGCTCTATACCGACAGTCAGCTAATTGTTTATTAATTAACATTTGTTTTTCCTCAAGTGGGATTCCCTAGTTTTAGTTACACGGAGTTTCCTACTCGCAGACCACAATGAACTTTATGTGTTGCGGGAACAAAATACCTAAATTACGTATACGTGCTAACAAATTACAATAACTAATAACAATTTTTATTAAAACCTATCTTTATATGTAAGGAAAATTAGAGCTGAGTAGGTAGGTACCTTGCATTGTTAACCTATTAGTATTCTTAACAGATCTATAGAACTACCTAGGTATGTACCTACCTTTTAGATACTAGACAGGCTCATATTTGATTGTGATAACAATTGTCCATCTGATAAGACAATAATGAAAAATCATTCCCACTTAGGAGCGCCATTGAGAGAATTATTTAATTGAAATTAAATATAGAATAATAATAGTACTGAGTGTATATTTTCTGATGAACACATTTGTAGGGCCGAACCTAAATAAAGAAAACGTTGTCCTTCTCACTCCAAATATACCAATGCTGGACTAAAAGATACCACTGCTGCATTAAAGGATAGGGACGCAGGGTTTAATGAAACAAGGTTACGGCAATTACTCTCTCGCCTTATCCTAAGCGACCCGTGTGAGTCGAGACTGTCAGTAGATACAGTCCGCAACAGTGCCCAGCCAGTCCTATCGACTCGTAGCCGAGCGTCCTTCACGGCTAACTATTTATATCGTATTTTATGTTCTTTAGCTATTGGTCTGTATTTTTATCAATGCTCATGCATGGCATGGCGTTTCTATTAAAAACGTAAGATAATTATAAGCGTGGGTAATGGAATTTCCATGCTAAGAGGTTTATGCAGATGCTGAATTCTTTGCTTATGTACTTATAAATTAATGAAACACGCGTAGTCGTAAATCAAAGACTAAACTTTTATTGTTATAAATTCATGGATATGTAACATCATAACTGCCAGTTAGCACATAAACAATGGCAGTAGTTATTACAATAATGTATTGTTTTGATATTAATTCTCACATAAATAATCTTTCTATTAGGAAGGGTTATAAAATATCTAGACCACTTCCCAGTCACGGTTTTATCAGAGTCTCCTCAAGATACAATTAATCATTTAATGACATAATATATTAATCGCGTCGGTATCGGATCACCCTGGAGAGGTCGGCCGAGCACTGACACCCACACACCGACACTTAGCCCGTTATGTTCAAGTCCATGTGATGGTGGCGACGGGGCAAACATATTGCCACTAGCTAGTGCTACTGAGGAATTCCTCATTAAATGAATGTATTTCGAATAATTTAGTTTATGTTAGTTGAGCTTGCGGTTACTTAATTATTTATTGAGTCGGTCTCACCCGGTCTCAGCTGGCCGCTGAAACCTGAAACATACATAGAAGTTAAAGTGTTGGAAACACAAATTGTATGAAATAAAACTTCTTACAATACAATATAAAGTTGCTGAAACAAAGTTTGACAAAATTATTATGAAAAATGAAAATGAGTACAGAGTCATGTGAAACTAAATGAAACAGGGTTTGCTTTTAATTCAGGAACGAATATGAATAGGTAGGTACTTCGTTTATGTTAGTAAGGTTTATCTACTCTCGTATTTTTAAGAAAGTTCGCATGCTTAGGTATCTCAACTTTTCGCAACACCTACCTCTAGTAATGTCTCTACATTGTTGACAATGATTGTCGCTGGCTCATGTCAGCAACTGTGACTAGATTTAAACGTTTTTAGTTGGCCTTCAGTATACTGAGTTTATAGGTATTCCAAGATGTGGCGCCATAAATAGCGAACTAATAATACAGCAGGAACCAAAATACTCGACAATTTGATAAACCCCTGTTACTTTACCAAAATACATATGTAAGTTACTTTTGTGTAAGGAAATGTGCATACTGTCGAATAAATGTGTGGAATTTTTTGACAGCCTGCTCGATTTTATAAGATAAAGTTTGGTTCATCAAGGAGCTCTGATAGTTTTCAGCTAGTTTTATTTTTTAAATAGTTTTATGTACTTATGCACATTTCTGTACTTATTTGTTCAGTTGTTCGATGTTGAGTGAGAACGTAATATATATAAATAAGAAGTCTGAATGTGAACTATTTTCCTGCGCCTGCGCGCCCGTCACGCATGTGTTACATATAAATACAATATTACAATGTTTTCCTTGTTTTTTTACTTGTTGTACCTACACTACATCATTTAATTATAACAATGGACCATTATCCACTAATCAGGTATGTTGGCACTCTGTACGAGCCGTGTGCCCAATGAGAGAGATTGCCCATCGGCAAAAATGACGAACGTCCATATTTAACCTCTTTCGCGTGGACCGGCAACCTCCCTTTTCTAGTAGTTTTTCATGATTATTTTATTAAACTTAAACCAAAGTACAATTTTTTACAGCCAAACACTAGATCGTTGGTATTTATAATTATTTTTAACAGTTACTCTTGAATAAAAATATTTAATCGTAATAAGTCTAAAAAATGGCATACAAACTTATAAATACTAAAGGTCTAGTACTTGGCTGTAAGCAAACTGTACTTTGGTTTTAATAAAAAAATAAAAACACGAAAAACCACTAGGAATGCGACGTTGCCAGCCTGCGCGGGATGAACGCTCTTATTGCTCACCTTTGTTATATTTATAAGGAACTGTTGTGCAAAATTACACGTTTCTAGACTCAAGGGTTTAGGCTGTCCGTATAGTAGATAAAAATGACAGACACAACAGTGACTTCACTATCCAAGGTCGACAACGCAACAGCAATCGCCCTGGCGGCTGTGTCAATGACAGACGGTGACAGCTCCTGGAGTGGCCTGTTTGCACAGCGATATGACAAAAAAAAATATTTGTGTTGTCTGCGTAACACCTTGGTAGCTACGGTATCTATATTTGTAGCAAATAATAACCGGATTATGTTTCAAACAAACACTAGTGAAATCAACTTTTTTGTACGTAAGTAGGTTAGGTACCCGATATAGTAATTGCACCTTTTTTGTAGACTAACCAGCTGGGTCCATTCATTATTTAACACTTAGATTAATTTTAAACACAGGGCCTAACGTGTGTTACATCAAGCACAACAGCTGTCACTGTGATGACTGATTCCCACCAGAACGGTTTAACAATTCCAAAGAAAACATAAAAACTGACTGAAACATGAAAGATATACTTATAACTTAACGGTACTTGTCGTAGGTCGTAGGATCGAACTCAGAGAGGCACTTTACTTTGTGTAATTTATTTCATCACCGCTGCTCAAAACGGTGAAGGAAAACATCGTGAAAAAACCGGCATGTCCTAGAAGTAAAAATTCGAAGACATGTGACATCCACCGCGCACTGGGCCCGCGTGGTGAATCATGGCCGCTCCCTCTCATAGAGAGGTCTATCCCAGCAGTGGGAACGTTGTAAGTTAATTATGCTAATGTTCAAATAGCGCTCACGTAGCAGGCCAACAATGAAAAAGCTCGAGTAGAACCTACTTGCTAATCGTAAAACAAGATCAACCCCCGTCAAGCCCTCGTGCTAATAAATCTCCGTGTCAAAGTTGTCGTGAGTGTTGGCACCGTGCCTGCACCGTGCATAAACGTTGCTTGCTCCGTGCCGGCTGCAGGCACTTTAGTTTTTGTAAGACCACGTAATCGTCTGCAGTGCGCGCCTTATCTTAAACTGACCAACTTTCAGTTGATTAAAAACAAAGCTTTCAAAAGTGATTAGGTAGGTACTAATTACACTAATTAGGTACCTATTCTATCAACTAGCGGTGGGTGTGTCCGTGCGTCGCTATGTCATGAAAATACGGAAAGTGTAAAACCAGGGATTGTAAGTAATCAATATGATTTGAGAAAGGCCTTTGTTCAGCACTCTTCAGTTCAGTTCAAGTTCAATTTGTTAAACTATGTTTTCTATAATTAAGAATGGGATTATCAAAGTAAATCGATGAGGAAACTCTTTTGTAATCTGGAACACAACGAGCTGTGATCACTATTTGCTCAGTCTGTGTCTCTGTGATTGTATTTTTTGTTTATTAAGCACAGAATGGTCGAAATCAATAACACTATTTATAAACACATTGAAGACAATAATGATTCATACAAATACTAAAAAAAAACATAATTATTACAGAACACACACATGCTAACTTGGATAGTAAACTTTTGGGAGCGTTGCTGTAGGAATTTGAAAGTAAAACGAGGAGTCTTACCTACTGATGGTTTGTTTACACAATAAACAGTTTCATTTCGATGGTGGTTTATTGTAGACTAAGTTCCTAAAACATATAGCTTACCCTACTTATCGCTATTAACTATTGCTAACATAAGGGCAAGATCATAGATAAGATGCACAAGTACACGTGATGCGTGTGATGACACAGACTCAAGAATTCTTCTGTCAGATTCTAAAACTTTTCCTGGATGATGCTTTCCTGTACCGTGCGGTCAAGGATTTACAAACAAATTCCTTTCCCTCATTGCGGGCGCATGTCACTTCTTCGAACAGACATTTTCATTCAAAATGTTGACAATACCTACGTAGTCCGAAAATAAAAAGGTGCAAGAACTTTAGAGGTGCTTAACCCTTCGTATGCTTAAACGTGGATCCACGCGAGACACGATGGCTTTTTAATTGTGTCTGAAATTACGGCATTCAACTGGTTAATAAATTATTTCTTGACTGCACCTACGGGTTGGTCGATAGTGTTAGGTGTACCTAGTACAATGGTGGGACCTACGACGAGTACTACTATCAAAATACTCTATTAAGAAATGCGCGCTAAGTAGGGTCAACTACAGCGACACTGCGTTAATTGTTTTGTTCGTAAGTGGCCGCATACTGAGATACGTAGTACACTTGGTATTTTAGGGCTGAATTAATTCGTCACTTTTTCACTCACACGAAAAAGGGGAAAAAGCAACTAAATCAAAGGACTAAGGACATTAAACGGATTTAAATAACAATAAATGAGAATGTTTGGATACCAAAATGTGAATTACGATAGGTTAAATTAGTATAAATATGTAGTAAGATATATACTTAGATGTTTATTATCGAATCAGTAACTATTTATATTTCTTACCTCTTTTCTTTCAAAAATCAAAATATTGTATTTCACATAAACCTACATGGGCACTTATGAAACGTCAGAAGCTCGGTGTACGGTTCCAATTGGTCGTCTTCTATGGAAAAGAGCCGGCAAGAAAATCCACGGTTAGGTACTCTTTTAAAAATAATTGGCTTTTACAGTGCCATGTTTTCAAATTACAGTAGGTATGTATGAGGGGACAGCGTAGGCCTGTCAACAAGTACCAGGTACTTGATAAAATAAAAAATGGTGCACAGGTCTAAAGTCTACAAGGCCTACAAAGTCCTCACATTTACAAAATAAGAGAACTTTCTTTGGAACTAGTAGACAAGCACGTCGTGCATTTACTGAAATGCATGGTGTACGGTTATTTACTGCTTCATTGAAGCACACTCTATTAAAAAGGTTGATAAACACCTAAAGACTAAGGTCTTCAATCAGTGCTTCCTGTCCATAGGAATGATATATCTATGGTCCTGTCTGTTATGACCAGAGGTCGGAGTAGGCAGATTGATTTTATATACTTGCGTCAAGATATTATAATATGGACATGCCATTTTATCCATAATGTGCGGGAAGTACCGGAAAAAGTTCCGGGATTGGAATTATGGAATAAAAAAAAATAAAAAACATACGGATAGGCTAACAAAATCGTTTATTATATGAACACCCAATGAGTCATACAGGATACTTGCTTCTGATTGGTCGTTGCGTGCGGTTAATGTGTTGTGAACATAGATGAATATGAGATAGAGAAACAAAAGGCCCTGTCTAAGTTTTGTCTCATACTGTCAAGCGTCATTTCTAATTCAACAGTAAGGGACAAAATACGGTGTAACTATTCCAAGGTATTTTTGTATAAAATAAAATACTGATTTCTTTCACCATTAGCTAACACTGGCAGCGTAGATTGATATTATTAATACGTTTTTCACCTTAAACACAAATTCGTTCTAATTTCTAAATTCCGGAACAAATGTCACAATAAATATGAAGTTCCGGTATTTTGGAGGCATATCCATATTATCCTCTACGTTTGGCGTCAACGACCTTAAATCAATCTACCTACTCCGACCTCTGGTTATGACTTATGGAGCTGAAACGTGGACACTCGGTACGGCTGGCCCATAAATTCAAGGTCGCTCAGCGAGCTATGGAACCAGCTATGCAAACTCAAAGCATTTATGTCAATTAAACCATATACAGGCACTTTAGAATTCTCAAAATTAAATAGTCGGTCAGTTAGTCAGAAAGTTGAAGCTAGTTGCTTGGAGTCTCTCTGAGGGATAGAATCCGAAATGAGGTGATCCGGCAGAGAACCAAAGTCGTCGACAGCTCATAGAATAAGCAAGCTAAAGTGTCAATGGGCCGGCCATATTAGCCGTAGAACCGATGATCGTTGCGGTAGACGTGTTCTTGAGTGAAAGACACCCTCAGCCTAGGTACGAGGATCTTCGCAGGATGGCGGGGTAGCAGCTGGATGAGAGTTGCCGAGAATCCAGCTGCATAGCGTGCAATTGAAGATGTCCATGACCAGCAGTGGACTGCTGTAGGCTGGTGGTGACAGACAATGATAGATGTGTACACGTAAAAAGCTGAAAAATAATGTTCAACAGTAGTTAGAGTATCGTCTGATATATTATATAATACCTACATCCACTACTCCATCATCCCACGGTCGAGTGACGTCATGACGTGGCTTCGTGGCCAATCAATAGCTATTATAGGTACGTGCCTATACATGCCACTACTATAATTATAATAGCTATAGATCGTATAGATACTGAGTTATTTTAAAAATAGTTAAGACTGAAAAATGTAAGCTTAAAAATAAACACTTCCCCAATATTTCGTCGGCCGCTGAAAATGTCTAACACTAAATTCGTGCTGAAATCGATCCACTCTTGACAAGCACATGCACAGAGTGTACTACACACCTTTTTTTTTTTTTTTTTTTTTTTTTTTTATGGATGGGAAATCATCAAATGACCCCTCCCGCTCTGGGTGGAGCGAAGGGAGTGTCAGACTCTTACTGACTAAAACCCATCCGTGTTCCTTCCTTAGCCCTTTATGTTCCGGGGTAGCGGTAACCCTTTCGGACAATCCCGCACCCCCGGCAGGCTTCGGCCCTGGCAGGCCCCTTCCTTTATGCTGACATCTCTTTGAGGCGCGCGTGGAACACGTACGCGCCGTCCGGCACGGGCCTGGTCCTGATCGGACGGTGAGCTACCCATTACTCTCCGTCCGCAGGCCCGCGCCTACGGTGGCCGGGAGTCGTCACGCGGCTCCCGACGCCCGGAGCGTCTCCCGCGGCGGCTGGGGTGTGAGGCTCTCTCCCTTAGCCGTTCCGCCACCTCCTTCGCTAGCATGACTGCTTCGCAGAAGGAGGTGACGGCCTCCCACTCCCTCTCGCCCCGGACCATGGCTTGAACCAGGGCCGGACGCGAGAGGTCGCCGCCGCTATCGATCGCCTCTACGAGGGCACGGCGGTGCTCCGCCCATGCGGGGCATACCTCCACCGTATGCTCCACCGTGTCCTCTGGGCGATCCTCGCAGTGGTGACACCCGGGCGTCTCCTCCCGCCTGATGATGTGCAGGAACCTCCCAAAACATCCGTGTCCGGTGAGGACCTGCGTCAGGCGATAGGTGAGGACGCCGTGACGCCTCTCTAGCCACTCCTCAAAGAGGGGTCTTACCGTCAAAGAGGGGTTTTGTACTACACACCTAAACATGACATTAATCATAACATATTGGAGCAAAAATATTAACATACTCGAATAAAGTTGAATATTTTTTATTGTTCCCTTTTGAGCACCACGGTAAAATATTGATTGGTGCTCTAATGGGAATACCTTTGGTGCTCTAAAAAAAGGTGCTCTGAAAATAGGTGCTCAATCGGGAATACTCCGTTTGTTTGACCCAATAAATCTTTATTTATTTAATACTTCAAGCACATAAATGTACATAGGCGGACTTAATGCCATAGGCATTTTCTACCAGTCAACCTTCGGGTGATGCAGAGACAAACAGTGGTAGGTGCAATAATGAAAAGTAGCAGTAGTAGTTTATTTACACACATTTAAAATATTGTAAATTACAAAATATTTTTTGCGTTTATCGCAAGAAATAAGTACAGCCACAGTACAGCGCAGAGTTTTGAGATGGGGCTGTAAGGGCAGTACCTACTCACAGGAAAATGTTTTTAGGAGACTGTCCCTAAACTTTTGAGGAATCAGTAACTGCATTCACAAATTTTGGAAAAATGGTACAGTCAGAATGATGTCCTAGTGGTTTAGTGGCTCTATCAGCATGTCCTAGTACTTCACACTCATACTATTGACATTCTCCTAGCATCATGCATCGTCTCTCACACACTTCAAGATGGATGAATTGTGTTCTTTTCCTCTTTCTTTTATAATACTACTGGCAGCGCCTCGCGGTTTCACGCGCATAAGTTTTGATCCGGTGGGAATATCGGGATAAAAACTATCCTATGTCCTTTTCCGGGACTCAAACTAGATAGTTTGAGTCCCGGGAAAGGACATAGGATAGTTTTAGATGAATTTTAGATGAAATTTGGTATAGACATCTATACCAAATTTCATCTAAATCCGTTCAGTGGTTTAGGCGTGAAAAGGTAACATACAGACAGACAGATAAACAGACAGACAGACCGAGTTATTTTCAAATTTATAATATTAGTATGGACTAACACCTAATTAAACAAAAATTAGGCCACATAACGCACAGCCCATCATCGTCTCCCTCGCCTTTTCCCTGCTACGTTGGGTCGGCCTCCAGTCTAACCGGATGCAGCTGAATACCAGTATTTTACATGGAGCGACTGCCTATCTGCATAACGCACAGCTAAAAAATATAAATTTATACATATTTTACTATGTTATTAATAGTATCTACAGTCAGGGAAATTAATAGCTTATCAAATTGACACACTGCGTCAATTTGTATTTATTTACCATTTCATACAACTGTCAAAGAAAAATAATTGTGATTCGAACTTACGGGCAATTTAACGTTGTAGACAATTTGCTAAACAATTAGGTAATTTCCTTGACTTTACAAGCTTCGCGACCTTCAAAATAACAATACTATTCATTTGGTTGATACACAGGCGTGAAGGTCGATGTCAGGTTACATCTTACAATAAGCAACTGTTAGTAACATTGCCTGTATGTACAGACATTAGACATACTCGTACATAATAATATGTGCCCCTGAAACAGCTGAATATTGAACACGATGACGTCACGGAGTCGTTTCTTTGATGTTCGCGAGTTGATGGCAACCAGCACATTATTCAAATGTTATTGTTTTGTCTAACAATCCTTCAAACAACTCTTGAGACTAAAAAAATCTGCGTTTCTTCTTACTATTTATTAATGTCTACTTTAAGTAAGTAAGTATTTCTATGACACCCTCCAATTGGATTAAAAATATTCTAGTTACAGGAGTGGGTTCAATCCGTTGATGGTGTCCCTCCTGCAACTGGAACTGTTCGAACTCCTGGGCTCGTGTTTGCCAGTGTAATGCCATAGCCGGTGGTCTCAGTGCGGGGCAGTGGTCCAAGTTCTGAAAAAGTGACGTTTAAATTCCTGTAAACTAAATCAGCCCCTAACCATGTATATTAGCCGCTAATTAAAACATTCAGGATGCTGAGGAGACCCTATAAACGTAACGTCGACGAAATGTGTAAAGGGAACTATATTTTCTATCACCAAAATTTATATTTGTCATCAAGTTGTATCACCTAATAAATAGATCTATCGCCACGAAATATTTGTATCACCTAATAAATAGATCTATCGCCACGAAATATTTTCGTTCTCAGATAGCGGGGCTCCGTCGACATAGGATGCAAGAACGAGCGAAGGGCACCCCGAGGTTCGGTTTGGTTAGGTTACTTTAAACCCTTTACACAGAAATAGGGGCCCCGCGAAGCGGGGCTCCGTCGACATAGGATGCAAGAGCGAGCGAAGGGCACCCCGAGGTTCGGTTTGGTTAGGTCACTTGCATTGTTTGGTGACTACATTTTGGTGACAGATCTACTATTTGGAGGACAAACCCTATTATTTAAGAAACACAAAACTAATTAAATTGGTGATAGCTTAAATGATACCCATGTGTAAATAGGCTCATGACGTAGGATTAGTAATAAACGCAACAAAAACAAAAATTGTTCACATACGTTCGTCACACAATAAATGCTCCACACGCACATAGCACACGAACACCCTGGCAAATATCCGTTATTAGAAGTAGTTGATAAACACTAATGATATGTTAGTTAGCCATCCTGTCGGGGACCGCACAAAGATTACCGCAACAAGCTGAAATCTATTCTAGGTAAGCTTAGCATACTGAAAAATAAACTGCCTTACAAAACGCTTGGAATGACATGGGCCCTAGCAGACTCGGTTATCAACTACGGACTCAGCAGCTATGGGAGAACTTATCGTACATACCTGACCATACTGTAGTACCTATAAATTATTAACATTGTTTATAAAATTGATATGAACGGCTCGCCAACATGCAGACAAACCCAGAGAGGTTTTCGTTGTGTGGCTAAAACTGAATTTAGAAATAAAAATAAAAAAATCATCCATATGTTCACTTGTGAATTGTGGTGCTGGAGATCGTTAGATTGATATTTATCTCTGTGAGCAGGTTTTTACAAACTCTTTTACACTTCAAATAGGTACCCATATATTTTTTTTTATATTCTTAGAAGAAACACCGAAAAAAACTCAGAGGTCCTGCAGCTCAAGGAAATTTGGGTGGTCTTTTCTCCATAGAAACGCTCTCGCCTGTTTTCTTTCTGGTTAATGACCATAAAGCAATGATTCTTTTACAGAATAACCAATATTTACTACTTATATGAACCTATGTTTTCCTTTTTGATAATACATTTTTTTTATAATCACTAGAACCCTCAAAAAATGCTCAAAACTCCCGATTTAAACCGCTGTCAACAGAGGCCTAGTGTACGACAATTTTATTCATGAAAAAAGAAAAACATAGGGCACAGAATCTCAAAATCTTATTCAGTTTGTGAAATATCTTTGAAATTGGTCCAATGTTGGAGGAGGAAATAGGCGAGAGCCAAACCTCGAATTATGACTTTTTACTTAGGCTGGAAATACTGTTACGCCGACTTCGTTCGCCGACATCGATCGCGTACCGATTTATATGGACTCGCGCTCGCTGACCGTCGATGCTACAGTAAACACGTCCATTTATCATCAGCGTCTTGTACGCGGGTCCGCCGGACACGCGTACAAGACGCTGACGGTACCATCGGATACTGTCCGACGGTACACGACCGACGTCAGCGACAGACGTAAGAGGAATTCAGTCCTTTGGCTTTTTCAAAAGTCTCTCTGACCGCATTTCCTCTTAAGTAGCTTAACTATTCGACTAACAATACCAAAGAAAGGACATGGTGGGTGGGTAGACCGCATAAAGTACTCAAACTGCCACACCATCAGGAAGTCTAATTATTAATAATGCACTCATACAGTCCTCATAGTCACAATAATTAAAATAATAACAATGTACCTAAAAACATTAAAAATATATTGTCAAGGACGGTACCAGACACGGTACGGTTGACATGTGTCGGGCATAATGCTACCGTCCCGGTGAATCAGTCCGACATTTATTGTTTCCGGTTGTTCTCGACTTGCTGACGGCGAATACTTGCATAGACACAATCTAGTGGCTAGGATTATCCACCAGCAACTTGTCTTGCAGTACAACCTTGTGGAGTCCGAAGTACCAACCTACAAGTATGTGCCAGACCCAGTTCTCGAGATTGGTCACGCCACATTGCACTGGGATTGATTTATCATCACTGACAGGACTATTGTGGCCAATAAGCCTGATATTGTGGTGATAAATCGACGAGAGCGCCGAGCAATGATTGCTGATATCGCTGTCCCTCATGACGAGAATCTCGTGAAAGAGCAGCTGAGAAAGATAAAAAAAATCAAATATCTTGAGTTAGCACACGAGGTTGTCGACATGTGAGGCGTAGAGTCTGCAATCATTGTACCGATAATCATTGCAGTAAATGGCCTAATAGTGGTGAGCCTCGACCAACACCTCAGGAAGCCTCAGGGCTTGATTCAGAAAGCAGTACTCCACGGCACGGCAAGCATAGTGAGGAGGTTCCTCTCTCTAGCCCTGACGGCACCTTAGACCTTGTTCCTGATGCCGATGAGCTACTATTTTAAATATTTAAAAATGTTTTTTTTTAATGCTTGTTATAAAAATATTTAAAAATGTATGTAAATGTAATAAAGGATATACCTAATACTTTACAAAGTAAATAATTATTAATGTCGGATAAGTCTAAGTAGTAGTAGTTTTATTATGATAAGTCGACAACCGATCATTTTGCCACAATCACCACGCCCAATAGACGAACTGGTGATCGCTGAATACAGTACTGCTGCTGATCCTCTAGACATAGTGGCTCTATAATACAAGGCTCACGGACGGAGAGCGCTCTATTCTTTGCGATGCGCCAATTTCCGACACACCCTGTGTATCATGTTGTTAGTTAATTAGGTTAAGAGGACTTTATGCTTTGTTGTCTCTGGGGAACTGTGTCATAAACACGACAGCGTTCTAGTAGAACATTCGCGATGAACCTGCGATGACTTGCAAAGACACTGTAGGACGAAGGGGCTTGCTAGTCGCCGTCGCGTCACGTCGCGTCGGTACAGTCAATAAAAGAGTGAGAATACATGGGCACTTGTGAAACGTCAGAAACTAGGTACACCGTTCATTAGGTAATCCTTTCCCATAGAGAAGAGCCGGCAAGAAACTCCGCGGTACATTATTCTTGTACACTGTGTATTTATAAGCAGCCACGAGTCGTAAAGAAAGAGGAATGTCTCTTCGTCGTAGTTCGTAGATTATTAGCAATAACTACTTATCAACTAAAATTCATTCTAAACCGAATAAAATGCAATGGCTTCTTTAGTTTTAAATTACTAGCTTTTTATTGACATCCTAAACATAACATAAAAGTAAAACAATATCTAGACAACCTGTGAAGCATCCATGACATGATTGGTAAGTATGAGAAGTAGGTCAGGTACTTCAGTTTATGATATTGTATGAAGTGAAACTTCTGCTTACTACTATATGCAGTCGCGCTTCAGAACAGATTGCAAGACTAGGCAAGTGATTTATAGACAGGTTGTTCTGTTCCGGTACACATGTTAGTTTGATGTAAACTGTTACAAATATAGCGATAGTGCATATAGTACCTAGGTAGTAACACTGTAGTCACAACGTGCGAACGATAACTAACTTTTATTGTAGCGAATGTAACGATACGCTCTAAATTTCTCTAATTCACAGATTAACAAGATTGGCAGCTTATTAAGACGATCATTTTATTTATTATAGCTTAATAGATAGCGATTTCTAAAAGTGTGCAAAGAGCTAGAGAACCCTGTAGCATGATCACCATTCGATCCGGATTCTGCTGTTTCCATCACAAGCTGCCTACCAAAGATAACTGATTTCAGGCCCTCGGCCTCGCGAGGAACAGGCAGTAATGTTCCTGTTACTAGATCAACATGTCATTGGAATATTGTCAGGCCAATTAGAATGACCTTTACCAATTTCAAACGCCGGTAAAAAAAAAATGGGTCGGTCAGTTCTTTATTAGTGATCGATTCTCGGTCAATTAATTTATTTATGTGCGTAGGCGGGCAATCGATAAATGAATGTGAATATTGACATAAAAATGTTTAAGAGTTGCGTACAAATTCATCGCTGACAATGACGGTTTTTTTTGACATTGAAAATGAAACTGCTCCCAAATGCAATCTTAAAATGTATAGTATAACACACTCTCAGCTCTATAA
Organism: Amphipoea oculea; assembly: GCA_945859645.1. Classification (NCBI taxonomy): domain Eukaryota; kingdom Metazoa; phylum Arthropoda; class Insecta; order Lepidoptera; family Noctuidae; genus Amphipoea; species Amphipoea oculea. The sequence continues at coordinate 21,443,015 of OX243878.1, read as the reverse complement.
GAGCTCAATCAGAACATGAGTCTGTGTACCCATCTTTACTGCGATCAAAAAAATACAACTTAACATTACATTAGAAAACACAGCAAGTGAAAACAAGGAACCGCCGCTTGCAACACACAGGAACCTTCCAACTAGAACATCCGAGCTAGGTCCGCACAACATCAGCTCACTGTCAGGGGCTGCCGACTGAGGCCACTGCAGACAGTTTCCCTACATCCCCGGTGTCGAAAGTGCAGGATGTGTGCGCCTGCGCATCGCTACTGCACTTCCACTCAGGATTGGCCAACGAAGCTGGCTGTACGTTGTTTTGACAAGTGGCTTGAACATGAAGCTGAGTTTTTTGAGGTGGGGTCCGAGTTTTGTAAGAGTGTTTTGTAGAGTCTGTGTTTGATAATTTGTGAGTTTGTGCGTGGTGGATTACGGCCCATTCCTTCTCACAGAGAGGAGGCCTGTGTCCCAGCAGTGGGAGCATTACCTAGGTTGATTATAATGTGTGGTGTTAGTTGGGTTTTATTCCGTAGATGTCGGGAAAGGTTATGGTATCCTGATTATTGCCAGGTGGCATGCAGGTTTGGTCAATATTGAATAAAACTGGCACTCGTGAAATCGTTGCCTCATTATCGTTTCTGCGGAGTGTACAGCGTCAGTCATCAAGTTTAGTTACAGTGAAAAGGAAGCTTTCACAATGTATACGTTCGGAGTTTAGTAAACAGCTAGCCTCCGCGGTAAACGTTGAGAGGTTTCTTTGCATTAAGAAATTGTTTAGTTTAGTTTAAATGTAAAATCCTTGGTTTTGCATCTTTTTCGTAATTATTATATCAATATTCCCCGTAGTCTGGGTTTGTGCCCGGTTGATAGCAATAGCCTCGCCCCCTGTTACATGAGACTTACGAGACTATCTATACAAATGGTCAGGTTATATAATGTGGGAATCGTGTTGGTACATGTTCTGATATCCCGGGAGTACAAACATAACTGGCGGAATATGGGTCAATTTTAGATACACCTCTGCCTAACCCTTCCGGGACTACAGGCGTTATGTTACGTGTGGGTTATATCTATATTGCAAGAGCTATTACTAGATAATAATTAGATTTAAAAAAATTGCAATGTTAACACAGTATTAATGATGGCGCATGTAGGTACTCGTCTATGAGGTGATCATTATTTTGCGGAATTTAGATGAACCGACATCTCATTTCATATTTATTACTGATATTCAACCTTATCCGTTAAGATTTTCAGCCAAATCCAACTAAGCCTTAGTCGGATGATTAGATGTTCAAGAGAAAACCACTTCCTCGTTCCACTTTTTTAAATGCTAGAAACTTAGCAATTAGATTTCTATTCGATTCGTAAAACAGTTGCCTAATACAAGTTTAATGATAAGCGGAACTGATGTAAATTAAAGCATTTCAAATAACTTCGTTGTATTACCTGGAGTTTAACATTTGAGGTCAGTTCATACTAACACGCTCCACACATCCGATCTTACGAAAAATACTTTAACAATGAATAATTAACCATTACCTGGGATGATAATTGATGATAGTTTAGGACCAAGTGGTTACCTACATTGGTCGTCGGACAGGCTGCAAGTCGATGCAGTCTGTAAGCACATATCTTTATCTTACACATCTACACAACAGCTTGCGTTACTTAACATTATTAGCGATCCTACATCGTTAAAACCTTATCTACACAAATATTATAAAGAGGTATTTGTGAGTTTGTATGTAGGGGCCCAGAGTAACTAATAGTACTAACGTAACTATAATCTTCGAAACTACTGATCGGATTCCGAAAATTATTTCACTAATGGGGAGCTGCAGTACTGCCGAGTGTCATGGGGTACATTTAATGTTAAAGCAAGATAATTTACATAGAAGTGTTCCTGTGTTAACAAAGAGTACCTACTCTTCACTACGAAGCATTCTTAGACCCTTCCTATCCACAGTGATGTATTACCGACTTACGTGCTACTGCTGGTAGCGTCTACCGATGCTGACCTGTTCTCCAAGGCGACGAGGACGAAGGCCGATGAGAGGGATCTGAGGAACAGCGTGTTTGACTTCATCATCATCGGGGGGGGCACGGCGGGGTGTGTGCTGGCGAACAGGCTATCTGCTGTCTCTGATTGGAAGGTAACGCCCCCATTCTTATATTTGATAAGCTCCCCCTATTTTCTACCTAGCTTGATGGAAACGGATGACATGGGCGATGGTCCACGCTTGATTTGAAGTACAGTTTAACCAGAAACCTACTGCGATCGTCAATCCATCTGTAACGTTGTACCGTTTCGATTTTTAAATAAGTAGGTACTAAAGTACATAAAGTAGCTATTTGAATATTAGATAAGGCTTCCTGTAAGCATATTACTATTGTTTACATATAAAAAAACCAAATCGCCAACGATCAATATTCAACGCAGTGCGCGTGACCTTCGCGTCCACAGAGGCACAGATATCTGTGTTCGCGTCACTTAAATGTATTGAAAAGTTTTTTGGAATTGCATAGAGTTGTTACTTAATCTATAATTTTGTATTCTTAGCATTACAAAATTGGCGAGAAAGTACTTTTATAGGTAATAACTCTATATTAGATCTCATCATCGCAAATTCGTATTTCCGGAAATAGACGATAATTCCCGAAGCACATACTTTTCTTCTAATATCTGTAGGTACTCGTAACTTACTTACCCGACTTCAGTTCACAACTATGCTTAGGGGTAGACTAGGCTCCCCCTTAACCATTTAGGAATGACGCCGACGAAGAGAAGCTACCTTTTCACTTGAGATAATAAATAATAATAAAATTAAATTCATTTAATTCAGGGAAGACCCATATTACATAAAATGAAATATCACAATGCCTACAGCCACAGAATACTCCTAGCTCTGAATAAAATTTCAATGCCTACAAATAAAATAAACTAATGAATACAAATTAAAAGGTCACAGAATTAAAATAAAATGTCAATGCAATTAAAATAAACGAAGATCATACAATTTAATTAATTAAGTTACACTTTGGTCAAGATTAACAAAAATAACAAAGTTAAAACCTAACTTAACTAAAACTATACAAAAACTAAAATATAGCGTCGAAAAATTCATCCGCATCGCTGTCGACTGGTAATGTACCCAAGAGACTGGCGGCATTGCCACGTTGTATGGCAATGCTTAGCCTTTGGCCAAGGTAAAAGCCAGCCCTTGGGTCACGGGAAGTGTCAACCAGCCGTTTTGAAATTTCTTTAAAAAGACCATGAGCACTTGGACCCCCACGGCCCGAAGGTTTCAACCCCAAACGGCTCGAAAATATAATTTCCGATAAGGTTATTATATTTTCGCCGCTTGAGGTTTTCCGCAGCCGCAGCAGCAGCGCCAGCACAGCATGCCGATCCAGGAAGGTGGGATGGCGCAAGAGTATCGACACAAGTTGCGTCCCACAAGGCCTACCCACCTTCCAAGGAAATAGAGACATACCGTCCGGTCGAAGATTAAATGATACAAAGTGTCAGGGTCACAGAATTCAAAATTCAATCAAAAGAAATTGAAAAATCATATTATAAAAACAATACAATACAAAACAAGTCAATATAAATATATAATTATGTCAAGGTCAAGTTCAATCAAAATTAAGTGCACTGCCTATATGTCTGTTACAACATATTATAATGAACATCTGTTACAATTACAACATTGTCTGTCTAATGTCTGTTCCAACATTTTCTAATAATAGCTTTTGTAAAATTATAAATATTTCGACATGTTTCGGAACTGTCGACTGATAACGTTGCCAATGGTCGGGCAATCCGAAACAAACACGGCACTTGCTATCGGAGCGGAACTGCCATTTTAAAATAACCTTTGCTCTACTCTGTAGTACCTTTGCAGGTAGGAAACAATCGGTCCATTATAATATTCGCGATAAAAAAATAACGATTTTTCCATGACATAGGCACTATACAGTAACTTATACAGTGTTTAGGTGCAAACATTATAATCGTACCATGACAGCCGATTACAACAATTTCCCTAGTAATACAGAACATTTTGTGATTTAAAATAATTAGGTATTATTTTAAACCACATAAAGACAATACATATACATTCAATGTAGGTACGTACGCGCGTAAACTCATGCATTTTTCCATAGAAGTAGGCATTGCGCTACAATATGCTACGAGCCTTCCATCCTCATTTTAACTTCCATATGCAATATAATAATACTTTTAATTAAATAATATAGGTTACTATTTAACCTATTTGCCTGTTTGTACTCTGTAGGTAATCGTATTAAACCCACTCGTAAAAGATTGTACCTATTTCATATTTAAATGAACTAACTACTTCAACCGCGTAATTATCCCACCGCCGTTATAGATGTTCTATCTTCTATACAATCAGTACTACCTACATTATTTGTGGAGTAATTTCCTGTCAGACCTTGATAATAATATGAGTATAGCCTTAATGTACCTAGCTACTTATTATAATGAAGAATACTTCTAAGTTGATTGGTATGTAATAGGTACTAGGTACCTATTCTTCCCCGAGATGTAATTTTTCATTTGTATTTTAGCGATAAAACTTACTAAAAAGGGGACTATACAATTTAATTCTAAAATTGACATTAAAAACCCCATTCCAGGTTCTATTACTAGAAGCAGGCGTCGACGAGAACATAGACTATGACATCCCAGGAGTTCCCACGAAAGAGTACCGCCCCATCCTCTGGAACTATAGAACTGAGCGGAACGGCTACTCCTGCCTCTCCAGACCTGGGGGCAGCTGCGAGGTGAAGACCGGCAAGGTGCTTGGTGGCTCCAGCGTGACCAATGACATGAAGTACACCAGGGGATCCAAGGTGGACTATGATGGGTGGCACAGCACGGGAGCGCTGGGCTCACTAGACTGGAAGTTCGAAAGTATTATAGAACATTTTAAAAGCGTTGAGGATAACGGTGAGTTTCGATGGTGGCAGTTGCAAACTATAGTCATACATGATACATGTCTGCTTGTGCCCTGTGTGCGACACACATACCTATAAATTGGTTAAGTACCAACGGCAACTTTATTTTAAATACTTACCAAACTATAGCTTTATTATTTCAAACATTCCAAATGACTTTGTAAGTTTGTTAATAGGTATTATTATAATCATACCTTAATCGCATCAAACGATATTCGGTAGCATAATAAGTTATTCGCCTGTAGTGGACACAGTCGAACCTCAGAAATTATCTGCTGAAATTCCTGAAAAGTTTCGTTGCATAATTATGTGTGTAGGAAGTAAAGAATGGATTCACTTTTGTTTTTGCAGTTGTTTTATTGTTACAGCTAGTGATATACAATATAAAATAAAAGGTTCATAATTATCAAAGTATTCAGGTAAATGGTTCTCCCTTATGTTGTATTAAATAAATACATCGTTTTCCCTCTACTGTGATACTAAATAGCTTATGAATTAACTATGTATTTATGGTTAATTAGTCGTCGAGGTTTATCCTCTAGTATTGTATCTACTGATTGTATATTAACTAACGTGTTTTATCCGTAAAATATAGGTTTTAGTGATCGGATGTGGGTGCCTGTCAACAAAAAATTGGATTAATATTTCGGATTTCGTTAATCCAATTAAATATATAAGGTGCTATAAAAATATCTGCCGCGGCTTCAATAGGAGACAGTTTTTTGTATGTAGATGACAGTAGTGAAGAAATAGAATAGTTAAATCAATTTGAGAAAATAAAGTACCTAATTAAGTAAACATTTACTATATTCTGCATAACGTGGTTCACAAACTATGCGCGATGTGTCGCTTCGTCAATGAAAACAATTGCTATCTCTCGGTGTGGCAACAGCTGATTGCAGCCGTGACAGATATTTTTATAGCACTTTATATACAGGTTGTCCCTCGAAGTATGGATCAAATTGAATAGGGGCGTGGGCAAAGTCATTTCCAAACTTTTTTACCCTGAGAATGTCGGTGATTTTTTTTACGGTTCAAAAGTTATGACTTATTTTTGTTTCAATCACTTCGCACAGTGCTCAAAGTAAAAATTAATTTAAAAAACTATCAGGATCACTAAAAAAATTAAACTAATAGCCCTGATAGTTATTTTTATGATTTTTTACTTTGAGCATTATGGGAAGTAATTGAAAAAAAAAAAACAAAAATTGGTCATAACTTTTGAACCGTAAAAAAATTCACCAACATTCTTAGGGTTAAAAAGTTTGGAAATGACTTTGCCCACGCCCCAATTCGATTTGATCCATACTTCCAGGGACACCCTGTATAATATATTTATTTATTTGTCCTCCTACTGGAACACCATACAGCAATTACACCAACGGCACTATTAAGTATTCTGTGCCAACGAAGCAAAAAATTACTTCATGGGCTGCTTTCTATCCATCCTGTGCGCGATGGACATCGAACAGGCGGCGATGGCTTACGCACGCTCTCACAGCGTCAACTCCATAGTACCATTACCAATTCCATTTAAATTGCGTACATTCTTCTTTAATTTTTTTTCTTATACAATATTCAAATAGGACTGAGAAACAGCACTTTATGAACGTCCAAATTACATAAGGCTCAAAAAGATCCATCTCCCGTAACGTCCGCCCTTCATCAGTTCCCAGTGCTTCAAGCTGGGAACAAGTGGCGCAACGAACTGCCGCGCAGCACATCCGTCTGTTAAGTTAGAAGAGCTTGATTCTATACCAAAGTATGCAGAGTAGTTAACATTACAAAACAAAGATTTAGAAATTAAATTAAATTATTTGTCAAGTGTCAGCTAGGCTAGGACACACCAATACAACAAAAACATTGAAAACTAATTCAAGACTAAAAATATTTTTAATGAAGTATATTGAAAGTAAAGTTTATTCTAAATTGGATATGTACAGTCACGTCTATAAGTATGTATACACTTGGCTTTATTCAAAGGCGATTTTCTCCTTTATTTTTGAATGAAATTTTATGTTATTACGAAAATAGTATTTTCGAACCCATAGGTTTATGTTAAGTGTCGTATTTCAACGTTGCATTCGTTATTTCATGAAAAAATCGCAATTGCAAATTGCCAAGTGTTGACATATTGGTGCTCGTGACTGTACTAGTGTTACTAACAATGAGTTATATTAATATTAGTAGGTATTATATACAATTATACTCGTGCTTCGTTCTCGAGATTAGTAACCTAAAATAATAAAGCTATTACTTATTTACACATGTAGTATCACTCAGGATTCACCACATATGTAGACATACTTATATTTTATTTCAAGTTTTGGCACTAGGATGTATGTTATGTTGTGTTTTACATTGCCATTTAGGAAATATAATCCCACAGAACCATAATTCCTGTAATCTTACTATAGTTTTAATTTCAAGGTGACTACGACGTGCTCATGAACTCCCACTACCACTCCCGAGGGGGGGAGATGCACGTGCAGCGCTTCAAACATGCCGACAGGTACATGGAGATCTTCACCGCTGGCTTCACGGAAATGGGCCTTCGGACCCTAGACATAAACACCAACATACAGGAAGCAGTAGTCAACAACCAATTCGCGATATCCAACAATACAAGGCTGAGCACCAACAGCGCCTTCCTCAAACCAGTGAGACACAGAAAGAATCTTCAAGTGGTAACAGGAGCATACGTGACGAGAATAGTCATTGATAAGCAAGAAAGAAATGTAGATGGCATCATTTATGAAGTGGAGAAAGGTAAAGAACGACCGGCGTACGCTAAAAGAGAAATAATTTTAGCGGCAGGTGCTATCAATAATGTCAGGCTGCTACATCTGTCCGGTATTGGCCCCAAAGCTGATGTAAAGAAACATAATATTACACCGATAGTCGATCTCCCGGTAGGACATAACTATCAAGATCAAGTGACCATTGGTGGCCTTGCATTCGTGCTGAACGACGTCCCGTTCGTCACTGAAGCCGAAGTAATTAACGATTTTAAAACTTGGTTTCAAAACCGCAGCGGACCGCTAGCTTCTAGAGGCATCGCCCAAGTGTCAGCCTTCATACAACTTTACGAGAACTTCAATGCTCCCGATGTGGAGCTCGCTTTAGAAGGTAATTTTATTAGAAGCGATAAATTTATGCTGACTAACGTAAGTGTGCATGCGGCGGAGGAGACGAACCTGCCCTTGCCGTACTATAATTTAGTTAATATCAATCCTATATTACTGAGACCTAAAAGCAGAGGAAAGGTTATGCTTAATAAAAGGAACCCCAAATACGGTCGACCGATAGTCCAAGCGAACTTCCTCAAGGAATCCGAAGATTTAGATACTCTTGTGGACAGTATTGACATAGCGCTTCAATTACTTGACACGAAAGAATTCAAGAAAACTGATATAAAGTTTGCACCGTTAGACCTGTTCCCTTGCGATAGACTAAGCAACAGAGATCAATGGAATTGTATCGCTAGACATTACACTAAAGCTATGAGTAATCCTGTAGGAACTTGTAGAATGGGGGAAAACAGTACCAATTCCGTTGTTGATTACCAACTGCGGGTGCATGGGATCGAAGGGCTAAGAATTATAGACGCTTCAGTTATGCCTACACATGCCAGAGGCGGAACATTTGCTCCCACAATGATGATTGCAGAGAAAGGAGCTAAGATGATCATAAAAGACTGGAAAGAAAATAATGGTCATTATTATAATAGGCGGTGACAAAAATTAGGTTTAGGTAAATAAAATATTGTATTAATACCAAGTCGTTTTTATTATATCACTGGCTTTTTCAGCTATCATTATAACAGGAGCCGCAGTTGAACCGCGAGTTATTTTTGGCATGATCGACGCATCGACGACTCTCAAATTGTTAACTCCAAACACTTTTAAGTTCGTATCTACAACCGAATCAGGATCTTTGGACGTGCCCATCTTGCACGTCCCGGCGTAATTGTGCAAAGGAGTTGAAAAATGTTTGATGATACATAACCAAAAATCTTCAGACACGCGCTCATGGTCTTTGCAGTCATTGTTCAGTAAACTACGGGGATCAAACACATACTCTGAACTCTTGAAAACGTCTGTATCAAATAGTTTTACGATTTCTTGGATTCCTTCCAATAATTTCTTCTCATCAGATGGGTCTTTAAGAAAATTGGGGTAAATCAATGGTTTTCCAAACACAGGATCTGTAGCATTCAACATTACTTGACCACGGCTTTTAGGAGTCAACAACGATACACACATTTCAATCTTGTCGTAATACATGTTTGAGTCGTGACCTTTGAATCTTACCTCAATGTCAGGAGTTCCTAAAATATCAGAAATTGTGGTTTCTAAAAATGCAACAACTTGAAAGTTTGCTGATAAAGGTCCGATACCTTTAGAATAATACGTTGTAATATCTTTTAGTTTCTCAGGGAACTTCGATGTTGTTGATGTTTTTGTCAGTTTTATAACAGGCAAACAAACTGACACATGATCGTGAAAGTTTCCGCCTACTGGTAAATCATAGATCACTTTTAGATCTAAATATTCTAAATAGTCCTTAGGTCCTATTCCAGATTGCATCAGTAACTTGGGACTGTTTATCGCTCCAGCACTTAATATAATTTCCTTCGTAGCTCTCACTTTGACTCTTGTACCATTTTTGATATATTCTACACCAAAAGCATTTATTGTCTCTCCGTTGTCGTTAAAGAATATTTTAGTAACTAAAGCTTCTGGCAGTATTTCTAGATTAGATCTTAACTTCCTAATAGGTTCAATGAAGGCAGTGAATGCACTAACTCTTTCACCGAAGTATGACATCGTCTGTATCCTCATGAATCCTAACTGATGTCTACCGTTTACATCTGTGTAGTTGTATCCTATTTCATTTAACGCACTCAATAAAACATCCACGTTATCGTCGACGTAAGGATACCGGCCGACATCGAGCGGACCCTGTGTTGAATGAAAAAATTTGTTTTTTGATATGTCCTTGTCGTAGTTTCCTTCTGAATATTTGAAATAAGGCAACACCTCACTGTAAGACCAACCCTCGTTCCCGTTGATGGCCCACTCGTCATAGTCGGCTGGGCTTCCTCTCATATATGCCATGTCGTTGATAGACGAGGTGCCTCCCAGGACTCGGCCCTGGACTACCTCGCAGCCTCTATCAGCTCGATTCTGACAGAACCTGTAACGTGATACAACTATATGATTGATAAAAACTACAGTTGCTTTGTCAGGATCTGTCGACAGATTGATTTTTAGGAATTTGGTCTGAACAACTTAGAAATAAGTAAAATAATATTAGTAACCACTACGAGATTGAAACAAACATAATCTCTACCGTTGAATACGTTTGACTTAACTAGTAGTATACTAGTATTTTAAAAGCCAATCTCTTGACAGATCCCGAACCTTAGACCGTGGACTGAATCTCACCCCTTTTTCGGCCTCATGGAGTACTGCCAGTCTATGTTAGAACCCTTGAACTCGCTCGTGAGTCCTGGAATCAGCGCCATCTTGGGTTCCTCAGGACCTGCTTCAATCATCAGCACCTACAATCAAGATGAGTATTTTATAAACTGACTGTTTATGGACAGATCGACCATAAGAATTTAGAATGGATTAAACGATACCAATAGTATTTTATAAATTATTATGTAGACTTAGAAATCCACAAGTCTGGTAAATATATTTGGCAAGCTAAATACTGATTAATCATAAGATTCATTTTAACTATGGTGCCTACAAGAAAAATCATACTTACACATTTCACATTGGACAGGAAAACATTATTAAAAATACAGCAGTGGCGAGTGTCTTATTAAATTAAATAAATATCAATTCCTTACCTTCCATTGCTTGTTCTCCGATAGTCTGCTAGCTAGCACACAGCCGGCCGTCCCTCCACCCACCACGATGAAATCATATTCATCATCGACGTTCCTCTTGCCTTGCTCTTCTCGATACCTATCAAAGTACGTAAACTGTTTGTAGGGACCCTTTCCTTCCTCCTTTGTCTGCTTCAATATGTTCCATTTGTTCTTGCCGAAGTAGTCAGGCTCAGGTCCTATGTGGCCGTACAGAGTGTGCACCAGGGATATCAGGAGGATAGCCGTTGGGGCACACTCGATGCGTCCGTCACATATCTTGCATAATTCATCAGTGGCGTTAGCACTCATTGCACCCTCATATTCTGCTGGGTTGCCGGCTATCAAATCGGAGGAAACCGACGCATTATCTACTATGAAGATCGCAGGTACTTCGATAGGAGAAATTGTGAACACTTGTGTCTTGAAAAGTTGAAAATATTTTACAGCCCGTTGTGAAGCTCAATTCCATTAGTATATTTATATGTCTCTAGCGTATCTACGTTGTCAACTTTGAATTCTTCAAGTTCTCAATTGTAAGTTAACTTTGTACTATGAGCTCATTGCTGTAACTTATGTTATTTATTACTATTTCTTTATTTAAAAAAAATACTTATTGGTTGTTGATTATCAACAGAAGGTTTATTATTAATTTTCACTTTATTAGCACAATTGGAACTATTCACACAATGTGTGACAGTAGCGAGGTATGCACAATTCGTAAGTAAGTAAGGCGACTGCCCGCGGCCGCGGCTACGTCGCGCTATGTCGCCGACTCTAAGAATTTGTAGTTTACATCCTTTGTTATGCTTGTTTACCATTTAGCCATTGTTGTGAGTTCCAAGAGATATTTTTTACTTATAAAGTTATGTTCATGTCGGTCGACACTGATCACTTTGTGAGCGACAATAACGACATACAAAGAAACACGACATGTGGGAGACTATGGAAGAGTCTGAAATCGTAATTACATATTTATAGTACAAGAGCCCACGACCAAAACCATGTCGCATCTTTTTGCGGCCGAAACCGTATAAAATCGTTAGCTTAGTTAGATGATTCTGAACCTGGCTCGGTGGGCAGGACCGGTCAGAAACGCCGCAGTTTTATTGGGGAGCATTTCTGATATTTCAAAGAAAATAGGCAGACGGTTTTATCACAATGTGTCTCATATTAAAAATATTGGTATGTACATATGTTTCTTTGGCCAAAGAATTAGCATTGTAATTCAACGTGGCAATGCTGCCAGTTTTCTGGGCATATTTCCGGATGACAGCGATGCGGACGAGTATACTTCGACGCCTAAGTGTCCTTTGGTTTTGTATTTATTTGTATAGTTATTTAGTTAATCATTTAATTTAATACCTAGTGTAAATATGTAGTTAGTTATATATACATACAGTACACAAATCAAATCATTTATCACCGGTTTCGTCATTTAATTATGAAAAATTTGTTTTCAGACATTTTGCAATAGTCAGTAACTTTCGATAGTCAGAAATTATTAAAAATCGGATTTACGTAAGATTAATAAATTAAAAAAAAAACATTGTTTTGTAAATTTTCGGTAATTTATTTTGAAAACGCGGTCTAGTCAGAAGTGACGCGGAAAGTTTATGAATTTATGGATTCAGAATAACCAAATCTATCGATTTTACACGGTTTTGTTCGCAAAACGTTTAGGGAAAAAATCACGGGCTCTCGTACTATTACCGAAGAAGAAAATTAAGATAATACAGTAGCTTCCAATCATAAGAAGAAACAGGTATCAATTACACGCTGTTAGTTATTGAGTAAGCTAGGCACTAATGGAGGAGCGTTCAGTCGCAGACAGACAGCTGCTTTGAGGATTAATAGAGCGGCACATTGCTCAAGGGAGCACTCGGCCACTCGGCTAGCCCTGAACAATGGCCAAGAGTCCCCAATCTATGGTGCTGTATCCTTGGGGGTAGGAAAACAATATCAAATGAGGTCAAAGATAACGTTGACTAATCGAAAGGTCACAACATGTCTTTACTTATTATAAGTATAACTATGAGACATACGAGTACAGAGGACATTTTCTATCTTATGGAGTGACTCAGAATAGAAAAGGCACTTCTCTTTTCCTCCTTGGGTTACATAAAAGTTTATTATGGGTACTTTTGAAGAGGATGGGCAGCTCCTCCCCTCTGAAGACATATTTTCGTGCAAGGAGTAGCAACAGCCTTTAACTATTTACCAGATAATATAGTAACAAAATGTTTCTCATTACAAAAGTCACAGAAGATGAAAGTAACATATTTCCATAAATTGTCGCAATATCCATGACACTTGCTCAACTTATCTACTAAATGTAGTGTATCTAACAAATAGTACAAAGGAGGTCATCTAGTGCAAGCATGCTAATTGTTGCATCTGTTTTGCATACTGCTAAACTGCTTAACGCAGTTCTGTTATTACACACATCAAAAGTGTCTAGGGATCAAGCATTTTTATGCGGATTTCTTGAGATTGAGATGTGGCTTTGTAATAAATTTATGATTTTATAAATTTATATGGATCCTTTTTGGTGCATTTCATAATTTGAATCAGGAACTGTGAATCAAATTCGAGTAAAAGATGAAAATCAGCTGTCAATATTTTCCCTATAAAAACATACAACGCATTGAAGACATTATTAGTGCTACTGTTTCCCTACTACTGATTAAAACCAACGTTATTATGGAGCGGCGACGTCATTTAAGCAGGGAAGAAATGCTCAGAGCCGTGGGAATGATAGAAGCTGGTTCCCGGCAACGTACTGTGGCTTTAGCTCTGAATACAAGTCAGAGTGTTATCAGTCGACTTTGGACACGTTACCGAAGCACTGGTACCGTGGCTGAGCGCCATGGAGGACGGTATCGCTGCACCACACGGAGACAAGACCGATACATTCAAATCTTAACTCGAAGAGCTCCAACAATAACCGCCATGATGTTAGCCGTGAGGCTTCATCACTCTTCAGGGAACTTAATTAGCGACCAAACAGTCAGAAACCGCTTGCATGAAGTGAACCTTCATTCCCGAAGACCGCTACGGGTACCACCTATAGCAATGCACAATCGTAGGATTCGATATCAATGGGCTCTTGAACACAGAAATTGGGCAGAAGAACAATGGCGTTTCGTGTGCTTTTCTGATGAGTCTCGTTTTGGTATGAGACCGGATACAAGACGTATACGACACTGGAGAACCCCTGGACGCCAACAGCGATTAAAATCCTGCCAGGAAGTCCATCCTTATAGTGGTGGAACCATCATGGTATGGGCGGGTATTTGGATCGGCGGAAGAACTGAGTTGATTTGGATCAGAGGCAACCTCAACGCTCAAATTTATGCTGAGACGATTGTATCAGACGTCATCGTTCCTCTACAAGTGCAAATCGGTCCCTTATTTCAGTTAATGCATGATAATGCACGACCGCACACCGCAAGATTTGTAAGACAGACTCTCGCCGCAGCTAACATCAATGTCCTGCCCTGGCCTGCTCAGTCGCCAGACTTGAACCCGATTGAGCATGCATGGGATATGCTACAGAGAAGAGCTCTGCCGAATATGGAGGGTATCCAGTCGCAAGAAGACCTTTTTTTGTTGTTGCAACGAACATGGGCGGCCATTCCACAGCGTGATTTGGATGAACTCATTTTGAGTATGCCAAACCGATGTTCTTGTGTTGTTAGTGTTCGCGGTAGAAACACGGATTATTAATTGTTTAAGTTACCCAATAAAATTTTAAAGAAAACTGTTATTTCAGTCTTTTTTTCGAACTTTTGTGTTTAGTGGTTCAAATGTCAAAAATCCCTTTATTAGGAAAATGGCAAATTTCTTTATTAATGCAAAGGTGACTTGGTTTATCGTTACTGTGACAAACGAAAACACTTTATTTGATGAATCCTTAAAGAAAATTTTAATTAATATCAATCAGGAGAAAAGTTATTGCAAAAATATATGTTGATCCCTAGACACTTTTGATGTGTGTATTTTGTACATTGTGCTACTAACAAAATACAAATGTGTTGAGTATAGGTGGAAACATAACACCGCGCTTCGCTTGTCTCCCCCGAAAGAAAGGCAGAGGAGTTACCATGCTCACTCACAGGCTGTGTGTGTTTTTTTAGCCCATATGCGACCACTCTAATCGTGTACTCTATCGTGTGTTACACGATTAGAGTGCTTGACTCACACTCACACAATAGGGACATGCCTGTATTTTTTAAATTCACCTAATTGATAAAAGACAGTCGAAAAAAGACAGTCAAATTCAACTATACCTTGTAGCTGAAAAAAATATGAAACTTCAACAATTTTCTGGTACATACTTACATACATACATTTTAAATGTCTGTTACGACGTCATTATCCACGATACTGCTTTAATTTAATCTTTTTTTTTTTAACCTCAAACCATAATTATTATACTTAAAATAAATTATTTTTTGTTCCAGCGGAAGTCGCTCTTACTTCCCTTAGTGATATTTATTCACATGGATTATTATATCAGTTCTGGGCGTTCTGGCACTGTCAAAGACGATGCGTTTTGCGTTTATTTTCCGTTCCACCTAAAAAATTAAACATATAATATATCATTTTAAAATATATAATGCATTAGGATGTAAAGAATTTGTTTCTTGAACCCTATATTATACCACGTATATTTAAATAGTGGTCAAGTTTAGGATTATATCATCATAACAAAAGTTCCGTTTATTTAATTTTCATTTTTTTCACTAATCAATAGAACCGTAAAGTCTAAGGTATCAATGTTCTCCTTACTCCGACACGGTAGTTGGCTGAAGTTCGTGCCTCTAATCGCAGTCAATGTGGACATTAAACTTTACGACTCAATTAGATACTAAACACCATGTTGTTACGTTAAAATTTTACACACGCTGGATTAAATGGATTTCAATCACATGCTAATGTTGGTTTTATGTTGTTTCAGGTAAAATTGCAGCTTAATTAAGTGGTGAGAAGGATTTGTAAGTAAAGTCGAATAAAATGGCAATAATATCAAACGTTAAGGTTACAAGACAGTTACAAGCATTTCTTTAATTAGGACAAATTTATTGATATATCGTCCTAACACATCACTCTAAAAGAATGGAAGTCTAAACAAAAAAATGCTGTCTACTAACCAAGGAACTTCTATAAGTTCCTTGCTACTAACACTGAAATGTAGAGTGCCTGTTTGAAAAGTTATAGCAACAAATCTTCCAATCACATAACACAACATTATCAGGCGCTCAACATCACTCTAGAAAGTTTATTCATTTGTACATAAATAACCGTTGCTTGGTCGTTATGCATGATCACAGTTGTACAATATATTATAAATTCATGAACTGATTCGATTTTACGACATTCCAGTTGCTCCATGTTCGCGTAAAGTTGCACGAATGTGTCCCGAATGGTGAATATGTAATTATTACTTTGAAATTCGTTACGCTACCGATATTCATGTAGGTGAAGATGGTTCTCAGCAGCCAATAATAAAGCAAAATATAATAAGTAAAGTTAAGTGTTTTACGCGGCAATGTTAGGTGTGCAAAACTGTGTCTACTGTTGGACACGTGCAGAAACAGAAAAAAAAAACTTTTTAACAAAATATAACAACCGACTTCAAAGAGATAAATAACTTTAATTTCGGAAGTCGGTGTCGCTAGTTCCGCATTTTCGTTTTTTGACACCGACTTCCGAAATTAAAGTTATTTATCTTTTTGAAGTGTTTTTTTTTAAGTCGGTTGTTTTGTTTTTGTAAAAAAGTTTTTATTTTTCACTTTTTAGTTGTACCTCCCCCGCAGAAATTCAGTTAACACTAGTGCATTGATGAATTAAAGACACCGATTAGAAGAATCATCAAAATTCACATAGAAATGCCGGAGATGCAGTGCATTTATGAATATAACTTCGTACATAAGAATAATTACCTTATGCATTATATACTGATAGTATGTAGATCACATTACTGAAGGAATTATCAAAATTGGTTCATTAGTTTTTGAGAAAATCGCGGACATATAAACATACATGCATACATACGGGTCGAATTCAGAACCTCCTTATTTGAAGTCGGTTAATTTCATTTCCTGAGACGTAGGTACGTAGTTCAAAATAATTGTCTTTATTTTGTAGACCACTTTTAAACGTTGTCATCACTAGAAAATTACTCCAAAATGTATCCAGATACATTAAACAATGTGACACTCGGAATCACTGAAAATATGAGGCATTATTAACTTTATGCTATGGGAAAAAAGGTTGTAATTTCTTTGGCATTAACTTTGTTATAATCTCCGGAAGATTGAACAATTTCCAGTGACAGTGTTGAACCTATTATTTTCATAATGTCAAGTTATTATTTTTGTGTTATTTATGTTGGACTTTATTGTTTTTCTGAGCACAGTGTGGGAAGGAAATTATAAGTGTAGGAGTCTGTTCAATATCCTAATTGTTTCATGGGAAACATTTTATGATGTGATTTTTGTGGCCATTTCTTTTACCATTTTATTTTACATTATTTAATAAATTAAACGACTAAAGTGATTTAATACTGGTCTGTCGATCCTGTTCAGTCACACCTACCTATTAATCAACAAAATATAGGTAATAATCTATTTTATGTGTTAATTTTAAATGCCTGTTATCATAAATTGTCTTGTTCACACCCACAACCATAAGTACATTATTTAACTAAATACCTCATTTCCATACATTAGTTATGACATACGACTCATAACGACGCTCATTTTAATAATTGAGAAATTAACAGTAATCCCTGGTGGTTCGCTCTTTGCATTTAACACGCTAACTCAAATTAAATGTACAATAACAATGGACTCTAATTATTATTGCTCACAAAATGGCCGGCTTCGCACTGTTATTGCGAAACCGAAGCGAGAAAGCAGCAAAAACGATAATAAATGAAAATATGGACGGAACCCAACCGCACTGCAATTACTTTTAATTCGATCCCGTTAAGGGTTAGTGCAGTTATTTGAAATAACGCCATCTATGATCGGGAGCCAGAATTTTGTTCGTTTTAGTTCTGCTATCGGTCGCAGGAGCGCTAGCATCGTAAAATGTTATTACCAAAGCTTAGTAGAATGTAAATTCTCTTGAACGGTGAATCGGTTTTAAAGTATCGGAGTGCTCACCCTGAATAAATATTGCTTTAGCTTTGAATATTAAATAAGTATAATAGGTACCTATCTATTACCATTCAGGAATGTAGGAAAACTGCATGAGCCTGAGTTGAGTTTAGATCTCATCCAATTTACTGGAAATAATGTTTTCTTTTAAATTGTTTTACTTGTTAGATACATAAGAATACCTACCTGCCACATTTAAATCAGCCTAATGACCTTTTGCTGGGACTCAGGCCTCTTCTACGGGAGATAATATTGTGTACTTACAAGTACGAACAACAATAATACATTTTTTAGTCTTCAAAAATCAAAACTAACCGAAGCCAGTTTGCCCAGTAGCCAATATGACAAATGACATAAAAAGTGTCTATTTAAATTGTATCTGTAGGTAATAATTTACGCCAGTGATGCGGATAATCAATTACTAAATTGATTTTTCGGTTCACATTAAAGTTAAAGTGTTGTTGATTCGTTATCGCAGGAACTCGTTCGACAAATCATTGACAGAGCCAAACATGGTCATCTAGCTTTAGGCGATATATCGAACTATTTATTACTTTTTGTAGAAGATAATAATTGACTGGAATTTATGTAAATTCTTCAAATATAGTTACGGTAGGTACCTACATACAACAAGTAGGTAGGTGGTAGAGGAGCATTGGCTATGATAACCGGCAGCCTAATTGCGGAACGCCAAATCGTCAAATGATTCTGATCAGTTGGCTTCATTTCTATCACAATTGGCTTCATTTTACGATTTTCGAATTGCGAAACTCTAGTTTCTGCGCAGGGCCTTAACGTTCATAATTGGTTTCATAATAAACTAGAGTTTCGCAATTCGAAAATCGTAAAATGAAGCCAATTGTGATAGAAATGAAGCCAACTGATCAGAATCATTTGACGATTTGGCATTCCGCAATTAGGCCGCAGTTTGGGTACGATCATACAAGAAGATTGAATTACAAGAGGATTTCAATCCAGAACAATAGCAGTAGGTAGGCTTAGGATAAAAGAAAATGTGATGAAACATGAACAACACTATTACATACCTAAGTACCTAATATAATTATGATGGGTTTACATGTAAACAAAATCCCCCTAATCTCTTAAGGGCCTTGAACCTCTAAATAACTGTCAGTGACAAACAAATACCAATCTGGGCACAACTCAATATGGCATCCCGTTATGCCTATAACAAACAAGCAATTTCACACCAAACAGATACGCCAATAACAAGCTAATCCCTAATTAGAAGCAGCAACCTCACTAGAACAGTCCCCAGTGAACCAAGTTAGGTTACAATTAGGTGAACATTCTAGCCAGCGCAGTAGGCACCCTCATAGCACGTTATGTAGGTAGGCACTTGTGTATGTGCAAATGAAATAATCCTTAATTACCTGCCCATACCCCTACAAGGATAAGCGAGATGTTTCTAGCTATCGATTGCGTGGAGATAGGGCTGCCTAGCTCCTCTTAAATTTATTTCATTTATACTTTTATCATGAGCAACCAGCTTCATCTTTCTGACTGAAATAAATCAAATACAGGCCCTTTTGAACTGTCAAGTCAGTCTTGACAATTCAAAAGTGCCTCTAATTTGGTTTATTTGAAATTTAAAATTCCTTGAGTTTGAAATCATATTTCGATTTCTGATGACGTCTGTGAAGTTTAAATTGACCCCGTTTCTACGTCAGGGAAATAAGTTGTTTAGGTATCAAATTGACACACTACGTCAATTTGCCGAGTTAAAGGCATTTCATACCAATGTCAAATAACGACAGTTGTTATTTGAATAAATAACAATTAATTTCCCTGACTTTACAATAG
This sequence comes from Amphipoea oculea, assembly GCA_945859645.1. Taxonomy (NCBI): domain Eukaryota; kingdom Metazoa; phylum Arthropoda; class Insecta; order Lepidoptera; family Noctuidae; genus Amphipoea; species Amphipoea oculea. The sequence goes on along the minus strand of OX243878.1, from coordinate 21,423,167 downwards.
ATTGTCTCATCGCACAAGGCGATCTCTTCCAGACAACTTTAAAATGGCCTAAAAGAAAGAAGAGAGATGTTGTACCTACCATCTTCTGTAGGTACCAAGCATCAAAGATTCACAGATCACTACAACACGAATTTTGCTTTGGAAACTTTAAAGCCACTGGCGAACAGTAATTTAAAATGCTTTGTGTATGCGATGCATTGTGGTTTGTTATAATACCCATGACTTTTTCGATACTGCGATGTTCATTTTGTAATGAATAGTTTCTTGATAAATTCATATCTTCAAAAACCCTCAACATTGCCAGCCCTGACCGGACGTGTGTAAGTCCATAGCATCTACTAATGTATGTAAACGGCGAGTGAAACTCCTGCGCAGCTATAGGTACTGCTCAGGATTAGGTTTCGATCCGATAGCGCGGCGCTTTGGGTCGGGCGCAGTTCTGAAGCACCGCCCGGACTGTTCAGTTAGTAGCCCCGGCATGCGAGCCAACTTAAATATTAATTTCAATAGTTGCCGATTTGAAAGAGAAAATAGAGTTGATCGAATGGCGTCGGGTGTAAGTTTTAAGAGTTAACAGGTGCAGGCAGCGATTCTCTGAACTGTCACACACGTGGGACCTACTTTTTTCTGAAGCTAGCCGTGCTCAGCTCTTGGAGCATGGTCTGGATTTGGAGTACTAGAGCTGTGGGGAAAAATGACTATAATCGTAGGCAAATAGGAGGTTGTCAACCTCTTCTTGCCGACGGTACTTAGGTAAAATAAATAGTAAAGGTTCGGTCTCTTGGTCTCTGCCGCCTGGATGGAACCGGCAGTCCGTTACAATTTCGCAATAGGTCGAAAGGCCCAAACTATTGAACGTTTCCGATTTAATTTTCAAAGCTAAGATGTCTATTGATAGTCAAAGCCATAATAAGAATCGTTGGTATCTTGCTTGATGCTTCTTCCTTGAAACAATACATACACCTTACCCACATATAAATCTTGCGCACTCCACGTCAACGCTTTCGCACTGCGTCGACAAGTTTTTGTAATTTACCTTTAAGATCAGCGCGAGCAGCCGGGCATGCTGTCAGGTGAGTGCGGGTTCACTTCCCGTCGCGAACGCAGCGGCCTGTCATTCAAACTTACCTACGTCGACGCGTTGAAGTGATAGACGTAGAGTGATCGGCACGGTGGAGTTGGATACTCTAGCTAGATGATGTGGCATTTCTAAAAGCAGACTAATTTTGGAAAATCACTCATTTGAAACGATTCGTCATACATCAAAGCAATACATACCTACGTCAAAGGAATCTGTTACTGAAGGCATTCAAAGCAAAATTGACAATGGCAACCAATCATTTGAAATGATTTTGCTGAACTAAAAGTTTTTCTAACAAAACTACTTTTCCTTTATTATATTTCCCTAGGTGTGTCGGGCGAACACAAGAATCGTTACCCGAGGGGCCGTGGAGGCTATTTTGGATGCAGTGAGTGACTGCTTGTGTTAAGGTGGTTTAAATAACGGTTATAAAGAGGGAATTGCCGCTTCCAACTACCCTTCGTATAACACCTACCTCTTCGTTCCTATCGTAAACGAGTCGTCTTTATAACGTCTTTAGTAAATAACGTACATTTTTATGCAGCTATGTGCCCCGCGCGCCTTGTTGCAAGCGCTCGCGCCGCGCGGTGACATGACGTGCAGTAGCGTGCACGCATGCACTTTCTACGTCACATTCTCATTGCATAAGTTGTAATTGCATAGTGGGTACGTGTAGAGATTGGAAAAAATACACTAGCAGCTTTGATATTCTCTAAAATGTGGAAATTGATTCGAATTGGTTTTCCCATAAAGTAGGAACTTAGCAATTCTTCAAGCTGTATTGTTCAGTATTTTTCGAAGAAAACTCTTACCACGATATAGGAAGGTAGAAATTGCAGAGATGGAAATGTTAGCAGAGTGGCACTCGGTATATATTATAATTGTGGGAACCTCGGCGACATAACCTAAGCATTGTGTCGCACTAGGAAGAAACACGCTCAAAAGTCTATTAATATATTTCTAAGTATAGATGGTAGATGATTATCAGTTTATGTTTCTGATACAATATACTAAAAGGTACCCACCCTCGTATGGTATTTGTTTGTAGGTAGTGCATTCAACTCATTACGGTTGCACCTGCTTTCTGAAACATAATTATAATAAGTTTATGTTAATAGTGTATTTTAACCTTTGCTTAATAGTCAATAACTTCAGGAAGCAAACTTAATGTACTTATTTATTTTTCGTAAAGTTATGTATTTTGAAAGTTTGCGAACAGTTGAATACAAAGAGAGTTCATTATTTTATTGTTTATCAGTGGAAACTTGTAAATGACCTTCAATTTGATATTGTTTAAGGACACTGTTTAAGTTAGCTGTAAGTTTCCCGAACAGAATAAAATAAAATAAAACAATAAGAATAGACAAACGGTATCGCTATACCACTGACGTTGTTCCAAAATGTTCCAATATCGCTACCATTCCGACAGGTGCTAATGAGCTTTACACAGTGATATCGTGATATGTGAAGCGAATAGTTTGATCAGAATAAAACAAAAGAATCCCCAGAAGAATTCGCCCATAAGATAGAATATTAATAGCCCACTACGGTCCCTTCGTTTTATTTGAAGCGCATTTATTTCGTCCAGCGTCGCGCGTCGCTTGCGCCCACTGGGCTCCTAATTACTGATATTAAATGCGCATGTTACTGCTTGAACAAGCAGAGAAAGATTACAGATACATACTTATGTACTAAAGTAAGATTTTAGATATGTTGAAAAGCTGGGTGTTTTTACTAAAGCTTCCCCTTTAATTATTACTTAATCTTGTAGGTAGGGCAAAATTAAACTGGAATATGTAGAGCCTGATGTAGCTTTCTCCTTATACTGTATGGTATCAGTTATAATAATAGAGAAGGATCGTACAATCTATGTATATGATACATATTGGCCCATTGTCGTTATATTATTTGTAGAAATCCCATCGATCGTATTACGATCAAGTTGCGAAAATGCTATGCCATTTTCAAACACATCTCTTTCAGACAATTCGGGTGCATGTTACCTTTTCGAACGTTCACAATGTTGGCAATATGGTACGGTACGGTAGTCGGAAAAATAATAAAGTGCAAGTCAAACTCAAACTCAAAGCATTTATTTCAATTAAACCATTTACAGGCACTTTTGAATTGTCAAGAAGTCAGTCAGTCAGAAAAAATGAAGCTAGTTGCCCATTCCAAAGCGTAGGTACCTATGGAGAAGAACGGGCAAGAAACTCCATGGACAATCTTTTAAATCAAAATAATGTGGTTACAAAGTCTTGGTTACATCATTCATGTTAAAAATTATACATGTGAGAACGATGCAGAACGTTAAAAGCGTCCATAATGAAAAGATGAGAAAAAACAACAATTCAAATAATAAATTAAAATAAGCCATGGCAGCAAAGAGATGACCAGTCCCTACTGACGGCGCCCGTTCACGAACATGTCATGAACAGTCAAAATTAACCTTAGGTAGTAAGGTACACAGTCTATCTCGCCTTCATCTGATTTAACACTGTAGCATAGAAAAACAGTAACAGTCAGTAAATATGGTGGTGTTGAGAAACAGAACCCAAAAACTTGAACATTCAACTTAACAACAATACACGTCCTACTAGATCTGAGAGATATTAGAAACAATTATAAGATTCCATCCGGTGCCGAAAGTACCAGGCGCCTATAAATCAGGCGGAGGCGCGTAATGGCGCATAATACCAGGGTACGGGGCCCGCCGCCCGCGCTAATAGTAGTGGTCACAGGTAAACTGGACCACGGGTTACATGTGTGATGGTTTGGGAGATTTTTGGTTTTGTGAGGTCTGTTGATGATATTGAACGTGAAGATAAACTTACAGTTGTAAATGTATGTACTTACAATCAGCATATCGAAATATACCGGCTGGCAGGTACACCGACGCACAACCCGTGACCATGGATTCAGCACATGATTTTGAAAACCCTGCGTTGATATGTTTCGGTTATTAAAAAAAATAGTTTGTTTGGTTAAAAAAAATTGCTTTTTCATAGAAAAGTGTTTTACCTACGCTACACGGTCAAAAAAATTCTACGCTAGAGGTCTAGTGTCAGAATCATGTGCTGAATTCCACCCTGTATAATACATAGAAAAGGAAAACAACACTTGTGAGGATTAAATAATACACAGATGGATAAATGACCATTGAATCTGCTATATTATGTTATTAGATACGAGTAGGTACATTAGTTTATCATTGCCACCAATGGCACTCAAGAATAGATATTATGAGATTTCCTATTGTTAAAACCAATTATGGAATACTCAAAACCTGAGCTGGTATATCTCTTCAAATCTGACCGCAACAAATCTATAATTTGAGACCACCATACTTCACAATCCGTCAACGAAAATTTACTTCAAATGAGCCTATGATGCAACCCTAAAGATAACGGTGAACTCACTATCGAGTTACAAATTAAAGTGAAATTAATTTCCTTTAACAAAAAGGGTGGTTGCGTCAGCGTCCTCGCACGTAAATCACGCGGGCGACAACCGTTGCGAATTAGTGATCGATGGTAGTCGCCAGCTGGTGGTGGTATTGTGAGATGGCGTGGCGATGTAATTACGATAGCGGTGCGATATCGGCACGATGTTGTTACTGTATGATGCTTTACGGATTTAGTGATGGAGTGGAGGACTGTAGCTTGGATGTGAAAGAAACGATTCAACGGTTTCGTTAAACAAAGACAGGTCCAGTCGAAGAGTAATTTCTGTCTTCTTTACCTTCTTTCTTTCATCATGGAATAATCTTCTTCTCAGTGTGCAGTAACAAACATCTACCTAACATATTATCCTTTTATGCTAATATTTTTAATAGAATTAACGGAAATAAGTTCAGTACCTAGTTTAGTTTTTGACGGAGAAAATGGATTCATTGTGTGAGAATTTTTTGTTATTGCAATACTTATAACAAAATAAAATTATACGACAATATAATTATGTACATCATTATGTACATCGATGACATTGAATAATCCCGTGTGTGCGAGCACAGATAACCGCGGTGTGGCGGTAATGGATTCAGCCCATAATTAACTCACGGTACCTAATGCGCTACTGCAACGGGAAACTGTTCCGTCTACCTGTACCTTAATACGCGATCAGGTCACCGCGCGGTGGACAAGCAATCAGTATAGCTCACACACGCTTTGGTTAATCTAGCTGACATTAAACTGATTCGAAGATCTGCTGTATTTTTAAACGGACATTGTCCAACGTTACCTATCACTATTCATTTATGGGAACAAGCCGCTTCAAAGTTCCGAAATATATCAAGATTTCCTTCTGATTCCAATGACTAATTCAAAATTACCTGCTAAAATGGACCCCACAAAGAATTCCTTCTTTGAAATCGTAACGAACGATGTTTAATTTGACCAGTAAACACCTATAAAATTCCAAATTACAACGAGACACATCATAGACCCGCTCCTACAAAACAGCCCACTGGTCCAATCAGACGCCGCACGAGAAACAAAAATAAATCAGCTTATAATTCCATAGACTCGCATTAGAATACTACTCAGAATTCAATTCGATGCCCAACAGGCAAGTTAAACAGGCAAAAAGACTAAAAGCAGGCAAAGTTGCGGGCAATCGGCGCACACGCAAGCCTGATACGATCGGGTTCGGAGAGCTTCGGAGCCGATCGGCTAATTAGTGGCATGGCTGCCGCGGCCGCGGGCTATGCTACCTGGCCGATTCGCTTTACGCCTTCATTTGGTTCAAAACGATGGATTAGCATTGGCAGGAGTTTAACGCTATAAATAAGATTGTTTGCATGAGTCTATTCTGCTTATTTCTGTTCGAAGTTGTTCGCTGCAAAGGACATGGCACCCCATTCTCATTGGTTTCGTGAAAGACGCTTAAAGGATTGCATCGAGTGGATGTTTCCCATATGGCCGGATGGCATTAAAACTTTGTGGGATTTTTATAATAAGATCGCTATGGTCCCCAAATCATTAAAGATAAATATTTTCACGATCGACACTGGGTTAGGGAGATACTCCTTTGTGTATCATCATTGTCTCCCTAGCCTTTTCCCAACTATGTTGAGGTCGGCATCCAGTCTAACCAGATGCAGCTGAATACCGGTATTTTACATGGAGCGACTGCCTATCTGACCTCCACAACCCACTTACTGGGTAATACGATACCCCTTGGTAAGACTGGTTATCAGACTTTCGGGCTTCTGACGACCCGTAACGACTGTCAAAGATCGACGAACGACAGCCGGGACCAACGGCTTAACGTACTTTCCGAGGCACGGAGGGGTCTCGGTATGTAAAGATGGTCACCCATCCACAGACCAACCGCGGCAAGCGTAGCTTAACCTGATCGATCGACCTGTGAGGCTGTTATTATTTAGTCACGGGTCCCTTCTTTGTACTACTCCTTTGTGTATGTGTTTCATAATTATGTATTTTATTACTTTTAGTATTTTATTAATTAATTTGTATGTTAAGAAGCATTTTCTTTTCTTTTATAGCTTCTGTTTATCACATTCTTGAGTGATGACCTTCAAACGCAGCCGTTACTCATCCCCTGGCAGACAACACGCACAGAGCTCAGCATGGTAATTATTTGGAAATAAAACGGCGATGTAATTGAGTGCACGTTTTTGTCCAATTCCTGCGCAATTTGTAGCACTGTGCCTAAGGCTGCGGTTTAATTTTATTCCTACGTTTTGAAAACACGCGAGCTTTTATGTTATGTCCGTAATTTATTGTGGATCATTTCAATGTTATACGAGAAGAATTACCAGATCTAGGTACGAGTATCAGCTGTCCCCTAGGGATCTGTAAAAATACTTAGTAGCATTAGTAATATTCATCCATTTGTCAACACAATCTTCATCAGTTTATTTTCAGGCAAACCAGAAGTCCTAGGATATGTAACACAATTCAACTGCTTCTTATACATTGATACCATTGAAGAAGATCATTGTTTTTGTTCTTCACGACACCTTCAAAATGAAAAAGTAAAATATACTCCAATTTCTTGATTGAAAATATCATGTTTCCTATTCCTATGAAGTACCGCCCAATGCCTCAACTTGACCACTTGTTTTAATAACACTTCTACGTGCATGTGGGTCGATCGATGTGTTCGCAGTAACAACTACTTAATAACTAAATAATACAGCTTCATTTCTACAATGGGGTCACAGTTCCAATTGTCGTTAGGTGTAGAGGCCATCTTGATACGGTGCACTATGCATTACGTGATCCCCATCAGTATAGGGTTTGGTACCCTTGATGTCATCAATTCACCATCATTATTCCAAACCATAAACCTTAGCTACTTAAGGTAGTTCAACTTCACTTGCATCTCTTTATTTTTTGCCGACTACATAAATGAAAACATTTTGAATGAAAATTATAGTTCGAAAAGATGATGTCCGCCTTGTTCGCCGAAAACGATTTTGTTTGAAACTATTATCTAACATTTTCGCTGCATGATCGTGCACGGACTTGCACAAGCACGGATATGGTCCTTTAAATCCAATAGGTACACACATATAGATTATTGTCCCAAAAATGCGAACAGGTTACATAAATCAGACATCTGAAGATGTCTGATTACAATATTAGCACAATGTAAAATTTCCAATAAGCGATCGTGCTGGTTACATAAATAGATCGCCACGTGTGGTCTCATTGTGATGCGCGTCGTGATAAGACCTACACGCTGTCGAGCACATCATCATACAATTGTCATGCAAGTGCATTACATAAATCAGCACCTGACTTGGAATGCGTGCTAACAGATGCTGTGATAGTTTTCGAGATGTGTCCAAAATTACAGATTGATACATTTTTTATTTTTTTATTTTATCAAAGCACACAATCAGACCTCCGGAGCCTGTCTTAGCATGCCAACATACGAGTGGCTAGTGTTGTAATTACAAAATGTCGCATATAATATAATATTTGCACAGCTTGAAACAAAGACCATTAGACTAATTGCATAAAGATGAAATGGGTGGGAACTGAATGTCAGTTCATTATTTCTGTTAATAGGTAAAACCAGACTTCGAAGAAGCTTTATAATGAGCGTTGTTTAATGACTAAGATATACTGTGATCACAAAATATGAGTAGAAAATCACTTTTTTTTAAAATCCAGGTTCAATCTTTTCTTAATTAGCTCAGTCATTGCTCTTTTCACACCTCTCAACAGGTCGGCTGACCTTCTGCCCCAGCGGTGTGAGCGTAATGAATGGAACAGATGCGTATCGTGACTCTGTCCTAATATGGTGGTGATTTATGATATTCAGTTGATCAACAGATTAGTCACGTTGGGAACTTTATTTAGAATTTATCGGAGACACTCATCGCTTTGTAGATGTGGCGATTGTTCTATTGGAGCCGAGTCATTTTATTTAGAAGAAACACCGTGCACAGCTATTCTGTAATTTTATTTGAGAAAACTATCCATAGACAAAGTAGCTAAACATTACATAACATCACGCCTGTATTCCCCCAAGGGAATGAGAGGGGGGGTTGGGGGGGAGAGAGGTATACCTTTACCTAGTACACCAACATTTCGCCTGCAGTTATGTTTAAGTCCCATGTAATAGGGGGTGAGCCAATTCCACTGAGTTTGCTACTGGGAATTTCCTGATGGAATAACACTTTGCCCGACCTGGAAACCCAGGACCTCGTGCTTAGCAGTAGCGCTTGCAACCACTAGGCCAATTGAAGCAATAAACAAAGTAGCTCATAAATATTATCAGATCGAATAATTTGGTCAATGTCAATATAGGACTTACTTATGTAATAAATAATAGGTGACGTGTCTGGCTAAATGTGGATGTACTTATCTCTGTCGACGGAATAATGTTCTTTTATGTTAATGGACCTACCACAGACAACAAAAATCCTGCTCTCATTCTACCAGTAAAAGACAAGCTCTAAGAAGTAGAATGATCACAAAAACTGGCCGTCAATCATCGAGTGTTGACGTGAATAATATTATTATGTGCGATGAATGTTACAAGAATGATAATAGTCAGCGATTGACTTGTAGATGTGACGGTGTCAAATTATGCGCGGGAGTGACGAAAAAAACTCTGAGTGAGATCTACGAGTATTGGCTGGGACAGTGACGACTCGTGAAGTGTGTGGCGGAGAAAAGTGAGGCTGCTGTGTAGGAGTCTTTGATTGAATTAAAGTTTGAGATAATGTCTTACTGATGAATGATGTGTCTTTACTGTTTATTCTCATCATGTTTAACCGGTCATGCGGCGCGCGTCGCCGATCGGCGACGAAACAATGGAAAATCAATTGTGTCTCATTAGCGGAGCTTGACAGATTATGGCTGTCCCGTGTTTTTCAGTTAATTAATTACCTCTCAATATACATCTCTGTTGATTTTAATACTTCTTTATTTATATTTTAAGGGTAATAAGCTTCATCTTTATCCCTATTATCTCTCTGAAAAATATTAAAAAAGCCTAGTGACATTAACGACACACTTGATTTACACTACACGATAAAAGCCTCGCACTGCGATACTCACAATCATTTTTAATCACCGATGAATTTATCAGCCTTATTAAAATCTCTCTCCGCGAACATTATCGCGGCCGCTCCTGTATCTATCGCATTATCCTCGTCGTGATACATCGTCTCCCCACAATGGACAATATTAATCTCTTCGCCATTTACGCTCGAGCTTATAAATTAACACTGACACCTCAACACTGCCTAGAAATTTATACTACTCGTAACTAGTTTTTATACTATTCCAGTTCAAAAACTATCTATGAGTACACCGTCCATTGCTGGTTTTATTCATCTTTGTGTATCATCATTACGTTGTTCTCTAGTAATGGACGGTGGATGTGTGATACAATTTTTTTCTAGTCATTTTGTGTTGAACCGGATTTTGCGGTATGCAACTACATAATAGTTTGGTGCAGTTTTAATTACGATTTGTATCGAGCTCGCTGGTGGCTTGGTGGGATGAAATCTTGTGGGTTTATAATGGGTTAAGGGTTTACTTTTAGAATTCCAGTTATGAGTTGGTTCTAGTAAGTCATTTATTGATATTTCTCTATGGGGAATAGATTGTAGGAACGAGTGATATTTTGTAATTGGCAATTATGTCGTAGGTACTTGTTGCCGTTTGTTAATTGTTGTTTGTGTGCGGTCGTTTGTTAACATTATAAGATTACTTGAAACTGCACCATCTCTGCTAATTCATCTCCCTGTTTATAAAATACCTACTTAATCATATACTTTTTTGTTTCAGGTATGTATTCAGTCATGATTTCATTATTTGTAAGTGTTAGAAATAGTCTAATCCACACCACGCAATTTCATGGGAACTGCATTTTACAGAACAACCAAGAATCTGAAAATTGCCTAGATCCCTAGATTGAATCGTTTTAAGTCGGCTACCATCTTATCTGTAGTCCGTTACACAAATAGGCTATCCAATAGTCTCGGGCTATACTTATATCGGGCTAGAGCTACCTAAATAGCCCTTCTACAGCCGCAGCCTGGAGGCAACACGAATAAAAGTTCTTGCCAACTATCAATTAATCCTAGTTTTACATTAAGAAGTAGTTTATACCTAATTAGTTTGGTAATATTGACATTAACAAAGTGGAGGCCATTAGATGAAGTAGGATTTAATTAAAAACCTACGCAGTTGTTTCACATAGGTTATTTTGTAATGCCATGTTCTTGTATGTATAGCCGTAGGGTAAGAATACAGATGAGTTTGACCGACAGACTGCTTAATATTTTATGTTTTTCTAAATTAAAATGCTTAAATGCAAACTCCTGAACGGTAAATCTTGATAAATACAAGGATGGAGAGAGAGCCCACCTGTCCCATGCTTTCAAACTCTATGGTTATTGTTTATTGAAACCTTCTCCATTGTTACTTCTCTTTCTTATCCATCTGAACTGCCTCCATTTAGTAGCAGTCTTCTTCAAAATTCAGTGAATACCTGTGACCTTTCACATGTTAGCCCGAATGAGCTGGTGTGCGTGGCGTGCGCAGTCGGAGGGCGGCGACCCGTATCGTAATGTTAATAGATTCAAAACATCTCGCTGCTAGCTGTCATTATTAGGTGTAATTTCGACGGCTCCACACAAGTCGGGGCTACCACTTGTTTTTTTCTTGATCTACGTGATATCAGCCGTCTATTCTGTAAAAATCTCACCGTGAAAACTTAGATGAAGCTTGCACGTGAGCTTGAAGTGAGCTGTCATGCTGTCATTCCCCAGCATCAGGTGGAGTGACTACTACACTTAAGTTTTCACGGCAAGGTTTTCACAGAATAGATTGGCTGTTTTCATGACATCTGTGAACAGTCTGATTTACCTGTCAATGCGTAACGAAACTTGATTAGTAAACACACCAATTATAAAAATATCTGAAGACCAATTTAGGTGTGCCTAGCGACATTTTATCACTGCGTGACTATATTATTTTATTTATATTTTAACTAGGTATTAAACTTGTGCAAGTTATTATACTAAATAATTTTCACAAGTGATTAAAAAAAAGCATAGCAGCAGTAGCTTGAAATCACAAAATTTGCTGTTTAACAAATTAAAAAAAAAGAAAAATATTGTGTATAGCGATTTTAATCATAATCATTTAGTGATTTCAGTAATCCGATCGATCCATTCTTTATGTTGTTTTTTCTTTGTAAGATTTCGTAATTATTATTCAAATAATTTTGTCAATGTTGCCAGCCCTACAGTAAATTGTAAGTTGCTCTGCGGCCTTCTCTAAAATTGCTTGTAATTTGAATGATTTCGAGTGTAGTGTCCAGTGCTCACCATTTTGGTTAAATTATTGTATTGTACGCTGAACGCTCTCAGAGATTATGAACTTCATACAAAAACGTATCATTACGTTTAATTCGTTGATAGAAAGAATTTTGTACCGTTTAGTGGTAATGTGCGGCTCCATTTTGCCTAATTTAAGGTAGGTATCCGTGGATGTTTAATATTGAATATGGAATAATTTCCTTGAAGTACGTAAGTACATTCTTTTGACAAAAAAATCAAATAAATTGAAACTTCACCTAAGATTGAAATTATCTAATTGTCACTCAGGCAAAAAGACCTTCTCGATTAATGACATGCACTTCCTTCTTATATCTATGCGTCCAGGTGACATCAATCCTAGTATGGTAAAGGAATTACGAGGTCCTAAAGCCCTGATTCAACGAAAGGCTCATTTCAGACAGAGTGGCTTTTAATAAGCAACCTAGCATACCAAGCAATCCCATCTCTACAGCTAGAGCGCCCCAGCTAAGTATTTCTATTGAGTTGAATTATGTAACCAATGAAGACATGAACTTACTTTCCTTCCCATATTCTACCTCCACGTCCTTTCCAGTAGCAACTAATTGAAAGCCAAGTTTATCTCCTGCACACGAACATTGTGCGAGGTCAGATGTCCCTAACGAGTTGGTACTGTTGCGAGATCACAATGTGTAACAAGGCACATAACAAGATGTCTGCTTGAGGATCTACTGCCTACGTGCTCCTGGCTGACGGATATAGGTCGCTGGTAGTACTGGCAGGTGAGAGGTCAACTTGGGATTTAATGGCGGTTTTATATTCATTATTTTTGAAGTAGTCAAAACTCTTACCCCCTTATTCATAATCCTATTTTATCTCTATTTTTGCTAAAATAGGTTTATAGAACGTTTGTCTTTATCTGTCACGTTGTCATTTCTGTGTGTAAGAAAGAGACAAACCCCATTTTAACTAAAATAGGTTTGATAAGTTTTATGAATCTATTTATTGAATTTTATTGCAATTAGGCTGAGTGACTAACCTTTTTAATCAACTTCAAAAAAGGAGGTTCTGTATTCGACCCGTATGTATGAATTGTATGTATGAAAATGTCCACGATTTTCTGAAAAACTAATGAACTAAACAACAAAACGAAAATGCGGAACAATCGACACCGACTGCCGAAATTAAAGTTATTTATCTCTTTGTAATGCTTTTTTTTTTGAAGTCGATTGTTTTTTTTTGTGACTAACCTTTTTCAACATTACAAACCCCAACACCAACACTTCGTAGTGTTTGAGCTGAGAAGGGGAAGTGGCGCTACAAACTCTTCACTCTTCAGTAACCTTTAACATGTTGGAGTTAACTTTACAACAGACGCAGCTGAAAGTTGCAGGGTAGTCATAAAAGCACCTTACTAACATCTTTCAAACACAGGAGCCGTAATTATTTTCCTTTACAATTTTAAAGTGAGATAACAATCTCAAACAGTAGAAACGGTACCATCCATTAGTACTAGTAGTTTCTTTTCACAAAATAAAGCACTTACTGTTTCCGATCGCAATCGAACTTCGCCACAGCAATGATAAATTAATATTCTTTTAAACAAAACGCTGTTCTTTTGTTTTTTAAATTGAAAGCAAATTACAAGCTTTGTATTGAAAACAGAACAAATGGGTGGTATTATAATACCACCAATGTTATAAACAATCTGGGTATTGTAACCACAAATGGTTCGAATATCTTCACGTACAAATGGAATTGGTTTTATATACACGTAGGTGTGTTATTAGCTTTATTGTGGTTTGTGCTTTACAGGTTTCATCTAGGTACCAGTTGTTCGATATAGGTTTCTCTTTGCTGATCCTAAAATGGACTGACTTAATGACTGTCTGTGACTGGGTCCTGCGTTCGATCCCCTGGTCGGGCCCAATGTTTCGTGATGATCACTAAAGCATCTGCCTAGTTGTAGATGCTCGAGAGTGTAGTACATAATAAAATGGTAACGAAGTCAAAACTGTGCCTACCTACATAAAATATTTTTGGAAAAAAGTAATCGCTACGAGGTGTGGGAACGATTCCGATTCTGAAAATATAGATTTCAGAATTGTTGTTCGTTTGTCTGTGGATCTGTTTGTTTGGATGTATCTACCTATGTTCCGGATTGGCGCAAAACGGTTGAACACATTTGGATGTTATATTGATAGTTTATTACCTGAATTAACACATAGGGTACTTTCAATCCCGGTAATACCTTCCCGTGGGATATTTTCCGACAACCACACGGGCGAAACCACGGGCAAAAGCTAGTTGTACTATAAAACGACGAACAACACGACACTAGTCATGCCTAGAAATTCCCAAATACTGTAGAAATAACTCAACACTAAGAAGACAAATAGATTCCTTTAAATCAAACAAGTATGGTGCAGTAAATTCCTAGCGGTAACAGAATGGCCTTTTGTGCCATATCGGGGACATAAACCAGAGATAAAGTATCGGGAATATACTGAACGTGCTTGTTCAACATGCGTTTACTAATACTGGGGATAACTTCTACGTGGAACTGAGTTGTGTGCCTTTGGGAGGTGCTTAGTCAGATAGTGGTCAAATGGGGAAAGAATTGTTGATAATAAGGGATTTTGTTGACAGTAAAATACCTTGATTTGATAGCTACAAGGATCCTTTGCCGCCTGAATGACATTGACAGGGTTGTTGGTAAAGCATTTGTGAAATTGTCACAGAACTTGTAGTGTAAATGAGCAAGCTGGTTTTCAGGTTTCGTTCCGATTGTGGCCATACGCCGAAAGACTCTTGTAACATATTACTCATGAGACCTGATGACATTAGGTAGTTTATCTTCTGACAAGTAAAGTTCCTGATGCTAGTCCGCATGCAGCTATATAAGTATTGATTTCTTGGATTTATTACTACACAAAAACTATTAGCTTTCTTACAACAGTTACCCTATCTAATAAGTCTGGCGAAGGCTTTGGTAAGGCCTCATGTAACCATTTATTTTATACTATAAGTACAGGGTGGCCTCAGAGGTCCAGAATGATGTACTGAATCTATAGTAACAGGTAATGCGTCGATATCCCTGCCACCCTGTATTTAATTGCGTTCCTAACCTAACTACCTACTGCAATTTATGATGATTGTGCGCATATTTGCTTTACTCGATTCTTCTTATAAAAATACAGTAAGTACTTACATTAAACGACAGTTAGTTACAACTATTATGATGGGTGCCGCTAAAAGTCCATGTTCCACGTATCTAGTGTTGATAGGATAGTCTTAATTAATGTTAATTATTAATATTGGATTAAAATTACCAATTACAGGTTACTCATATTAAAAACCAGCTCGTATTAAGACAGGTTCATTATAGTAAAATTACTTACCATAAATTACGTAAGCATTTTATCTTTGATCGCTTTTTATATGAATTATAAAAGCATCATTATGAATTGCATTATAGCATTGGCTCTTCAATAGTCATAATAAAAATATTTATGATCGTTGAATATGAGTTATGACTTTGAAGTCAGTCGAAGTCAATCATAGTGAGCAGAAGAAATAGCTAAAGTTTTAAAAGAAAGATTTAAAAAGGTTTTCATCGAACCATGATCACATATTTTTCCTATCCTTAAAATTTCATTCATCGATACCAACGCACCTTGTGACTCAACTTCATCAACAAACCGTTTCTCCCAACCCGAGCCCAAAATACCACTGACCCTAACCTTCACCATCTAATCACCACCTTAATCCTTTCATCACAAAGTTCAAACTCCTTTGCCAGGAGTGTCTGCCTAATTGCGTCCCTGCCTTAGGGCATAAAGAGTCGTACTTGGAATGGGCGTGGCTATGTTTGGGTGTTAACGTCTGTCTGTAGCAACAAGTGCCACAGTTTCAAATTTTATTAAACCGCTCTCCTTGTCTAGGAAATATAAAAGGCTATGTTACATTTTTCACTAGAATTTTCTTTTACTCCACATTTATAGGAAAGAGAAAAAAAGAAGAAATTCTGTTTATTCCGCAGAAACAAGATGCACATAAAAAAAAACTTTTTTCCAAAGAAAACAACCGACTTCAAAAAAAACACTACAAAGTGAAAAATAACTTTAATTTTGGAAGTCGGTGTCGTTGGTTCCGCATTTTCGTTTTTAGACACCGACTTCCGAAATTAAAGTTATTTTTCACTTTGTAGTGTTTTTTTTGAAGTCGGTTGTTTTTTTTGTAAAAAAGTTTTTATTTTTTACTTTTTAGTTGTACCTACCCCACATAAATTCAATTAACACTAGTGAATTGAAGAATTGAAGACACGACTCGAAGAATCATTAAAATTCCCATAGAAATGCCGGAGATGCAGTACATTTATGCATATAACTTCGTACATAAGAACAATTACCTAATGTATTATATACTAAAACCTTCCTGAAAGTATGTTTTAGTATATACACTAATTAAAGAATTATCAAAATCGGTTCAGCAGTTTTTGAGATAATCGCGGACATACAAACATACATACATACATACATACATACATACGGGTCGAATACAGAACCTCCTTTTTTAAAGTCGGTTAAAAATACATACTATACACACACATTAATAATATAAAGTAGCCAAAAGCTTAGAATTCAATAAATAAATGTTTTTTTTTTTTAATGACATACCAATGTTGATTAAATAAAATTTTATTAGTATACATATCATTTTAATAGATACACTTTTCCATTTGAACGCATAAACTGTAATCTTTATAGAGCAACGTGTTTCGCTAATGTGTCTGAACCTGATCACTTTAATCTTATTACGCGCCATTGGATGGAATCCTAGACTCGTTCAGATCAGTATGAACGTGTGACAATTTGCACGATCGTGAAGTTCTGGAATTACCGATACTTGTTGATACCGTTGGTGAAGTCGAAGATAGAGGTATTTATGATCACGATTACGGCATAGACGTGAGTCTAGTTGTACGTGAAACTTTGTCATCTGCGTATCTTTTAGAAACGAAAATGTATCTAGGTTATCAAGTAACAGAACTACCATTAGTTGCATACTATCACAACTCTTAATCCATCCAAGTAAGCAACAAAAAACTTAGGTTTACCTACTTAAGAACTATACAAAACGTGATTTTACGTAAAACCATTTCATGCAAATCTCCTCTTACTTTCACACATCCAGCAAATGAAATCTGTCACCAAACACTTTCCAAATCGTTGCGAAAATCGCTCATCTTGCTTTACAAGCTATTGTTGTGCAGACAATGTGCCATGTGCCATGCTCGCGTGACTATCGGTAACGGTGCCTGAGCCTGCAGGTCCAGACGTACTTAGAAAGGCAGTATATGGGGACTGGATAGTACCTCCTGCATTGACTTGAGATAAGAATGGGACATCTCGTACGCCTAAATGTTTCTGTACGCTTGTAAATCAAGAAAGTTGTCATAGAAAAATCAGTATGATATTATAATATCCCAGGGTTCTTGTCCTTTTCTGTAAACCAGAGACTTTTAATGAGTTCACGAAAGAACGAAATACAGAATAAAAATACACTAAAACATCTTGTGTTGTATATGCTAAAATTCTTTTGGAGCAAGAATAGCAGGGTGTTTTAAAATTCAGTTGGTAAATTAGAAACAGCAGAAGTTGATGGCAAAAATAAATTAACAACGTAAAGTACAACAGCTAAGAATTCAGAAATAACTCTTCTTCAATCAAAAGCTATATTATAGATGATACATTCCTTTAAAACGTAGCAGACAACCAAGCTACTAAGTCCCAGACCTCAAAGGTTCGTGCCCGTAGGAAGGTATGGCCATACCAACCAGAAAA
Source organism: Amphipoea oculea (assembly GCA_945859645.1). Classification (NCBI taxonomy): domain Eukaryota; kingdom Metazoa; phylum Arthropoda; class Insecta; order Lepidoptera; family Noctuidae; genus Amphipoea; species Amphipoea oculea. The sequence goes on along the minus strand of OX243878.1, from coordinate 21,405,448 downwards.
TTGTGGCCACACTGGCGCAGGCGGCGGTATCATTTGCTACCGCAATCAGCGTAATAACTACACTGGATGATTCGAACCGCCGCGCTATCGCAGCAACTCGTGCGCGTGTCGCCATCCTTTTCGTTTTTTGAATTGATGTCGTTTTGTAGATAAATTGTGTCGTGTTTCTGTTATGTATTTGATGTCGTCAAAGTGGTTTTGTGTTACGTGATTCATTGAGATACCTACTTATTTTGTGCATACAGCCAGTGTCTACGCTGAAGTATAATTAGAACTTGTTCTTATATTAAGTGGTTTTGTATCGCATTCTTTACTTCTTAAATCATCTTCTTCTTTAACTCTCTTCAAATTCAACTAGGAATGACGATCACTCTCCTAAAAAACCCAGATCATATTCACACTCCTCTTAAAAGCTTCTTGACTTACCATTTAGGTTTTAGGCTAACAGCTTTTCAAATTCTTCACACACTTTTCTCGAAACGAAAATCCTATCAACGTACAGCAATGGTAACTCAGTTCGTCGCACGCGCTTCCATTCCGTTACCAATAGTTGTTTCATGAATTTCAGACTTAACTCATTCTATGAAAGCTTCTTTTTGCTTGTCATGGACTGAGCTCAACAAAACATCAATAATACCATAACTCGCAAATTATTTCCATGCTATATTGAATACTTCGTTCCAGTTATTAAAGCATATTTTCGCGTGGAGCGTGAAATTGATCGAAATGAACCGTTTGGCAGGTGGTTGTTGTGTATAACATTGTTGTTTTCAATAGATAGGCTTGATGTTGAAGACCTTTGCTATTTATGAAGTGACGTGCTCTTGGTCTTGGGGAAACTCATTTTGTTGCGTACAGCTGACTGTCATAAAGTCAACGTGGGTTTATTAATAGTTACTGATCTTTTTGTTTATTTATTAGTTTGTAATCTGATCAAGAGTGTTGACATAATGCTAGAGCTGCAGTAAACAAAAAAGAAGTAGTTTATCTAAGCGTGCTAGAACTTACAACAATTTTCTTGGCTTATCCGAGCTGGATCCAAAGAGTTTTCCGATCTTTTACGTTAGCTGACAAATCTTGCTCTTTTTGCAACAGAGTTTCTACAATAAGCTTCTGATCTCCTGTCTTAAATTTATTTACACTGTCTTAAACGTTTAATCCCTTACTCGTTTCCAAAAGAACTTGTCCTATTCGTAAGTCTAAATATGGCGACGAACCACTTGTAATCACTTGCATATTTTTCTATCTACATATATATAGACAAGCTCACACGTCCAATTCAAAATTACCATATTAATGTAGTCGCATTCAAATGCAGCTTCATAAAGGCAAAGTCAGTAAATTGTGAGATAAACGGTGAGTTGTCTCATAAATAATATATCGGAGCTTTCCAGCGTTTCTCTTCATTACGGCGCCTTATTAATTAGAAGTAGTGAGATTAGTCAGTTTATCCGATGACATACATCGGGACGGGTTTCAGAGGATGAGGAGTTTAGAGGTGGATTGCATATGTTCTGCTGCGCTCAAGGATTGGGACGAAAGTTTCGAAATGATCGTGCAGTTGATAGCTTCGTACTTGGCTTGCTTGGTTGGCTTGGTGGCTGCAGATTTGCAGATTATCGTGTAGCTGAAATGATTGGTTAGAGTTACTCTGGTGTTTGTTTAACGTTTTCTGATTTAGCCATGAAATGATTTTACTGCTGATATTCTTATTGATGTTCGTTAACTGATTAACTTTCAAGTTGTTTCATAAATGTCTGTTCTTCTTCCCTGAGGAAGAAGATGGTACCTTTCTTCTTCATCTATATACTGTTCGTCTTCCTACACATAATTAGGGACATAATTATCAATGTACTTTGATACATTGTTCTTACCTAGCGACACAAAGGCATTTCGCAATTCAATCTAGTTAAATTTATGTTTAGCCCATCGAAGGTACATGTACAAATATATCATTTCTTGGTCTAGAATACGGCCATATTCACGAACAAACTCCACCAAAAGGTAGACTAACCTCGAAATGTCGGAAGCTTGTTACAATCAGATGATTCGTGTTTACGATGTAATAGCTTTTTTGATGAACTTTATATACGTACTAGCGGTATTAAACAAAGATTGATGGATGGCAGAGAAACCTACCTTAATGTAATGCCTAATTCATTCCATAATAACGTTCTTCAGTATCGCGAGGACGGTGTAGTACATAAATTAATTATAGTGTTGGTCGTCCACATGCTTTTATGATATCTGCCTACATAAATTGAAAACAAGCACTATCGTGTGGAGGACTAAATTCCCAATCAGGATAACTATCAAACAGTCAAGAATTTTAATAACGCTCGTAATAATAACATGATATATTTTACTATGCAACCCGTTTCAATTAATGAAATAATAAAAGATATATTTGTTGCCGGTTCAAGGGATGGTTTCATGTATATTCGTCTCTCTCTCACTTGAGTACATTTTCGCTTTCTATCTCTTTCTTGGAGGCATCGCGCGCAACGGTTGGCTGGCTCTATGTCACTCAGTTGCGCACACGCAGCCGCGGGAAGTGTTCGCGTTTGAAATTCGAACGCTTTTTGCGCGAACTATTATTGGCCAGTGATATTTCGTTTTGCATTTTGAATTTTGGAACTTTTTGGATGAGGTGAAGTGTTGAAAAGGTGCGTTTTGTTGCAGAGTTACGGTCGTAAGAGTTTATTGGCAATGTTTTGTGTTGTGTAGAAAGTGAATCTCCGACAAAGGATTACAGTGTTATTGTTGGATACACGTGAGAAGTACCTATTGGCTAATTAATGGCGTGCGGAACATGAGAATGGTTTATGACGTAAACTGGCAGTAGAGATATTATTGGTATATACACATTGCGACGGTAATGATATGTGTTCTGTCAGGTGTGATATCACCTGTCGGTTCCGTTTCTAATGAAGGGTTAAAACTAACGTTCGTTAAATCCAACGTTCTTGGATATGTTGGAATTATTTCTGTTGAAGAAACACGGAATTTATACGTTTAAAAAAGGACTCCCATAAAATGTCATATAGTAAATGAAAATCCAGCTTTGGTTGACCACTGAGTTCTTTCATTACTAGCAAAGTTTGTAATATACCCGTTACTGCTGTTCTATGTATATTCGTACACTCCTCATCAATCTGATACCTGATATACCTAATTACCATAATGAGACATCTATTGATTATTATTCTTCATACATTATTATAATAAGCAGCTCCTGTATCATGGCCCACCGGTCGCACAATGTTGCAACCATCACCCTGCTCTAACCAGACTATAAAAGTGACTGTTTACGACTGATATCATACGCTTCTATTATATGCTCTACAGCTATTTAGTCAGCTTCTTCTATGGTAAACTTAGTGATTTGCATTGACGACAAGCCATTCTTGTGATAATAATAAATGTTTTTTTTATTACTAATGGTGGTTCTCCTTACACTGTGCTCGAGTCCTTATAATCTATATTATCATTTGTGGTTTAAGTGCACAGCCAAGGAAGGTTGAAACTTCCCCCGCATGTGCCTTTTTCTATAGCGCTTACTGACTATGTGAAACATAATCCAATAAGAAATAATTTTCAATCTCATAAGTCGGCTAAATATTACTCACAGTTCATCCTAAAGAGATGCTGCTTAGCTTAAAGTACAATTGTAGTTATTGCTGATGAACCCAATATTATTTCCTACTCAACTTTTGAAACGACTGAATAGAGTCACTTTACAATTTTTAACTAGGAACATTTAATAGTTCATAAAGACCTAAATGGACCCACAGTCAATGCAAAGTCACTTTCGTATTCATCCATTTAAATTCAAGAGCTTATAATAGAGGCTTTAAAAGGAAAACAAAAAGGTATGACAGCGTTATCTAAAGTTAAACGGAATAATATCGAAGCCGATAACATCTCAGATGACGCTAGTTGTAATAAAAATACGCCGCGCATTCTACTGGGCACGCGGTAGGCAGCAGACGTGGGAATATTTGCAATACTGCGTACCTATTTAATGTTGGTTATATGAATCCCAAACAGGATAAAAAGTATTAAAATTAGTGCAAAGATCAGTTCTGTCGTAGTTAGTAGGTATAGTCGAATTTTTCATCGAGGTACCGTAAGTTGATATAAGTGTAAAAGTAAGAAAGAAGAAGGACAAGACATGACTGGAAGTCGAAAGTACATTGGCTTATAAAAGATTTGCAGTTTACAATCCTTCTGTTATGCGCAGGCCTTGCAGAAGGATTGTAGTTATTTCCTTACAGGCTGTAGTTATTTCCTTATTGAGTGTGTGTGATGCAACAGAAAGACTTTTCTTGTTTGACTTTTAAAAATAACGGGGTGATTGTCATTCTGTTGTATAATACATTCCAAAAGTAATCTCAATTGCATACCAAGATTATTACTTATTCTACGTTACACCTTTATTTATCAAATCCAATTTGCTCCACCAGTGGGGCGGCCGGTGGGACAAAATATAATAATCCAACGTTATCATGTTCGTGCTCAGATCTACTAATAGCTCAGTAATTCAGGCACCACAACCTATCAACATTTCCATCAGAATTTTAAGTAACTAACTTCATCGGCTTTCTATCATCAAGTAAAACTATAACGTTTACAGCCCTACTTATGGATTAAATTATCTGAGGTTGTTCATAAAGAAATTAAAAGTTTTATAGGTTCATAAACATGTAGCTAGGCATGTATGAAAATTGTTATTAAAGCTAAACACACCCATAACTATAATATTTGGTTTTTATAGGTACTTACTGTCTAATGTTTATATTAAAACGGTTATTTAATTGTACATTTATGTTGCACATTGCACAGGCTTCGATATTTGTCGGTAAAGTTAAGTTCCTTTACAGCAACGTAAACATAATCCGCCTTTAACGTTTCCATTACTGGGACACAGGCCTCCAGGAAAAATAACATGTTACTTTACTATGGAATTACTGGTAAAAATTACGTCTTAAATAAGCGAATTACAAGAGTACAATTAGCTAATTGAACACAATTTTACAGAGAAGATGATGATAAGGTGGTTGACGGCTGATAGACATGTAGAAAGAAGACATGCTCCGCATATAAAATCAATTAATGGCAGGAAGATAATGAAATAATCTTTTGAAAGAAGTATTTAATCACATAAGCATGGTGAACGTACCAATCCCAAACCAGTTAAGAAGATATTTTGACTTTAATTAACTGTCATTTTAACAGATTTTGACGGAAGACTTTAGTTCTATGTTATTTTTAAAGTTTGCTTAAAGACAAAATGAGGATTAAAAATCATTGCTGCATAAGTATTTAGGTATTGCTGTAATTTTGAGTTAAATCCTAAAAGTTGGACTGTTCCTTAGTTGGACCAACATATACCCGGTTATTGACCAAGATTGAGCCAGTAATTGACCAACGTATTGACTTATACATGAATAAATTAAAAGGCCATTTATTAAATTTTAAAATCAACGTTTATTGAGATCTAACTTTTGTACAGACGCCAGCACATCAAGCTACCCGAAAGTGTCAAATTTTCCCAATCAACTTTGAACCTTATGCTTTAGCAATAAAGTTGAAAATCTATTAAAGAAATTTGGTCAATTAGAATCTAACAGGTTTGCCTAATTTTTCCAGTCACTTGAATTTCTTCCATTGCTTTTTTACATCTTCTTGGTTATACTTGAATTTTTTTTTTCTTTGGTGGCTTTTCGTGGCTAAAACAAAGTAATCATTATTTGAAGTTAAGTATTCTAAAATAAAATCGTCCATAGAAAAGGTAAACATGAAAGGTTCACTCTTTACACCCCGAATAAGTATATTGAAAAAAAAAAATCAAGTCAATTTTAGCAGGACGCCTAAAACATACAATGTCTGGTCAACTCCACGAACACTATGAATGTACCTATCCCAAACCACTGGTCAACTACTGGAATATGTTAATTAAAATCGTCAATTTTGTATTGTTCATCAATATAATCAAAGGGAATTGTTGAAAAATCAATAATAATGACAAAAAACGCAAGTTTAAGAAATAACCAGTAGTAAACCATATGGTCAACTATAGGCAACCTATACAATATGCGTTCCTGTAGTTAACCAGTCTCAGAAACCTATTAAAAACAAAAAATTTGTTCAAATTTATATCTGCAATCATTACACTGATAAATATATTAACTATATTTCACAAAACATTTACAATTTACTTAAAAAATACTAAGTTTTAAATGGATTGAACTTTACCTTTCATTGAGCGCTCCTTATAGCAATGGCGGCCGAACGGCGAGTGAACAAGACACGTAGCGACAAAAATTAAAAAGAAAGCTATATTTTTTTATTAATTCACCTGAAATTCACAGTAGTAGATTCTCAAAGATGTAATAAGGTAACCCAGATTTTAAAAACCTATAGATATTGGCGCGTATTCTTAAAATGTTGACTTTTTTACGCAAATGGTCAACTACAGGCGACTGGTTTGGGACTGGTACGTCCACCCTACTCCAGTTTTTTAAAATTCAACCACCGAATAAAGTCCAATTCAACAAAAATATTATGCGACGTAAGGTAAACAAAGAGAACAAAGCAGTGAGTTATGAACACAAGTGGGTCACCTAACATAAAGACAGAGTACTGAACGAAACCAAATTGGCCATTAAGATACGTTGAGACGAGAGAAAACCACGTATTGTGAGCAAACCATTGTTGAATTGGCTAAAGTAAAGTTAGCTCGTGTGAACCTTTGTTAATCATAAGAAATATTTAGGTTCAGACTATGATTCCGTCAAAGCTTTTCAATTTGTTTCGCCAGCATATTATGCATTACTTTATAAACCGCCTTTTTCCATTTGCTGGGGTTGGATTCTAGTCTAACTAGCTGCAGCTCAACTACTGCATTTCAGTTATTAACGTCAATCGAGCCTTCATCATCATCTCAGCCTGTCTTCACCTTCAGCCTTTCTTTGGTTGTGCCAGTCTCCACAATCAGGGGCAAGTTTCATCCAAGATTGATTCGAGTTAACCTGTTACCTGATGGTTCATTTCTAGCTCATAATGTGTGTTGGGGATTCCAGTAGCCAAAAACTTTCCAAAGATCAGAATCTTTATAGGTTTGCGTACTACGTGGGGCTTTCGAACTCATTTAACTGCCTCGCTCATAGACCTATACGATGAGCTTCTCAAGCACTAGAAGTATGTAAAACAAAATAATCAGATGTAGTGTCAAATGCAAATATATGCATGAGAAATAAAATTATCATAAATATGAATGTTTTTATGTTAGTGTTATTTCTAGAGCTAGATCATTTCTACTAAGATATTCAAAACATTCTAGCAGATAATTTATCTTTTATTTAAATTCCCATGTAAGGTATGCATAGATGCCTAGCATTGTTTATTATGTTACTGGTAGAAGATTCCTCTATATACTCTACTAGTTTTGATTGGAATAAAAATACTAAGCATGAATGATTAAATTAAGACTATAGAGGTATGAGAAACAGGGTATAAACTTCACTCATACCCTATAGAAAAGGGAGGATCCTCCGACCAGACGGGTGTTGTGTCTGGCGGGCAACTGCCCGATGATTCATGTCGGGCTGTTGTATCTATGCTAGTTGCGCGGTAAACTCTGCTTGCGAGATGCAGGATTTGCGTGACGTCAGTATGACGCGTTGTTCGCATGTGGCGTTGTAGATACCGCTACAAGACAATGTCGAGTGCTACTAGGCTACTACAGACAGATTTTTGGATTTATAAGTTGTAATATTCCTTGCATACATTACAAATTAAGTTGACCACTGGTCTCATTCACACACAACCTCTAACCAAAAATCCTGTTTCTGAGTCATGTTTTGAAAATAAAACAGATTTAATACAAATGGCCACAGATCACGGAACTCAACGGAATACTTCTCTAATAGAATCACGTATTGCTTCACTTCGGTGTTCGGTATGCAAGTAACGGAGAGGTGATTATAAATCATATCGACACGCTTCCACAAATTAAAATATGTTGTAAATAACACTCGATAAGAAAGTGTCTGTCCGTCTGTTCGTGTTGTATCGAGAACCGTTAGGCAGATTTTAATGGATATTTTTACTGTTGGAAAGTTTTCCGGAAGTACGCAACGTATTGTAGTCGGAAACATCTCAATTTAATTCGATTAAAGTTTTTGATAATTATTGCAATAGGTCAACTCCTTGGTATTATGATTTGACTTCCTCGTTTGTCTAGTGATCCCAAATGGAACTGCTGCTGAACGTAAGGTCTTGCTGAGTTCGATTCCCGGGTCTGGCAAAGTATTATTGGGTTGCCCATTAGTAATTTGAGCCCGGTCAACGGCAATAGCCTTGAACCCTACATGGGGGCTTAAATATAACTGGCAAAGTCGTGAACTGGCCCATACGGCCCATAGATCTCTACCTAACCCTTTCTTTCTTGGGAATGATAACTTATGAAATACTAGCAGCGCCCCGCGGTTTCACCCGCATATGTTTCGATCCCGTGGAAATGTCGGGATAAAAAGATATCCTATTTGTTAATCCTGGTTATATACTGTCTGTGTGCCAAATTTAATCCAAATCCGTTCCGTAGAAGAGTAACAAACATCTATCCATCCTGAGAAACTTTCGGGTTCATAATATTAGTAGGAAGTAGGATTGTGTAGGCTCTCAACTCAACTCTCCGAATTTCAACCTCTCATCAACTTTGATTATTTTCTTCCTGAATTCTCTTCGAAACAAAATTACTGAAGACTTTCCTTTCCATCATTAGTTATATTATGAGTAAGTACTAGCATTCTCTCCACTCTTACTAATACAATTCTATTTGCCAATAATGATTATAATGGTACCAAAGCGCTCACACGCAGCCATTTACTGCACAGTTTATTAAGAGTTCTCTCTTTAGCAGTTAAAACATTTACGGTCTGCTATGATGAGAGTTTTAATAATAACTTTATTATGGTTCCTCGTAAACCTGTAAGTCCAGCACTTTTAGATTTGCTTCATGTCTGTTTCCTAGAAGGTATATGTTTATTCTTCTGCCGCAGACGATATTAATTTAGACAAACACAGCATGAAAAACATTTCCATCCGAGACACTAGGTCTAGGATGGAAATGTTTCCAAAAATATAATATCTGATAGTCGCGAATTTAATAACATTTTACCGAAATGATCGAATGAAGCACTCAAAGATGTTGTTGAGTGCACATACGCTTTGATTTTGCTGTGCGCGGCTAGACTAAACCAAGAAAAAATAAATTAATGTTATTCGCCAGAAACAATGAGGCAGTAAACCCCGTCTTCGTAAAAACCCAACAATGACTAGAAGTGTACCGTTTTACAGAAAAACTACGACCAATTTCTATTCAGTCTCCAGATAAACTTTTTACTAATATCCCATAAGCAATAACTTTACCTTATACAGCGTGTTCAATAAATCAGGGCCAATAAAATGGTGTAAAAACAGTCGGCGAGCGCGCGCTGTATAAGGCAATATATGGGGACAAGGGGGTATATGGTACATGACTCTATTGCGCAGTACGAACACGGCTGAGGAAGGACTCGTATCTTGTGGTCTACGGTTTATACATTCCCTTTAAGAAATGGCAGGGTTTTTGTGCCGATATGGCTATGGCAAAGAAGATAGATTTGAGAGACAATTGTCTCGGTGATAACTGTTGGTGGTTTGGCAGATTTCGTTTTGGTAGCACTCGTAAAAGGCGGACGAAAGTTTTAGGTAATACCGTTTATCAATAAGTTGGCAAAACCGACATAATAGGCACCAATTTTTTAACCGACGAAAAAACGGAGGAGGTTATCAATTCGACGCGTATATTTTTTTTTTTTTTTTTTTTTTTTTTATGTATGATCACGCATAACTTTTTACAGAGCAGTTCGATTTTGATAATTCTTTTTCTATTAGAAAGGATATACCCCGAAGTTGGTCCCATATAAATTTGGAAAAAAAAATCTAACCCTAAGGGTAGGAAAACAGGGGATGATTGATTATTCACTCACTGATTGTAATGTATGACCACGCATAACTTTTTACAGAGTAGACCGATTTTAATAATTCTTTTTTTATTGGATAGGACATACCTCGAAGTTGGTCCCATGTAAATTTGGAAAAAAAATCTTACCCTAAGGGTGGGAAATTAGGGGTGATGTATTGTTCATTCACAGATTTTAATGCTGAGCTGTGTATTACAATTAAAATAAAAGGCCTATCTATGTTGGTATATAAAGCCTGTTTTTTTAAGTATTTTATTATACAAAAAAGAATAATTAAAATAGGATTATATAACAGTTAATATCTAAAGTAAGGTAGGTAGCTATTTTAAAAGTAGTCAAAAATTAAGCATGTTGTAATTAGTAAATTACAGCCTCAAAAAATTATAAAATAAAAACTTTTTAACAAAAAAATTAAACCTCCGAAAAAACTTCGACGCGTATATTTCTTGTTTTTTTTTTTTTTTTTTTTTTTTTTATGTATGATCACGCATAACTTTTTACAGAGCAGTTCGATTTTGATAATTCTTTTTCTATTGGAAAGGATATACCCCGAAGTTGGTCCCATATAAATTTGGAAAAAAAAAATCCAACCCTAAGGGTAGGAAAACAGGGGATGATTGATTGTTCAATCACTGATTGTAATGTATGACCACGCATAACTTTTTACAGAGTAGTCCGATTTTAATAATTCTTTTTTTATTGGATAGGACATACCTCGAAATTGGTCCCATGTAAATTTGGAAAAAAAAATCTTACCCTAAGGGTGGGAAATTAGGGGTGATGTATTGTTCATTCACAGATTTTAATGCTGAGCTGTGTATTACAATTAAAATAAAAGGCCTATCTATGTTGGTATATAAAGCCTGTTTTTTTAAGTATTTTATTATACAAAAAAGAATAATTAAAGTAGGATTATATAACAGTTAATATCTAAAGTAAGGTAGGTAGCTATTTTAAAAGTAGTCAAAAATTAAGCATGTAGTAATTAGTAAATTATAGCCTCAAAAAATTATAAAATAAAAACTTTTTAACAAAAAAATTAAACCTCCGAAAAAACTGAAAAGCAAAAAATAAAAACCTTTTTTATTTTACCTTAATAAATAAGTTCTTAAACTAATGCAAGTATACCTAAGAAATTTTGAGTCGGCGCCAAACAATCAATGAACAACGATCACTAAATTACCTTAAATTTAATTAAATAACCAAATCAAATTAATAACGCAACGTGAAATCTCCAGCGATAAATATAACATTCCAAACAAAAAATGCGCTCTCCGCACGACGAGTATTTTGGCGCCGACTCAAAATTACTTAGGTATACTTGCATTAGTTTAAGAACTTATTTATTAAGGTAAAATAAAAAAGGTTTTTATTTTTTGCTTTTCAGTTTTTTCGGAGGTTTAATTTTTTTGTTAAAAAGTTTTTTAAATCTGTTTTTAAAAAAAATATTCTTACTGTTTATATTATATTCGTCAAACCAGAAATCCCGCAAGACCTCGAGACCTTAAGAATCACAATCAGACAGCAACTCAATAAACATAACAAACATAACGAACCAATCCATAACCGACCACCAATTAACAAACAAATACCTGCCATCAATCCTACTCCTCCAACAATTAACCCTGAAGAACCAGAGAATCGTAGCTCTGACCAATCAGCAGTCATAATTAGCTCCAACCCTTGCTACGACCAATCAGCTTCAATAATGAGCTCCTTAAATCTCTCCTCTACTAACGAAGTCCTCCTCGCGTCGGTCAGAATGCCGTTAACAAATTACGACAGAAAGCCAGAAGTAATATATCTGAACAGGTGCGATAACAGATTGTTAACATAAATATAGAAAAAAATAAATTACTGAAGGACTCGTTAATTTAACGCAAATGAAGATAATTTCCAGTGTTGATTGACCGGTACCTAGCCAGAAAGATCTAGCGACGTAAGTTATGGACGGGAAACTTTATATAATGTAGATTACATATCAGGGGTACAACAGGGGTCAGTCAAATCTCAGTTTAAAAATGTGCACCTTTGGATATGTTGCAGATTTCTTCATTTCAGAATTTATGACCCAATCTGTATAATATGCAAATGTCGTCGTTGCTTTTATCTTGTTCAAAACATTTATTCATTAATATCATAAGTTAGGTTTATTTTGTACCCTATAAGTAATGTTCATCAAAACAACACCAGCCGATCTTGGCTACCTCCTTTATTTCTTCCATCTTTCGAGACAGCGCCGCCATTTTTTACAGCAATCACTATTAGTTTCTACGATGGCATGCGGTTGATTAACTGAAAGTATAATCTCGTTTTATAATTTGTTTTGCATCGCTATGGTGGCAGTATGATGTCGCCGTGATTAAACTGTGATGTCATGTACAGTTATGTTTAAACTAAATACATTATTGTTGTGGGAGAATGGGCTTGTTGACCCGATGACAATGATGGAGTTTCCTTATGATGTGAATGAATGGTAATAAATGAATGAATAAGGTGTCAAGAAATCTCTATATTAATTCAAAGAATGTCTCCGTTGCCAGGGATAACGCAGTCATAAGGTACATGCATAGATATTATGATTGTAACGTAAGAACTGCACTATACTTTAATAAACAATATTAAGGTGCTATAAAAATATCTGCCACGGCTTCAATGGGAGACAGAATTTTGTATATAGATTAAAGTAGTGAAGAAATGTACCCCAGAATAGTTAAATCAATTTGAGAAAATAAAGTAATTAAATAAACATTTACTCTATTCTGCATAACTTGGTTCACAAACTATGCGCGATGTGTCGCTTCGTCACATTTTGCGAAATGAGATGACGGTGCGGCAACAGCTAATTACTATGGGACGGTTTCATGCAACTAAATCAATTCAAATTTATACGCACATTTTTTTGGATGACATAAGATCAATAATGTATCTTTACTATTGCAATCTTTATACAGAATACTGTCTCCCATTGAAGCCACGGCAGATATTTTTATAGCATCTTATATATTAATCACTACTATTATATTAATTTCTTTTACGTAAGCTCAAAGATAAAAAGACAGAATGTCTATAAATCAGATTCTAGAAATGACTTTGATCTTCTGTTTCGGAAATATAAATGTCATTTACAAAATGATAAAGGCGGTGGGTTAATTTGTCTAAACCCCTACTCTCTCATGAGAGAGTAGGGAGGCCTTTGCCCTGCAGTGGGACCTCACAGGCTAATAAGAAGAATAAGAAAAGACAAAGTACTCATTGTTGTGACTCCTGTGCAAAACAATCTTTGAGGCCACACTAGCATCTGCTGGATTACTAATTACTGTTACGGCCCAACGTTGTGGGGCTGGTTTATGGCTTTTAGCCATAAATAATGTACCTTGTAGTTATTAGCTAAGCCACTACTGGCTTTAAATACACATACTGCAAAGAAAGTAAACTAGTGAAGCCTGCATGTATCACAAATTCACAATCCTTGATGGCAATTTATTATTTGTCGTGATTTAAGGAGAGAATAAGTCTGTTGTATCTCTCCTTCAGTTCTTCTTCTTCATCGTGTCGCTGGCACCATTGTATCTCTCCTTCGGTGTATAAGTTTCATTAGTCACAGCACGTTTTCCAAACTCCATTCAAATACCTACAAGTGAGCATTATGCTACTCGAATAATAGCCAGGTTCTCATCTGGCAAAACTTACACTGTCCTAAAACATTGTGAAATCTTCCATGTAAACCTTCTGAGGTAATTTTGATATAGTGGTAACTTCACCTCGCCCTGACGAATACCGTCAGTCTTGGCACATGCCGTTATTACCAAGTTTTTACCATTACCATTAGCTGTTGAATACAAAGTGCGTCTGTCAAGTTCTCCATGTTCCACCACAATAATACAGCCTTCATTCGGAACCGGGTGTCAGTCCACTATAATTTAAACAGGACCTGACCTGGGGCAGTTATTACTTGGCTACTTACTGCACCCTTATCTCAAAGTCACAAGGTCAAATATTGTGTAGCAAGATTCGTAAGAACAGGCATTATCTGGCTCAATAACGATCCTTTATCGCGAAGTTTTAAAGTTGATAATGGCTTGACAAATTCGAGGTTTGAGTGGCCCAGCCTGTTGGCCGGGGGCCACCTAAGACTACTGCTTATTGTGGTACACTTGTTTTTTTCTGTAATTGATTTTTAATGGCTTTTAGAGTTGTTAGGATGATTCTTGAAATTCGGTTCAAGATTATTTGATGGGCATTTTTGGTTGATTCGCTTTTATGATAGGAGACAGAGTAACATAATTATATTAATTAGGGGGTAAGCAAAGATAGAGGGTTAGGTTTGGGTTAAAGGAGGGTTTAGTCAAAATCTTGAATCATCGAGTATATTTGATTCGGCTCCTAAGGACTCTTTCAAACATTCCCTAAGAATTTCTTCAACATAAATATGACCACAACTCTCGCAGTATTTTCTCGCTTCTCAAGTCTAATTAAACCAAAATTCCGTGTTAACTTTACGAGCAAATACATATTTTAAAGCATGTAGTACAAAACAAATGAGAGCACACATGACATGCAATAGTATTGTGCCGTTTCCTGTGTCCAGGTTCCAATTGTAGTTAAACGACAGTCCACTAGGCAGAGGTACTTGAAATAATGACACAAATGGGTAACAAGTAGGTACGAGCCAGTCGGGCCTGAGCTGGCACATTCATAGTGCTGTTGGCACACAAACGTTTATTTATCCTTACAGTATTTAAGTCAGACTACGTTTCAGTCCAGGCCCGGCGGGCGGTTATATTGATTGGTATTGCATCCTCCTAAAGAGAAAACAATATTGCTAGTGTCCATTTAAGTTTTGAGTAAATACAAAAGGTTGGAGCCATATCCTACAATTCGTCGTCTTCTTCATCAAATGCATTAACCTTATAGCTATCTCTAGGATAAAGTTTACAAGCGAATCCTGTTTTCTGTGGCGTGTGGTCACTATAATTGTTTCTAGCCTTATAAGGTCTAGAAAAAACAGAATTAAAAATACTTTTAAACGTTTTGTCTTAAACAAATAAACACTCAATCTTCTCAAACTGATAACTAGTTGTTTTTAATTACTTGCAAGTTGCTGAGAGTGTATGAGCCTGTGAGACCATTCGAAAGGATGTTCGTAGTAGCTATCATTCTAAAAAGTGCACGAATTCTTGAAAATACGACTTAAATAATACTGGTTTCATTCACGAATTTGCCATTTGCGAAGGCTAAATAATAATTATACTATAATTTCGTTTTAATAACCTCAAATCATAGCTTGTATTAGACAAATAATAAACATATTATTTGGCAGTCTGTTCTTTATCATCAACATAAAAAATATATTGATTTTAAAAACATCTGTAGACATTATCATCATTTAGTTGATCGTCGCCATTGAGGAGAATGGCTGACTGATTGCTTACATACAGTTGTTGATAATAATATCTTTAATTCAACGAGTGATAATGGATTTCACTTTATATCTTTTTGTATTTATCTCGTTGTGTAAGATAAGGTGAATACTGGATTTGGAGAGTAGGTAGCTTTGTGTTTTTTCAATCGTTTCATTATTCTAAACTAGCTTCTGCCCGCGACTTCGTCCGCGTGAAATTTCACCCTCCCTCCATTCACCCTCTTAGGGTTGGAATTTCGAAAAATACTTTCTTAGTGGATACCTACTCTTCACAAAGAACACCCTCCACGTAACCTACGACAAACTTATTATTTGCGGTTGGTACAGTAATCGGGTCTAGGGATCGAACCGCAAAATTAAGTTTGTTTTTTATTGTATATACTTTTCCGGGACAAAAAGTACCCAGTGTGGTGCCCAGGATATTAAAGAATACCAAGTTTCATCGTAATCGAACCGGTAGTTTTTGCGTGATGCCTGAACAAACAGACAGACAGACCGATAGACAGACAAAAATTTTTTTAATCACATTTTTGGGTTCGGTGTCGGTCTAGTAACACCCCCTGCCATTTATTTTTTTGATATTTTCAATGTACAGAATTTTCACTTCTACAGATTTATTATAATTAGTATAGATTGCCTTTATTTCGTCGGTATGTCTGGGAACTTAATTTATCTCTGCACCAACAAAAACTTTATCACTCAATCGCGTTTGGTGGGAACACTAAAAATTGTGGGTCAGTTGCCATAAAAAAATATTTTTTACCAAATTAAGGGCTCCCAAAAATTCGCTCCGGTAGCGGTCAGAAACAAAATCTGATATTACCATAATCACCGACGCTCGACAACCAATTTCAACGACGAAGGTTAAAACTCGCATCTATCTTTTTTCCTCCTACTGGTGTTCCCACATGAGAGTGAGATAGATTTATTTCTTGTTGTTTTTCTTGTTGTTCGGCTCATTTGCATGCACACGCGACGCAAGCGCAGCGCTCCGTGTTCGGGGTTAATAAGACGATATATAAATACGATAACGGTGGAACAGCCTGTTGGATTCCTATTGACATTTTGTTAATGTGTCACCATTATACGGTTGTATCTCTAAGAAGAAGTTCCCAAGCTGGTTTTCGTTGACAAAATGACTTTCCATAAATACTCTGGCTTATAATTATTATTCAGGCAAGCAGAAGAACCGTCTTGTGAAGGTCAATTTTCCATTGCTCATTTTTGTACTTTTCTCAGACTGTCTGTTGACTCTTTTCAAGGCTCTCTGTATAGGGTAGATTAGACTGCGTATTCTGTAAAAATTCTAAAGTATAATCACAGGATGATCCAAACGTATTGCAATTAGTACCATGAACATTCTCCTCGGCGGCTCTAGGTAATTCTTGACCAACACAAGAAACGTCTTCTCCAACTGTAGCACAATATCTGTTTTTATTCGAAACGACCGCATATCGCAATAAAGGAAACAAATTGTAACTTCTTGCTGCGCAAGAGTTATGACAGGTTATCTCGAAGTTTCATCTTACCGTTTGTTTTTCCGATTCCACGGAAGTGACCGATCAACAAATAAATTATTGTATTGTATTAATGTTTGCTAAACAAATAACAGATAGTCTAGCTAGAGCTGCTCGGGTTACAATGAGCTACAAATCATCTCAGCTCACAATAGAGCTGCGCCCTGCACCGCATCGACTTGATACTATCGATAATCGCGAGATACCCTCGAGTCTATAATTAGAGGTGCTCCGCAAACATTTGCTATCGACGATATCAATAATTATACAACACTTATGTTAAGAAAATGTAGTGTGTGGGACTTTTTATCAGATTTTTCTTATCTGACTGACAACTTTCCATTGCAGTTTATTAAGGCTGAATTAGTTAGTAACTACAATACATTTTCCAGGGTCTCATTACTGTCACTCTTCTGTCCATTTCAAGTTTATCTTTTAAATCTCTTTTGTTACTCTGAAAGTCTAGCTAGATACTCAGTGCACAGTGATAGCACTGAGTTTCTAGCTTGAACAAGACTCGTCCATAAGATTAACGAATGATTCAGAAATCACACGCTCAAACTTTTTGCGACTCATTAAACATTAATTCAAAGACAATAAAACCTGTTAAAGTCTCACCTTTTTGCAAACACCATAACAGTAAAACAAAAGTCACACCCACGTCTGAAATAGAAAGTGCAATGCAATCTGGAACACAATTGTCAGATAACCACGAGAGTACAGCCACGAGCCAGGCGCAATAGTAGAGGTAATGGCAAATTTAGTGGTTGTCACGGTACGATGGTAAGACTTGAAATGACGTAAGAAGTAGTGATCAAGTCATACATCAAAACCCAGTTGAGAGACCCGAGTGTACTGATAAATAAGGTTAAATTATAGTAAGGGAAATAAGAATAGAGCTTCTGAACTGGGAGTTACTTGCTTACGTTAGGAATAATATAGTTAGTTAGTTAGTCTTATGAAGGAAACAGAGAGGACAAACTGTGCCATCCTGTAGCTTCCTATTGATACTACGTGTGTCCCATCGTGTTCTATATCACGATTGCCTATGTTATTACGTTATTTCACTTTTTACCATCTATCATTCTTGCGGTTGCTGCAGTGCACTGCACTCATTTAAAAAATAACTACTTCATAATGACATTATAACAAAAATTCTCGGTTGGGTTGAATATGAAAACTTGATAGCAACTTACGTTTCTAATAAACTTCTAAAAAAGATGAGAAATGTTCAAAGAAAACTTATCCAATTATAAGATAAATCACGCAGAGCCAGCCGGTACAATGCGATCATAATCGCAGCAGATTCCGGAGCGGGTAACCACGGTGCGGAGAGTAATGACGAAGGGCGCGGTGCGGCAGTAGCATCAAGCATGGCAAATAATAAATAACAGCGGAATGACGGCACATAACCGATTGATTGAGATTCCGAAGTAGAAGTAACGGAATGAACACAGATTCATAAGGAAGCTGATGAATTGTTGTTAGACTAAGATCTCGATCAAAGGTTACTCAAATTAGATGGAGTTGCTCCGCACGAAATTAGAAATTAGGTTTGTGGTTGAATGAACAAGGTACTCGTATTTGTGGCCTAGTTAAATTATATTGAGCAGAGATTCTAGAGATAGATTAGTCTCTGATAATAAACAAAAGTAAAATTATAAACAAGGAGCTGCTAGCGATGGGCAATAATTATAAAATGCAATACCTTACATTCTATTTAAATGTATCTCCTGTGGGCCCCTTGCCATATTAGCCGTAAGGTACATCTGACCATTATAAAACACTCAGCTACTTGTCCGAGATTAATGAATTATCACTGAACATACCATATATGAATAATTGATATCCTAGATAGTATTAATTTAGTCTCAACACGCAAGGCATATGCCGCATTCAAGCACGATTCTCGCTGAAGTCTAGTTAAGAGATTTCGATGTTTACACGGAATTACTGACTGCCAAAGCTGAAACAACTAAACGGGGCTTCAGAAGCGAAAGTATTTAAATACTGGCTTAATATTAAACAGTTTTCCAACGAGGCATTGATGACGGCGGCTTTTAGTAACCGCAGTTGTTTATCTTAGCTGAGTTATTAGCTAAGCAAGAGTTTATGTACAAGTTCATGTGCCGTATTCTTTGTCATACCAAATAAGCCGCTAGCAGTTTTATGTTTTACAGTAAGATCTAGGTTACGGTATATTGACGTATTTAAGATAAACATGGTTCTACTTCCATTTCGTCTATGATTTCATTCAACCATCTACCTATGTTAATTATTTCAAACACACTAAATTTTCTTTGACTTTAATCGATTATTCGAATCGATTATTTCTTATTCAAACGGCAATTAGACGTAGAAAGCATAGCATAGTGCGTAAAGACAATTGAACGTATAAATCACGTAGTAAACTGCAAAATGCCAGCAGTGCACAATAGCTGTGGGTGAGGTAACCGCACGGATTGAGTCGGTACCACCGCGGCGCATGCGG
This sequence comes from Amphipoea oculea, assembly GCA_945859645.1. NCBI lineage: Eukaryota > Metazoa > Arthropoda > Insecta > Lepidoptera > Noctuidae > Amphipoea > Amphipoea oculea. Next base: position 21,385,984 of record OX243878.1, on the reverse strand, counting down.
ACGTAATGACAGGCCGTGAATGATGGCTTGCCGAGGCAGCAACGGGTAGGCAGGGCTCAAGGTTTGACGACTGTTTTATTTTATGTAGTGCAGGGCAGCCTAGCAACTACAAATCAGAAAGCCTCCTTTGTCTATAGGTATTATTTTTATATAGAAAATCGTATCATCGCATCCTACCTCGTGTCTACGTAGTCTACGTCATAACATTCTCATTGATCCTTTCAATCGTAATTATCTTTGTAGCAGCAAAATGTCGGCAACGGCGACAAGACATGTAAAGTCGTCCAATTCGGCGAACATTCTTATGTGCAAACAATGGTGGAAAGTGTGCTGGATGTACGGAGACCAAGAAAAGTACTACAGACAACTCTATGGCAAAAGAAAACTCAATAATCTAAACACAACGTTTTTAAACTTCAATGATACGGACACCAAAAGACCCGGCGCGCAAATAACTGAACTCACAGATGATTTCTTTGAAGATAATTGCTCACAAATTGAACCAGCGCCAGACGAAGTGGACGCTCCAAGAGAAACACCTTTAGCAACAGAACCCGAGGCTACCTACGACTTCGATTACCAAACGACGTGGCAGAAAGACCAAAGAAGACAACCCATACAACAAAGTTACGATGAATACATGAACACAACAGATCTAGACAAAATATTAAATACAAATCTCAACGCAGATAGTATTAAGAGTATGTTAGAAAACGGTCTACCTCAGAGATCTAAAATTATTGATGCGAAAGAAGAAGTAGTAAGAAATGGGAATACAGTAGGGAAGAATTCTAGAACAGTTTGTAGAACGAAAAAGGGAGCTTTAGTTACTGAAGAAACTGAGATCTCGACTGACGGGAGAACTTTGGCGAATCTGAAGTTTCAAAGGTCTACTGTGAAGACTGGCCCTAATAAAGTAAAGGAAGTGCTTCAGCCGCTGAAGGAGGACAAAGTGTTGGACGAGTGCTCGAGAAGGAAGTGCATCGGAGACCAGCTCACGACCACCACCACCACGCTGGTGACGGTCACGCAGACCTCCTTGACTTCGTGCAATGAGTGAGTATTTAGTTATAGTTTCTCGTGTACTTATAGTTTTTTAAGGTTTCTGCAGTATTTTTTCGAAAGTGTTGAAAAGCTTTACACATTTTCTATTACCCTAACCGAATTTTCATGTGGTTATTTGCATTAAGTACTCCTTTTTCACAATTGTGTAAACTGTGATCCTAGTATCCTAGCCATGTAACCACACCCCGGACACTCCATACAACGCTCGCAAAATAATTACCTACTACCACTACATTGACAAATGACGTTTGTATACGTGTAAATGTGTGCGTGAAATCTAGTAGGGCTGGCTGGCGCAGTATTGCGTAGGCGGCGGCGCTGCCCGAACGTATGCAACAATGGGGCGCCGCGCGCCGCGACACTAGGTACTCACAGAAATCTAATTAATAACATTTCTATTGTACTACTTTTAAAGTCGAAGAACGAATAGAACGTGAAAGAAAGAGACATAACTAAGACAATAAAGAGAGAGAGCAATTTGGTATGTTAATATTACGGAAGTTTTAATTGTTCTAAAACGAAGAAAACTTGGAAAATAAATGATTAATAGAGAAAATTATGAAAATAAATTATCACAACACTGGCTTAACTTGTTTGTCTGTAATATACTAGCTTTTATTTTTTATGGGTTTAAAGGATATTTGAGTTGCTGTTCCTTACCTTCTTTCATGTTTCGGGAACCGAAAGAAACTCCTGTCTTTATCGTTCCTCGATGAATATAAGCATCCAAATAATGCACAATATACAACATCGTGATTAACACAAAATATAAAACTTTAAAAAAATAATGTGTTCGTGTCAGCAGTAGGTAGGTACAGCGCTGCGGTTCTTGTGTATGCGAGCCATGCGCGGTCCGAGGGGGGGGGTCGTGGGGGTCATGACCCCCCCCAAAATCATTCAAGCTGTCGGGAGTCTGAATGATTTACTTGCCCTAACTTAAAACTGTACTTGAGCCACGAAAACCCCGATTGGGCATATTCAAAAACATTAAGAACATCGATAGACATGGGGACTGCCGACTGAAGTAAAAACTTAAAACTATGAAATGACTGGGTTTTTTAACTCGCCTAAAAATATTTTCCTTTAAAAAGCCTGTTATTAAAATATATAATCTAGGATTCAAGAGCGAGAGAAGCAAACTCGGGATATTGGGCACCCCGCTCGTACGTAAGGTTGAAAGGCTTAGGTAAGGCCAGATTCCTAAACCTAAACTGCTGTGAAACGAGTTTAAGCTTTTCGTCATAATTCGATAAAGTAAGTTCTTTTTTTGTATGATGGGTAAAAGAAAACAGAGACTATTCAAGGTGGGGTGCTAAAATTTTCAGGCTCGCTACGCTCGTTCTTGCAATTTACATTGGTTCTTGAGCTTTTCTTCAATAGTCGACAAAGCATGAAATGATCGCAAAGCATCGAATGATCGAAAGAAAATCGAACCTATCCGAAAGTGTGTAAAATGTTCGAGCTCGCTTCGCTTGCTCTTACATTTTAGATTCTGATAGCTGCTTGAGCTTGCCTGCATAAGTCGACAATGTGATTCCTATTTCTACTTGAAAATATAACACAAAACCTAATTAAACAGAGGCGGGTTGTTAAAATTTTCCAGCTCGCTTCGCTCGCTCTCCCCACCCTGCACAATCTACCGTTCTAATGCATACGACCAATTTGGCAGTATTTAAGTAACACCCCCCCCCCCCCCATGTAAAAGCTGCGTCCCTGAATAGCATAAGTAATGTGGAGTTGGAGTTGTACATGAACCTTAACATGTTATCACGCCTTTAATCCCCAAAGGGTTGGGCAGGGGTGTACCTTCATATAGTACTGACACCCACATTTCGCCAGTTATTAAGTGAAAGGTCATAGAGGGCGAGCCTACTGCCGCCAACCGGGCACAAATCCAGACTCCAAGCAGCTTCTGAGAAATTTCTGATGGAAAACTCTTTAACACTTTACCCGACCTAGGAATCGAACCCAGCTAGGACCTCATGCTCAGCAGTAACGCTTGCGACCACTAGACCAACGAGGAAATGTACCTCCCTAAAATATTCCTCGGCACCCATGATGACCCCCCCCAAAATCTTAGGCTGCGACCGCGCCTGATGCGAGCGCCATTGTTAAAGAGCAGGCGACGAACACATCGAAGTGCGGGGTGAGGTGCGGTAACTGATGTTAGTGCGGGGAAGGGAGTGGCCTTTCTGTACGCAGTACTTTAAGTATTCTGTGATGTAACATTGAGCGACCATAATTATGATAAAAAACATATCAAGTTCAGATAGAGTTACTTATTTATTTATTTATAAATCAATCACATCAGGACGTCGCAATTTCTGAACCAAATTCTCTTTATTGTCAATTTATTACATAATCGTGCTGCACTCTAATTGTACCACAGTCACCCACACAATAGAATTCAATTTTTCTCCCCGTGTCTTTCGCCACAAAGCCCCGTACTGCACTGTAGGCGGCGCGAGCGCAGCCGCACGCAGTTCCGGTAATGACGTTATTGGAATCCGCCATGATTGCTGTCTCGTGGTTTTCGAACATGGCAGGGGCGATGTGACTGTATAGTTTCATGGAAATAATTATGGCAAGAGACATGGACTTTAAAATGTAAAAATAAACTTATTGTTAACCCACACAATTAACATGGTTCTCATAATATTTTTCCTTTCCATCTCGCTTATAACACTGTCAACGGATATTTTTTGCTTTACATACTTTTATATTTTATGTTTGCCTAGCATAAAAATATTGTTACAAAAACTCATCAAAGATTACATTACCTCTACCACCACAAAGTAAAAGCCAATGAAAACGCCGCCATCTTGAAATTGACAGCCGGCCATAAAATGAGTTACCACGTAAAAAAAGATAATTCCATTCAATAAAACAGTAGATTGATATCGTACGATTTATAGCGGCGCGGGAGCGATTTGAAACGAACAATGTAATCCGATGCCGCTTAATGCGTACAATTTAACTACCACGTTACAGTGTTGTCGTGTAATTGACGTAAAAAGGCTTGAAATCCAATTTAAGGAGCTCTTTATAGTCCACTTGTATAATAATTGTAAAACGTTCCTTAGGTCTTATATGGACTCTGATTATTGAAAATCAAGCTGTAAATCGTTTATATCTATTACTATGAGATTAACATAAAGTAACAAGATGAAAGCCTCTTGATATAAACTTCTTACGCCAACCATGAGAAGCTAAAATTAATGATGAACGAATGAAAGATGAAAATAAAAATTAACATCTTTTAAAACTTTTAATCTGGCAATCCGGCAGACTATGCATGCGTCGCCTTTGCTTGCGCGCCAAAAAATGTAAAAACAAAAAGCAACATGGCGGAGAACGGCCGATGTTATCTCTTGGCTACCGTTTACAACGGCCCCCGTGTTCCTTGTAGTCTTGTACCGACGACGCCGACGGGCAGTGATCGATGACTCCCTTTAAACAGTTTTTTATTAAATGCTGTCACCAGATTCTGTAGTTTATTTGTTAATTCACACTTAATTTGATAAAGTAATCGGCAAGTTTGTTAAAGAAGATAATATTCGCTAATTAATTTTATGCGCTGGCAGAAATATGGGTGCACTCCACGTTATCTTATTTGATCCGTGTTGATTTTATTTAATACCTAAATAACGCAAAACTTGACAGCTTGAGGAATGAGGAAGTAATGACAGTAACAGTACTTACGTAACTAAAGGTGGTACCTACTTGCTGAAGAATAAGGTGTTGCCACTGCTTGCAATTTTCTTTACAACACAGTGGAATCTTTGTGATCTCGATAGTTACTGATAATTTAAAAACTAACTTGATACGCTTTGAGCTGTTTTAGGATCACAACTAAAATGATCATCAATGTTGACAGTGCAAAATGTAGAGTGTAAACAATTGTAGGCCAACCTAAATAAATAATGCCCTCCAATGAAAGCATAGATTAACCGCCTTCCGTTATAATAAGGCTTCTCTTTACAACATCCTTCCACAGTGAGTCACGACTGTGTTTAATTTCAGAGACTCATTAAATTGCTCAAATTAGCTATTACGACATGTAAGAAATCAAGTTTCTAAGTAGATCTGTAATGCTAGAAAATCATACAGTATATCGGATACTTAACCAACATACTTTAGATTATACGTTAGGATAGGACTTCAGAAAAGTTGCAATTTCTCATGAAGACACGTATGTCGGAATGAACTGACAGATTTGAGTCAAAGCTGTCAAAGTGACACTTCGTTTGACAGAGTACGGTAGGAGAAATCCAATGATATAGTGACAGGATGTCTTGATACTAGGCCGTCATCAATCCAAACTAGTTAATTCTAGTTGACAACAGCTGTGCTAGGGGAACCGTTTCGTCTTTATCCGACTTTAGCGGTGTGCGTGATGACACGAGATACGGTAATCAAATACCTAATTCTTTTATAACTGTTCCCAAATCCATGACGTTGATTACCCAATCTCGAGGCTAATTGATATTACTAATCTAAATTTTCTAAAACTTTTTTTAAATAATGAGCCGAGATGGTCTGCGGCGTGAAGGTTATGCATAAATGATAAGAATAAGGAACAAACCTACATTCTTTGGTTTATGTTCCATCGCTGGCTATAAACCGTAACTGTTGTGCGGTTTACACTTTGTGCTCGCACCGCGTATATTCCGGCGCCCGCGCCGCGCCGCGGCGGTGCAATAAATAGAGACGCGCTGTTGTGCAGCTTCGGATGGTCTACCCTGTATATCGCTACGACGTAGTTTATGAGTACATATTAATTTAAATAAAGTTTTCTCGGAGCACCTTCACCTCGTCATTTTCCACCCAAGTTTTGTATTCAAACCTAGCAGTATACACTCCTAAATCAATAAATACATCCACATTTACATTATGCATGGAATTTCCTAAGGTAACTGCAATAAACATTAAAAAGATAATAATTATACATAAATCATAGGTCATTCTCACCGCGAGGCGGCGCGGCGGCGGCGGGGGTCCGAGTGACGCCGCGGTATTCGTAAGTGAGTTACGTCTCGTAGCTTGTGAATAGTAATAGCATTCGATGATGTATGCTGGTGGTGCTTCAGGCAGTTTCGAAGTTCGAAGCTTAGAATTCTTGATGTAGATCCCTTCATTAATATGGTGCTTCAAACCCAAATATGCCAAACTGGGAGGTGCTGCGACAGATTACTAGTTTGGGTAAAAAGTAAAAGTAACTGGGAATGCACTTCTTGTTTCTTCAAATCTTACTTAATTCCTCGTCTTCATCCGTCACTAGCAGGTGATCCGAACAATGATGCTGTTCTACCTTGCTGTCTTCACATTAATCCTAGCCATTACCTACATTGTCATTCACAAGAGAATCTATCAACTTTGTATTTAACACCCACATGTCAATGCACCTACATGCTCTTCAGTCCCATTAACATGAGCTTTACAACCTGAATCCATGTCGATGACCACTGACACGATACATAATGAAGTTACAAACTAAAGTAACTGTACCACCAGCTTCTTTATCAATTATGAGGAGGTTCAGAAGCGAGCGCGGTTTATCAATCAGCGGTAATCTGACTTAATTATCTAGGTAATGATTTCACTAAGTCGCGTATACTTGACTTATTATAACGGATGCTAAGAACTGATATGAGACACGTTCCAATTTTACGTCTTTTAATCTGCAAGAGAAATCTGACGTTGTATCTGCAGGGATGTCGAATTTGGATGCCATGGCGGCAGAGACTTAAAACATCTTTGTGGATAGGTTAATAGGAAGGTACTGCGATAAGATACGCCGCACCGCGCGCCGCAGAATGTATGAGACAGCTAAGTGTTCTCTGATACGAAAAATAAATTAGAAAAGATGCCATCTGTATCTATTTACTGACCATCTGTTTCTTTTTATTAACCTTTCCACGATTTGATGAAATTGTCTTTGGTCACATAGAGACGTATCTTTTACTTCTCCAGAAGGCCAATGACCCTCCAATTTCAGCACAATCCGTATCTGAATATCACAACAATATATCGTTCCGTGCTGCGCTGCAATAAATCCAAACAGCGCACGCGCATGATTTAGTGCGCGCAGCTCCAAGGAAATTGGAAATCTGCCGTTGTAGCCATTAATTGATACGCGTAGATATTATAATAACCATCGTGTTAACACGTGGGGATTAATTGAATCTGAATATAGATTGACGGTCGCTGATTGGTCGTTTACAATGTGCACGCGATTGTGATAGGTCGTTGACTGAAGCCATTTCGTGTGTGAATCCCTATCTGAACTATGATGGAAATTGCTTTGAAGTGTTTTCTACCTCAATCTTTTAGTAGAAATTACAGATAAATTAGATCACTTTTATTGATATCAAACTGTCGACTGGACTGACAACTTTATTCAATAATGCAAGGAAAGCTTGGGAAGTAATGATTTCCTCTTTATTCGTGGAATCTTAGCTTTTAGTAGTTCTTACTCAAAGAATGTTAAACATCCCGCAGCTGTGTTAGACAGGTCCTCAATCAATTAAAGCCGCCTCCCCGAGAAACTTGCGCTGCTTTGGCAGGATGTAGTGAAAGCTGATTGAGAGTCTACAATGTGTTGGTCGAGGATGTTCAACGTAGGTACATAACATATTGGGTTATGGAGATGTAGAATGTAACCGGATAAAAAGATCTATGGTGAAGTCTTAGAACGCTTTTAAATCTTAAACCCAATGGTCCCAAATGATTTTCTTGATTTATCTTGTTTAACCCATTAGGGTCGACACACATTGATCGACGGCGTTCGACTGTTGGTCCATACAAAAAGAGAGCAAAGTATGGAACGACGTACGCATCCTTTCGCATCGACGGCGACGAACGCGCTCCGGCGGCGATCGACGGCGTTCGACGGTTTGTCTATACAAAAAATACAAGAAAAGAGCATGTGTGCTCCTCTTTTCAATCGGCAAAGTGTGAAACTCCATCGATCAATGTGTCCCGACCCTTACACAAATCTTCCTGATGATTTGTTATAGAAAGTGGGCCTTGGTTTTTCACTTTCATATAGTTGTTCAACGGTATGAGGTATAACCGTATGAGATACAGGTCGCTCCTGAACCAGGCCGAATAATGCTTCCAGAAACATATGAGTCAATCGAACTTTTGTCATTTACAATTCCGTGACACAGTCATGCACTAGCCACACTGACTATCTGGATTTCACAACTACACACCAACCCGTCTCAGCTCCCGATGTTTATTCACACATTTTTCTTATCTCGCATCCCTCTCACACTTATGTTGTTGAAAAGGGCCAAAGATGCAAAGTTTCTCGGTAGCTCGATATGTTTGCGTTGCTCTTGACGTGACGTTGGCTCTACTAATTATTTACCGACAGGTGCTGGCCGGCCAGGAATGGTAAGTGGCAGCTTTTTACCATATTATGATGTAACGATATTATGGCAGGATGGTCGCGTGGCCACTTTATTTCTGATATATTTAGATAAAGTGCAGGTGTGGGGAGAATCGAGACCTTTTTAAATTCAACTTCTCCTACGTTGAAATTAAAAAAATATTGTGGAACAGTTATGTCGGGTTATAAACTGCAAAAAATAAGGGTCAACAACATCATGAGTATAAACAGTTCCATTATTATTTGTTTCATAAATTCATATTCTTTTACGCCATACCACACCCCGGACACTCCATACAACGCTCGCAAAATAATTACCTACTACCACTACATTGACAAATGACGTTTGTATACGTGTAAATGTGTGGGTGAAATCTAGTAGGGCTGGCAGGCGCAGTATTGCGTAGGCGGCGGCGCTGCCCGAACGTATGCAACAATGGGGCGCCGCGCGCCGCGACACTAGGTACTCACAGAAATCTAATTAATAACATTTCTATTGTACTACTTTTAAAGTCGAAGAACGAATAGAACGTGAAAGAAAGAGACATAACTAAGACAATAAAGAGAGAGAACAATTTGGTATGTTAATATTACGGAAGTTTTAATTGTTCTAAAACGAAGAAAACTTGGAAAATAAATGATTAATAGAGAAAATTATGAAAATAAATTATCACAACACTGGCTTAACTTGTTTGTCTGTAATATACTAGCTTTTATTTTTTATGGGTTTAAAGGATATTTGAGTTGCTGTTCCTTACCTTCTTTCATGTTTCGGGAACCGAAAGAAACTCCTGTCTTTATCGTTCCTCGATGAATATAAGCATCCAAATAATGCACAATATACAACATCGTGATTAACACAAAATATAAAACTTTAAAAAAATAATGTGTTCGTGTCAGCAGTAGGTAGGTACAGCGCTGCGGTTCTTGTGTTTGCGAGCGCCATTGTTAAAGAGCAGGCGACGAACACATCGAAGTGCGGGGTGAGGTGCGGTAACTGATGTTAGTGCGGGGAAGGGAGTGGCCTTTCTGTACGCAGTACTTTAAGTATTCTGTGGCCATACGTAAGCCTTGTATGGAAACAACGAAATCTCTGTTCGAAAATCTTTAGGTAGAAAAAATAAGTATCAAGTTCTAGATAAAGGATCATGTTCTCATTGAAGAGAAGTACTTTCCATCAGAAATAAACACGAATACCTGCCTCTACCTGCGTCTGTTTTTCCGAGCGCATACAACCCGAATCTCTTTAAAGTGAGATTGAACAGGCTTCTTCTGGGTAAGCTCGTTCCATCGTCGACTTTGTCTCTGTCACCTTTGACCTAGGCTAGAGTCAAGAGCAAGCCCATTTCAAATAAAAAAATTAAAAAAAGAATAAGAAAGTTTAAAATGACCCCTATCCCTGCAATCTGCTATTAATTAGTAGCATTGCATAGCACTTGATGTCTAAGTAGCCTATCTGCAACCGCCATCTATTTCAGATTCCCAATCTATAAATAGTGCGATAATTAGGGACCGTGTAGGGCCGGGTACCCGCCGTGGTGACTGTGGTGAGGCTATGCTCATTATATCCCTGCTAATGAGTACATAGGCTTGCCTGTGGATGTAGCCACTTATTGTACGGCTGTGTGGAGAAAGTTTACTGCGTTGGTTTCTTATAACATCTATTTATTGTACCTACCTATGTTAACAAATGATTAAATGACTTATGACTTATGACTTGGTCAAAGTTTTGAATAAGATTACTGATTATAAAATCCAATTGGGATTATGAAAGATTATAGGGCACTTCTTCGAATCTCCATAAGTGATTACATATAATGTTGTGATCTCTAGAAGTTTCTCGGTCCTCATTTATATGGATATCATAATCATGCCATTATAAACTGAGTTTACCAACCGGCCGGTCGCAGCTATTACACCTTTCTCAATTTGAAGAGTTGACCACTATTGGAATCAACTACAGTTTTTTATACCCACTTCACATTCGTTTTGGTTACTTACTTGTAACTCGTGGTAAAAACAACACATAGGTACATATTTTATTTTCCATTCTTATTAAATAATTCTCGAAATCTTCCTGTCCCACTCTCAGTTGGCTCGAGCCGGCTCAGGCTCGGCTCACAACTGCTCGATAATTAGTCGAAACGAGCTTTAGTTTATAACGCACCTGTAAGCTTCCATTCGGGCAGACTGTTGTACCGGGCCTGCTTCAATACATGGAAGGCTTTTGTTTTAGAATTTTGTTTTGAAGTTCGACTGTAAGATGGACCAATGGAACTGTTATGATTTGATCAGTGTCTGTATACCACAATTTCTTATTAAAAACATACATATTAGATAGATATCACTGATGACGTCAAAAAAGGACTACCAACTGAAACTTTACGTATGTACATAATTATATCATATTATAATTAGGTAGGTATCACATTTTTGTCGTTGTCCCATACTATACACGGCCTACCCAAATGTCCTTTCTTTGATATTATTCGTCGAATCGTTGAGCTCCTCAAGTTCTGAGTTGAGCTGCACGATTTTTGACAAATGCGTGCACTGACTGGACAGGTCCGCTCAATCTGTGTGGTTCTCCCCTCAAAAGACCATTTCAGACACCAATCTACATGGTCTTCACATGATCTGACCAAGATTTTGTCTGGACTTTAAAAGAGACTGTGACCTCTGAGTTTGTTTCGACCTTTCTTCTCAGAGTAGTCAGATAGGAAACGCCGACCTCATCTAGCTTTAAAAAATATGATTGACGTGTAAAAGTGTTTGTACAAATCTACTTACAGAAAATAAATCATTTATCATTTACTACTTGGGGTCGGCGCAAAACGGTTTATTCCATTCTCCCCTGTAAGAAATGTACGAGTATCGACGGACCAGACTACGGGACATGTTCAAAAATGTTTCAATCTCAATTCAATACAATCCTACATCCCGCCTAACTGTTGACAACACTGCAGCAGGCACGGTAGACACGTAGACACTAACCCTCCGTATGTTTCCACCCAAATTGGTTGGCGCGCTATCCCCAGGCAATAACCGGGTCCACTGTAACATGCGGGTCAGCTCGGAACACTGTTCTTGTTGTGTACATTTATGTGATAGCTGTTAATAATAGACTGGCCACTAGGTAAGTGGAGGCAAGTTTTAAGAAACCAATCTGTGATTATGTTTTGGGAAGGGACGCTAGCGTTGTATCCATAGAAATATAAAAACATATATCTATGGTTGTATCTCTCTTTTGTTTTAAAAGTTTTATAAATATTGTCATTCTATAAAATATTTGTACAGAAGTAGTTGTGACGCAACTTGTTACATACGAGGAACATTGCAGCATTTACATCATATTCACTTCACGATTAACTCCGAATTTTACGGATACACGGATACAGAATTTTACAATACACGTATCTCTCTTGCATCAGAGGCAACTAGTTTATCTGACCAGCTGACTCGACGTCTAAACAATTTAGATATCACTCTTAGTAGTGCCTAATTAATAAAATTGGGTCGAGTTTGGCACACGATTTGCTACAAGCACATAAGCGAAAATCAGCAGTGGTTATACATTATACCCACAGACGTTTATTTTGATGTTTTGATGTCTGTCCATCACCTATCAAGTCACCTGCCTGTTCATATGAAAAGCTAGTTACACACATACCTCCTAATTACCATCAAATGCACGTGCCTACTTACAAGTAGTAAATCAAAGGGAACTCGTTGCTACTAATTGACGTGTGCGCGTTGGGACAGTCGTATTTGTACTCCCAGCCTAATAAGCCATTGAATCAAACCTAGATTATGTTAGGGCTAGGCTAGATAGGCTGGGTTCCCATACGAGGATGATTAGGAATACCGTTGTAATAGCTGGGCGGAGAGATTCCATGGTACATGATTACTTGAAGAACAAGTAAGTAAGTAACAATATATATAGGGAGAGAAGGATGGATTATTTGAGATGATATGGCTAGCAAGGAGGTGACTTCTGAGATGACAGCTAATAAAAATGCATGGAAGAAGAAACACGATGTGCCGACCCCAAATACATTGGGATGCCAAGAGAATGATGATGACGAAGGGAAAAGTAGGAGAACAGGCCAATGTTTGTACTTATACCTGTGAATGATTTTTCGTAAGTGTGAAGATTGCTTGCTAGAGCAGACTTGATGACTTCAGGAACAAAATGATGTGAGTGTTACCACAGCACAACTCTCCACCTAACACAAGCCCTGTGTCAAGTCATAAAACTCAGTGTTTCGCTACATAAATGAATGCTAACGAGAGTTCATGTTTCGACAATACCGGAAAATCTTGCAATAGGCGTTAACACCATTACTCTGTGAATCATGAGCGTAGTAAGAGGGCGCTTTCCTATTAGCAACTCAGGTCGATAGTGTAATAGCTAATCACCTGGCTTTCCCTCTTTATAACGTCGTCCAGAATAGATCCACTGGGAAACGTCATCATTCTCCTGCCCTTAATCCCAATTTATTCGGTGTCGACGCAACATGTCTTTTTCTTCCGTATCTCTTTGTTATTCGTCATCTCGGTAGTCACACCCCTTTTCCACTAATTCCATCATAATCAGCCTATAATGTTCCCACTGCTGGGACACAGGCCTCCTCTCTGTGAGAGGGAGTGGGCCGTAATCCACCACGTGGGCCTCTGCGGGTTGGTAGATGTCACATGTCTTCCAATTTTTGGTTCTAGGACATGCCGGTTTCCTCACGATGTTTTCCTTCACCGTTTACCACTAGATCCACTATTAAGTACTATCTTCTTTTCTAAGGACCCGATCTAAATAAAACAACAACTCAAAAATTATGAAACTCCTACTTTCTTCATATCATATCTAATCAGCCAGTACAGATGAGCTCGATTAATCTTCAACAAAGAGTTAAGATAATGCCGTTCTTTCAGCTGCTATCCGGTGATTAAGTGACGTCATTAATCACCCGCCACTCACTGGTGATTAGGTTAAATCAGTTATTAAGATCACTATCTACGGGGAAATTAAAAACGATGAAACTTATACTACTGATACTTGTGTCAGGCACGCGGCATTTCATGTCTGTCATGTAATAAAGATATGAATACATATATGATTTTTAATTATGCTTGGGATTTTAATTAATTATACCTAAAGTCTCGATTGAGGCTATATTTGTTTAATATGGGCCACTCTGGGGTGAGTTATGATAACAAAGGGGCAATTCCCATTTAAGAACGGGCACAGTCTAATCTCAGTATCAATCTGTCACAAATACCTCTAATTTGTCTATTTCTAACAAGTTTTTGAAATTGATTGTCGCTAGAATGTGATTGCGACTAGATTTGAACGTTTATACATACTGGAATTGGCCTTCTAAATTTCCTATATCTGATTGAAATTCAGATTGGTATATTCAACTTGAACATTTTCGCCACCCAGTTTAAATATTTACTGGGAACTTGGCTTCTTCTACTGTCATTGGCCCTTCTGCAAACGGGAGCAAATTGTAACGGGGGTATTTGTCCTCATTAAAATCTGGAATGTTATCTTTCAAAGGAACTTCGAGTATTTAGTGCAAAGGTATTTGAGAGCTATTTAAATAATTACTAAGCAATTAATTTCATTGGTGTTGATTCAGTAAAGCTACTGAACTAGCCGATACTGGTGAGAAAAATGTTATTCCTTCTGGAGATTCCAAAGGTTTATAATTAGCCACAAACGCAGTTGACACCTTTTCGAAAACGTATCCATAATTATTATGTTCTGAACATTAATAAAAATGCAAAATAGCTCATTACGAATTTCCTGCGCATTAATAAAACTTGAGTAATATGTGAAATTCCAGGATAAAGCAATAAATTCTGCCATTTCTCTCGTCGAATATAATAATATGTATACCCATTACAATGACATTCGTGCGAGGTAAGTTCCAATTATTTACAAGATTCAGTCCTTTGAACACAGCGGTGTGTACTTAGAATAATAAAATGTCGTTACTTCTGCAATCACTTATATATTCCCGAGAAAATTTTGTTCACGAATTTAAATTTCTAGAACCATCTTCATCTTCTTTTCGTGCCCACGGTACTCTAATTCAACTTCTTTATCTTGTTTGAGCCCAGTAAGTGTATTCCTTACCGTCCCAACTTGAGTGACCTTCCTTGTCCTCTTCTTCTGCCTGGCGTTACAAATACTGAAGCGTGCCAGCGTTTGCTTTTGTGCACAAATTCATGCAGATTGCCTTATCCCTAAGACTTGATACCGACGTCTTGTCTGTTCGTGCAATGATTACCTGTATTTTTTTGGATGGCGATATGGTTCCAGTTAAGGGGGATGCGCTAGTTAATCCGCGAAATGCGAAGACTTGTAAATGGCTTTCTGTCGACTATTGTTTCTTTTTTTTTTAGCTGTAAGTGGTCTATGCTGTGATAAATAAATAAATTCAAATTTTCTTACAATTTGCAATTGCTTTTTGCAATTTTTAGGTCAGTGTCAGGTTGTATGTTGAACAAAATGTATGATTCGCGGCCGTAACAATTATTATGACTTTACAGAATTATAATCATTAAAATCATCAATACAACTCTCTGAGTTCATATAAGTAATCCTATTGAATGACTATTTCATGAAATATCAAATTACAGAAAACACCAGAAAATTTGAATTTCGAGGGCCACGCTAGCGCTTCCCCCTTAAGCTCACAGAACATCCATAGCAACAAGCGGTAGTTCCGTGAGTTAGTTTTAGGAAACACTTGAGATCAACTGTGACAGATAGTGGTTCTGTGGTTAGAATAGTGGCAGCCAACAATAATGTAACTCGTTCCACTCAAATTGTCTAGTAGTTTCACATTCCCCAAACAGGATCCTACGGACCAGAAGAGAACTAGTATTTAAATTTTAGTGTCTAAAAGTTTCGATCAGGCATGAGCATTTATTTTTTCAAATCAAACTGGTGATTTTAGAAGTCCAGTTCGGTCGGTCGAACCCAATGCAAATAGGTAAATGAATATAATTAATAACAATCATTAAAAGCTACAAACTTTACAGCTTTAAACAAATTATTAGCATTTTTTCATGTATGTCTTATAATCACACCAATTTGTAAGAAAAACGCTGTACCTGTGTACAATTTATTTAAATGTCGATGCTCCGGAGAGAGTCGAAAGTGCTACTTTCTATTATATTCTTAGATCGAGATACGTAACGCTGCATCTGCTGTACTGATCTTATGTACAAGATAAACCCATATACGGAGCTTATTAACTGATTCGTACATGTTTTATGCACACTTTCCTGTTTTTCTGGATAAAAGAGTAGTCAGGGAGCGATTTGGCTAATAAGATAGCGAAAACATACATTGTAAGAGACTTAGATTGAACTATAGTTAAGTAAATTGAAACATATTTTTCACACTATAACAAAAGTAATTTCTTTAACGCCTGCATAAAAAGTATCTTGACTGCAACTTAAGCATGGTTTACCAAACTCCACCAAACATACAAGCTACCTACATTTTACAAGTCAACAACACACACAGACCAATGTTCAAAAATCCCTAACCATAATTTCATATCCACTTATACCAAAAAAAAAACCAAAAACATAGGGAACCCGTTACCTCCTAGCTACATGTCTTCGAGTC
Source organism: Amphipoea oculea (assembly GCA_945859645.1). Lineage (NCBI taxonomy): Eukaryota > Metazoa > Arthropoda > Insecta > Lepidoptera > Noctuidae > Amphipoea > Amphipoea oculea. The sequence goes on along the minus strand of OX243878.1, from coordinate 21,369,878 downwards.
CGTGACCCGTCTATTACCTTCATGTCCAAACTAGTTTGTATGAGAGCCGACCTCTTTTGTTTTACACACCATCATATCACACTCGCTTCTGGCAAGTTTTTATCAGGTGATGGTACCTGTTCAGTTAGCACGCTTGTAGAGTTCCATTAGAGGGTTAACGTGAGACACTAAGTGAGTACGTAGTTGAAGAAAACACGTGTGAAGGGGTCTCGAGAAAGGTGATATTTGTCGGCTTTTAGAAAGATAATATTAAAATCTTCTTTTTGTTGTAAAAGTTACACAACTCTTGTACTTTCAGAGAAGATAGCTTAAATTACATAAATAAATAAGTTTAAAATACTTACATAAATAAAAAAAAAATGTTGTAAAGGCAGTACAATACATTTGCACTCTTATTTATAAACGTTGCTTAAAATGAAGAGACGTATAAATGTCTTGGTTAAACAGACGCTAACTTTAAGCAACGTTTATGAATAAGTGGGAAATTGTTAAGAATCGTCAAAGAAGTTTACTAACTATCTTGTCCTACTAGTTAGTCTATATATTAATGATTAGAATTTTCTTTCTCACTGTGTCGAACTTCTTAATATTCAGTAGGCTCTTTTAACTACCAAAAATATCAATAAAATACCTTAAAATCCATAAAAAACTATAACATCCCACTCAAAACCCAGCGAGTATCAAACCGACCGCGCGATGAAGCTTTAAAAGTAAGCTATCAATAAAATCGGTGTCGATATAAAAACACAAAATATTCGACCAACGGTAAACGTAGAACATCAGACTAATAAAGACATTTATAACATGATAACAAATACACGGAGAAGTTTTATCTATAAATAATGCTTATTAGGTAAGTGCCGGCTGCCGATCACAATCGCTCTACGATTTCTATATTCGATTCGGTTAGTTATATTTCGCTGGGTTTTTCGTAAATTTTAATGAAAATTATTGAATCAACACCTACATATTTATGATCTCACTGCATGACAAATGCCCCTTATTATAGAGACGGATTGCAAGGCTAGGGATAGTTTTCCTCGCAATGTTTTTCCGTCCCAATCTTCTTTCGTATATACCTGTGGTCCCAACAATTATTTCACACAAGAGTAAAATGGCTGTGTATGGAAGAATGTATCACAATATTCCGGAATAGAAATCTCAATATTTCCGGTATCTAGGTCCTGTCTGTCTTGCCTGACATAGGACGAGTCTAATACAACATTTTGGGCCAAAATAACCTGTTTTATTTCTGTCTCTACTTTCATCGACCTAACAACCGAAGCTTACACATCATATTTTATCTTAGACGCTAGATTATAGACGACTATGTAAATGAGCGGTTATGTCGGTGAGCTAGTATTCCGACCTTGCCCGTAGTAGCCGTGACCAACAGTCTGCCCGACACGCCTGCCCGGTCACTCCTGCCCGATTCGCTTGGCCAACGACCGTCAACTGTGCTACGATTTTAATCTACACTTTCCTTGTTTTATTATTTTGGTTGACAATCTCTGTGACATATTATGTACAATAGTGTAGATAATCATGTCCGGCGAGTGTGAACTACATATTTAAAACTGATGAATAGCACTAAACCTGGCACTCAACATGGTGAATTTAAATGTGACAGTATTGCGTCAATTGGCACAGATTCGAGGTGAATCCCAATGTGAGAATATTGTGCAACAATGGCATCAGCGTTTATCGAGCAGGGTTTTGTCAGCCATGAGAGTTCATTGTGTGCGAAAACCGAAGAGAAATTTGTCGAGTTGATGTTCAGATGCGATTGTAACAATATCATAAAATGATTGCTAGAAAGAGTTACATCTGATAAGAATTTTCCAAAATGTTATAAATGTGACAGCAGGAACTGCTGTAAGTTATAGTAATAAGACAGTACAACTGTTATTCTTATAAGCAAAGCAAGTCTAAGACCCTATCTGCGAGCCCAAAATATCCGAAAAATAACAAATTGTGAGTAAACATATTATTCGAAATAAAACAGACCTATTTATATCCCAAATAAGGGCAAAACAATAGCCTCTTGTTTGCGGGTCATTATAGCCCGAGCTGCTAACGATATCCTCCTGACAACTTGCGTGGGTCGGCACTATTGACAGGAACACGTGCGGCAGGTAACTCGGCACGTGCAGGGTTACAGGTCACTGTGGAGCAGGCACAGTTTGACGCAGGCTCGACGATAGAATACGAATATAGTGACGTTATTGCTTTACGAGGATTTCTTTTTACAACCTGTCATAGTGCTGTCCGAACCAGTTTATTTTATTACTACAATAGCGTGTCTTAGAACTATACGTAGATAACCACATATTACGTAACAAAAAAATGTATTTTAATATACAAATATTTTCTTCTACTACTTCTTTAGCTGCTAACGAGATTTGGGTGGCTTCTTAGTTTAACGAAGTTGTTGCCAGAGTCCTCCAGATTTCAAACGTTCACCAACTATTTACATCGATTTCAATATATCGTTGATGCTACTTGGCCCGTAGCAACTAACTTCAAGTATACCTACAAACCTTCCTACAAGATTTCCAACTGATTTAAGAATGTAGACTTCGACAATCAGTCAACCATTTCTAATTCGCCGTATATAGACGGAAGTTGACCACGTTTTGGTCAATAAAAAATGTACACTACGACGACTGCCGACCCCATCCCGCCCTTCCTTCGTGTTTGATTGAAGTCCCACTCGATATCCGGGGTCAACCAGGCGTGAATGAATTTTAAGGTTGGGTTTGGAACAGAGACTCTTAGAAATAGTTTTTTTGTTCTTTTGGAACAGCCAATTATAAGGAACTTATCCAACACCGTGCACTGCTGCAATGCTGTTTGTAAATACCTAAATAAGTTGGTTTGCTTTCGAATCATGTGCAGTCACTTGAGTGAAGTTTGTGGTTTGAAGACAATTTTGTAAAAAGCTCTATTGTTTGTTATGTTATCAAAATTCTGTCGTTTAAATCGACATTCAGGGAAAGCATATATGGCCAAAGGAACGAAACCAAGGATATTTCAAGCATAGGAATGCTAATGAGGCGTTCTTTCCGCGATTCACGATGGGCCCCATCACATAACAATCTTCTTCTTCTTCCTGCCCTTGTCCTGTTACTTGGGGTCGGTGCAACACGTTTTTCTAGAACATAAATAACAATCAAATAACAAAATGTCATGTAGACTCCACCATTTTACATTAAAGTTAAGTTTAATTGTAATGACAAACATAATGATCTTCTGGAGCCACCCCCTGGGCCCCATGTGGCCCCCCTGTGGTTCACAGACCCAAACAATCACCACGTAATTAAATATATCCATTACATTAGTATTAATGCGATGTCAATCGTTATGTTTAAATTAATAACGTATGTTAATAGCTACCATTAATACGGATATATTTTGTGGTTCCGTGTGTTATATGACCATATCTTGTAGGAATGTTTATTGATAGACCTCAAAAGGTGGTGAGATATTGTGGTCTTTATTAAATATGGTAATTTGATGGTGTAAATATACCATAGACCAGTGATTAATAGTGACAGAATGTTATTTTTTGTTAAATAATGTTTATTTTATTCATGGGGCTATGGTTAGTTGATTAATTATGTTGCTACTTGAAGTACCTAGTTTTGTACTTGTCAACTGTCAAGCTAGTTATAATTGGCAAAAACAAATACTTATGTTTTCTCATTACAGCATTCATAATTTGATTAGCAGTGTGGTAGGCTCTTTGAATTCTTTCAGGCCCTTGGTTCTTGGTCTTGACTCTTGGTATTCTTTTAGTTTTTGTTGATATATTTTAATTATATTTAGGCACCATAACCGGGGAGCAGTGGTAACGGCCGCGACTTACGAATTGGGTCGTAGGTTCGATCCCAGACAGGCGCTTTACTTTGTGTAAATTATTTCATCACCACTGCTCTCAAAACGGTGAAGGGAAACATGGTAATGGAACCGACATGTCTTAGAACCAAACATTCGAAGACGTGATATAGGTACACACATCTAACAACCCGTACTGGGCCCGTGTGGTGTATTATCAATGTATGACCCACTAAAGAGGTCTGTGTCCCCCCAGCAGTGGGAACATTATTGGCTAATAGACATATTATTAAACAATTTTTTTTTTATTAGTTCTTTAAATTTTTTCATCTATTAATTGATTATTATGTATTGTTTCAGGTGAGTAATCGTGATTCAACGCTGTCTTGTTATGAACGAGTTTCGTAAGTAATCTTCTGAAAATACGTCTTTTATACGTTCGTGTCGTTTTTTTAGGTTTTCATGTCCTTGTAACATTACGTGTAACGTTCACATTGTCGAATGCAATGTATTGTGGAACGTAATAATATATTGAATAAGTACTGAATGTTTATCTCATTATTGATCACAGCACAGGCTTTATTTCAATAATAAATAATTATCCGTTAGTAATAATAATTCCCAGTAAAACAAGCTATGTAAATAATGTCAAATGCAATCGATAATAATTTAAATAAGCAAATTGAAAATATAATTTTCTGCATATTTTCACCCACAGTAAACTATTGTTCATGCAAACATCAATTAAAATTAACATAATGATATTTAATGGAAAACTCGTAAACACGAGAAAATATAATTACAGCCGAATACTTATGCAAACATGAGTTAAAATCACATTCGCAACGTACATGGACATTAATGTTCCAATACGGGAAAGATAATAAATAATAAACCCTTCCAAGTATTATTTTATACCACTGGGGAAAGGCATCTTCTCCATACGAAAACTACCCTTTGGAATGGGCGACTAGAATCAATTCTATTTTAAGATAATTTTTGACGTTCAAAAGTGCCTTTTATGTGCCTATTTGAAATAAATGCTTTGACTTTGACATCGTGCCAACTAAGAAAGAATGAACGTAAAAGATTACAGTTTCTATAAAAAAAATACAGAAAGATTTTTTTATCACCATCCAAATTTTTACAGGATGTCTACCCATGAATATGAACAACTTTCACTATGGGACCAACTCTGAAATCACGAAAAATAAATCAGCTGTTTAATACAAAAGTTCAATACCTACTTGACCAAAATGTATGAAACAGCAGATTTTTTTTTTCGTGATTAAATTTCAGAGTTGGTCCTACAGTGAAAGTTGTTCATATTCATGGGTAGAACATCCTATAAAAATTTGGATGGTGATAAAAAAAATCTTCCTGTGTAGACGGACTAGTACCGAACGCTAACCAAAGAAACGATAATAATATTTTGTTTCTAAGTTCCAAGTCTTCTTACATTTTTGTTTACAAGTACCTCCCATTCTACAGGTACATTCAAGTCACAGCCAAAGTAGCAAGTCTTATGAATTTAAATTAATATGCATAGATGATGGCGGCATTAATATTGATTAGTTGAGAATTAGAAATGAAACAGTTCATACGTCGGCCCTCGACGGACGTGATTGATGACGGCGCGGTGCGTGTTTCCATTGAGACACCGCAAATTATGACGCAACTGATTATGATTTATGTTAGAGATCTTTGAATGACTAGATACCTTGTCCATGGTTCAAACATAGCTGTAAATAGATACTTAGGGCTGGGTTTATTCCGTTATTATATAGGTCCCACTGTATGAAGCAGTACAATCTTTTCTATTGTTATTTTGTTTTCAAATGTTAGCAATAAAATCTTTATTGTTTGAAAACAAACATCATTTTATTGATATTTTCTACCACAGCTGCTCAAACAACTTGTTAATAACCAATTGCTCATTCACAGTTATTATTTTATGATACGTGACGACTAGTTTAACGTAACGTCCATCAGTGGAAACACACCCAACCGTGTGGACAGACATAGATAGATATTATAAAATTGAACATATTTTTTGTTACAACCGACCGTCTGAAATCAATTTATTTTTGTAATTAGAGGAAATGAGAGATAATGAGTGTTTTCGAATCATCAATAATATGATTATGGGAGAATAGAGAATCGCAATTAGGTATTAATATATTATGTTCTCGTACTAAGAAAAAATAAGGAACAATTCGGAAACCTTGCTAATAACGGATTTAATCGCTGATGTCATGAAGTTGCTTGTTATGAACAGTAACTAAATTCTTATTGATTTCGCACAATGATTTGGTAGTTGGGTAAAACAGAGCTTGTGAGCGACATAAAGCCGCCCTTAGGTACTGCTACGACATAAAGGCGCAGTCATTACAGTTTTTATCAGTAATGTGCGGTTGCTTTGGACCTTCCAATTTTCAATGGTAGCTAGAACATAAAAGGAACAAGTCTTTTCCAGCAAAGGTTTCAAGATTCTGTTTTACCGATGTGACAATCTTAAATTTAATTAGGTACTTAAACACAAACAAACACTCGTTCCTATCGTGAGACTGATCGCAGGAAATCTTTTAAAAAATAAACAATTCAATAACACCGCATACTCCATCCGTCGTCCTTACGAGAAAGGGTGCAACGGATGCTGCGCGCACGCAACCAACTGAATAACCACGCGATCACGCTTTCATCGCAATTGTGGCATACCATCATTTAAATGACCACTGACGGGCCTTGTATGCTTGATTTTAAAAATGTCAACGAGATATAAAGTGGTGCATCTACTAAGTACCTAGGTTACACTGCTCGCAGACCGGATTCAAGAATGTCTGACACTATCGCTCTATGAAATCAATTATAGCGCATACACTCAATAAAACTATAATTTTATTCTAACAAACCAAACTATTCTATCTACAACATAAAACAGTGTAAGTAACGAAGGTACTAAACCTGTTATTAATAAAAATCTGTGGTTTACCAGAAACTCAATCATCGGTCTCCGATTTCAGGCCGGGTCCCGCCTACAGTACCTACATCCATCTGCTTTTAAGATAACCCCAGATCATATCTACTTAATATAGACATCTTAAACTACACTACTTCTCACCCCAACCTTATCCAGTAGGTCGCACAAAATGGCAGCTTTATAAAGACAAAAGAGAAACCCTCCTCAACTCCAAAACGGTGGTAAGCGAGTAATCGCTTATTACCGCGGTGAGCACTTGGAGCAGTCAGTAAGGCGCTTGCGCACCTCTCAATTATGGAATGCCAGCGCCTAGGGGTGGGCCTTAAAATACATATTTGAGCTGGTGGTGTAACTGTGTTTTAAACTTAGCACCTACTTTTTGATACAGCACTTGAAGGGTGTAGAATGTTCCTCAAAATAAATGCCTTACTTCCATTTGTTTTTTTTTTACTTTTTGTGATGTCGGTTCCACAGCATACACAAATTGAGTGCGCCAACACTTAGGCTTGGAACACATAGGAGTGGCCCGTTCAAATATTTGCCTCGACTCGGAAACCTGACCCACAATACTTAGCAAATAAAAGGGACGCCCTGTGACAGTGTGACTACGTCATTAAGATAGCACAGCTTCTGAGTGTGCTGAATTTATTATATTATGTCAAATCATTTGGGGTTATATTGACTGGTATTCAAATGCATCCGGTTAGACTGGAAGCCGGCCCTAACATATGTAGTTGGGAATAGGCTAGGCAAATGATGATGATGTCAAATTATTCGGGGTTATATTGACTGTTTGATTGATGTTTTGGCTTTGGTCTAAATCTCAAACTGTTAGATTTGCCAAAAGTTATACTGGTCAATTGATTTCAAGGTAAGAGTTTTATATTTTGAGGCTAGATAAAAACTTGCAAGATCGATATCACCTATCTTAGTAACACTCTTCTATCACCCACCAAAGGGTAGAAAATAACCCTGACCAGTGACAGAAAGTGATGATTACCTAAGCTGCTGCGCCCGCGCACGAAAGCGCTTCACTAACGCGCACCTCTCAATTATAAGATGCCATCGCGCAGGGGTGGGGCCCATGCCATGGGGGGCTGTTATATTTTATGAAGGTTGCTCACATAAAACAGTAAGTATAGTGCTTTTGCTATAAAAATAACTAGCTAAGTACACAGGTACGCTAGGTGTGCTAGCTGGGAATTCTACCTAAATCCACAATTTATTAAAGTCAGTTATTATAACTTCCAGACGTAAGTAGGATTATGGGAACAGGTTACCAACTATCCTCCAAAGAATCTTGTCTCATTTAACTACCCAATATTTAATTTTGCAGTCCTTTTACAACCCTGATAATTTTATAATAATTCATATCTTGGACGGCTTTACTATTTCATTATGAAGGGAGATTAATTATTAATCACACATATTTCACTGGCAACCCTGTGCCGCGGGCTGCCGCCACGACATCCGAGCATTACGCCATTTTGTTTTTTACTTTTTAAAGCAGCGGCGTTTTGTACACAGCCTTATCTCGAAGGAGGCCGCTTATAAGTTTGTTACTTATTTTCTTTTAACAATATTTTTAATAGCCGATCTGATATCAGATGAAATAGGTATGAAGCTGTTAAGTAACTTTTTTCTTTTGAAGGATTGCACGCATGCACGCGACTAAGACAGGAGATTATACAGCGTAATTACATTTCATTTGGGCTGTGAATCATCGGTAAGGAATGCGATATCGATTGTTGAAAATCTAAGAGCAGATAATGTTTAAATAAAACATCCGTATAAAAATATTTATCTCTCATGTAAGCATCATAATCAGCCTATAATATTCCCACTGCTGGGACGCAGGTGAGAGGGAGTGGGCCCAGTGGCCCAGTGCGGGTAGGTAGATGTCACAATTTGTTCTAGTACATTTCGGTTACACAAATGTCTACCAAGGCAGGCGCTTAACTTTGTGAAAAAACTCCATCACCACTGCTATCAAAACAGTGAAGGAAAGCATCGTGAGGAAAACGGCTGTTTCATATAATTTGTTCTAAATAAGGATTGGCCGGGACTTTACTTCTCTCGTTTTCTTTCTCTTCTACTATCCAATACCTAGTATTATAGTTAGTATTGTAGGTAGTTACTGTTACCTTATAATATAACTCAACAAAATAAAGTCACTTTCAAAGTTCCCATTTCCTAAGTGGGTCTAATTACTTTACTTTTAAGCTGACAGACAAATCCTTTAATGGCCTGATACAGATAAAGGCGTTTTCAAATCTATTGTGACAGTAAAGCACGACGACATGTTGCCCGCCATTAGTGTGACGTATGGCGCTGTCAGATTTGACAGATGTTTTTTTAACTGTCTTGTTTAATGACCATGGATAGAATAAAGGATGTAGCTTTTATTTATATTTATTTTGAGCTAAATAAGTATTGAATCGCTTGGTTTAGGTCGATTACCTAATTCAATGAAAAAATTATACCTTACCTTATTTATATTATTTTTATTTATACCTATACAGGGTGAATTTTTATTAGGGACACTATCGAATGGTGTAATAATACAGTGTGTTTTTTTTTTTCAAAATCAACAGGTTCGATTCCTGGCTAGAAATATTGATTATTCAAAAATCCAATGATGCGGTTTTAGTTTTCATCAAAATCGAGCCCGCGACTCCTTTGAGTACTTTTCGCTATTCCTCATAGTTTAGAATTTGGCCATCCACGCCCACTTGGAAAATTCACCCTGTATAATCTGTATTAACAATAACACAGACAAAGTCTGCCAAACTGCATAACAGATTATCGGTAGTTTATAAAGCTTTTATAAACTAGCAATTTTAAGTTAGTATGTCTATAGGTTCATTCATAAGTGCATGGTGGGTGGTATAGGATCGAACGTCAATATCAACCTTCCAAATACCTAGAACCTTTTCTCAGAATGTTATTAGCACAATAATAAATAGAAAACCCATATTTCTTTGGCAATTTAAGAGTAAGAGCCGCTAATTACACCTTACGTCTCAACGTCACGACTAGGATAAATACTTGTTTATGGAAATCACTGTAAACTGCACGACACGACCAATAAAAGTTTAATGTTGGCAATACCGGCCTACATAAAACCATTGAGTCCAAGCCGCCATTACAGATAAAATATACATTTATGCGGGACATTGATATTGTACACGGGGTTTAAAGTGCAGGGATGTCATGTATGAAAGAAGCCTTGAAAGCTGTTAATAGGACATAGATTTGTGAAAGACCGTAAGATCCTGAAACAGTAGGTACATAAAAGTAGATGTACTTATTATTTCAAAAAAAATATCTGAAACAACCGTAGAACAACTGAAAGTTTCAGTCAGAACCATTCAAATCATCTCATGTTTAGCCTTTACATTCATTGAATAACTGTTAAGTTAGATAAGTTTGTTTATTGTTATTACGTTATCTTATGTTTCATGTCAAACTCTAATTAAATTATATACTTACCTGAGATTCTTAATTTTACATAATACTCACGTATTTTTTTTAGCATAACTTCTTAAACCCGCAATTCAAGCATACGAAAACCCTGTCTCAAGCGAATGTCCTCAAAAAAACTTATCAAGTGACATCCCTACCACATACATGACATAAACCTTTTCAGATGCCCCGTAAGGCTTAATCCACACCATTACATTAGTCGCGCGGTCGACGACAGGCGCGATCCGACGCGCGGCGCTTGTGTGTTCACCGCTTAATGCGATCAACGACGTTTAATAAAAATATTACGTTTCTAAGCTTTTAAGTTGATGACTCTGTGGGATATGCGGTATCTGCATAAATGGCGAGGTGCAGGTGCTTTATAATTAAGGGATTATCAAGAAGTAAGGTTTGGTCAATTGGGGTAGATATTAACATCGCAACCAAGCCGATCAGCCATGTCATTTGTCCTGAATTTACGACAATGGATTTTTTTTGGAAATAAAATAAGTTAAATGGGAACTCAAAAAAAAAGTAATTTTTTTCAAAAGTAAATTGTACGATTTTTTTTTGCAATTGTCCGCCATTTTGTTTTTAGATTTCGATATGATCTCCACTTTTCCCAGTCAAGAAGTGACATTCAGAATCGTGAGATCAAAAACAAATAAAATGATGTGTTATTTCTGTCAGTAGTAAATTCTGATTCAAAGGCCGACACGAAAATTCGTAAATTCGATACATTTTGAAATCGATAATTAGTACGCACGGCTCCACATCAAGCTTTACAACCAGTATAAGCTGACTTCTGATTGTTCGAAAAGCAATGCAATAATGCGAGTTCAGCTAAAACTGGAAACGTACCTTTTTTTTTTTTTTTTTATCGCGTGGAAATCCTCATGGATGTCCACCACCCTGGGGTGGGTGGAGGGGTCTGTCAGACTCTTACTGACTAAAACCACACGGTGTCCTGCTGCTACCTTTAGCCGGGGTGCTGGAGTGCTTGCGCATTTCATCACGCTCCCCCGGCCAGGTGTTGGCCCGCATGAACCCATACGGACTCCGTCACCCTCAGCGGCCGCAAACGGCCACCATTCCTCTAGAGAGAGGCGCGCGCGGAACACGGCGCGTCGCCGTCTCGGGCCTATCACTGTTCAGGCAACAAACTCCCCAAGTCTGAGCTTGATGTGTTGCCGTGTGTACAAACAGACTATTCATTATTTTTATTTTTTTATAGGTACAACCCGAATCTCTTTAAAGTGAGAGTGAACAGGCTTCTTCTGGGTAAGCTCGCTCCATCGTCGACTTTGTCTCTGTCACCTTTGACCTAGGCTAGAGTCAAGAGCAAGCCCATTTCAAATAAAAAGATATAAAAAAAATATTATCATTCACTATGTATTTTGGTTTTACGACAAATACAATAAGTATTCTTAGATACTCCTTCTTCCAACCTACACGGTTCGAGTGACAGCTTATAAGAAAAAGGCATGGTGTGCTGTCAATGGGCGCTGGGTCTGTTTGCTATTTGGCTTCGGATGCAACGGGCGTATTTTAGGGACGTTATAGTGTTGATTGGGGTCGTGTTATATAATTCTTATGCACTTGTTATTTACCTATGTGCTTGTTGCTACTTAAAAATGATTTGTAAGAAATATAACTTTGTAGGTTACTTAGTAATTTGTTTTTCAATATATTCCACTTCTGGTTTCTAAGATCAGAAGTGGGATCGCCACGCGTTCTAGGCCGTTTGCTATCTATTCAAATACTCAGTAACGGTGTTAAAGTAAAAGTGTTGGGATTATTGTGTGCAAACTTTTCAACTGTAAGTATCGAAGTTGTGTTTCTTACAAAATGTCAGGGCGTTCGTCGTGGTCTCTAAAAGACGTAGACTAGACACTCTTGTGAGCAAAAATCTAGTAGCGGTTCTCGCAAAAATTGTCGCGATAATTCTGATGATCGTGATACGCCGCCGACTGTCGCACATCACCGTCGAAACAGTCCAATAGACCGTAGAAATAGGTCACCTAGACATCGCGTCGTAGTGTCTTGCATAGCCTGCGTAGTCGCTCTTATTGTCGCAGATATCGCGAAGACTCGTGCGACCGCCGCGACAACTCGCGCGATGTAGCGTAGATTGCCAACAACATCTAGCAGTGATACTCCGTTGCATCCAACTAGCGAAAGCCGGTTATTGTCCTCCCTTCCGATCGTCTATCAGAGGATTATATTTGAAACATGAAAACCTTTCATTGACACTGCTAGGGTTCTAACCTATATCGATGACGTAATGATCATGTCCAACTCGGTAGATGAAGGTCCTGAAACATTAAGAGAAGTTTTACATATACTTAATGCTGCGGGATTTTATATAAACTTAAAAAGTGTACTGTTTTAGACGTAGAGATTGAGTACCTAGGTCGATTGATTAGACATGGTCAGGTACGGCCGAGTCTAGGTAAAGTAGATGCACTTGTACGTTCTTTAAATCTACAAATGGTTCGCCAGTCTTGAACCTTTTTTGTCGGGCTTTGAGCAGGACGCTGCTCGCGACTACATTACTACATAAATTGCTTAAATAATGAACCGCTTTTAGCTATATTTGACCCTCAGTTGCTCACAGAGCTTCAAACAAACGCTATTGCTGTTGGATTTGGTACTATTTTACTCCAAGATCATTGCGGTGGGAGAAAGAGGTTTGTTGGGTATTTTAGCAAGTCCACTCAGGGCGCGGAATCGCGGTACCACAGTTACGAATTGGAAACATTGGCTGTTGTACGTGCGCTCCAGTATTTTTTCCACTATCTAATTGGTAAACTTTAAGATAGTGACGGATTGCAATTCTTTAAATTTAACGGAGCGAAAGAAAGACTTGTTGCCTCGGGTCGCGCGCTGGTGGGCTTATTTGCAGGATTTTACGTTCACTCTTGAATATAGGAAGGGTTCATTAATGCAACACGTGGATTTTTTAAGCTGTAATAATATCTCTCATATCCGAAATCCGTACAACTTGGCAAAGATTGCTCAAACCGCTGACGCAGAGCCTCAGGAGTTGATCTAAATTGAGGGAAGAGCAATTAGATCCAACGAGGTATACAATCAAAAACGATTTATTGTTTTACAAATTTACACCTAGTGGGGAAGAACAGCGACTTTTGTGCTTCATCCCGAAGGATCATAGGTTCAGTCTGTTAAGGGTTTTCCATGATGACCATGGTCATATTGGTACTGACAGAACTACAGATCTGATTTTACGACATTTTTGTTTTACGACATTTTTGGTTTCAGAGCCTACGGCAATTCGTGAGGAAGTATATACGTCATTGCCTTTTATGTCTGGAACATAAAATGAATCCTAGGACTCCCTCTCAGCCAATCCAGTCCTGGTCTAATCCAGAAATCCCTTTTTCTGTTGTACATACTGATGTTCTTGGACCACTTCCAGAATCAAATGGTTTTAAATACGTTTTAATTGTAATTGATGCCTTTTCCAAGTATTGTTTACTTTACTCTTTATATAGCCGAGATGCTAATGAGTTAAAGCATGTATTCTCTAACGCAGTATCGCTATTTGGTACCCCATCTTTGATAGTATGTGACCGTGGTTAGATGTACGACAGTAGTGCTTTTCAATATTGGGTCACTGAATTGGGATCTTTGATACATTTTATTACGCCGGGTATGCATCGCGAGAACGGTCAAGTGGAAAGATATTACCGAACCGTTCTTAACATACTGCGGATCGAGGTCGGCAACAAAGGTTCGCAATGGTCAGATGTGCTCTGGAAAGTTCAGCTCACCCTCAACATCTGCAGACAAGCCACTACCCAGACTTCACCACTACAACTGCTGGTGAGCATAGACGCGGCTATCGCCGTCATCAGATCCTTGGTGCGAGGTGTTGCATTCGAAAACTCGTATCCCAATAGAGAAGCCTTGTTAACTAAAAAAACAACGAGCTTCTGAGCTTTTCACAGCCAATCAGCATTATCAGGATGCTTATCATCGGAAATTTAGAGGTCCGTTTATGGTAGTTGATGTTTTGGATGGTGATACCCATAGGTACGTTAAAAGCTTTAAAATTCTAACCGTACTTGTAAATACGCTCACGATAAGTTATAAATGATGCCAGTAGGTCATGTAGTACCAGTCGGAGTAGATAGTGATCACATTGGTGATGAGCAAGCTTACATACATTATGAGAAGCACGCGAGTGGGGGATCTCTATCAGCCGTAGTAAAAAGTGTGTAGTCACAGGGTAATGCACATGGATCCATACGCTGGATGTGTGAAAGCAATGCGATTGCTGGTCGGCTGGAGAGTCGTGGCGTGAGAGTGGTTTACTCGTGTGTGATTTTCTCGGTGTCTATGGCTCTCAGTGAAAAAGATGGTTGTTGATGTGGATAACGATGGTACCTACATGGCTCTGGTAGATGATTTTCGCTATGAGTAGATAACCAAAGTTTGTTTACATTTCTCTGGTTGATGATTTTCGCTTTGATTAGATAATCAAAGTTTGTTTAGTTAATTTAGAGGTATTGTTTTGTAAAAAACAATACGCAGAGGATTAAAGCTTTCTGATTCCAGAAGTTAGAAGCCGTATATGGTCAGAATTGGTCGAGTGGACGCCGGATACGTGCTCAGTGCCTTCTTCAAGAGTGGCGAGTGGACGGCGGATACGTGCTCAGTGCCTTCTTCGAGAGTGGCGAGTGGACGGCGGATACGTGCTCAGGCCTTCTTCGAGAGTGGCGAGTGGACGGCGGATACGTGCTCAGTGCCTTCTTCGAGAGTGGCGAGTGGACGCCGGATACGTGCTCAGTGCCTTCTTTGAGAGTGGCGAGTTATTTGTTATGAGCATGCTAACGTTTGGGCCTCTGCTCTGTTCCGCGGTCATAGTGGAGACATGCAGAACTTTTGGGCCTCTGTCTCAATGACGCGATGTGTTACTAATTGTTCCGCGGTCATCGAGGAGACATGCAGAACTTTTAGGCCTCTGTCTCAATGACGCGATGTGTTGCTAATTGTTCCGCGGTCATCGAGGAGACATGCAGAACTTTTGGGCCTCTGTCTCAATGACGCGATGTGTTACTAGTTGTTGCGCGGTCATAGAGGAGACATGCAGAACTTTTGGGCCTCTGTCTCAATGACGCGATGTGTTACTAGTTGTTGCGCGGTCATAGAGGAGACATGCAGAACTTTTGGGCCTCTGTCACAATGACGCGATGTGTCACAATTCATAGTAAGCATAACCTTTGGGCCTCTACTATGTATTCGTGAAAATGACAAGCGAACGTTTGGGCCTCTGTCGATAACAATGTATGGCGAGTGATGGAAATCCGGATTCTATCATTAGCGATGCATTGAATCTCTTGGGTTTGAAGCTGTTTCAAACTTTAAAAAAGACTATTGGTGGTCTTTGTTGCTGGCGCTTGAGTGCACGCTTGCGCCTGAAACACTGGTCAAATTCGTGAATTCTAACTTTTGAAACTACTTCAGGTTGAATACGCTTCAAACCATAGTGGTCTTGTTATTTAATTACTCATGTACTCTTATGTATTTAACAGATAATGATGATGATCAACATAATGATGATGGCCAGGTCGTGAGAGATGGATCTGATGGGAATGGTGTTGCGGTCGAGGACGTCTCGCTATCAGGAACGGCCGTCTTAGATACTCCTTCTTCCAACCTACACGGTTCGAGTGACAGCTTATAAGAAAAAGGCATGGTGTGCTGTCAATGGGCGCTGGGTCTGTTTGCTATTTGGCTTCGGATGCAACGGGCGTATTTTAGGGACGTTATAGTGTTGATTGGGGTCGTGTTATATAATTCTTATGCACTTGTTATTTACCTATGTGCTTGTTGCTACTTAAAAATGATTTGTAAGAAATATAACTTTGTAGGTTACTTAGTAATTTGTTTTTCAATATATTCCACTTCTGGTTTCTAAGAGTATATTATATGAATAATCATAAAATTAAGTAATTATTATGTGCGAAACTAGTATTTTAAATTTTTAAATCTTTCGGAAGTTACATAGGTAATGGTTACTCCTCGCGTCCATGCCTCTGATAAGTATACTACCTCGTATGTAGGCATATCAATTGAAAACCAATAAAAAATAAACAACGTCCATCAACCCGCTGACAGGTGACGCATGTCTGACACCGGTTACACAACACCACGTGTTGCACGTTTAATTAACAAATTTGTTCTGTCCCTTATCAGCCGGTGCAAGGTGCACAGCCGACAGAGCGAAATGGGTCAGAGCACTGACGCACTGTGTTCCCAAATATCCTTGGACCTGACATTTTGAGTTAAGTTCAGTAAGAGACGCATTTCAATACGACAAACTTCGGACAAGAACTCCCATGTGCTAAATCTTTATAGTTTTTGAAAAAAATACGTCTAAAGTTTATTATTTTTTTTATTTAGAAAATTTAAAAAAATATATTACTTGGATATAAATAAAGCTGACATGTTTCTGGTATTTTCAATTTGTTAAGAATATAGTGAAGGATTTAATACACTTTACTACTACGGTCCGAAAATGTTAGCTTTTAATGAGAAAAAAAAAGATTTCAGTTTTTCAGATTATATTTTTTTATTTTAATTATGCGTTAGTAGCATCCGCAAATAAAGCTAAATGGTAGTTAAATACGTCACTTATCACCATAAAAAAAATCAACTGCTAATGCCATGGAAAATGGGAAATAATAGCTTCTAAATATTTTTCATTACAAAACGCCTGTTATTTAGATATGAGCAACGTGTTCAGACGTCGTTGCTATGAATGAGTGATCAGGCACTGTAAGAGTATTTTGCTTTTCACTTTCTAGTAGGAATTTTTGGTGTGATTATGTATTGTATGTAAATGTAACCAGTTCAGTGTCAGGAAAAGTTAGTTACCTAAGTAGGTATAGATACGGTGACTAAGTACGGTGTAGATAACTAAGTAGTTATCTACATAAAATAAAAAATCGCGGCCAAATCGCGTGACTTCTAGATACTACATCCTGTTTTATCAATATCCGACATTTTCTCGTTAGGGTTGTCACTAAGTCAAATAATAAGAAATTTCCGGTGTTGGCAATAAACATGTGAAGTGTAGACTTCAAAACGAAAGTTAGTGAGTTATTTAAATCTAGTTGCGTTTTAAGTTAGTTTTATTTTTTATTATTGTTGTTTTTTTTTATGTTTATAGTGAGGAATTAACATTTTTGATGCAAGCTATCATGAGACTTTCTTATGAAAGAAATTATATTACAAAATGTATCGAAGGCGTATTCACACTTCATGATGCCTCACCCCCGTTTCTCCAGTCTAGATGTATCGGCACGGGGTTTTAGCTAATAGAACGCCTAACGAGGGTGGACCCCTTCCCGTACCACATCTAGGCTTTCATCGAATCCTAACTGAACAAATACGTTCCGTCGGTCCATAAAATTCAACATATAAAACAAAAATATCACATATTTTTGATTATATGTTAAATTGTTTGTATGTGACTGTATTTTGTCTTTAAAATGTAAGTTTTTACTTCTTCCTGTTTATACATATATCGACGTAACTTTCTTTGAAGTGTGAATACGCCTTCGATACATTTTGTAATATAATTTCTTTCATAAGAAAGTCTCATGATAGCTTGCATCAAAAATGTTAATTCCTCACTAGACTTAAAAAAAAACAACAATAATAAAAAATAAAACTAACTTAAAACGCAACTAGATTTAAATAACTCACTAACTTTCGTTTTGAAGTCTACACTTCACATGTTTATTGCCAACACCGGAAATTTCTTATTATTTGACTTAGTGACAACCCTAACGAAAAAAAGTCGGATATTGATAAAACAGGATGTAGTATCTAGAAGTCACGCGATTTGGCCGCGATTTTTTATTTTATGTAGATAACTACTTAGTTATCTACACCGTACTTAGTCACCGTATCTATACCTACTTAGGTAACTAACTTTTCCTGACACTGAACTGGTTACATTTACATACAATACATAATCACACCAAAAATTCCTACTAGAAAGTGAAAAGCAAAATACTCTTACAGTGCCTGATCACTCATTCATAGCAACGACGTCTGAACACGTTGCTCATATCTAAATAACAGGCGTTTTGTAATGAAAAATATTTAGAAGCTATTATTTCCCATTTTCCATGGCATTAGCAGTTGATTTTTTTTATGGTGATAAGTGACGTATTTAACTACCATTTAGCTTTATTTGCGGATGCTACTAACGCATAATTAAAATGAAAAAAAAAAAAACTGAAAAACTGAAATATTTTTTTTACTCATTAAAAGCTAACATTTTCGGACCGTAGTAAAGTGTATTAAATCCTTCACTATATTCTTAACAAATTGAAAATACCAGAAACATATCAGCTTTATTTATATCCAAGTAATATATTTTTTTAAATTTTCTAAATAAAAAAAATAATAAACTTTAGACGTATTTTTTTCAAAAACTATAAAGATTTAGCACATGGGAGTTCTTGTCCGAAGTTTGTCGTATTGAAATGCGTCTCTTACTGAACTTAACTCAAAATGTCAGGTCCAAGGATATTTGGGAACACAGTGTGACGGTTATAGGTTGTTTACATGAGTGGACATTGAATGCAGTAATACGAGAAGGCTGCTATAAATAGTAATAAACAGAAGCAACTATAATAATCTTAAATTCAGTCACTGACAAACAACATACATCCTAAACCGCTCGGTCTAAAAATATGAAATTTTGCAAAAGAGACCATTAAGTAACGTGGGATTTTTTTTGAAAATTCATCCCCAAAGAGGTCAAATAGGTGGTGAAAGATTGTATGGAAGTTCGTCACTTTTGCCGATGGGAAATCCTACACGGCTTCTCAACCAATAAAACTTAATTAAGTACTGGATATTGGAAAGCTTTTCCAGATTTAAATAACAGCCTGGATAATCTACTTGCCCTAATTTTGTAACTCAATTTTAAAAAATTCATTGGCAGCCGACCGCATCCGCAGATCCGCTAGGGCAAACTTTTTAGAAAAAAAAACTTTGCTTTAGAAATATTTAAATTCTCACCTGTTCTCACAGTCATAATCAGTCTCACCAACTATTATTTTGAATTATACCAATATTTTCTCTGAAGAGGTTCTGGCGCGGTAAACGAGACACAATGAAGTTTTATTGTTATGACGGCTATAACCGTATAGTGCCCTTGAAATAATGAAACTTCGAATCTATGTATAACACATTTTCAAACCTGAGAACCAATCTTTGAAAACGGTAGCAGCCAACGCGTTACGAAGCTCAATCAGATCGATAACCATCAAACACATACCAAAAAAAACAAAATTAAAAAAGTCATACAAACGACATAATAATTATGTATCTCTACATCACATCAGAAGGAATTAGGGCATCGTCACACGGTGCGACAGACAGCGATCACGATTGACAGATAATCGCAGCCGTGTAAGTAGCCTACGATTAACTCGGATGGATAGTCGGAGCACAATGTGTAATCGGATGGAACGACGTTATCGATGAAACGGTCCCGATGAGCTTTTTAATGACAACTCCATTCGGAATGCGTGGAACGGTAATGTGTTTATTTGTGCGTGAGGTATTCAGATCAATATTTTAGATAATTATAGATACTTATCATTAACTTCTTAGTTTTTGGCCGCATTCCTTCATTTGTTGAGATTAACTGTCAATTTAATCTTAGTTCTGACTAGCTTCTGTCCGCGTGTCCCCCAACCCGACCTGTCGCATCGCATCGCCTGCCCGCGCTATTACTTCTTAGCGTGATGTAAAATAGCCTATACCTAGTCTGCCTAAAGAATTAGTCTATCAAATGCAAAAATAATATTTTTTCAAACCCGACTTGTAGTTCTAGAAAATAAACTATTTCAAATAAACCAATTACAGGCACTTCTGAATTGCCAAGGGGTCGGTCAGTCAGAAAGATGAAGCTAGTTAATGCGTTCAAACAAACAAATGAAGTCTTTAGCTTTATTATTAGTATAGTATACAGGGTGTTACGGAAAGGGTATATCAATACAAACGGGTTGAAGAGTGTATCTGGTCTAGAATCTCTGTACAAAATTTCAGCTCAAAAGCAGTAACTTTGAAAATGCTTAATATTTTTTTATTTCGATAGTTTATTAAATTGAAATCATAACAAACGTGTCACCGCACTACGAGGGTCATTATCCATTATCTGTAGTGTGTCTGTGCGCCTAGTACACGCACAGCACGCCGCCGCGCGCCAGTGCAGCGCCGTGATGTCGAAATAAAAAAATATTAAGCATTTTCAAAGTTACTGCTTTTGAGCTGAAATTTTGTACAGAGATTCTAGACCAGATACACTCTTCAACCCGTTTGTATTGATATACCCTTTCCGTAACACCCTGTATAGTAATAAATTAAAATCAGTGTGCGTCCCACCAGTGTGATCCCAGATTCCTATGCGACAGTCTACTGAGCGTAGCCAGCAAGAATTAAAAAATAGTCTTTGCAACATAACCCACGGTTTATATTTAATTAGCACCTTTAATTACCTACATAACCCATAAACAACACGCCGGACATTTTCAGGTTACAGCAGGATTTAAACTAAAAGCTTTAACAAAATATGTTTATAGGCAAACGCGCCGTTAGCGAAAACCATTAAAATTTCACCGCGTTTATGCGATGTATGCGTATGTCCTATACTAGCTTCTGCCCGCGGATTCGCCCGCGTGTTTGTCGGAAATTATCCCACGGAAACGTGCTACCGGGACAAAAAGTAGCCTGTCCTTCCCCAGGATGTAATGTACACAGTTATGCAATAAATATATCTTTATCTGATGCCATCTAACTCTTTACCAAATTTTATCGAAATCCGTTCAGGAGTTTAGGCGTGAAAAGGTAACATACAGACAGACAGAATTACTTTCGAATTTACAATATTAATATGGATAGCCGTTGCCCACGGGCCTCGACCAACAGTGGACGTTTATAGCCTGGATGTTTTACGAGTTAATTAGTATTTTTATAGCCAATTAATTAAAGGCTTAAGAAAATTAATTTTCTAAGTTTATGGCTTTGAGGATTTTACGCCTATATTGTACTTGTTGACATTACTTAGCCTCGCTTGTGGTACTTGATGGGTAAGCAAGCCTGTAGCCTGTAATTACTTCTAGCTGACATGGACAGCCAATTAGAATCGTACACCTAGCTTCTGACGTTTCATAAGTGCCCATGTAGGTTCATTTGAAATAAAATATTTTGATTTTGATAGGCTTTATTCTTATTAGCGCTTTTGAGACGGGGAATAGACAGTATGGTGTTTGGTTTTATCATTTATCTACTCGTAGGCCCCAACCAAGATGTACTGCACCTAGTAGAAAATAATATATCACACATGTTGGGGCTTCAAGTATCTTCAATGAAACTCCCGTATCGAGGTAGTGGTTTAATTAGGGGTAAACACTGTATTTTTACGATTATTATTTTACAAGCTTCGACGATGGTGAAAATTTCGACTGACAATTTGTAATTAGAGAAGGTAGGTATATGTAAAATAAGAAAGACACGTACGGGGCGCCTGGCCCTTTACATTAGCAAACACGACGCGCACTGAACGTCTTCACAATTAAGCCAGGCGTAAACATCCTCCCCCCGTTGAAACGCAGTGGTTTCAACCCTTATGTAGCTCCTCTTCGGTTGGTAAGGGGCAGATGCGAACCAGAGGGCGCCGTACAGTTCCTCTTATCGTGTTTATGTCGGCTACTCTTGCAACTCCATCTTGTCCCGGGAAGAGCCGTGTAATACGTCCGAGTCTCCAACATAAGGGTGGGACGCCATCTTCCTTCAGTAGGACCATATCCCCAATTTTGACTGCGTCGGCGTTGGTCTTCCATTTACGGCGATGTACTCAGATTGCCAGCGTCGCCAAAAATGTTGGTATATTTGCTGCAGCCTGGCATAGCGCTGCAAGTAGGTTGAGCAGCAATCTTCCAAAGGTGGTTCAGGCAACGCGGTGAGAGCCCGACCAATGAGAAAATGCCCAGGAGTAAGGCAAAGGAAATCATCAGGAGAGGAAGATAAAGGATAGAGAGGTCTACTATTTAATACAGCCTCTACCTGAGCGAAAAGAGTTTGAAGTTCTTCAAAACTTAAATGAGAATTACCCATTACTCGCCTAACATGAAATTTTGCTGAACGGATACCGGCCTCGAAAATACCGCCAAAATGAGGAGCGTAAGCAGGTGAAAAATAAAACTGAATGCCTTCCGAACATGCAAAATCAGATAGATCGTTTTGGTAAATCTTAAAAAAATCATTAATTTCTTTAGCTCCTGCGACAAAGTTGCGTCCATTGTCGCAGAATACCTCCGCTGGCCTGCCTCTTCGTGACACAAACCTTCGGAATGTCATAATGAAAGCGTCCTTTGATAGATCACTCACGGCTTCAAGGTGAGAAATTTTATATCGAAGGCATATGAAAAAACAAAGATAGCACTTGACTAACGATGCTCCACGTCCCTTTCTGTTTACAATAAGGAATGGGCCAGCGAAATCAATTCCCACGGTATGAAATGGAAAATTTGGCGTGACACGTTGTGAGGGCAAATGTCCCATTATCGGCGCAATAGTCTTGCCCTGCAAGCGTCTGCACCTGGAGCAGTTATGGAAAATGCGTCTAGCTAAATGTCTGCCGTTAATCGGCCAAACGTATTCCCTAACAACGGCCAACAATAATTGTGGGCCAGCATGTAGTCCGCGTTTATGTTCGTATTCGAAAATCAATTTAGTAAAATGATGCGAAGCATGCAGGAGAACAGGGTGTTTTTTATTATAGTTGTAATCAGATGAGCCGAGTCGGCCACCAACTAGGATGACCTTGTCGTTACTTAAAAATGGAGTTAATGATAAAATATTTGATTTAGAACTTAAAGCCTTATTGTTACATAGTAAATTATATTCACAAAAGAATGATTCTTGCTGTGCGAGACGACACAAATAAAGAAATGATTTATTTAATTCATCAACAGTCAAGGGACCGAGAAATTTATCTTTATTAGGTTTTACATTATTAATAAATCTCAGCACGTAAGCGAAAGATCGTTTTATTTTAGTTAAGCTAGAAAAGTCCTTAAAATTAATTATAGGTTCATTTTGAGTAGCAACATGAGTGGTAGTACAATTAGGTTTAGTTTCTGGTAAGTCATTAGAATTAATTTTATTAGGTTTTAAGATAGGCCAATTACTTTCAGGCTCAGTGAGGAATGGAGGGCCTGACCACCACAGCTGGGCACTGCCGAGCTTATCTGGACTGATTCCTCTCGATATGAGGTCTGCAGGATTGACAGATGTGGGCACATAGCGCCACGAGGAGGCATCTGTTAGCTCACAGATCTCCGAAATCCTATTAGCTACAAATGTTTTCAAATTTATAAAGCTGGTGTGGAGCCAAGCTAGCACTACTGATGAATCACACCAGTGAACTTGATGCTGAACTTCATATCGGAGTGACTTTCTGACAGCTTTGCATAACCTTGCTGCCAGTAGGGCAGCGCACAATTCTAGACGAGGGATAGTCGTACTTTTAATCGGAGCTACTTTGGACTTAGAACAAAGCAAATTGACTGTGACTTCGTTCGCAGCATTAACTGAACGCAAATAAATGCAAGCACCGTATGCGTGTTGTGATGAATCACTGAATGAATGTAATTCTACAGATGCGGGTTCATCACAGAGTACACGCCGCGGAACTTCTAAATCTAAAAGAGAAGGTAAATATTGCATGAAATTGTTCCAGTCTCTTTGAATTTCATGTGGGACTGGAGAGTCCCATGTCAAATTATGTAGCCACAGTTGTTGTAATAACATTTTCATTTTTATTACACATGGACTAATCAGTCCTAATGGGTCAAAGATTTTAAAAAGAGACGATAGAAAAGATCTTTTAGTTAAATTACTGTTAGAAGAAAGAGGGTGTTCGATAGGGAAATGTAACTGATCAGTTGATGGGTTCCATCCCATGCCTAGAGTACTAGTTGACTCACTTACTAAAAGATTATCATCAGTTTGAGTATTGGAATCGAACAATGATGGTAAATTAGTCTTAAACTTACGAAGATTAAAGCATCCTTTCTTTAATTCTTCAGTTACAGATTGATGAATATAACGTAGGGTAACCTCACTTTCAGAACCGGTGATGAGATCGTCCACAAAGAAATCATGTTGAATTATGTCCTTAACCATAGGATCAGAAGATTCTTCACCAATCTGCCACAGACACCGAGTGCTTAAGTAGCTAGAACTTGCCATTCCGTAAGTCACAGTACCCAGCTGAAGCGTTTTGATGGGCAAAGACTCATCCTCTCTCCATAAAATAAGTTGAAGATTGCGATCCTCCTCATGGACCCGAACTTGACGGTACATTTTCTCGACGTCACCCGTGAGGAGGAACTTATGTTGTCGAGCTCTTATTAAGATGGAGAACAGTGAGTCCTGCATATTAGGCCCAACCATGAGGATGTCATTGACAGACTGACCCGATGAAGTAGGAGCCGAGCCGTCGAATACGACTCTTATTTTCGTGGACTCACTACTGTCTTTGAAGACAGCGTGATGGCAGAGGAAGTAGGAGGAAGGTATAGGTGTAGCGGATTCTGAAAGGTGACCTAAGTCTGCGTACTCACGCATAAATTCTACGTATTGTGATTTCACATGTGGTTGCTTGCGAAATCGCTTTTCTAGGTTTAACAAGCGTTTTTTAGCTAATGAATAAGATTCACCAAGACAATCAGGTGTATCCTTTAAAGGTAGACTAACTGAAAATCTACCAGTATCTAAACGGAGGGTGTGCGATAAAAAATGTGTTTCGCATGCCTTCTCGCTATGACTCATAAGTGGTTTAGTTGGGGGAACATTTTCTAAGTCCCAAAATTTGGTTAGTTCTTGATGTATTTTGTCAACAGACGACACATAAGAAACGACTGAATGATTAGAATCTACACTATTATCAATTTCCTTCAACATATTGTTTATGGGTAAATTAAAATACAATGGACCTGAAACCAACCAACCGAGATGAGAACTTCTCAATACAGGTGAATTAAGACCGAGAGAGAGTTGATCGCGGCCAATGATGTCCCAGAAAATATCGGCACCGATGACAACATCAACAGGTGCTGGTTGGTGGAAGTAAGGGTCCGCTAAAAAGTAATCACTCGCAATATTAAGTTTTTTAACGTCAACGGGTATTCTAGGTATATTACCGGTCAAGACTGGCAACACCAGAAAAGAAGAAGTGACGGTAAAATGCTTCATCAAAGATTTCAACTGAACTACGCAAGTTTCTGTAGCCCGAGTGGTGGTTTTATTACCTATGCCAATTATATTGACATGCATAGTGGTAGTCGGTTCTAGAAGCAGTTTTGTTTTAAGAGATTGAGTAATAAATGATGACTGACTACCGCAATCTAAAAGAGCACGAACCTTCTGCGTTTGATTGGTCACAGGATTGACTACCTCAATATAAGCAGTAGACAGTAAAACTTGATGATTATTTTGATTTGAAAAATTAACAATAGTGTCATCAGTAATGTCGGGTGAAATGGTGACAACACTGGAAATATTTTTATTACCAGATTGTTTATGTAACAGTCTATTGTGCCTTGTATTGCACAAGCGACACGGATGCATACGACAATTGCGTGCAGAATGGCCAGATCTCAAGCAGTTATGACAAAGTCTCAATCTGCTGACTTCACTGATACGGTCATCCACACTCTTAGCCAAAAAAGTGGGACAATCATAAAGGCGATGATTACCATTACAAACGCCGCATGATAAATCAGAAATATTCTTGTCTTCACTATTAGAAATGTATGACTGATGAGATTTTATTTTATTGTTAGAATCTATAGGCCTTGACGTTGCCGGAGTCTTAGGTTTAGAGTATGGATGGCTGCTATTTATTGACTCGAGTACATCAGCACGATCAATAAGAAACTTGAAAAAATGTTGCAAATTAGGTATATTAGTATCCAACGTGCCCCGGTATTCTTCCCACTTGGCTTTAGTGTGGCTATCAAGCTTGGGGCTCATTATGTGAATGAGTAAAATATCCCAGTCCCGTGAACCTTGGCCGAGACTAGCTAAAGCACGTAAGTTTTTATTAATATGATCCACAAGAAATCGTAATGAATTATCAGACTCGCTTGTGATTGGTTTTATGTATAATAATGAATTTATATGATGAGTTATTAATTGTCGTGCGTTGTCATATCTGTCACATAATAATTTCCAAGCACACGCATAATTTGCGCTGGATACCTCTAAATTAGCAATAATGCGCGCTGCATCGCCAGTCAAGTACGAAATAAGATAATGGAATTTGTGAATGGGCGCGATGCGGTCATTATTGTGTACTATAGATAAGAATGTGTCACGAAACTCAAGCCAACGAAAGCAAGACCCGTCGAACTTGGCAACTTGAATTTGAGGTAATTTAAAACCTATATCATGATGGTCATGATTACATGGACCTGCAGTTATCTGACTTGAATTTAAATCCTTATAATTACTTTCATCATGACGGTTCGAGTTATGTTTTTGTGTAATACTTTGAGCAATTGCAATGTTGGATATAAATAGTTGTTCGATAGTATCACGTTCATCAATCTCATTAGATAAATGGTCAGAGTTTAATACTTCTATTTGATTTTGCAAGTCATCAAAACGGCTGTAGATAGACTCAAATTTGCTTAGTTTTAATGTTAACTCAGCTAACCCAATCTGAGTAAGCGATTCTTTAGAGGTAACATTTGATAAAAAGTTTCTAAATTTAGTGATTTGACCTTTTATGGAACTACGTTTCACCAAAAGATCCTGTAATTCTTGAGGATTGTTTGTGCTAGATTCACCTCCATAATCTTTACCCATTGTGAACTCAAACCTTGTTAATATTGTATGTTAAATCGGATTGAATAAACAATTTTGATTTCAAATAAGTTTGACTATGGAAATTATGGACACAAACTAGATGATAATAATATTAAAAAACTAAAAACTTAGCTCACGCTCCTCGCCTAACGTCACCTGAGGCCGGCCCGGCGCAGCAGCTGTCGGTAGGGCTCCGCTCCGATTACACGGTGACACGGCAGGCGGCCCGACGCGGGACGTTGCGTTACACGAAGAGATCGGCCTGGAATGTTCGGCGAGGTGGGTGAAAAATATGCTTATAGGACAGTTATAAGCCTGTTGTGAAACACGGATAAAACTATGATACTATCATAAGAAGATAATGTAGCCTACTATTACTGTAGGTATATTCGTATGGACAGTAAAAACGTTTGTCAATAGGTAATGTGAATTTAGGTACTATATGACCTGCGTATAGTATATTGATGTGATTATTTTAAGTCACTACAAATGACTACAGACACCAAGGCACTCTTAAAAGCTATTTTAAATAGGTATTGGAAGGATTTATGAAGGTTATAAAAGGTAAGGGTAAGTAGGTAACAGGGAATTCACAAGGAAAAATGGGCACTTAGCTGCATTGGCCGATGCTGCGGTACGATGCTGAATGCTGATCGTTGACCGGCGGTGGCTGCAATGGCTGGTACACCTCCAAGGAACCCAGGTATGATGTTTGATTTGGTTGAAAAGTAGCTGCGGCGCAATGGCTACACCGGCAGCGCGTGGTCGCAATGATCGAACTTGTTTTTCGCCAAAATTACAGGTCTGTCCTGGTCGCCAGATGTTGGGGCTTCAAGTATCTTCAATGAAACTCCCGTATCGAGGTAGTGGTTTAATTAGGGGTAAACACTGTATTTTTACGATTATTATTTTACAAGCTTCGACGATGGTGAAAATTTCGACTGACAATTTGTAATTAGAGAAGGTAGGTATATGTAAAATAAGAAAGACACGTACGGGGCGCCTGGCCCTTTACATTAGCAAACACGACGCGCACTGAACGTCTTC
Organism: Amphipoea oculea; assembly: GCA_945859645.1. NCBI lineage: Eukaryota > Metazoa > Arthropoda > Insecta > Lepidoptera > Noctuidae > Amphipoea > Amphipoea oculea. The sequence continues at coordinate 21,341,620 of OX243878.1, read as the reverse complement.
ACAATTAAGCCAGGCGTAAACAACACATTTTATTCTATGCGAAAATAATATTAAACTTGAAGTGCATAATTTGTTAACTCCTCAAAACGCCATGTTAAATCTCCGCCCACGTTGCGTAGGCGCGCTGCGCACGGTGCGACTATCTGTCGCACGGAATCGCGACACGACTGCGTCTGACTTGATGTATGCGCACGATCCTCCACCACTCTCTGGGGGTGGGAGACGCGAGATTACTTTGAATTTATTATAATTACTCTCTTCACTAGAAAGGTTCATATTTATTGGCAATCTTTTCTATCGGCGATATTGTTGAGTTCATATGCCACAAGCGTTGCCCCTTAATAACTATACAAACAATCTGTAATAGACTAGTGAACCGTCCCTGCTTCGCACGGTTTTTATGACTTGGCGAAATATCGTGATTTCTTTGTTATAATATATGTAAGTTTAATATAATATTACTATAGGTATATGCATACAGGAATAAATTCTCTAAATTCTGGTGAAAATCCCGCATCGAAATCCGTTGGGTAGTTTACAAGAACAACGCGCTCAATTAGACGGACATGAAAAGCGACTTCAGTTATATGTATACTTAGATAGAGAGATATCACAATCTGAACTTTACGACACTTAGCCCAGATACCTCGATAATTTCTAAATAAATACACAAACACATCTATATTCCTGTAAATTAAAGAGAAACGTGCTCAGTCATTCAATTAAAGTAATTAGGTAGTCGCTGAAGGCCGCGGCTCGTCGCCATCAATCAGCTCGTAATGAAGTGGTGCGGGGAGCCTAATGGCCGTTTTCACGCACCATTTATAAGTCATTCAGTGGCTTTATGTGGCAGGAGTTTTAAAATTAATACATCATTTTTCCAATGTGTTTCGAGGAGAACCAGCTGTTGAAAGATTAAAGACTTTGTAAGGGCTAATGAAAGAATAAAGATACTAATTTATGCAAATGCAGACGGGATTTCTCACGTTCAATCAAATTCAAATGAAACTCATATCGTAAGTTGAGCAATTTCAATTTGGAAAACTGAGATTTCATAAAATGCCAGCGGCAAGCAAGCAAAGCTGATTGAGTCCTCTTGGCAATTTTGTAAATTGACAAACTATCCTAGTTCAAGACAGATTTTGTTTGTTCAGATTTGTCTCTATGATAAACACGAATAAACAGCGACATAGACACGACAGTATAGGCATATTCCAATCATCTAATAGCCTAACTATCTACACATATTCTGCAAGAGACTCCACACAGACACATTTACTGACCAATCACCTCACAGTCCCAATACAATCCTAATCAATGGGTACTACGACACGGTCGCATATGTCGCGCGACGATATCGCGCGGTCGTGTCGCACGCCCGTATCTTGCGACGAGTACATCAAAGTGAATGTTCCTTGTATCTCTGTAGCCTGTAATGTATTATTTGTCTAGGACGTGGGTAGTCAAAGTTTAAGGAGCAGATTAGGAAAATTGGTTGAAAATACTCCTTTTAAGCCTAATCAGTTAATCACGACCGTTAGGTAATATTAGGGCCCTTATCAATAGAGCCATCTCATAATCATCATTTAGGGGTATCGTATTACCTAGTAACTGAGTTGTGGAGGTCAGATAGGCAATCCCTCCATGTAAAATACTGGTATTCAGCTGCATCCGATTAGACTGGGAGCCGACCCCAACATAGTTGGGAGAAGGCTAGGCAGATGATGGTGATGATCAATAGAGCCATCTTCATGTGCGTATTCAAAAAACAAATCTCCATACATACTGTAGTCGTCTGAAATTTTCAACATGTAACTAGTTAGATGAAGGGAAAGCTATCTGATTCGCTCGATTAATGCAATTGCCATAATAATCTCTTCCAATAAACTATTACGTGTACGTAACTAATATCCGCTAATTCGGAAAACTTTGAGCTCCGCATCCCATCTAAGCCTGTGCATGCACCAGACGATGGCGCGATAGCGGCGCGGCTAGTCGCAACTAATGTGACACTCGGCGCGTAATGAATGGCCCTCTTTAGATTGCCGATAGCGGACGATCGACGACAAAATGCTTACAATATGTGACGCTGTGTGGAGTTAGTTTGTATTTACTTACAGAACATTTGTCCCCCATCGGCGGGCTCGGCGGACAAGCGAGGAACGTTACTTGTAATGTTATTAATTTAGCTGGTCTAGGAGTTGTACATTGTATAGTGCGTTTGTTGATCGTACGAGTAAATCAATGTTTCTGCCAAAGAACCTAAAGCTTAAAGGCAATCACACAAGTCGCAATAGCTTTCACTTGCACCCGACCAGTAGGTTATGATTAGAAATTCGCCTGTCCGGTGACTTGATGAGCTACCGTCTATATGTATAACGATTGCGACTGCGCAATACAATGACGAGTGTGCGGGATAATCTATGTTCCATACTACTGTAGCAATGGCTTTCATTTTGACAATTCAACAACATTCGTTGCGTTGCTTACATTGTTGAGCAGACAAATTGTTTGTAACATATGAAGCAATGGATTTGCAATATCCTTCAAAATCATTCAGATTGTGATCGAAAGTGTGTTACGCAATTAAGGTCCTTACATCCGAGAAAAAATACAAATGACTTATACAGCACTTCCGTCTTAGTAGAGTCGAGACTAACAATTCACCGCCGCGGTCGTGTCGTCGTGATAAGTAAAGATTTCCTCTTATGTTCCTCGGGTGCTCCAATGATTGCCATTGTCTACGAGTACTTCTTAAATAGTCAGTTCAGGACTTCAATAAATGGGTCCCTGAACTGGCGTAGTTGTAGCCCGCGAAATTCAATTATTCTTACGTTTTTTGCAATTTTCAAGTCAGTGTCAGGTTGTATCTTGATCAAAATATGATTCGCAACTATAACGTACGTATTTACAGAATTATAATAATTAGAATCATTAATACATATTTATAAGTTAGATTTCTACCGTTAAGAACAAATCTCGTATGGAAAAGTGTTTATGGTAGAAATCTAACGTAAAGAGATATTATATTAATGATTCTAATGACTATAATTCTGTAAATACATATTTATTATAGTCGCGAATCATATTTTGATCAAGATACAACCTGACACTGACCTACAAATTGCAAAAAACCTAAGAAAATTTAAATTTCGCAGTCTACCACTTCACATTCACGGTTCACCTTGAGAATTACGTCTAAGCCATCCAGGAGATTACGAACTACACCTGTGCTTAAACTCGACCATGATATCTGTAATCTTGTGAAGAAATCAGAGAAGGAATTTCGCACCTTACCTGAATCAGCTGCTTCTTATCTCACGAAAGTGTTCATTTCGTGAAATGAGAGGAAGCCGATTCGCACCAACATTTTGATTTTATTAATATCGTTTCCTTCCACAAAGTAACAGTATTGTGCAATCAACGTTTTTACGCAACATTTTATGATATTATAATGTTTTTGGTCTTGATATAAAAATTAACAACCTTACTGATTACGTGCAGTGCCATAACTTGATATCTTTGAGCAAAAACTTTTGGAGTATCCGATGGCATGCGAGGAAAAAGGACAAAAAATATAATGTCTTATGACAAAAAAGGAAAAAAAATAAATCAGAATTGCAGTTTTATTTTGCATGTGAATAGTTCTTATGGGGATATGTTAAGGGTGAGTTTTCTTTGTTTTGTGTACAGTAAGTAATGATTATAAGGATGACTGGTACAGAAGGCGATAAGCGGTTTTGTATAATAATTATTATAACATTACCATCAAAATCCAAACAGTTTTCACCCAACTACGTAGTCATAAACAGTAATCCTCTTTGAAGCATTTGAACTTGTTTATTCCACTAATGAAGTTTCAGATCTAATCGAATGAAATCGAACCCTGACATAATAAAATTCAATTAATGAAGACACTTTAAGTAGAAAGAAACATGTTAATTAACAAGAGAAGTCGCGTGACGACACCTGTCAGACATTAACCTTAATTCCGATGTATTGATTAGGTAGTCTGTCTACGTCTGTGTTTACACGTGCTTTGATCTAATATTCGGGCCACGTGTAAAAAAATGGGTCAAAACCGAGACAAAGTTGATTTTTATTTGTAACTAGCTGCACCCCGCGGTTTCACCCGCATAAGTGGCGATCCCGTGGGAATATCGGGATAAAAAGCCTATATGTTAATCCAAGATGTCAGCTACCTCCATACAAAATTTTATCAAAATTGGTCCAGCCGTTTGAGCGTGAAGAAGTAACAAACAGATAAACACACACACACTCACAAACTTTCGGCTTTATAATATTAGTGTGATGATCACATCACACTCAATCAAGCTAATCATAGCTTGATTATCAATTTAGGTATATGATTCATCACCAGCCTACAGCAGTCCACTGCTGGACATAGGCCACTCCTATTGCACGCCATTCAACTCGATTCTCAACAACTCTCATCCAGCTGCTACCAACCAACCTGCCAAGATCTTTGCTCCACCTAGCCCGAGGGCGTCGGACCTTACGAATGCCTTATACCTAATTAATTGTATTCTATTCGTCACAACTTATAAACTTTCAATTTAACAGCCTCTGCTTTTTTTTATGTATGCAGAAAAGTCCCGCAACATTCAATGTGATTTCCATAAATCTGTCACTTTTTAGATATAATGTTCCTATGCCTCTTGCCCATGCCTGCTCTGCCTATGACGCTTTACTTTGTGTAAATTATGTCATTACCACTGCTCTCAAAATGGTGAAAAAAAAAACAATATGAGGAGACCGGCATGTCCTAGAATCAACAATTCAAAGACATGTGACATCTACCAACCCGCATTGGGCCCGCGTAGTAAATCATGGCCCACTCCCTCTCTTCGAGAAGAGGCCTGTGTCTCAGTAATGGGCTGATAATGTGTAGGTGTTGGTGTTTCTCATTGATTTTTTCTGTACATTTCTTCCTAAATAGCCTGTTGGTTGCAAAATCGATTCCCGCGGTCCGCTTTAATCCAAGCCTCGCCTTACGCGAGATCCATAAAGCGATACATTATTTTTTCTCGTCTCGCGGCCGGTATTAAGGCTTTCTTAAGAGCCTTATTAAGCGGTATCTCGTATGAAGAGGTATACAGTACATCTTCTTTATCGAAGACGGACATCGAGGTAGCCGCAATAAATATCGTTGAAACATATTTATAAAGTGAAGATAGGCATCCAGTTGACCACATTCTTGGCTGATAGCAAATAACTATATACTCTATATTTTATATTCGATTGGAATGTAGTAGCAAATTAATTCTGCAATGTTAAAAAATGGAGATGCAACGGTATCAGATTCTTTGTAAAACAGAGCAAAATATTTGACACCAATATCTTGTTCATTTTCAATAAATTGGCATTAAGTTTTATAAAAATAAATTCTGAAAAACACAACACCTGCATCTTCAAAATCAGTTTTCGGTAAGTTCAAACATACCATCAACTACAGATTCATCACCACCAGTTCTTAAACTTGTATATAATTAAACTCAAAACCGTATCATAATTTTTCGCTTCGATTATACCCCCGCGATGGTCCGCCCTATGAATAAGTACAATCAAATCAAGTCAAAAACTTTGTTTCAAGCAAAGACTCATATTTTTGTTACGAACATTGTTTTTTAAACTTAATTATTTATTATACTATCATTACACATCACATCCCTGGTGCGCAGGGTTCGGGCTAGCTCCAGCAGCATCCTGAGGGCATTCGCGCAGAGGTTCGATGGCCAGTACCTGAACCATTGCTGTATGGTTCACATACTAGGCAATCGAGATATGTAATATGTTTTGTCTTTTTAATATTGTATGTGTTTTTATTGTGTTTTTGTTTTTGTGTTTTTTTATTTTGTGTTTTTATTTATTTTGAAATTTTGTATATGATCCACTGTTGGTCGAAATAAAAGATTATTATTATTATTATTATCCTATATTTACATATTACTAACTCAACTCCCTAACTATCCTATTAAAGACAACTAATTATAATTTTACAACGTTCATATTAATTCCCTGTGACCGTTATTGAGATTAATCATTACCTATACTGTTGTAAGGGATTTTGAACTGTAAGTCGTAGGCAATAGAGTAAGTGGCCTGATTTTGTAACTATGGTAATTGGTTGGACCATATATGGGAATGTTAATATGTAGAACATGTTTAGCGGTGTGGTTCAATCTTGTACCACTTTGTAGGGCAAGAACACATGACTGAAGGATAAATATTTCTTGGGACCACTATTACAGGCACACATCTACATATGAAAGAAAGAAGAAGAAAGAAACTATTACATTTATTTAGCACAGACTAAAAGGCAGAAAATATAATACACATCAGACAAAAACAAATAAAAATCAACAAACAAGTGAAAAATCTGATGTAAGAAACTAGCAGAAAAGTGAAGATACGTAAGCGTAATAATGTTATACAGTTCAACTGACCAGAGGGGCAATTCTCGTAATTTTAAGAACGTTCACATTCTGATCTCAATCTGTCAAAAATACCTCTATTTTCTCTACATTTTGACAAGTTTTTGACGTTTGCTTGTCGCTAAGATGAAACTGCGACTAGATTTTGAACGTTTTAAATTACGAGAATTGGCCTTCTGACCTGCATATCATTATACAGTTCAACTGGACCTGACCCGCATAATTATCTTTATACAGTTCAACTGATCTGACCTGTATAATATTATACAGTTCAACTGGACCTGACCCGCATAATTATCGTTATACAGTTCAACTGATCTGACCTGCATATCATTATACAGTTCAACTGGACCTGACCCGCATAATTATCGTTAGGTATACAGTTCAACTGATCTGACCTGTATATTATTATACAGTTCAACTGGACCTGACCCGCATAATTATCGTTATACAGTTCAACTGATCTGACCTGCATATCATTATACAGTTCAACTGGACCTGACCCGCATAATTATCGTTATACAGTTCAACTGATCTGACCTGTATATTATTATACAGTTCAACTGACCTGAACCATTGTACAGTTCAACTGGACTTAACCTGTATATCATTATTACGGTTACGATATCTTCAGCGAGGTTACATTTTAACCGACTTCAAAAAAGAAGGTTCTGTATTCGACCCGTATGCATGTATGTATGTATGTTTGTATGTCCGCGATTATTACTTTTTCATTCCATTCAGGCTTCGATTCGATTTTTATTGGAACTATAAATATCATTTTATATCGCTGTGTTATCTTTCTATATCCACAAAATACATGATTATCTACCGATTGCATTCAGCATCTTTACCATAATTATAAAAATGCCTTCAATTAACTGTATCCCTGATACGTGTACCCACGGCACAATTACCTCGTTAATAACTTCATTTGGGTTCGTCTGCCAGTTATAAAGTGTAATATTTATGATACCATCGAACCGTTTAATGTATGACGCCGTTATTGAAGTGAAGACTGTTGTTATTGTGCGTGTACGCCTGGTCCCAGTGCCTAGTAAAGGGCATGAGTGTTTGTGCTCATTTTAGATTTTTATACCTACGAGTAGATGAGCATCTCGCCTCTTGCTTTAGCGATAGAAATTGGCGTTTAGCGTTATCATCTAGATTGACCTTCCCCTCGTTTAAAAATAAGTATAAAACAAGTATTCTACATGTTGTGTCTATGTATGTACATGTAAAACAACTTGTAAAGGCTTGTAAAGCTTGTAGAAAACTTGTTACAAATTACAAAAACGTGAAAGAAATAGTTAAAAAAACATATACCCGAAACAACATCAGTACATTTAACTATGTTTTATACACGACATATTTTTGAGAAGTCTTTTAGAAGACTTATCGAAAACAAGTGTTACAACTTGTATATGGGTGTAAACGCCGGGTCGCTTAGTCTTCTTGGCAGAGAAACTTATTGGCTTCCTGTCTAAATGACCCACGATTTATGATCTATCATTTGTCTTATTTATGGTGGTTTACATATAAACTAGAGCCCACATCTGTCCATCCTACACATGTCCATAATATATGCAAGTAATTCACTCAGCTATCTAAATACACTCCCTCCACATTCGTTATCTTCGTCTATGTTGAACCAGTTCTTAATTTCCTTTGGCATGTTATTAAAATTACCATAGATACAGTGACCAGTTTATCTTGGCACCTAGTGCGGCGATGATAGCGGAGGCGATCGTCAACGATTACTTAAGATTTTGAACATTTTGGAAATAAAATAGAGACCCATCGTCATCGTCCTCCTACCCTATAAGTATCAGTATATTTGGAGTCGGCGCAGTGTGCCTTTCAAATGTATAGTGAGTATTGAAAGCACTGCCGAACATACAATGAGTCGAAACTGTCTCTCCTAAATTCAGATTATTCGGTGATCTAGCTAGGAGAGCAGCGATTCACCCAACAATTCGTTTTACCTACACCATGTAATAATAACGCATAATTTGTAAGTCCCTCATGCACTATAAAACCTTTATGAACCTTAATAAATTATGTACCTAATCCCCAGATCGAGGGACGTATCGTAACGACGTTTTTATATTAGAATTTTCTCAGTAACATCCTGGATTTCTACCCGGATTATGACAAAAAGCTGGAATTACTGGGGAAATTTAGGTCACCTACACACCCTTGCCAGTCCCTTCGGGGAATACATACATGATGTCGTGTTTCCATACTTTCCCGTGTATCAAGATATAATTGTCAAATCAAAGCAGTCTTTACGACTCGCCTTTCGCTCAGTCCGCCATTTTTACGACGGTTTATCTCGCGACAATAATGAACTACATTCTTTTCTAAATAATTAAAGGGAACTAGTTTAACAGACTCTCTCTTAAAATTAAAGTGGAATAATCAAACTAATGAAGGAAAGTTGTGTTCGTTTTTCGCGTTTTATTATTTGAATGTTATGGCGTTATTGCGCCTTTCTAATGAACCAAAGCGACGACTTAGAAATGTCTGACTTAAATTTTCATACGCAATTAAAAAAGTACACAATAAATATAACATATTTTTGGTCGAAACGCAGCATAACTTAAGAATCAAAGCTTATTTATCACAGTTACCAATAACTATAACTCAAGTAAATAACCACGACAGTTTCTCAATAATTTCCTAAAGTTATTAAGAAACGTGCATGGTAATTAACCTAATCACCGTCGCTAATCAAGAAGATTAGTATCATCCGTTACAGACTTCCGGAGATTAACAACTAGCATCACACTGTTAGCTGGTAGGTAATGTGCTACCACATCTGCACACTCTAAATCCTATTGAGAAACAAAACACACGAAATACTCTTCTTATATTATTTTCTTTTGATTTGGTGACAGAAATGGGCATAGATTGAACATCCCCGCGTGTATTGTACATGTTATGACTACTGTTTTCATTTATCGTTTACACCTGAAACAAGTTGGAAAGACTAGTTGTATACAAAGCTTGTAGAAAGCTTTTCAAAAATAACAAAAAATTACAAAAAGGTGAGAAAAGTGTTTTTGGCTTCTCACAGGAGGTTGTCAACCTAGGAGGTTGTCGGCTGCTTAACCGGACTTACATGTGGGTGCCTCAAAGGCCTTCAACCAGGGCTTAAAAAACTTAAAAACTAAGCGGCTATACGCTAAGGGCAGCCCCTGTCGGGTACGGACCTCGGCTTAGGGCGTCGCTGGGAAAGGATATCAAGGGACAGGCTGGATGATATTATAACGTCAGCAAAATAGCGTGCACAGCCTAATTCCTACTGAGAAACAAAACACTACGAGACATTATTTGAACAAAGAACAAAAGAAACATACAAGGCCGCACAATTAGCCAAACTGTTATTATCTCCGCCCGGCTATATCAAAACTATGACTAATGTTATCTGTCTCGATCTACATGTTACACCAACGGCGCACGTCGCGCTTCAGACTTGTGACAGTTGATGTGATCTGTATGAATGTGGACGATTAACTAGACAATGGATAAAGTAGGGCACTTGACACATGACAAGGAAGGACAGTAGGCTCAGTTAAGGTAGGGAAAGTAAAACGTTGCGCCAATTATGTTCCCAAAACGGGCGCATGCACTCTAATTGCGTATTAAACTTTCAATCACAGTCTAAATCAACTTGAAGTTTATTGCTAATCCATTGCTTCATATGTTCGAAAAATTTGATAATGAATGTTGTTGAACTGTCAAAATGAAAGCCATTACCACTGATAGTGTGTTACACAATGACCCCGCTGAACGTTGCATATTGTCCTCTATCTTTTCTCACACATCTCGTGCCAACATGCTTTTTCCAGCACCATAGTAATTTATCTTCAAAAGGAGGTATTACGGTTATCAAATAGTTTGTCAATCATGGTGATTTTGATTTGAACACTTGAAATTTTCTCAGAGCGTTTTTTTTTTGTTTATTAATGTTGTTTAATCTGTCGAGCTCCACTAAAGAGACAATTGATTTTCTATTGTTTCGTCTCCAATAGGCGACGCGCGGTGCTTGACCGGTTAAACCGTCGCCTAGCTACTTCATATTTGTGTAACTATCTCTAGAGATCTATCATGTGGGCATACTGTATCTATCCTATGCTGTGCGCATACGCAACTTGAGACGGACAGGCAGACGGGGCGTGAAGCGTGAAAGTTAGCGTGTCGGGTTACAGGCTCCGGTGACGTCACGCTAAGAGGTTATGCGTCATTGTTGTACAGGCAAATACATGAATACATCTCAGAGCAATTAGGTATCTATTGAATAATTTAAACTACGTACATGTGTTGGCTAATTATACGTGTATTGTATAGAAACTATTGGACGATCATCGTGACGTACAACTTATGCTTTTTTTAACAGCCGTTCTTGTACTCTACGTAACATAACTTATTACCTCACTGACCCAGTTCAGAATCAATGTCATGTCTTTTCAAAGCACCTAAGATAAAATACACTAAACCATACTAAAATTAATGAAATTACTAAAACACAAACATTACGATTTGTCATAAAAATTGTTTTATAAAGCTTTCCTACCGGAATTACGTGGCATAAAACACTGCTACACAAAACTAAACTGTAGCATTGTTCATGTAATGTAAGTTTATCTAAACAGCGCATCAACTAGTGCGCGACGAGCAGACAGACAGACGGAGAGACAAGGCGTAAGGCGTGAAAGTTAACGTGTCAGTTTACGTAGAGGTGCGCCGTGTGACGTGACGGCGACGTGACGGACGGGAACGCGGCTCGGCTGTCACTCTATTGTTACAGATAAGAAGGGATTAGGTTTCTATTGTTTTGTAAGTGAGGTTTATATTACTTGGTTTTCATGCTTTCTTGACTAATGTAGTATTCATCCTAAACTCCTTTATAGCAGGTTTAATTTATTTGTTTAGTACCTTCGACAAAATATATGTAGTAAATAGTGTAAGTTCTTCTAACTTAATGCTTCCTAGATATGCTAGATAGACAAAAAGGAATGCTAGATATGTGCCTACGTTACGTTAATCCCAACCAAAATCGATCTATTTTTTGGAAAAATACATCTAAATGCAAAATGCGTCTGCGCAATATTTCTATAACTACCATATTTTGCGCTGTATTGACTGCAAATAAACACTTTGACTTTTAACTGCCAATTTAGTTGGGAGTTGGATATATCTTGGTGGTGTTTATGTTTGTAAAGTACTTTATCGTATCCAATATATTGTGACGAATTAGAACAGCAGATATTACTGGGCATAGTATATTCATCATCTTTAAATATCCATTAAAAGACGGGAAAACAAAGGAAACCAATAAAACTTAGCTGCTCTTAAAACATGAACCACTTCGTAAATTATCCAAGTAGATACTTATTACTTAAAACATAACAAACACTAAAACTCCACGCAGCATGAAATTGCAAAACCATACAAATTTAATACCTTTCATATACTTTAACTGTGCGGAAAGGAAAGAAGTAATTAGATAATTCCAATAATTGAACGTTTGCGCATGCTCCATGAGACACATAACATTCAAAAGCCTCAGTACAAATGCAAGTCTTTTTACATAAAGATCTGTCGGAGACAAGATCATACCATCTGCCAAGCCTACTTCGCAACTATGGTGGGGTCGGCTTCCTGTCTAACCGGATGCAGCTGAATACTAGTATTTTACATGGTGCGACTGCCTATCTGACCTGTCAAAGTAAAGATATGCCTTTATTAAGAAACGTCTGTAATTGTAATTTTATTACTCCTTCTAATACGATAAAATGTTAACAAACCCATATTTTAATTTGTCGCTAACAAACTCGGGTCATTATCCCAATAATGCAGAAAGTACATGATTCAATTAATTAAACAACCGAATTGTTGCGGTCTTTTATATGGCATATGACAGCCCTGGACTTACCTACTAATGGTTCAGCTTTCTAATTTATTACTGTGGTCAGAATGGAGCTTCTGTGCCTCATTTGGTGACTATTAAACCCGCAGGCACGCTCCGAGACTATCGCGTCGCCATCTTGAAAAGTGACGTCACATAATTTATGGCGCCATCCATCAAAAAGTTCATTTTCGCGGTCGCACCTGTTGTGTCCTCGCTTTTAACTGTAAAAACGTGGTCACGGAATGTATTTCTTGCATAAAAAGAATATAATAATAATAAACCATTTATTTTTCAGGTAACAAAGACCCATAGATACATACATAATAATATAGAAACAATTTTGTTAGTAAATAAAACTTAAAAACTATGTTAGTATCACTTAGTTGCACTAAGTCTTCCAAAGCAAGTCTTTGCATATGAAAGCTATTCTTCTATAGAAGGATAATTTGTTCGAATGTCTTTGATGATAAACCAAATCTCAGTTCTTCTCCATATGAACCTACTACACTTTGGAGCGGACAACTAGCTTCATCTTTGACAGTCAAAAGTGCCTGTAAATAGTTTATTTGAAATAAATGCGTTGAGTTTGAGTATCTCAATAGAAAGACTACGGAATAGAAAGACATCTTAAAATTTCCGTAAAGCAATCGTAGTTACTAAATATTGTAAGTTGTATTAGGCAAGCCGGGCCCTGTTTAATGTTACTGACAATGAGAGACATTTGCCAAAAAATTACATAACTGTCACATTTTCACGGTGGTATTTAATTATGCAGAAAATGGGAGTCTCGGATTGTAAAATTGTCGCCTGTCGGTAAAGGTGGTTGAAAAACCAGTGGGGCACAAACCAGGAAGACGGGTCGTGGGAACTACAAAAAAGAAAATAATAATTAGAGACTCCTGATCAAGAAGGCCAAGGGGGCCTTGAGCACCGAACGGTTCAGTCAAGGTTGGAAGGGTTTGTGGTGATGCACCCCTTATTCAATAATGCACTATGCGTGGTAATACAATATGTGAATTTAAAACTTGCTTCGACACAATCTATCGTGACAGATCACTATCGACTGAACGCTTGATTAGCGACGGTAATTAGCATCCTAGTAAATGCAACTACCGGTTTAAAAAAAACATTATTGTCACTAGTCAAAACAATTGCCGAAGTTTGAACTATGATACTCTGTCTATTTAATTACTCATATGCTAGGGTATAGGTACATAATGTTAACAACAATACATCTAATTCTGTTTTATATTATGCCTCGAGACAATCGAGAAATAAATATTCATAAGAGCTTCGTCTTGAAGCATCATAAAATCTTGGTATGAATTTAAACATGCATAAACCTAACTCGATAAGTTTTTACTACCTATAGCTTGCTGCGAAAGGTATCTGAATGGTAAATCTTTTTCATTCACTCATTCTGAGTAAAGTTGCGTTAAACGTCGTCATTAACGCCACAGATGGCGCTGTCGACAGTTATCGCATCAAAACAAACCTTAATTATTACTAATCTCCCATTTCCTTTTAACTGTACTACTGTTTTCTGCGACTGTACGCACAAACCACATTAAACATGCACCGAACACCAACTTTATTTCTAAATCAGTAAAGGTGAATTTCCCATGACTATTTACACTTTGTTACTTCGCATCTCCCACGTGAGAAATGTAGTTTATGTGGACTTTATTTCTTAGAAAATTTGAGTGATTTTTCAATGTGGCGGCGACTTCTTATGTGGTAAATAATGCATCATTAGGAGTACGTAATGCGTTTCCCAGCGCCTGTTAATAGTTGCGTGTGTATGATGCAGTCACTTTCTATACTTATCGTGTCTGACTGTTATGTACTTTATGTCTAGATTTTCCCTAGATTTTCCTGAAGCAAATGCATATTATCCAAGAAGTTTATCTTTGCTGGAAACCACAATGCATAACTTTCTTTTCGGAACACTAAAATAAACATTTTACTGTATCGTTCAGTGGGTCGATCGGCGGTGCATCAAAGATTGGAAAATATAAACCAATTGGTTCGTTTACGAGTCAATCGTTAACCTGTTCCAAGAAAGTAGAGAAATTACTATTCCGATACTCGATGATTTTTTTGAAATTATGTGAAAAGGGTCGGCCTTATTATTTTGAACCATAGCTTTTTGTCAGTAGGTTGTCCTGGACATCAAAACTGCAGAACGAAGATATATTGACGTTTGCACAACCCTCAAAACAAAAAGTTAGTTGAATCTACCGCAAAAAGAAAGTTTGCCAAGAAGTCACGAATGCTACGCTCGTAGCGCACTGAGTGCTACGGCGTAGCTGGCCGCGCGTAGCGAAATCGGTTTCTCTCTTTTCTAAGAGAGAAATCGATTTCGCTTTGGTTTTTAGGGTTCCGTAGCCAAATGGCAAAAAACGGAACCCTTATGGATTCGTCATGACCGTCTGTCTGTCTGTCTGTCCGTCCGTCCGTATGTCACAGCCACTTTTTTCCGAAACTATAAGAACTATACTGTTGAAACTTGGTAAGTAGATGTATTCTGTAAACCGCAGTAAGATTTTCACACAAAAATAGAAAAAAAACAATAAATTTTGGGGTTCCCCATACTTACAACTGAAACTCCAAAAATTTTTTTTCATCAAACCTGTACGTGTGGTGTATCTATGGATAGGTCTTCAAAAATGATATTGAGGTTTCTAATATCATTTTTTTCTGAACTGAATAGTTTGCGCGAGAGACACTTCCAAAGTGGTAAAATGTGTGTCCCCCCCCCCCCTCTAACTTCTAAAATAAGAGAATGATAAAATTAAAAAAATATATATAATGTACAATACCATGTAAACTTCCACCGAAAATTGGTTTGAACGAGATCTAGTAAGTAGTTTTTTTTAATACGTCATAAATCGAAAACCGCAATTTACCTTTCACAAAGTTACAACGAACTACAAGAACTTTTATATTATGTTACTTGCTGCTACGGAACCCTTCATGGGCGAGTCCGTTGACTATAATGTCATCTCACAGACTGCTGTTATGAGTATCGTTCGATCGGTCACTGCTTTATCAGCGAAGTCTACTCCCAAACTATGTATTTTAATTATTTGACATTTTACATGAATGTGATTGTATATTATTTGACGTTTACTACTTAAAATGGATTATTGTCACTATTAGCTACTTCATAATAAGATCGTTACTTACAATAAAATAAACTTCATGTAAAAGTAGTATAAGAGTTCAGAAAAACAAGTAAAAGATTTATAAAATATTTAATTAAAAATAAACTTATATGTGAGTCATATAGTATCAAAACCGGCAATCTCCACATTTAAGAGAAAATAACTTATTAATGCCAAAATAATCTCTAGTAACTAATCTTCCATCTTGATCAATAAGTTTTTTACAGAAACGGCATTCTCCCTACCAAAAATGATTTTAAAGTTTTGAGTAAGTTTCAAAAGCGGCAATCTCCTAGAGCGTTGATTTCAAACATGGCAGTCTCCACTTCGACCAATCAGAGCGGAGTATTTAGTATAGGATCGGCGTCGTTACACAGTGAAACTGCTCGTGGTATTTTTAAGATTTTATTAGGATATTCTTAGTGAATTAAGTAAAACGTGTGTTTATTTTAAACTATGGACCATCCTGTAACACCTTGTCTACCCGGACAGTCAAGGAAACGGCAGAGGGATCCAGAAAAATGGACTGTAAACATCAAGAAACGGGCAAGGTGCGTATATAGTGCTTACACAATTTAGGTACTTGAATATTGTTTTAAACTATTATTGGAAGTGACTTTTGATTTATTTAGAAAATTGATTAAATAAATCAAGGTAATTTTTATTTGTCTATTTCTACAAAACAAATGAATGTTGTTAGGAGTAAAACATTAATTCTGGGCGACAACGTTCTTATTTAGTTTGCACTATACAGTAATGTTCGAGACATTATTGAGTAACAACTTAAAGCACCTACTTTTTAATAAAATATAAATATTCTGAAAACAATTTTGTTATGTTATTATTAATAATGCGTATTTTATCAGATTCTGTTATATTACAGGTATTCTTCTAAGGGTCTACCAGAGCGTCCAGTTTGTCAACACAACACAAAAGCTTTTAAATGCGGAACATTATCTATGGCGGATATCAAGTATTTTCACAACATATTTTTAATTATTTATAATTACTTTTTTTATTTATAAATTTTTAATTTTGTATTACTTTTACCTAGATGATGTATAGTTTTGTCAATATAACAATACGAACCATTTCATGCGTTTTTTTTATATTCCTTGATATTAACTTTGGATTTCCCAAAGTATCAAGATAACTTGCTCACGTATTGTTTGACTTCAAAGATGGCGTTGACTGTTTCAAAAATGGCAGTCTCCAACACAGTTACTATCAAACCCGGAAGTTTCCAATAATGCGTAACAAAGCCAGCAATCTCCATTTGTTTTTTATCGATTTCTTTAAATAATTTCTCGATATTTCTATCAAATTGCTTCAAATTACTAAAACATATAGCTAGTAAGTATAATTTTACGAAATATAAAGTATTTTAACAAAATAATAAATCATAACACGTTTTTCATGTTTATTTCAAATGTAAGTAAAGTGGAGAATGCCGTTTTTGATATTATATAACTCATGTACAAGTAAGTAAGTAAGTTGATGTTGAGCCGTCGGTGTCCGCGAGCCAAGAGAGCGATCAAATTCCCAGCTAGGCGCACCGCCGCGCCGCCCGCGCGTTGCTATCTTCGCAGCCGTCAACTTCATGTCGGTCCTCGAGCGCCATCTACAGCGCCTTACAGTCGGCCTTCCTGATACAGCTGCGCGTCCCGCGTAGCTCTCGCTCCTTGGTGCCGATGACGACCTAGCTCGCTCACGAACTCCCGATGTGGCGACGACACGATGAGATTGGCATCTTAATGTCAGCTTGAACTGACGTCTGAATGTCAGTGTGGTTGACGTCTCAATGTCAACTTGAACTGACGTCTGAATGTCAGTGTGATTGACGTCTTAATGTCAACTTGAACTGACGTCTGAATGTCAGTGTGGTTGACGTCTTAATGTCAACTTGAACTGACGTCTGAATGTCAGTGTGATTGACGTCTTAATGTCAACTTGAACTGACGTCTGAATGTCAGTGTGGTTGACGTCTTAATGTCAACTTGAACTGACGTCTGAATGCCAGTGTGGTTGACGTCTTAATGTCAACTTGAACTGATGTCTGAATATCAGAGTGATTGACATCTTAATGTCAACTTGAACTGATGTCTGAATATCAGAGTGATTGACGTCAAATGTTAACTGAACTGACTAAATGTCAGTGCGATTGGCTTCTGAATGCCAACTGACTTCTTAATGTCAGTATGAATAACTTCTTAATGTTTACATAACCCAATCTAATAAACTAAAACCGTTTGTGGTCATAATGATGGCTTACCCTTCAGGGTCCACATCATAAATGTCGTGTCACAATAGCCTCCTAAGGCATTGTCTTCCTCCTAAGGAACTACCCACGACCAATTATCAATAATACACCCTCTTAAGGCTAAATGCATTATTTTTAATTTAGTTTGAAAGGTTATGTTAGAATTACCTCTGAAGGTTAGCGCTTTGAAACAAAGATCGATCATAAATAATTTTTAATTTCAACAATAAACTAAAAATGGACCCATTTAACAATTTTAACTGTGCACTAATCAATGAAATAAATCGTCCTGAACAACATTACTTTTGTATTTCTTTACTGAGAATTAGAATTATCAGACTCATCGGAATGATTACAATGGAAAAGTTTTAACTTATCCCTGGCCAAGACATTTTCGTAAAGTCGGCCACGGTTACGTGTACTCTTAATCACGTACCGATCATGAGGCAGGACCTTTACAATTTTATATGGCCCGTCGAAACGAGGCATAAGTTTACCACTGCGTAAACCCTTACGAATGATCTTTCTTTCGGCAAGAACTAGATCACCTATCTTAAAAGGTGCTTCATAACGCCGTTTTTGATCATATTTGTCCTTTGCCTGCTGAGACAATTTAGCTGATCTCGTGACAGCGACTTCCCTTAACTCGTCTAAATTAGGTGACCTTTCGGGCACAACTATATCGCCTACGAGTCTAGGTCGAAACCCATAAAGAAGTTCCAATGGAGTCTTACCCGTACTATTATTTACGTTAGAGTTTAGTCCTAACTGTACTTTAGGCAAGTATTTCTCCCAGTCATTTTGGTCATCACCAACGTATGCTACAAGGGCGTCAAGTATAGTTCTATTAAAACGTTCTATCTGCCCATTCGCCCTTGGGCTAGCGACCGCCGTCATGACATGTTTTATTTGCCTTTGAGTGCAATACTCTTTGAAATCTTTGCAACTAAAAGCTTTGCCACGGTCACTTATTATACGACTTGGAACGCCAAAAGTTTTAATGAATTGGTCAAACGTCTGCAATACGTATTTACAACTGACATCTCGAACAGCTTCGATCCATATAAACCTCGTGAAAGCATCTATGATTGCTAGAATGTGCATTTTGCCTGATGGGCTTTTACAGAACGGGCCAAGATAGTCTACATGAACAGTGTGAAAAGGTACGGCCACCTTTTCAATTGGATGTAACAACCCCACACGACCGACGGCCAGTTGGTTTTTTGGCATATTGACATGATATACAACCACGAGTATACTTTTGAATAAACCGACGCATACCGTGAAACCAGTACTTTGACCTTATGGCATTATAAGTTTTATTAAAATTGACGTGACCGTTATTATCATGGAAACTTTGAACGAGAGACCAACGTGACATTCGTGGAACGACTACATTTTGACTATTTCCAACCTTTTTATAAAGCACACCATTCTCAAACAAGAAATCTTTGGCCAAGCCATTAGTTATGCCCTTTGAAACCTCATCCTTCAACTGGTTCACGAGACCACGCAACGAGTCGTCATCCTGCTGCACACATTCAATTAGGTCTTTATCAACACATCGCATTACTGAATCCACAGGATTACGACTCAGTGCATCCACGTGAGCCATGGATTTGCCGGCACGATACTCAACAGTAAAGTCAAAACCTTGAACTTCAAGCCACCACCGGGCGATACGGGGGGACAAATCTCGTTTGCTCCATGTCCAGCGTAATGCGCTACAATCGGTCACTAGCACAAATTTTAAACCTGACACGTATATCTTAAACTTTTTCAAGCTCATGACAACAGCCAACGTCTCTAGTTCGAAACTGTGATACTTTTGTTCGACAGACGTAGTTTGTCTACTCGCATATGCGACTGGGTTCCATGCACCGTCCGGCTGTTTCTGAAGCAATATTCCACCTAAGCCTATTTTGGACGCGTCTGTATGAATTTGGGTTTCATAATCCGGATTAAACAACGCCAACACAGGTTGCTTTACTAAAATTGACTTAATGCGGTGGAATGCAAGAGACTGTTCTTCACCCCATACCCATGGTTGGCCCTTTTTGGTGAGGATAGTGATAGGACGAGCGAGGCTAGCAAAATTAGACACATACTTCCTAAAATAATTTGCTAGACCCATAAACTGACGTACCTGATGTACATTTCCCGGCACGGCAAAATCGTGTACTGCAGTGAGCTTATACTTGGATGGCCTGACTTCGCCATCGCACACCTCATGCCCTAAGTATTCTATACTTGAAACTAAGAAAGAACACTTGTCTAACCTGAGCGTTACATTAGCATCCCGTATTTTCTCCAATACGGCTTTGAGACGGCGCAATGCATCATCATAATTTTCAGCGTAAACGAGAATATCATCTAAATATGCTGTCGCACATTGGAAACGTAAAGGACCGAGAATATTGTCCATTGCACGCTGAAACACTGACGGTGCATTCACCAATCCAAAGCTCATACGCGTGTACTGGTAGTGCCCATCCGGTGTTATGAACGCTGTATACTGTTTACTATCATCAGCAATTTGAATGCAATGATAGGCTGACATAATATCAAGACAGGTGAAAACGCGTTGCCTGGATAACCGGTCTAACTGATCTTGTATTACAGGTAAAGGATACCGTTCTTTTTTAGTAATTTTATTTAATGCACGGTAATCCACGCACATTCGTACTTCACCTGACTTTTTGGGGACCAATATGACAGGACTGGCATATGGGGAATTTGATTCCTCTACAATTCCTTTACTCAATAAGTCTGACACAATATCACGGACTTTCTCCCGATCTCCTAAAGACATTCTGTACGGACGGTAATAAATAGGTTTCGTATCAGTTAATTCAATGTGCATTTGGACTGAACATTTTCCAATTTTATTTTCACTACCCGAAAAACAATCGGAATAGTCGTGCAGTAAAGATTCAAGGTCAGTCACGACATTTGGTTCCAGGTAATCACCTATTTTGTATTTATTATTACCGTCTGTAATCGTCGCTCGCGCCACGCATCGGTTGCGCGGTAGTTTTATGACCTCATTACTAATATTAATAACGTTTAAGGCAACTTTGCCATCAATAACCTCGGTGTCACACTCGGGAATAATACACTCCGCCCTCGGCGTATTATATTCAGTAGCACGCAGTTTAATCGAACCAGAGACAAAATCAAAACAAGATAAAAGTATTTTATTAACACCGGGTTTTAAAATTACTTCGTCATCCGAGACCAACTTGACGCGTTCAACGTCACTACATGCACCAGGTAGTTCAAGAAATTGATTTGCATTAAATATCTTTAAAGATGTCGGTGTTTTAATCACATATACGGTAGAATGCTCTGTCAAAGGCTGGCCTATTATAGTACCAACATCTTGAGCAGAGTCAGGTACTATGAAAGCCTTACAATCACAAGTAGCCTCGTCAACTTGAATCTTAACAACTACCACACCGATCGGTTTTGTTTTTGAGCCACCAAAACCAGACAAAACAATATTTTCGCAAGGACTCGCTTCTAATTTTAATCGACTAGCTACTGATTCTGTTATTGTGACACAAGCGCTTCCAAAATCAATAAAACCATACACAGAGAAATCATTAATTTTTACGGTCATGTAATATTTCGAACTACCCGACGCATCAGTGATAACGCGCACAGTATGTCATTGTTTGTCATTTTCTTTGTTAGAAATTGGACGACGATTTTTAAGTTTATGACATTCTTCTTTTATGTGACCTGTTTTTCCACAGTAACTACATTTTTTATTTTTAATGTAACAATTAGTTTCGTCATGACCGCGCTTGTTACAGAATACACACACCAAAGTCGTTCTATCTTGCTTCCGAGATTTATTATTACACTTATTTGCAGTATGGCCACGCCGTTTACAAATATTACACTTTAATTGGTCATCATAATGACTATTGTACTTTTTAGTGCGATTAACATTTACACCTGCTGGGCGCCTAAACGATGACAAGTAATTTAATAAGCTAATTGGATCACGACATCCCGCGGAAATAGCCCCTACTTCAACTAAGTCATTTCCGATCGTACCTATGATGGCCTCAGTGATAAGGAAGTCTGGTATTCCACAAGCGTTACCCAGCGCCAATTTGTCATAGTAAAATTGAATGTAATCTCGTTCAGGACGACGTATTTCGTTTACAAGATCACGCATCATAGTTAATTTACTTCGGTTTGACGGAAAAGCTGCCATAAGACGTTGTTTCCAATCTAACCAATTTAAATTGACGTCGTTTAGTTGATCATACCACCGTCGCGCATAGCCTTTTAGTTTAGAGGAACAATTAAATATAGCAGTTTTTTCGTCCCAACCGTACATGTTTGAAATACCCTCAACTTTTCTAATCCATTGTTCCATTGTAATTAAAGAAATATGAGGATCGAATTCCGGTATTGGATCACTACGACCGACATATCTTAAGGAAGTTGAGCACGACGTATGAATATTATGATGGCAATGTGGTGGACTTGCAGTGGTAGCTTCTAACGACGGGGCTATCACCGATGCCGATTGCACGCAAGTTTCAGACCGTACTTCACGAGAGTTATCTCCAACGCATGGATCCTTTGCTACGGTGTGTGCCGTCGGGGACTCATCTCCGGAACGCGCTAACGGAAGCTCGTTAGGTACTGGTGGCAATAAATTCACGTAGGGTACCGCGGGTAGTGACGGCGGCGTGTAGGAACGCCCACCAGATGAGGCATCTGCGCCTTGATTTGCCTCATTCGACGCGGCGCTCGAACTACCCCCCGATGCGGGTACTACGTTAACTCTGCCTTGCAAAACTTGATTTTCCAATAATACTACGCGTTCTAGTAATCTACGTGTATTAACATCTTTGACTAAACGGCGACGCAATGATTTCTCATTGCCACTGTCGTCCTTATTTTTACGTTTACTTTTTTTATGGTGTCCCATTATTGTAGAATAATCACACGAAGCAATAGATAGGGTACACAGTCAAGTGAAATGCAACTGTAAAATAAAATCAACCAACAGTCAACCACGGTACTTGATCAGTACACAAATAGTTATTATTTAAAACACTTACGTGGGCTGCAATAGTTCTTCCCGCTTCTGAACTATAAGAGTTCAGAAAAACAAGTAAAAGATTTATAAAATATTTAATTAAAAATAAACTTATATGTACAAGTAAGTAAGTAAGTTGATGTTGAGCCGTCGGTGTCCGCGAGCCAAGAGAGCGATCAAATTCCCAGCTAGGCGCACCGCCGCGCCGCCCGCGCGTTGCTATCTTCGCAGCCGTCAACTTCATGTCGGTCCTCGAGCGCCATCTACAGCGCCTTACAGTAGTTAGGGAACAAATTAATTGAATTTTAACAGAATTATGACCACATTTTCGCCCAGTCATGAGTGAAAGTATCTCAAACACTGAATAGCCTCCACTAATCAACTGAGCTCAACTGTTGCACAAAGAAATGTAACTGATTCAACGTACACTTGTAATGTGATACACCATTTAAGTCAGCGCCGCATTCCAATACCAATATACGTTGACGGGAGCTCAACATAAATCGAAATGCACCATTTTATCAAGACCTCTGTCACCTCAAAAGCTATTCACAGTAGGGCTCAGCGAGTAGTGGTTGCAATGAATACGCTCGTGTAGAATTGGCTTCGTTAGCCCTCTTCATTTCGGTGCAACACTCAAACCAATAAACATCCAATTTACGGCGTCGGCACTATAAATAGTTTATTCCTGATCTTATGTTATAACTTATAATGCAGGTAATATTTTAGAATCTTTATTGTAGTAATTTAGTTTTAATTAGTTGTAAAAGAGGTATGTTAATTGCTGAATGCGAGTGTTGCTTCAAAAGATAATTGTGATTTACTTTATTTTAGTGTTTGATGAAATGAAGCGCCGGAGAGTCGCCGTTAGTTACGGTCGGACTTTAATGACTATTGTAACCGACTACCTAACCGAGAGCCATGCATTTTGTAACCAAAAAAGTCCGTAAAGTGTCTCCACGAATGTCAAGACCTATGTCTTAGCAGTCGTGGAGACACCCAGGCTCACTCCTAAATAGTCGACCTTGCGGAATGACTCATATACGTATTATATTATTAATTTATTACCCAACTGCGCGACAGCAAAGACAAGGTTATGTTTTATACCATATCATTAGCTAATTCATTAAATGACTTATCAACATGAACAGTCAGTTTTGCAATCACACTAATATTATAAAGGCGAAAGTTTGTGTGTGTGTGTGTGTGTGTTTATATGTTTGTTACTTCTTCACGCTCAAACGGCTGGACCAATTTTGATAAAATTTTGTATGCAGGTAGCTGACACCCTGGATTAACATATAGGCTACTTTTTATCCCGATATTTCCACGGGATCGATATTTACGCGGGTGAAACCGCGGGGCGCAGCTAGTGTTTCATAAATTTATTAGAAGCTAAAATCACGCCTGTAATCCCCAAAGGGTGAGGCAGCGGCGTACCTATGCGCACCCACATTTCGCCAGTTTTTATATAATATAGCATTAATATACCTAATGCTGTGTATACCTCGGGTGAGGTATACGGAAGACATAAGGCAGGTTTGCCTTATGTCTTGCTTATACCGTTCCTGCCTCTCAAGATATCACAGATTAGATCATCCAATTCCTGTCCCTAAACCCAGGAAAATTACCTATATATAAGTAGGAACTAATTACCGAGCAATGTAACGAATGCACTAAGATAGCTCAGCGTGGTGAGAAGTTAATTGTAGCGTCTCTGCCGCATAGGCCGCATAGCCCGCGTGGCTCGGCTGACTTACTGGCATGTGCGGATACCTTGTCTTGATCCAAGGTAGCACCGGGCAGCGGGCAGGTAAGAAAGGTACAAGGAAGAGACAGATCATACCTATAGGAATTTCTTCTTCGTGTTCTGTCTCGTAAAATTCAATTCTAAATTCAACACATTTTATTTCTTATAAACCTACATGAACACTTATGAAACGTCAAAAGCTAGGTGTACAGTCACGTCTAAAAGTATGTATACATTTGGCTTTATTCAAAGGCGATTTTCTCCTTTATTTTTGAATGAAATTTTATGTTATTACGAAAATAGTATTTTCGAACCCACAGGTTTATGTTAAGTGTCGTATTTCAACGTTGCATTCGTTATTTCACGAAAAAATTGCAATTGAAAATTGTCAAGTGTATACATACTTTTAGACGTGACTGTACCTACGGTTCCAATCAGCCGTTTCCTATGGAGCCAGCAAGAAACTCCCCACGACCACTCTTTTAAAAATAATTGACTTTAAAAATATTTTCAAATTACAGTGTTAATAGGTATGGGAGGACAGTGTGGGCCTGTCAACAAGTACCAGGTACTTAATAATAGAGAATGGCCGGCAAACCGAAACATGTTTCGTATCGGCATGAACTTATTATAAGAATAACTCGTATACTAACTATTATCCAATCAGTATGGCCTACTCAGGATGCACCAGACATTCTTTTTAGTACAACAAAAGTACCTGTTACAAAAAAACAAAGAAAATTATGTTTATCCTATTAAAAGTAGCAAAAAAAACCTTATGTAATGAACTTTAACCGTTGCAGTACCTTTGTCTTGTATATAGTTAACATGTAATTTTTTTTTTCTCTTTGCTATTTTGTTTTGTACGTACATCTGTGCGCTCTAATTATTAATCTTAGTTTTAAATATTGTTTCTCAGTAAGTGAATTATGTAAATTCTTATGAGAAATAAAGTTGTTCTTAAACCTTAATTATAAATAAACTTTCCCCCATGGCGCCGCTCGTGTGAATGTAATCCAAATCTTTGTGTTTTTCTTTATGTTCTGGTCAACTATAACACCTTTTCTGAAAGTGCGAACAATGGAACCAAGATGGTAAGAACAACGGTTTGATTACACAATCCCAAGGTACTTGCAGCGCATCGAGTATGAGATGAATATTTTATTACAGCTTTTAAAGTAACCGAGGGGAGGTGGTTGCAGTCAAGTTCAGAATCTTCATCCTTCATTAGTGACGCAATAGGTTCAGAGTTGTAAAAGTTTTCCATATTTTCGGCTTAGTTCAAGGCTGAATATTATTCTGTTTATGCTGAAGTTAGCTCATCGTCTCTGCAAAGAAAAATCACTGATTTAATTATTCATTCTTACCTGGATAATTACTTAGTAATTCGGCCGTCGGCGTCGTTTAGCCTATTCTTATTTTATTTACTGATGATTATGATTATGAGGGAACAGATGAACATACATACATACATACCGGTTAAAATCATAACCCTCCTTTTTGCTTCGCCGTAGTCGGGTAAAAAATTACCAAAATCCCTGTTCTCAAACTATTACCGCGTCGCTACATCTCGGAACCTAGTCCACCAACAGGAAATAACAGTTTAATAACAGTTCATAATTATTTAATTCGTCTCAATAGTGACCGCGACCGGTTCCTGCTATTACCTCCATAGTTTACACTAGATCACATAATACAGCACAAATCAGAAGGCGCATGCGATCGTAATTCCATGTCACGCACTGAGTCCAAACACAAAAGAAATACTGCCTGTCTGTCACCCGCGTAGTACGCCAGCTTGAGAACATTTAACCATTTTTGGGGAAAAATATTTTGTCCTCTTTATAACAAGCAATTTGATTTAATAAACACACATGCCAAAATAAGGGTCGGGATAATGTCAAACAATACTATTTCAGTGTAGTATTTGTTTCCTCAATTATACGTACCTTCGCACCTTCTGGTTCAATCTGTATTCTGAGCAAAATACTTGTATCTGTTGGAACTGTTATACACAGGACATCACTCAGTGTCGCGTTGTGCATGTGCCATTAATTTGATGGAACACCTTCCTTAATTAAATTATTTATTTTCTAGTTTATGTGTAGGTTTAAGGCCTGTTTTAATTTGTCGAGATTATACCGACATCCTATAGGTACCGGTGGGTATGAGTTATATCAAATACGATCGTAAGGAACAGTAGCGTGTGATTCTTAATTCAGTGCATACCTACGTCAAGACCTCTGGTTCCATTCCAATGAACCGAATGTACCAGAAATCAAATCCGAAATTCCAACGATTTTGGAAGGTTGGTTTAATAGCACCTCTGCTACTGAACCAATCTTCCAAATTGCCTGAATGGCCTGCAAACCTTTGCAGGCTTCTGGCCAATTCAAATGCTATTTAATATGTTAAGACTACTGCAGTCTGTCCACAAATATTGCCAAATTTCTATAGCTACCGCACCCAACAGCGATGATTTATCGAACTTACCTTCCACACCCTACAGTCGCAATGAATGTGTATGTGTCGCAGTGGCTTTACATAATTTAATTACACACTGTATTACGTACAAGTAACATCTGATCATGAATAGGCCCCTCCATCAATACCATGACATTGTTTTATTAGCTTGGTTAGCTTAGCCGCGAAGGTACGATCAAGAAATCTGTAATATTAATCTCAAGCCGCGGGCAATTAATCTTAGTCTGATACTATCGAAATTGGCATTTAATTAAAGGAATATAGTAGCATTTAGTAACTAGAGAAATCTCAAATAATTACATCCAATTGAAACTATTACGCTACATAAATAGAGCGATGTGAAAGGATAGTTAAAAGCCGTGTACTTGGTTATTATTACAAAACACAGCTTAAAAAATCAAACAAAACGAAAATTAACGTTTACTACTGCTGCCTACTCATATCGTCTGTCATTGTGATGTTAACCGAGATCGACAGGCGAATTTATTTGCTCACTGACCCGTCGAGGTCAACGTTTAAGACTTATTCACCCATGCCAGAACATATCGTACCAACAGCAGCTTCACCAAGCCGCGACTCCTCAAAAGAATAAAGTTTTTACACTCAAACTCGTAAATAAAAAACATGACAAAAATACGCGTTGCGTGTTAAAATTCTTCATACATAACAATTAACAGTCAATTACATGGACATTCCACGAAATTATGAACGATACAAAACAATGTCATTCCACAGATTAAAAACTGGTAAAAAAAACATTGTTTTCTACAAAAATGGTGGGTGTAATCTACCAGATCGGGCATAATCAAGGTTGACCACAGTCTCAACATTTCCGGTCTGATGCACCAGGGTCATTGGCTCCCAATCTTTAATTAATCGGAAGCCGAACATTGCCGATCATGGCCGAAGCCTGATGAGAAATGTTACGGATTACATGCATGAAGATTGAACTCTGTGCAACGGATCAGAGGAAATTAACGCAGGGAGGTGAGAAAGACGAAAAGTTTAACTCGAAATTAAAGTGAAGATAACAAACCTACCTAAAGCCTATAGTAGACAGAGACACGATTTCGAGTGTTAGGACGAATCGTTTTTCCACAAACAAAAAAAAATCTTTGAATAGTTTCCGAATGCTTCTTCCGTGATGAATCTATCTACTACATGTACACCACCTTCTGTTTAGCCTGATCCCAATTTGCAGCAAAATTGGCGATGAGATCATGTAATGTATTGACTAACATATAACGGTAGAACCCCAAATTATTAATGAACCACACGCGGGGGGGGCGCCGACCTACCGGTAAATTAATAAAACATTGATACGGAAGCGAAAAATAACCAATATTTTAGCCACAATTAACTTTTTAGACAACTTGAATTCCGCCCCATACACCTTGTCTTACGCAGCCAATGAGCATTCCGAATCAAGAAAAGTTATTTATCAAAATACCGACCGGTCCGGTAACGTTATTAACAAAATAACGGTTATTAACGTCACACGCCGCGATAAATGCTACGTTATTGTAATTATGTGTTATTATGTGGAAAGTGATACTGGAATTTAGGGTTGGGAGACATGTTATAATAAACGCAATGATTTTTACGATTATGTTTTATTATGCTGATCCTAGCCGGTTCCCTACGCCCGTTCACTAACACCAGGCATTTATTAAGGTGTCGTCTCAACCAATCAACTCAGCCTACCGCAGTCCACTGCTGGACATAGGCCACTCCCAGGCTGCGCCAAAACATCCTGTCCTCCGCCTTCCGCATCCAGTCTATTCCAGACACCTTTTCAAGGTGTGGTCTAGTGCTAGTGAAAACGGGCATTATTCTCTGAATGGGAAGGTCTTTACCCTGCCTGCAGTGCGACAAATAAAGTACAGGCTGATAATTTAATCAGCATGTTTCTAATTGGATTTGTCAGCTTAAAGGTAGTTCGAAACTTATCGAAGTCAATGCAGATAGTCGGCTAATGACTTAGAAGTTATAACCCTATTCAATTATCAGTGTGACCGCGAAAGTTGTGACTCAGTGGTAGGAAATGTGGCTCCAATACCAGGGCTTGAAACTGTGCGACTGTGCTAATTCTATCTAACGCTCACAGTCGATAGCTCAGCACCTACTTCATAAGTTATTATAATCCGTTTGACTATTTCCTCTAAGCCTTATTTAATATTCCACTTAAACATTTTTTCTAAACCATTTGAAGTAGTTACAAATGACCTAGAATGAACAGCAAACCAACTGTACGCAAATGTGTCGTTGTCGACTAGTTGTTAAGAGTTAATTCTCCTCTCTTAATTTGCTTAGGCCTGGATTTTCAATAGTCAATTAACTTTTATCTGAAGAATAATTGCAGTTTAAACAGCTTTTGTTTTTTAGAAAATATGTCAATTATTGAAAAATCAGCCATTAGTCGCCTATCAAAAAAAATACTATTTAGGTACTTAAATACAAAGGAAATAATGAAGTTTTGCACACCTATTTTAAACCTAGTTGCTTTAACACAATGTCCTCCAAAAAATACCTTGTAGAATCCATTATTACGCCATGTTTGGTTAAAATAATACTCCAAACGAAAACTATACGCATCAAACCAAAATTAAATTCTATATTTGTATGAAAACCAGCACGTTCGGTGTCCTGCGTGTAATAACATACATACATTTACATACAATTGTGTCCGTTTGTATGCGCATCACTCGCGACCTACGTGGGAATGTTCATCCGTCTGTTCGTAGCTAACTGCTAAACTTAGCTGACATTATTTTAGTCACCTGTGGTTTTGACACAAGAATTGTGACATTTGTCCGTTAGGTGTTTTACATATTCAACGAAGGCTCTACCCGGATCTGGAGTTAATGGCAAAAGAGAGAGGTTATGGAGACTGCCAAAGGATACTCCAGAGATAAAAGCTGACCTCGGTTACTGAGCGGCAAGATGGCAGATTGCCAGAATTTGATCAAGCATCCACTATGACAATCTTAGTTGTTTCAACTCAGATATAATGCAAAAGATACAATTTCTGTGTTATTTTTCCTGGTTACATCTTACATTTGAATATCTCAAGTGGAAACAAAAGCACCTATTGTAATTCTGCTTCAAATCCTATTTTCTTCCTTAGCTGCACCTGCAGCAGCACTTCAATGCAATCAAATCAATTCCACCTCACTTCGGACAGTTTCCACTTCACTCCTCCCACACACCTCATACATAATTCAGCACGTTCACTTGCTAGTGTAATACAGATGTCTCACTGATAACTATGAAGAAATTCCGTGAAATTATGCGTTAAGCGCCAACTTAACGCGTCACACCGCGTTTACGTTAATGATGATGATGATGTCGATGTGTTTAGAGAGGATTGTAAGCATGTATAGATGATATGCCTGTTATCCTTAAAGAGATATGCATGCAAATATATGCACCTAGTGTCATTAGTAGCACAGATCTGTCTTCGGTTCTTCTCTCGTGCCAAGTGATGCTTTATTAGATTAAGCTCTTACCATACTGAAAAGACTAAAGGTAGTCTATGAGGTCGGTAGCAGGCCAGCAAGCTCAAGCCCATAAGAATTCCATATAATTATGGTAATTTAACCGACCGATCAGGTTAAGCTACACTTGCCGCAGTTGTTCCATGGATGGGTGACCATCTTTACATACCAAGACCCCTCCGTACCTCGTAAAGCACGTTAAACCATTGGCCCCGGCGGTCATTCGTGGATCTTTGACAGTCGTTACAAGTCCGAAAGTCTGACAACTAGTTAAGACTAGTTGTCAGACTTTAATAATACAATACGATACCCCTTGGTAAGCCAAGGGGTATCGTATTGCCCAGTAACTGGGTTGTGGAGGTCAGATAGGCAGTCACTCCATGTAAAATATTGGTATTCAGCTGCATCCGGTTAGACTGAAAGCCGACCCCAACATAGTTGGGAAAAGGCTAGGCAGATGATATGTCAAAGAATAATTTTATTCTATGCATGTGTGTAGGAAGTAATTATCTGCAAAGTTGAATAGGTCTAGTGGGTAATCTGTGCTGGTAGTCCCGTTACTTACAACAGAAACACGTTATCGTAGATCGCAACAAGATGCCTGCCTGCCGTGACAGGAGGGAAATCAATGCACTTTGAACAACCTTGACGTAACTTACAAAACTATGCTAGACAATAGCAAACGAGTAGAGAAAACAAAAGAAAATCTAACAAAGTATCATAACCGTTCCTCTACTTCACAGGAAATTAATCAAACAACCTGCTATCCCTCTCATTTGCATATAATATGAGGCAAACAAAACATGTGAACCTGTCTAATAAATACGTGTCGAAAGTCCCAACCGTCCACAGCTCGGGGGTCGTAAATACCGACGCGCAGTATATCCGGCCCAATTTGTTTTATTTCACACACGACAGCACATAAATCCTACTCATACGAACTTAGGTGATAATGAACATTAGCAGGGGAAACATAAAGGTGATTTTCGCATGGAGGTGGAGTAAGAGAGGTGCGTTAAATGGGCCGGTGACGTTTGACCTTCTACGTGTTAAGAGATGGGTGCGAATGTGAAAATGGAATTAATATGGGATCGTTTATATTTCCTGCGTGTAGGGAAATGAAGGAATATGTTCTATTGTATGCTCTTTAGTAATAAGGGTGATGAGTGTTTGGCACATTCAAAGCATTCTCTCACATAAAATTCACCTCTACTAAACCTTTAAATGAAGTGCCTTTGAAAAAGTGTAAGTACCTATTTGTTTTGATCGTGAAGTAGTCAAACAAAAATCAAAACAAAATAAATAACTGTAAAAACTTACAAAGCAGAAGAAACAAACAGTATCAACAGCTACCGGCAGCTACCGATATTTTACGACTTAAACCTAACCTCTTACAAAAAGAAACATTCACATTCACGACGCCTACTCAAACTTGTACAAAAACCGCCATTTTCTATACCCCGTCTATAAAATTATACGAGCTAATCAATCGAATAGATCTCGGTTCGCGCTCTTTTTATTAATATCACCGGCATCTACTGAGCAATTACTGGCAGGCGAGTGATGTATCGATACTCGATAGTATTCGATTCTCGATAGGATCGGTACTCGTAGGTCGTGAGATCGGTCGATAGCGGTCGGAAGGACCGACGCGGCAGTCGCGGGGTTGACTCAAAGGGCTTGACGGATGACAGTGGCATTTTCGCTCAGTGGCAGGTCTTGAGATGACAGATGACAGCTGTGATTATGATGATCTTGTGTTTGTTTTCGTTTTTGATTGCTGCAATTGCTGCGATTTCTATGGAAAAGAGAAGTTTCAACCAGATTAGTAACAGGGAACTTTTGGGGCGTGGCCGGAAGTAATGCTGCCATTTTTTTTATTAATACAATTATTTATGTTTATTAACAGCACCTCTGTCAATGTTGTTTAAGGGTCAAAAGATCCTTGTATCACTTTGTCTTCCGATTAAAACTTAATTATTGAAAGGCAAACTCGCTGTCCTCAAAGAGAAACTGCTCTCAAAGCAGGTCATCCCTCTAGCGGGCTAGGTCAAGTGCGTGCTAAGTGAGTGTCCACCCAATAAAGTTTATTTACAGCCGCCGCCTGCCCGTGCGCATATCTACCAGCAAATTACTATACAAGGGATATAGGGTCGCCACACTACTTGTTGTTTAGAAGGTGACATTTGTCACGAAGTTCTGGAGGACATAAAAAGTGCTTGCGCGACTTTGCACGATTAGAATAAATTAACACGTCCACAATGTTTATAAAAACTGCGCTACTTGTCTCCGAGGTCGCTTGAAGGAAGAACAAGCTAAACGGCTATTTATTAGAATATACCAACTTAATATCTGTTCAGTTTTCCATAATCATTAATAACTGCCTCATAGGAATTTTAAATCTAGATAAACTCAAACCTTTACACTAATCGCAGAAACTAGCTTCTAATACGCACTTGCCTCCATGCTGGATGTAATGGACGGGTACTGGCAATGAACGCCTTTGTCTTCTCTCTCTCTCTCTCTCTCTCTTTCCTATTTTTTGTTAATTTAATTTTCCATTTTAAGTATCATTTATTTATTTGCACAATCACACTGATTGTAATCCACTATTAACACTTTACTATTTAAAGCTAGCAACCCTGCTCGTTCAAACTGTTGCGCGCGTTGTAACTTTTCATTAAAGTATTTTTACGTGGCACAATGTCGCACTATTGCCGACATAAACCCGCCAAATAAATAGTTTCATTGCCGTCCAACGGGATGTAAACGCACCTGGTCTACGAGGTAACGTCACTTTGAAAACTCTATTAGATTTCATTTCGAAGTCTTCTTTCTTAATTATGCAAAATAGTAGCCAATACTATCGGAAACAGGGAATAAGTAAATAAGAAGATACAAAGACAATGCGTTGTTTGGTATTTACTTACCGATAGATAGAATATTATTAATTCAGCTCAGCGAGATTGCGTAACACATTATCAGTAGGAATAAAATCCAATAAGTACGTTTAATAAAACAACTAATTAGCCTAATGAGGCGATACAGAACATTATTATAATGAATGGCGTATAACAATTAATTAATGTCATAAAACAAGATATTTATCAGCAAGATTAATGTTTGGCTAATGTAATACTTGGATCAATCAGGAGTAGGTACCTAGCTACCTACCACCTACAATGATGCTGTGGTCACGATTGTTGTATTAATAGAATTGAACCTGAGACAGGGCAGTTGTTACGTCGGTATTATGTCGTTGGTGTTTATTAAGTATGTAATTGTGTCATGTTTACTTGTATTAGGTAGGTACATTACTACTCGCGTAATTATCAGTATTACCTATACAAAACGAATTCCACAAGAATTTATATTTTATAAAATTTGGTTTATGCACACAATACATTAAGTACATGAAAAGTAAAAGATAGTTATGTTATGGAAGAACGGAGTCTCCTACACATGCTTATCTGCTTAAAAGGAGAATCCAATCACTAGTTGTGATTGGACTAGGTTTACTTTGCAATGATGAACCATTGTTAATTTTCATCCTGTTTCCCCGCAGGCTTAGGCAGAGGTGTATCTACGTCAGTCATTTTTATTTATTATTAGAATCTGATATGTTTAACCGGTCAAGCGTCGCGGTTCGCCGATCGGCGACGAAACAATAGAAAATCAATTGTGTCTCATTAGCGGCGCTTGACAGATTAATGTAAATGTTGTGCATGTCTGTTATTGACGTAAATATTAGTCCTAGTCCACTGAAATGTTACATATCCTTGTTTGCGTTTATGTTGTTGATTTAAATAAATTAACTAACGCTTTATTTCTCTCTTTCCAGGCCCGTGTGTAGGAACTGCGTGGTATCGCCAACTGGGTCGTCACCACCGCCACTCCACGAGCAGGCGTCGTCACCACCGCCACCGGCGCCGGCGTCACCCCCCACGTCACCGCGACTACTGCCGTCGCTCCCATCCCCACAGCCGTCACACAGCGGCTCATCAGCGCCCAGCCAATCAAACTCGCCACACCCTTACTCCTACCCGAACTTTAGAAGAAGCCAACCAATCCAGAGTCAGAACCAAAGTTACCCAGAATTCGGGTTGCTGCACAGTCATAGCGTGTCTCAATTAAACCAGCCTGGGCAGAGTTACCAGTCGCCGCAGTCGCCGCAGTCAGCCATGTCCCTGTCTCCTCACCCGGTGCCCCAGGGCAAGTTCCGAGGGTTGCTGGAGCATGCTGAGCGGCTGATGAAGCCGGGAGACCCTCACCGGCATTCGCAGAGTGATGATGACTCAGGTTGTGCGTTGGAGGAGTACACGTGGGTGCCGCCGGGATTGAGGCCAGAACAGGTAAATAATTGTTATTATAAACTTTAATGTTGACTAATCTCCGTATCCTTCTACATAACGATCATAATGTCCCCTTCGAGTTTAGTTTTTCTTAATACTGTGCCTTATCTTTTCTAATTGCGAGCGGGTTAGAAACTGTTGCCATGCACTGTTGCTACTTGGGGCGGTTGTTGAACGCAGAAACTAGAGAATGGTTTCTGTCTGCCAGATCAGCTGTTTTGTTTATAACAATTGTCAGATATAACTAAGACTATCTTATACGGAACACGTCTCTCTGGAACCTTACTAACCTGTCCACTTTACGCAGAAGTAGTGTTCAACATTTTATCTAAACCCCGAAGCACACTCTTCCACTTCCCATTAAACGAAAATCAAAATCCACCACAAACGACGCACTACGCGTAGTATTTTGCATTCCCTTTTACGTAGGAGCCCGCAACTCAGACGGACAACTCTCACCGCCAGAGGGACGAACAAAAGTGGCCAGTGCTGTAACCACACGACAATAGCTCCTTTGTCCCTCTGAGCTATTGTTTAACGACAGTTTGCTCTTTTTGGAGGCTTTTTGTGGCTTTTGTCAATGAAACTGTTTTTAGGGAAATGGCCAGTTTCAATGTTCCTATTTTTAAATGGTAGACCGCTGAGACTTTGTATATTTTTTCTCATTTTTATCGTTATCCTTGCCATTAGAAACATTTGCGGATTTTAATAGGAAACTATTAAAACGCACATCGATTTATTCATAATGACTTTAGCACAGGAAATGGGCCATACAGTCTTTAATTTCTGTCATGTTAATTGTTATTTAGTTTTATTTTAATGAATGACTAATTTTAAATGTTACGCTTCCCAAAATATTAAAGTAAAGAAATGACGAGGACATTTTAATTCACCGCAACGAATTCACCGTGACTTTAATAATGTCCTGCGCTGATGTTAATCTCGTCATGTCATTATCCGTCAGTCGGTGAGGTTATCTGTCATT
Source organism: Amphipoea oculea (assembly GCA_945859645.1). NCBI lineage: Eukaryota > Metazoa > Arthropoda > Insecta > Lepidoptera > Noctuidae > Amphipoea > Amphipoea oculea. Next base: position 21,305,688 of record OX243878.1, on the reverse strand, counting down.
ATTTGAGTATCATTTCAGTGCATCAGCACTTATTATGTCGTCAAGCAGACACGGTCATAATCCTTTGAAAAGTTGCCATAAATCTTGAGACTTAATCAACGAAAATGAGATACTTTTTCTGGAGTGTATCACATTTAATGTTTTATTTTCATTCGAATAAGTGAACGAAGAACATGAATCTATGAATATTATTGTGGCCTTATCAAAAAAAAAATTATGGGAATCAGGCACAAGCACAACCTGTCAATGATTAATTAAATATTACAGACAAACCAACACGCGATACCTATACCGTGATTCACATAGCGACCGACACAAAAAAAAGATTCTTGGGCAAAATTATTCGTTGTACACATCTTTACCGTTTACCTAAATCGCAGTAGATACCACAAGTAAATCCATGGAATACCTTAAAAATACAGCCTTGTACCCCGGAGGGGACCGCCCGCGGCCGCACGGTAATGACGCCGCACTTTGAATACATGACATCTTCGGTATTTATAATTACAGTAAAAATAAAGCATTAGGTCGGAGGCAACGGAGCAAAAAATTAAAATGTCTCCTCGAGCCGCCCGCGCCGCGCGCCGGCCGGCCCCTTCGGTAATAAACCTTCTGCTTCGCGGTAGAAGGAAGAATTGAATGAATTCGAAGTTAGGGAATTACTTCATTTGAGTTTATTGCAATTGTCATCAAGTGACTGTGATATTTCAAGGGTTGGTTTTCCGTATTTATGTACTCTGCAATTTATTACTGAAAGCATTTTCTCTTGAAGCCAATTCCTCGTTCGGTATTATTACCAAGTTTCTTTCGGCTCTCGTGACATAAAGTTCTAAGTCCTTTTCATGCATCCTAAAGAAAAGTCTTATTGTCTTAAACACGACTTTCCTCAAAGCAATTACTGAAAAATTTTCGCGCCATAGGTAGGTAGGTACCTATGTAGTTAAAATTCCAAGTCACCAAAAATCAAGAAAGTCTCTACGTATAACTCCAACCTCTAAATAATATCAAATGATGTGTTTTTTCGAAGCCATGCAATATAACGAACAGAACAATAAGTCCGCACCTCACGTCGTGTGCTCATTACCGTTCCTCATCTCTCATTACCACCCTCTGACTGGAGTTGGTTTACCTAAAGCCAACTTACAATACTGTACCTACATTTAAACAAGAGTATATCCTCTTAAAAGTTATGATGGTATTCAATTTTTACAATGTTCTAGCAAATATGCAGACACACGTTGAATTTGTACCTAAGCAATCTTTCAGCGCAGCGGGTCAAAATACTCATGTACATATATGAACCTATAGGACCAACCTGAAATAGTTAAAACAAAAGTATGCGTTTACTTTTTTATTAAATTTTTATCCCTATGTACACCTATTTCTTTTTGTGTAAGAAACAGCTCAGAATATGTTATTTTTCTTACTGAAATGCAATGACGTTGTACAACTTAACTACTGTTCAAGCTTTGTTTAAATGGTGTAATTTTTTTATTAGTTCTGGACCTCAGACTTACTTAAACAAGTCCAATATTTTCCTCCCACCCTAACGACATTCCTAAATCAATGACCGCAGCATCTCGGTCATATTCCCCGCACTAATCTCATAACGCCACTATCAGTGTCCGACACCGTCCGAGCTATATTTCTGCTCAGTAATACCTTAATGCGTCATATTAGTGCAAGAAATATTATTATAGCAATCTTTCCTTTGGGAAAACTAAATCAGAAGGAAGAAAATGAGAAAGTACAATCGTGATTAGAAAAACAACTAGAGTTAGGTATGCACGGACTGTTTTTCCTTTAAAATATGATTGTTTATTCACAATAGATAACATATGGTATTTATTAGGGCAGTAAACGATTGCTCCAATGTCTTGTTACCGATATTCTGACGTAAAGGCTTATCTTTTCTATTCAAGGTTTCTGATCCAGGGTAAACCTGAAATTAACCGTCATAGGGGTTTATTTTCAACATCCCTGTGGGACGTTGACAATAGACGGAAACGTTTACCGTTTTAATCGAACACAGGCACGCTGTAGCAGTGTATTACCTTATCTAAACACCCCTAAACATTCTTGAGACAAAACCTCTAAACTACAAAAGCATAATATCTCACTTCTGACCCAATTTACCTCGATTTCCAGGTGCACCTGTACTTCTCAGCGCTGCCAGAAGACAAGGTCCCCTACGTGAACAGTGTGGGCGAGAGGTACCGCCTCAAGCAGCTGCTGCAACAGCTGCCCCCCCAGGACAACGAGGTAACTACCACAGCACCCCCCAAGTTTAAGGTAACTGCCACATACTGAGAAATGCATGGGGGAGACGAGCATGTCGGGGACTTTCTTCTTTATCTTAAATGTATTGGCTTGATAGCAATCACTGGTCGTTTTCTTCAAGAGCACGCCTATCTATTGATATTGTTAAAGTATGATGATGAATCAAATAATAATACGAGCTCACAAGCCATACTTATCTTGCACCATAGGAAAGCTATTAAAAGACTTGCATCCACCATATTTTTCGCCGTAAGATGTACGGCTGTCTGTCAAGATATTAAGTCACGCGAAGAAAAGCTTTAATTAAACTTCTGAAGGCCAATTCTCGTAATTTAAAACGTTCAAAACCTAGTCGCAGTCTCATTTTGGGGACAAATGTCAAAAACTTGTCAAAAATGTGGGAAATTAGAGGTATTTTTGACAGATTGAGACAGGTCAGACTGTGAACGCTCTTAAAATTACGAGAATTGTCCCTTTGATTTCTGCACATAAAGACTGTATCCCAGAGAAAATATATTATTGTTCAAAGAACGCATGATTTCTATTAATTCTCAAGAATGTTATGAATAGATTGAAAGAACTATGTAAAAATTATCTGAAAAGCTCAAATTAACTTGAATCTCTAACTAAATAAATCTGTCACATGTCATGTATCAAGAACACAATAGAGCTGTTTCTGTCACTAATTGGTTTTACCGCTGGTCTGCCTATACAACGATGACGTCACGTTCCACCTTCTCATTCCAGGTCCGGTACTGCCACGCGCTGTCGGACGAGGAGCGCAAGGAGTTGCGCCTGTTCAGCGCGCAGAGGAAGAGGGAGGCGCTCGGGAGGGGGCAGGCCCGGCAGCTGCATGCTCCTGCGCCGTGTGACCGGGTATGTAACTAGAATTACTTGATAACTGAAAATACTATATTTTTACCAGATACTAAGAATATCTAAATGAAGCTATTCAGCTGAAACGCCGCGACTGTGATCATATAATATCGTCTCCGATCGTCGAAGACCTTCAGTGCTTTACAAATTCATATGAATCTGAATAGAATATTGTTTATTCTTGCTAACAAAAAATAACAAAAAAAGGTTTAAATCAAAATTAAAAAAGTATCCCTACAACATACCTCTATGGTATAAGAAAACAAATAAAAAGAATATTCTAACATCGAAAAGATAAACAGAAAACTAAATTAATTAAGTACTTTTAGGTAATAATGTTATTAACGAAAGTACAAGCCAAAAAAAACTACTTGAAGCAGTTGAATAATACCGACAGTGTACACTTTGCCACATCGTGTCTGTTAATTAGAAGCTATACGAAGACCACTCGTAACGTAAGACAATGAATATGAATACCAAATATTAATTTAACACCTCGTGCCCAAGATGCTCCTCATTCAATTACGTCAGTACGTGTTGATTAGCGACCTGCTTACCTCCCTGAGCACGTCGCTTGCGTTTATAACTTCATCCCACATCATCCCCCTCCATCCCTCAGGCCCGGGGGATAGCTCATCAGTGATGCAGTCCACGGGATGAAGCGGGGATACTTTTAGTTAGTAGGAAGGTACTGGTTGATTGGTTTTGGTTAAGATATCATGTTAGGGATAATTTTGTTGGCTATGATACCTATAGGCTTGGCAGGGTTCCTTTCTAAATTACAGCAGCATTTAAACCCATCTTTGTAGTTTCCGAGACTATTTTCTTTGTTTCATGTTCTCGATATAGACGTATAGTATTTGGAGGCCGAATGTTTTGTGCAAGGATCCAAATACCACCCGATTTGACCACAACAAAAAGATGAAACTTATTACATTGCAAACCGCCACCATATACATGTTGACTGATTAATTTCTATCGAAGAAATACTTATCTGAATATAAAAATACTTACCATCGACTCGAAAAGGAGAACAAAATAAAAAAAAAGCAGTGTGGTAAGCATTTGAGGGTATTGAATATTAAAACAATAGACAATACTAACACAAACTTTGTTAATACAAATTTTCTCTCATGCAAGCAAAATCGTAAAATCCACACCTCCACATCCTTAGTTAAACCACGTTTTTTCACTGTCTCTGGAAAGCGGTTCATTATCCCTCGAGCGATTAGCAGCAGCGGTATCGTAAGCCGACAATTTATTCAAACAGACAGCATTAACACTGTTCTCTTTTAGTTTTATCCTGCAAAGCTGAGGGTGCGACTGCGGCAGCCTTGGAAAAATCGTTGAGCTTTTTATGCCAAGATTTTCTTAATTTGGCGAAAAATGTATCAGCTTTACGATTGCAGTCCGAGCTCAATAGCCTTGCCTAAATAATCAGCAATCAACCAATAATGTTTCCACTTCTGGGACATAGGCCTCTTCTCTGTGAGAGGGAGTGGGCAGTAATCCACCACGCGGCCCCAGTGCGGGTTGGTAGATATCACATGTCTTCAAAGTTTTGGGTCTAGGACATGCCGGTTTCCTCGCGGTGTTTTCCTTCACCGTTTTAAGAGCAGTGGTGATGAAATAATTTTGATACACAAAGTAAAGCGTCTGGGTTCGAATCTATGACCAACAACCCGTAAGTCGCGACCGTTTGGCCACTGGGCCACCACTGCTCTATTAATAAAAGCCTAATTAATAAAAGTTCTTAATATCACCATGTTTTAGCATAACTCATTTTGGAGGTTTTGGGCTGTATTTTATACAAAAACTGCTGCTGTGGCCTTCAAAACACACAATCCTTATGACTGTGCCATTACCATAAGCCCATATTGAGTCACCTCGGCTAGGTTATCACCACTTTTAAATATCAACACTAGAACTCGTCGCAGATAATTGCTTCTGCATCGTTTATTTCCTTTTGACTTGCACAGTTCAGTATACTGACAAACAGGAATAGGTAGATTGATAGATTCCATACTAGAATATTTATAAAATAATGCGAAAGTAAATCTGTCTGTCTGTCTATCTGCTGCCTATTCACACCCCGATATGATTATTTGGCACACGGATAGACCATGGCCTGCGTTAGGACATAGGATATTTTCATCCCGGTAGTAAGTGGCCGTGATATAACTTCCGACCCCTCGTGGCCGAAGTCGCGGACAAAAGCTAGTACTAAGTATATAAACGAGAGTATCTCCAACTTCTGAGGCCAATATTATCAACTCCACATAACTTCACACCATCCCCGCTGCTCCCTACAACCCCTCACCGCAACGTTTTAATCCTGTACCCCATAAATCATAGGTTCCCTAACTCCCTGTTGCAATAATTGATACCAACTCGCTTTTTTTGCCCGGTCGTGCTGCCCACCCCTAGTGTAGTCAGTTGTTTTGCAATATATTGTGCTAACACAATGTTTTTGTTAACTCACAACTGCTGCTTGACTGGGAAAGATGGCTGAAGGGCACTGACATAGAAATATTGGTTTTAAAATTGGAAAACCCGTTTAACTGTTCTGATTAAGTTATTAAAGAAAATGGTATACTTTAAATATGTTGGCAGTCTATAATAACCTATAATGTCTATAATGGTTTATTTAATATTTTAGTTTTAGACTTCACACTGTCATATTTTTCTCTTCTTGTTCTCACACACTATTGTCTACATTTCTTTTTTTACTTTTCCTTTCGCAGGTCTGCTGGAAGAAATTTCTTAAGAAATAAGCAATACCTTTGTACTCAAATTGTAATTATGACATATCCTTATGTATTTTACTGTGTGTACATAAATAATAAAATAAATAGATAACCAGAACCCAAAAGGAATTAGCAGAAAGGTAACGTTATATTTAAGTAAACAAACTTTTCGTTTTCATTCAAAGTATAACTCCTCATGGAACTAGTATGTACTATTTAGGTCCTTGAAAAGAGTGGCCTAAGCTCATCAGTCGGGCTATGATGACGATGAGGTCTTTGGAATCTATAATTATGTACTTACACTACTTGTACTTTGGTGAAATGTTTTTAGGAAACAATTCTTTGAACTTAAAGTCCATTTTTTGTTTGTCCTTATTTTTTCCTTCGTGTAGGGAAGAATAATAATGATAGGATATTAGGATCGCATTTCCCCTAAGGACTTATAAATTTAATTAGTTTTCTTTAATTGCAAGACACCGTTACCGTCTTAAAAATATGCAAAGTTATCCCCTAAAAATTAGTTAAGACTGACTGCAGTATTCATTTAGCCACCCCCTAAATAATTAAGAATTGCAATTAAACAGTGCAGTAACAATTACCGGTGCCCGATGTCCCAGGTTCGACTCCCCGACGTCTCAGCTCCTTAATCGCCGAACTTTTAAATTGCTTCAACTGATGACTGAATTTTTCCTTGTTTTAATTTTAAAACTCGTTAATTCTAATTGTGAAAGTCCGTCCATTACTTTCAAGTTGTTAAAAAATAATCGTTTATTTTCGCTTCGTTACAATATTGTAATTTTGACGGGGTTGACTTGTCTGCATTGTTATGAATTTCAGCGGATTTATTGTGGCTTACGATAAGAAATTTCAGTTCTTAATAATTTAATGGCTGAACAAAACCAGCGTTAACGATTATTTAACTGAATGTGCCAAAGTACTTTGCAGTAGTTACTTGAATAGCAAACAGAAAGGCCTTTTCCTCAAAACTGTTATATTAAAATCACTCAACTTAGGAAAGCTGAAATGCATACGTCTTAAGTTTTCCTTTCCTGAGGTAAAGCTCAATAATTCACGGGAGTTGAACCCTAGACTGAGACATGTCTAACTCATTTAAATGTCACGCCGGTCACCGGAACATAGTGATGTGAAACAATCGATATCCCCACTTCTGAGTTAGAAGAAATGTTCAGGAAAACTTCAAAGATAATGCAAACTTAAACCATGAGGATATCGCAGTTCACTACACTAGGTAAAGGTACCTTTCAAGTATCACCACGATACCTGGTTTTACAACTGAAACCTTTCAAAATTATCAAACATTTCAGTCTCATTAAAGGTTTAAATCAGAACGTATACCTACAATTTAAATATAACCTTACAACGAAAATTGTATGTTAGAATGCAACCGTACATTTTAAAAACACCGAGAGAGTTCTAACCCCATCACTACTATGTCTAAACCTCCCAGCAGACGTCCAGGGGACAGGGCCGAAGGGTGGGCAGGGCAAATAAAACCAAAAGCCACAGCCACCCTGAGACGTCACGACCCCAGTGTCCTTAAGAAAACATTCAGAGCGACGTCTTTTATTTAATTTTTATTCGTTTTCGTAATGAGGGCTCTTAAGAAAGGATTCTATTTAATTTTACAAGTATTTTTAATGTTATTTGTCTAGAAGGGATCACAGTTTGTTTTTAAAAGCTTCGTCTACATGCAAAGATATAATTTTCACAAATTTTCGGTGGTCATTTTTAATGAATGTAATTTTAAATAAGTAAGTACACACTTGTAGTTGTAGGTACTCGTAAACTTACCGACACCATTGTTACATATATATTAGCAGACTGCACTTCCATTTTCATTTCTTAAATGAGCCCTAAAATATGGTATGTTATGCAATTTACTAAATATCTATTGAGTATTCACATTTATATAAAATGGCCTACGATTGAATAGTGGGACTGACTCCACCATTTTCGATCGCAAATTGCTAAACGAAAAACTCAATTAAACTTTCACTAAAGGCCGACCAAAAAAAGCATTAAACAAACCTCAGCCACGAGCAAAGAGCACTTGTAAATAAATTATCCATTCGTTTGAAACTTTGACATCTTCGCTCAGGGCGCATTGGTGCATAAAATCAGTATAATTATGAAAACCATCGCAATATGGCGGCGGCGTGCGCGACTCCGTGAAATCATCCCCCCTACCCCGCGGTATTCAACCCCTCACCCCCGCACAATTAGCGGTTAATGTGCTGGAAACACTTTCCACAAACGAAAAGCAGTCTTTCATTTTCTTTGATAGTGCGTTTCCATTAGTAGACGGTACGATTCGAGAATCAAGCAAGACAGACTAGAAGATGCTACACTATGAGTACCAAAGATTGCCGGACCCGCGCCCTAATTGCGTAACACACTATCAATCGGAATCAGAATCATTTCGAAGCCAATTGCTAATCCATTGCTTCATAAGTTCGAAAAATTTGTCTGCTCAACGCGTAAATACCGCAATGAATGTTGTTTAACTGTCAAAATGAAACCGATTCCGATTGATAAAGTGTTACGCAATTGCCCCGCAGGTATTTAATTGGCCCAAAAGTGATAATAAATGATTTTGTCTCCTCTAATGTCGGCCATGCATTACCAAACGAATAGTCCTGCAGATAGAATTTCGGCCATGGCAGCCATCTCGGCTATATTCGACTCTCGGAGACTAGCCATCTACGCGGGAGATATTATAGCACTCAAATGTGTGCGCAGACTTAGGTGCAGGCACTCTGCTCTCATTCTCATAGTCCAATGGTACATTACTGCATTACCAAACTACATGGTGTGTCACGTACCTATGGGTTCCGGTACCTTAGGCCTACTACGATATTTTTGTACTTACCTAATTAAAAGAAACAAATTAAGTTAGGTTCTTTCACTGTGGTACGATACTGTAATGGAAAATCCCGTACCACTAATTTCAGTGTACCGGATAGCAATGTAAACGCATTCCGTCTAAACTTAACTTTCGTTTGCTTCGTAACACTACAGTGATTTTACGACACCACGCAAGTGAAATCGCGGGACGAGACTTGTCTCACCGATTATTTGTTTAAGTTTGTTTAGAGTTAATGTCTTTACTAATGTCAATAGAGGCCCTGACTTTTAATTGACCTAGAAAAGAAGAACCATAAACTCTGATTCCACCTAATGTCCTGCTTCTAGTCCTTAGGGCTAAAACCTGAACTAGAAAAAAAAATTATTAAAGGAAGTTTTCATTAATGTTTAAACCTAACTTAGTGAATAATCCATCTTTGCTGTGTTATAATAATAATTATATATTTCAGATTATTTCAAACAAAGCCATTATCTTGCTTTCGGTTCTAATAACAGTAATATGTTAGGAAAACACGCAGGTCTCAGAACACGTGTATGTATGTACATACACGTGTTCTGCAAAGTTTGGCAAACTCATAACTTTCCCAGTTAGAAGGCACTCCCTGTGTGTGTGTGTTTGCTTCACTCCCTTCAGGTGAAATGAAACAACACACCAGACATTATCATACATTGCGATCAGTGTCATCTGTTTTTGGTAATAATGAGAAGTTGCTACACACCTTGAAGACCCTTATGACCGTTTCTTAAGTAGCTCGAGTTTCGGATAAGTTTTCTGGCAGATAATTCCTTAAAATTTCTATCCGATTTTATAGTGATCTAGTAGCGTTTATCTATCGAGCAGTATCCAGTCATTCAGAAAGACTTCTCATACTAAAAGGTCTTTGCAATACCGAAATCTTTATAAACCTCGTGGCAAACAACTGTAGACAGCTAGGAAATTATTTTTACACCGGCCCATATTCAAAATGAACAAGCCCGAAACTCCACCAATTTGATGAACGCCCAGAACATACACTAGCGACAATCGACAAAGATACTAGTACCAAATCCATTACAAGATGTCCCTCTAATACCTCACTAACAAATCAACACCCAATAAACTCATTAACCCATCCAAAACACACATTCAAGCAATAAAGCAACGTAAAGCGCTCCAAGTCTAGACACCAACCTGCCATTATAAATCTCGCCTCTCAACCGCTATCTCGCTGTACACCTCATACATTACGCGCTACAAAGACACGCCACGTGTGGTTGGTAAATAGCCCATTAAGTGACGACGTACACTGCGGAATTATCGCAGCTGGGAGATGTGAGGACTGGATTAGGGTTGGCGTAATTGCATTAGGATAAGGTATTGTTAGGTTTAGGATGTCGTCTGGGATATTAGAAGATCTAGGTATCGCTTTTCCGATAGGTGACTTTGAGGTATTTAGAAGCCGAGGATTTTTTCCTAGCTTTTCGATCAGGTTTTTTTTTTAGCTAAGTGTAGCATTAGCGATGCCGATATCTATATCTATGTAGTATATAAAACAAAGTCGGGTTAGTTACACCATTTATAACTCAAGAACGGCTGGTCCGATTTTTATGATCTTTTATTATTTTGTTGGATTTGTCTCCGACCTGAATAGTAGGATAACTATTAAAACATGGGAAAATACCACGAAAAAAAAATTATGAAGATAATATTCATTTTCTCATAGGTACCTCTCCGCTGGGTCAGCTAGTTTTACATAAAATAAACCTTTTAGGTAGGTATTATACCGCAAAAAACCGGCCAAGTGCGAGTCGGACTCGCCCATAAAGGGTTCCGTAGCAGCAAGTAACATAATATAAAAGTTCTTGTAGTTCGTTGTAACTTTGTGAAAGGTAAATTGCGGTTTTCGATTTATGACGTATTAAAAAAAAACTACTTACTAGATCTCGTTCAAACCAATTTTCGGTGGAAGTTTACATGGTAATGTACATTATATATATTTTTTTAATTTTATCATTCTCTTATTTTAGAAGTTAGAGGGGGGGGACACACATTTTACCACTTTGGAAGTGTCTCTCGTGCAAACTATTCAGTTCAGAAAAAAATGATATTAGAAACCTCAATATCATTTTTGAAAACCTATCCATAGATACCCCATACGTACAGGTTTGATGCAAAAAATGTTTTGGAGTTTCAGTTGTAAGTATGGGGAACCCCAAAATTTATTGTTTTTTTTTTCTATTTTTGTGTAAAAATCTTACTGCGGTTCACAGAATACATCTACTTACCAAGTTTCAACAGTATAGTTCTTATAGTTTCGGAAAAAAGTGGCTGTGACATACGGACGGACGGACAGACAGACAGACATGACGAATCCATAAGGGTTCCGTTTTTTGCCATTTGGCTACGGAACCCTAAAAAAGAGCGACGCGACGCGTGTCGACAAACTTCGCAAAACCTTTCCTCAATAATATTCATTCAACCTCTTCTACAAAACATCTCTAAACTTCTCCAATAATTTACCCGGCACACCTGCACCCATCGTTCGCAGTTACACTCATAAACACAATCTTTCCCTGCTTCTCAACTTTTCACAAGATAAATTACGCAACTTCTAGCGCCCTCTGGTATGATACCAGTGATTTATCGGCGCAAGTAATGAGCACGTGTCGTCAACAGATGGCGCCACTGAGTTGTTTATTAGACTCCTGCCGATTTATTGCACAGGGGTTGGTAGAACAAGTAAAATACTTATTATACAAACATTTTATCGTTTCTTTGAGTGCAAATGTGTGTAAGATTGTATATGAGATGCATTTTCGGTGGTAATAGCATCGGTAATAGCTGATACTTCAATTCCAACGTTTAACCTGTTTAAAACTGTAGCTATTTTCCCCTAGAGTAAATATAATTATGTTCCTTGGTTCCGCAAGTCAAGTGATGTGATTGGCTGTTGATAATTCTTTCAACCAATCATAGCAGGTTACACGTACTTGACAATTTGTTAGCTAATCGTGGCTAATCTTTGTTTTGATGTTCATCCCAGAAACCACGTAGGTAAGTATCTTATTAACCCACGCAAAAATCAGTAGCAAGATTTCATAACCGTTCCTTTTAATACCGAAAAAACAAAATCAATCTTTTCGTAATTTAAGTATGTATAATATTTCGTATAAGGCATACTAAAATACAGAATAGACAGCAATGCATTTCCTATTGCTGCACATGACTACATTAACGAGGGGTTAATTCCAGGTCTATTTGCTAATAATGACAGACCGCCAGCAAGCCAATCAATAGGTAAGTATTTATGGCTTTGTAAACAATGATTTAACTATCGTAACTACACGAAAAAACATTTACTGAGAAATAAATTTCTTCACTTGTAAATTGATAACAAAATGTTTATTAGGTACGAGAATGTTTTATTTTCTGCCTAGTTTGGTAGGTAATATTTTATTACCTAGGCAGTTACTGATATTTTACTTTCACTTTTACCATAAACAGGCACTTAATCGTAATTTATTGTTAACCGCATTCAATATTTTCTTCAAGTGGTTAACTTATGAAATGTTTGAATTTTTTGTCATTTGTTGTTGTGAACCTGAAGAGATAGGTTGTTGCATTTTTTTATATTTATTATGAGTCACAAAAGTATTATAATAACAGAACTTATCCAGGTAAGTGGTAATTTAACCTTCTAATTTAAATTAAATATTTTGATCGCTTAAAACTTTTGAACATAGCGCCATCTATTCACTTTGTAAAGAAGCTTTGTAAGGACCGACATTTTATGTAGTTCATCTACTCGCCACTAGATGGTTCACTTCTAAAGCGCCCGTCTAAAAAGCATACATTACCACTAGATGGCGCTGGCCTTAAAAATACAACACTTCAAAACTAGATGTCGTTCCAACCCACTTTCTCAAAACTTTGTAAACCAAAGAAAGTTATGCATCCATTATTATTTTACATTCATAATAAAACAGTCTTAAAACGTTTCCGCGAAGGTGTGAAAATGATTTTTGTTCTTCTTATATTTTTTTATTCCGCGGCGTGGGAACGTTGGGCAGGTAGTGTGTATCACAGATTATAAAGCGTCATAAAACCGATGGTGCAGCATTATTGTTGTTTATTGTGTTTAGAAGTTTGTTGCATCACGTTCGTCTGCGGCCGAGCTTGTCCTACGTGGCATTTCGAATTGTCTCACCATTTTCCGATTAGATAACTTGAAGTTGTGCGAAGACAAAGGAGTCGCACAAATGTTTATTGTATCAACTTAGGAAACTAGAACTAAGTAGTGCATGCCTTTTATGTAGGCTTGCGTAATACGCGACTTAGAGCTCTGTTTCTTTATGAAATAAAGTGCAGTATCGATTAAATTGAATTTTTGTTACACTTCTAATAATAAATAGAATGTATAAACCAATTTACCTATTGGTTGATAATCTTATTAATTTTCATTTGGCATTTAACTTCGCTACTTAGCTACGAGTAGGTACGACTCGCCCGTGGGAAAATACAAAACTTCATAACTTTCAAACTAGGTAGGTACGCGTCTTACCCAGTTAACAACAAAGAATAGACACAAAAGTCTACACTCGCCGGCCTCGTTACCCAAAACTGTAGCACACAACTTTATGATTACCTAACCCAGTTAGAAAATACAACACACACTATCGTGTAGTAAAACATCGCTTTTATCTAAAAATATTCATTCAATTGAACATAAATCTCGTTGCGACACTATTCTCGACCTTATTCCGTTGCTATAAGACGTAAAGGTTTTAGACAATATGTTTTTATAGCGTAATATTCTCTATGGGTAAAACAGTTGAATGAGCAGGTTGGATATTTGTGGATGTTAGATGAGGGGGCCTAAAAAGGCCACTTTGGCAGAATCATAAAAGGATAACATTATGAATCATAATAAAAGTCGTATAATGGTCACAAACTGACAATTCATAATATTATTTGCGTACAATTTCTTATCACGCAATTCATCTGTTTGACAGTTTTGTATGGAGATTCGTAAAATGGTCCACAAAATATGAATTGCTTTAATGTCAAATAATATTATGAATGGTCAGTTTGTGACTATTTTACGACTTTCATTATGATTCATAATGTTATCCTTTTATGATTCTGCCAAAGTGGCCTTTTTAGGCCCCGAGTCCTTCGTGCATGTGCGGATGTTCAGTGCGGACAGGTCGTTAAAGACATTTGGGGTAGGTTCATTGATCTGTTTGATTATAGACACCTAGGTAATTAGCCTGTAATCCAGATAAAGCTGATGAATATCTAATAACTAGTAGATATCTAATACAAGTCCCTTAGATTAGATACAGCTTTATCTAAAAGAGCATAATGAAAATATAAAAGCTCTCTGTTGTAAAAAGCACAACTTTGTACTTACTTATGATTACGTACCTACATTTCGACCTCCCAGCGCACTTTGCTTACCTGTCAATTTGCATAAGCGCTGACTGCTCAATAAAACAATTCAATAGATTCGCAGATATTCATAGATACTTACAAAAGTTTAATAGTGTTTCTATGGTAGATAGGTACTGGAAGGGTCAAAATTCTAGCAGCTGCATATAAGTTAACACTAAACACGAATCCGAAATAACTACAACAGGCTGTTGACATACCTACAAGTCAATCATTCAATCAATGAACAATGTCCCAAACATTGGCCCAAGCGGCCCAACATTTATAATATGAATGACATTAGACAATACCACACTGTGACAATACTCCATTAAAAAGGCCAACATTTGCTCAAACGGCCAACGTTATGAATGAACTTAGCGCGGCTATATTTAGCTTCGTTCTCGGTGCATTCGAGGCTATAAAGTCAGGAATCCGCTGACCATTCATAGCATACGATGCTCTGCTAACGTGGAGTTGAGCTAAATTAGTATTTAACTGCACTCATTACTACTTACTAGAAACTGGTAGAGGAAAATGTGTCTTAATGTATTGAGATAGGTGTGGCGCCATTAGAAAAGTTTGAACCCATTCTTAGGTCGGGTTAGTTCAGTCTTGGTCCAACTCCACTTAGAAATACATAGTTACAAATGGATGATTTTATCCATTGAACAAGTTCGTCTTGTGATAATCATTTACCAATTCCAACTGATCTTCCTCCCTTAGATTCTAGGTGCGAAGTGCTAGAATCTTTAAAACGACCATAGGTCACCCCCATCTAAACCTTCATTGCTATGCTAATCTATTTTGGATTCATATTTAGATCCTTTTAATAAACTGTTTCCTTCAAAACCATGCTCATTCCTCTCCAAATCTCCACTTTGTTCGCTCTCGGCATTCGTCGGTTAGACAGCTTTTACATTAGGTACCCATCAGCTTTCACATCCAACCACTTCTGTGGGACATACATTAATAATGTGACAGTAATAAAATGCTTGTACCATAAAAAACAATGAATGTTAATAAAATTTCAATAAAGGCGAACACAAAAGTTTACAAAAAAAAAAGCCTCTGATGGCGCTTGACGTTTTTTGTGAAAAAAAATCGTATTCAAATCGTGAGGGAGGCTTTTTGCCCTCTCTCACCACCTGCCACCTAGCGGCTGACGGTCACAACACATAAGGAGGCTTTATGTAATAAATACCCTCTGGGGAAACGGTATCTGGGGTACCTACTAAACACATTAGTTGAAGTTTAAGATGCTAAAGTGAACATGGAAGGACTACTGAAGTGAAGAGTAAGAATCAGTGCAGCACATTTATGCCTTTTTGGATGGGAAATCATCAAATGACCCCTTCCCCTCTGGGTGGAGCGGAAAGGAGTGTCAGACTCTTACTGACTAAAACCCACCCGTGTTCCTTCCTTAGCCCTTTATGTTCCGGGGCAGCGGTAACCCTTTCGGACAATCCCGCACCGTGAAATATTATGCCTGCAGTCAACAGTGAGTGCAGTGACTCATTTTCCGAAGATCATAACTGTCCGACAACGGTATCAAGAGGGTGAGCAATGGGTACCTATTTCCAAGCTAGGAGATCATACCTAGTTAATTTAGTTCGATTTGCCCCGCAGCATTGATCGTACCAGTTTCTAAATAACGAAACCAGTCTATCAAAAACTTCAAAGGATCACAAAAAAACCGCGCAATCTTAGCCAAAAAGAAGCATAATTGCGCACTAAAAATAACAATTTCTTCTAAATGTCTACAGGGTTTTTACCAAAGCCGTAAGAACTTTAAGATCAAAGCTCAGAAGCCGCTGGGATGAATTAGCCGTCGTTTTGTGTAAGTAGATCAACGGAGCAGGTTTTTGCGAATACCATCGATCGGTAATCATGGCGGTTTTTATAGTGTTACGCGAATCAAAAAGGTTTAGTTGGAAACCTAAGCAACTAAAGGATCATGTGACTTCGGTTGCGCCTTGAGTGCATGAGAAGTTTTTTTGTGGATTTTAGCAAGTTTCTTAGTGGTCCACGACTCCACGTTAAACTAGGTACCTATGGATTATCACGTCTTTTCTCAGACTAGCGCTTGTGAGTTGTGACTCAAAAGTAACCAGAAGTATCTGTTCACTCCTTCACTGTGAATCAATCCGTAACTTGGCCTTCATTTACAAAGTCAAAGTCAAAGCATTTATTTCAAATAGGCACATAAAAGGCACTTTTGAACGTCAAAGATTACCTTAAAATAGAATTGATTCAAGTCGCCCCTTCCAAAAGGTAGTTTTCGTATGGAGAAGAATGGGCAAGAAACTCCACCGTTACTTTTTCAAAATGTTTTACAATATTTTGCATGGGTAGGTACATTAATTCTATAATAACATGTGAGGACGATGCACCTAAAATTAAATTTCTATACCACAATAGGTAAAATAATTAAAAACGAAACGATGACATATTTACCATCGGTGATCCCCAAGGATTGGTCATTGAAGTAAGTAACTTAAAGCAAATTCCTAAGCCACTAATACCAAACTTTTCAGCATTAGAATAGAACGCTAACCCATTTACTCAAGACCTGTAAAGCTTACCCCACTTAGTTAACAAGCGTGTACAATGACTTGGTAACAAGCCAACATGATTAATGTCAAATCTAATAAAATGAATGTGCAATAGCGATGGGCGTTGAATCAACGAACTAGTTGAATCAACGTTGATGTCTCTTCAACGGGATTAACGTTGACCATAAACAAATCAACTCGTTGAATTCGTCAACGAGTTACGAGACAACGACGTTTATGAATTCAACTCGTTTAACGAAACGAGAATATGAACTCAACGTTTTGTTATTTTCAACGTACGTAAATTGTATTTATATTTACAAAACTCCCGCTGCGACGCGATAGTCATGACAATAATTTGAACTCTAAATAACGAATAAAAGATTTGATATTTATTTAGTAATTTGATCATTATTTTTAAAAGAAAGTAAACGATGACATTCAATTATCTACGCCTGAAATTTGTGTTTTATAGCAAATTAATCAGTCAGTCCTAAGCCTGAAAAAAGTATGAAGGGAAGATCATCTAGAAACCTAGGTAGGTAGTAGGTAAAGTCATCATAAAATGTTATCCAATTTCATTTGGTAAATTGCATCAAATTGTTCGTAAATTAACAGCGTACGTTAATAAAAGCGTTAAGGCGTTTATCGTTCATGCAAGTTGACGTTCGTAACACGTTAACTCGTTGACGAAATTAACTAGTTGATCAACTAGTTGACAAACGCAATTCAACGTTAACGTTTCGTTGACGGAAAAACCTTCAACGACCCATCGCTAATGTGCAATACAATACAACAATCGTAGTGATCGCAATCCGCGCAAGTGACGGACGATCGCGACAGATGTGCTGCGCAAACGCATGATAGCTAATAGGGCTGGCATGTTATGATTGAGATGAGCTTAATTGGTTTTCTGTTAAAAAACTGGTAGTTTGAAAATATTGCGTCACATTTTCAGGGACTGTAAAAAATAAAATGCTGATAATTTTGGGATTGCTGTGGTGGCAGAACCGCAAGAAACTTTGCTTTTTTTTTCAAATTTGCAAATACAAACTACCTAAGTACCTCCATTGAGCAAAAACGATGTCTTATTTTGCAGTTAGTTGCGTTTGCGTGGCAGATAGTTCTAACAGCACACAGCACACTTGCAAGGCGCACGCGCGAGCAGCCCTACAACTTCAAACGCCTCCCATAACATCCTCTATTTAACCTCAAACTTAGAGTTTTTGCTGCACTTTTTCCGCTCCTAACATTATGCTTATGTAACAATTTTTTCTATTACTTATCTGTGTTTGATGACTAAAAAAAAACTTTTTTCTTCTCCCGACATATGGCGCGCGGCGCGTGCGCTAGCACATTGCGTCCGTTTTTTCGCATCCGATTCGAAATTCAAAATTCAAATATGGCGCATGTGTGCAGACGAATATTGTTGTGGGTTTTTGTTTATTTTTTTCGTATTATTTCTTGTCGATAGACTCCCGTCTGGTCTTTGGAAAAAATTAAAAAGTAATAAACAAATAAAGTGGTATTATGCGCGTGCGCACCAGGTGGACAGACGACCTGGGATAGGATCATTTAAGGGGAATATGTAATTGCCGTATTGTAATAATCTTAATTTTTTCTGAACTTCATTAAGAATCAAAATGTATCGATGTTTGTGTTAAAAGTCTGACTGCAACTTCTTAGTTTGACAACGGTTTTATGATAATTATATGGAAATAGAAACTAGGTAATTAAAATTAAGTCTTAGTTATGCTAATATTAGGTATTACCAATATGCATTCTTGACTTTGTTTTTTTTTTTAATGCTCGTTTTGCTCATAATTGTCGATACCCTGCCACCCAAGCCACCCAATATAATAGGTAGTTACCAAAAACTTGCGTCACTGGCACTCCAGCTATCAATCTCCGATCACAGCTCCCAGAATGATAAGTGACATCACCCCCACATCTACAGGGTGTCCACATCTAGCACACACACACTTTTTGCCGCAGCTTTTTCCATACCGCCTGTTGCTTTTTTCAAGCCATTACGACGGCTGTTTAAGCATACTTTATGATGAGCGCAGTCGGGGGTGACTATTATATTTTTAAAAGACTTTTTTAAACCATGTCTCGACATCTTTGGGGTGGTTTTTAAATTAATGCGTGTGCGGGATTAGCACTTCTTAATTTGCTTTCTTGTTTTTTTAATTATAACCCGTTAACGTGTTGAAAAGGGGTTTTTGTTTATTGGTTTTTATTTATTTACACAGCGGTATTTTTTATCGGCCCTCTCCATGAATTCTCGTGTTTACGAAGTTTAATCTCAAATGAAAACAAGTTTCTACAAAATATATCTAGATTACAGGAATACTTTCCGACGTAAAAAATTCTTCGCACTAAAGAGAGACACTCCACCACTACAGTTTAGCATGTTCATTAATTAGCTGAGCCATAAAGTTTCCAATAATCTGTGTGTTCGTTTCCTTTCTACAATAGTTATGTGCCCTAGTTTATGGCGCGATAAATCTGCGAACTTCTGAATGTGATACCTACAAATAGAACGTAAACAAAAATATTCTGGTAATGAAGCGTTGGGATATCGATAAAAGTTATGTCCGACATTTTATTATGTCTCGTCGTCCCTATTTCCGCGTTAGGAAAATAGTTCTACGATTTATGTGTTTGTACTCATTGCACACTACAGCAGAAAAAGGAAGATAATCTGCCGGCTTATGGTCTTCAATTACTCTACACACACCTAGCTAGGTTAGTGTCCATATACTACGATTAGTAGGAAAAAAATATAGGTATCTAAATGTAATGTAATTTAAATGTAATGTAAATGTAATGTATTTTACATTTATATTTTTTTCCTCTTTTTATTGATATTTTTCAAACGTTTAAGATAGTGTTGGTTGCGGCAGTTCTATTTAAAATAAATAAGTCACACAAGCACATTAAAATCTTCGACTGAATAAGTATAGGTTGTAGGTCGGCTCCACAAAGAGGTTCTAGCTCGGCCGACGAAGTGATGATTGCAGCAGACACGAGGACTCTACCTACTGCTCATTATCGTCCAGACGTTGGTAATAAAATAATTAAACAAATAAATCACAATCACAGTCCTTTACGTCAGTCAGTATGGTGCGCAGACGCAACGGGGCCCGCGCATGCGCCATACCAGTCGCCCACTGACGAACAACGACCTCGCGCTTATGGGGATATGTCTGAACGTGTCTTGCCGTCAGTACAGCGTTTTTTATCGTGTGTACATCATGGATAGCCGCCGTCTGAGGGTCATGTTGGACTTCTACCTACCGACTGAAAACTCACGAACAGTCCTCAGCACATACAGAGGTGATACTCTATTGAAGGCACTACACATTGTCTTTTGCTATGCTTATCGCACGTCACCGGGGAAACGCCTAGTTCCTTAACGTATTGTCGGTTCACGGCAGCACGAGATGTCATGACCTCTATTGCTATCAGGGTTGGCTCAGAAATCCTGTCCGTTGTGGCTTCAGATATTCCTCGTTTTAGAGGATTTCCATGTTTATCCTTGAACTCGGAGAAAGAAAAACATTGTCCTAAATCAAGTGTCCGAAAGTTGCAGTAGGTACTTGGTAAAATAGGTGAAAACTTGAAATAGGTGCATGGTAACATTTGGGAATTGGGGGCATCCGTTTAGGTGAAGTAAGACGAGTAGCAGACAGCAGTCTAGCAGCCCTAGTTCTTCCCAAAGAGTGAGCTGCAATTGAGCACCTTATTATAGTCGCGATCACGAATAGGTACTTATAGAGAATTTTGCTTATAATTTGTCATTACTATCGGAAACTTGCAAAAATGAAGTCAAATTCGAGTTTTCCGATACAACAATGAGCGAGACATTATGAATGCGGGCGGCGGGTCACTGACCTTTATCTCGATATCTCATTGTTAGTGATGCTGTAACGTATGTGTTTTGGCAAGCGCCGCGCTTGGTTACAGCTCTATTCTGTTTCCCGTCTCTAGCCCTTGTAAATTATGTTGGTAGGCGTTCTAGAATAGTGAGGGGATGGGCCGTTAGTTTAAGTATCGATGAAAACAATATGGTTTAAGTTTTAAGCATGCGTAGCTTAATAAAGCCAGCAAAAATAATATTTTTCTCTTATTGGTGTACCTATTAATAACTAGTCAGCTTTACTACAGTTAATTACTCCATTTTATTTAAACAATTATATCATTAATTACCTTTCGACTAGATCTCTCTACTGTCTTCAATCTTGCTGCAGCATTAACAATGCATTAAGTCCAACACTACATAAAAAGTTATTAATATCTAGTTATTTGTATCGATACACATCCCATCCACCACTATCACGGTACTACAGTAAAGCCTGCAGTGTCCTTGGCGTGCCAAGAGTGAGGGTCTGCTGGCCATCCATTTGGCAGAGCCACCACGGTCACACCCACTCCCCATGGTAAACTTAGCCTTCGTTAGATTTATGTACACACAGCGTATTGTATTTATGTCTACACTATCAATTATTTTCACGGTTTTTTTGGCAACTATGAATAAGTTAGGAAATATTTTATGGGCACAATTTTATTTATATTTCGGCTTCACTTGATTTGCTTTGCGAGAGTACAAATAGCTTCCACGAATGGCAGAGTTAACTTCACTCACATTGCTGACTAGCCAATATGTTAGCCTGACTTCTTCCTGTACATACGAGGGCACAAGTACCGTACCATCTACTAAATCGTCACATTTCCTAAAAAGTTCCAAAGAAGAATATTGTTACTGATCTTTCACGACATTCTCGATAGTAGGTACTTATTATCCCCCCCCCCCTCTTTCTTGACCAAGGCCCATTTGGCAAAATGTAATCCAAGTCACGGTCCTCATCTTATCCATTCCTCCATTCCTCGATGATCAGCAGTTGCTCCGCTCTATTTCCCCACAATCAATATGGTAATGAGAAGCAGGGCTTATTAATTCTCCAGGCCACAATCCTCGAGACGGTCATCATGATAATCATACATTACAATGATAATGGAATGACGTCATATGGAGGGTATTGGGGATCGCCCGAATATATCGTTGATCCAATCAGTGTTATGGCATAGTGGCACGAATGTATAGGTTATTGGAAAAATATAACTGCGTTGTACAGTCACGTCTAAAAGTATGTATACCTACACTTGGCTTTATTCAAAGGCGATTTTCTCCTTTATTTTTTAATGAAATTTTATGTTATTACGAAAATAGTATTTTCGAACCCATAGGTTTATGTTAAGTGTCGTATTTCAACGTTGCATTCGTTATTTCACGAAAAAATCGCAATTGAAAATTGCCAAGTGAATACATACTTTTAGACGTGACTGTACTCGTGTGTTCGTTATTCCATTTAAAGTGTGTCATAACCAATAGCATAATCGGCCTATAATGTTCCCACTGCTGGGACACAGGCGTCCTCTCCGTAAGAGTGAATGGGCTGTAAACTACCTTCCCGGGCCCAGTGAGTGCAGTTTGTTGGGGTGAATGTCACATATCTTAGAATTTTCGGTTCTAGCCTTCCAGGACATGCCGGTTTCCTCACGATATTTTCCTTCATCGTTTTAAGAGCAGCGGTGAAGAAATTATTTACACAAAGTAGAGTCAAGCGAAGTGGCGGTGCTTGGGGGAGGAGGCCTGTGTCCAGCAGTGGACGTTTTTCGACTGAAATGATGATGATAAAAGCGCCTACCTAGGTTCGAACCCACGACCTACATCTCGTAAGTCGCTGCCGTTACCTCTGGGCCACCACTGCTCTCCCTGCCAATAGCGTCTCATATCCGATATTGTCTTCAATTATGTCTTTTCATCTTTTTCTTTACATTCATGTAAATTGTTATTATTTAATCGTCCTTTGGTATGCTGTGCACCAAATAAACGATTTCTCCGTTTATTGCCCGTGGTTCGACCGCGTAGTTCTACTAGTAAGACCAAGGATATTTTTCTTTTCGGTGGACTATCTAATTGTTTTCGTATCATTGCAAAAATGTTTTGTGGAAATTGTTTGACTTCGTTGTTTTGGTCGATAAAGAAGTGTTGAGATTTTCTATTGGATGATTTTGTATGAGGATAGGAGGATATTTTTCGGTTTGGGATAACGACATTCAACTTTAATTCCAAAACGACGTCACAGTCAGATCTAACTAGTAACAACGCCAAAGAAACACAATTTTGTCTACCTAGCTAACAATTAAAACCAATTAAATCATCGCAAGTATTCGAATCAGGAGCTTGAGCGCACTAAAATTAAATCGCACTTAATCTAAGTTTAGCGCACATCTAAATAAGGAATTCGCGTATATTTGCGCCATGTGGTGGCCCCGTATATTTAGCGATCGTCTAGACAACTCAGTCACAATAAATATGTAATGAATGCTTAGGCCATTAAACGGGAGACAGACGCATTTCCCGACTAGCGGAAAAAGTGTCTGACTGGCCCTGAAGGCTTAGAGTAATTACATGCCGAAGATGCCTCACTGCGATACCTCACGGTCGAGGTTTAGCTCGCTACCTCGATGTCAACTCTATGTAAAACAAATGCATGCTAATAGACACGCACGCACATGCCGAACGATAGGTACCTCACTACGATACATCGCGGGCTGCTTGGGGTTTACCTCGATGCCTGGCATAGAGCTGATATCGAGGTATACTTCGGCATGAAATCACTCTTAGTGCTAGTCCTTGAAAGGGCTGTACCTACTAATTAATACCTGCCGATGCGGTTAAACTAATGTTTCAAATAACATTAAGAATGTTGCCAGCCTTAACCTTGGCCATCGTCACATCGTCGTGGTTAGCAGCGAGACTGAAAAGCAGGCTGGCTTATCAAAACCGAATTCAGCTAAGAAATAACTCTTGTTGCGAGAAGCCTCTGAAACTTGTCGAGTTTACTGTGTCTCGCACAGTCATGATCAGAAATGCACCATCATGCACCTGGTTTATTCCTTTATTTTGCAGGATTAACACAGAGACGTTGAGAGGTATCAATTACAGGCCCTTGAAAAAACATATTAAAATAAAACGAACTAGTTAATTGGAATTGTCACTAATGAGTGTTTCTACACTAGAGTTAATTGTTGCCATGCGCTCGCGGTCTTTTTGTCCAGCAGAGGATGTAATGAATACTGCGCAAGTGCGCATGCGTCACACGCGTGACGTCCAGAATGCACCGTTCAGTGTCGCAGTATCTGTCGCTTTATCAAGCGTAGCTCACAAATATGCAGCGAAGTAGAATAGAATACTCTTTCTTTATTATGTACACCATATAAATAACAAATGCGATACAAATCAACGATATACGATAGTACCTAATCAGCTGATCAGTAGCCACGCATTTTTACACAAATTAAATTACAATTAAGCATTAAAAAAATACCTTAAACACATAAAAACTTAATTATATTTATCGCAGAAATCCATCAAACGAGTTCAAAATGGCAACGCACAGTGGTTACACCTCGGTACATTTGAAGGAAAAAATTATTCACTTGCAAATGGCGACATTTTCATTACCCTTTTATTTTACGAGCGAGGCTCCTCGATAACCATCGGTTCACACAATTAAAGTTAAAATGATTGCTATTTAAACACCAGACTTTCAATAACACGACGGAGAAATGTCGTCTTTCCGTATCTTCACTATTATATCTTTGTCGTTGACTTTAATTATCTTTTCTTGATTGAAAAGAAATGACAGTGCTTTACGTTTGATTATTTTACGTTTGATGGGTGCCTGGGCGGTAGGACGAAGTTCTGAGTGCCATTTGAACTTATGAATAGGGAAAATGACACCCGATTTTGCCTAATGTAATTAGGATTTAATAACAGCCAATCACTTATTTTCAGGCAGGTGAATGGAGTAGACTTCAATTTTGCACCCTTTTTATTATTTTTAAAGAAAATGTTAGAAGAAAATTTCTACTCTCCTCTGGTCTCAAATGGATTTTTTCTACGTATTTCCAGCAACTGTCTGGCTAGTAAAGCCATTAGATGATCAAATGAAGACACAATGGAACTTACAAACAATGTCCTGAACCAGTCAATATTTACGAATCACTGTAAATTCAGAGAAACACAGGAATTCACGTGAACAACGCGCCATCAAAGTTAACTTGATCATTCACTATAGCGCGATCATATGGGCGATGTTACTCGTCTAAGATTTCGCGAAATTATTTCTATTTCAGTCTGTCTGTGACTGTTTTGATAGCATTTAACTGAACGTAGCTTTTAGCCGCGTTGCAAATAAACGTCGCGAGCGCACCGGCCCCCTACAGACTGACAGCGCATAGAGTTATGAAGTGAAAATATGTGGACAAAATATTTAAATATTTTAAAGATATTTTTTAAATAATTTATTTCTTAGGCATAAGAAGAAAATCTTATAGCCGTTAATTGTTTTGATAAAAAGAAACTTTCTTATGATTTTGTCAGCTATTTTAATACACTGTAAAAGCAACTAAAAAGTTGGAAAAATACATTTCAAAATTAATGCATAAGTAAAATTATTTATTTTCTAACACGACGACTATATTCAACCACAAGCATTTAACGACCCATCAACAACCAATTACACAAAAAAAATCGTAAAATGTAAAATATTCGTGAGTGTTATGTCTACGGCGTCGCAGCGCTACTCGTGCGCAGATCAAAGCGGCCACGCGACGGGATGCGCAGACGACGTCTCGACGCATCCCGCCCCCGTCACCCGCGCCGCACACTCACCCCTCTGTGGCCGTGGCGCCTGCAGAGGATATTTGCATGCACCGCGCAACTATTGAATAGCATTAACATTGTCAATGATTGACTTCGTAATGTGGGAGTATCGATGAGTAATTTATGGGTTAATGTTTGATGCAAATTCATTTTTAATGAGTGTGTCTGTAATCTGTATTAATAATTGTAAACATATTGAGGTACAACTTGCATATTTGAGTATGGAATCGAAGGAAAGGAGAATGTTAATGTAGGGCTATAAATACCTCGTTGTGTCCTTCTTATGTCCGGTGTAATTAAACTTGTCTGGGGCCGGACTGCCAGTATCCGCCTTCCGTTTTGAAAATATGTACTCTTCACTAGACAGGTCTTGGATTGACTCAAAAGACCAGGGATCTACAATGAATAGACTTCGAACGACCTTTATTATTATTATTATTTGCCAACGCATCTTTGCTTGGCGACCGGCTAAGAATACATCGGTATTTGACACTAATTATAGAAGCACTTGCATAGTTATTATAGTCCTTTACATTTCCTTCATTCTCTTGGCGCATTAACGAAGTTTATGCAATAGATCGTGCGCGTTTCTGAAGAACATGAAATCGAACACTGTTAACTTCTTTAGTGTAAAAGCGATAGGTAGGTAGGTACCTATTTTGAAAAGGATAGACAGTTTCATGGTTTTACTAAGCCTAGCTATCAACAGTAGGAAAAAAGCAGTCATAGCAAATTAGACAGAATTTATGGCTTACTGCTGCGGCAAAAACGGATAGTAAGAAACAAAAACAGCCTACCAAGTAATGTTTCGCCATAACTTGCGATAAGCTTCCTCTTGTTATTCTAATATGTGACCAAACTAGATTGGGGCAAGTTTTTATGTTACATAATTTGATGTTTTTTCACCAGTTTCCCTTCATTTTCCGTTCCTTGACCCCTAGGCAGAGTCAAGGTCGTCTTTAATCAAAGGGGTTGGCATAGTGAGATGCTGGGTCTACGTAAGGGCAGACCTAGTAGTAGTAACTTTAATTTTCCGATATTCATGTATACTTTTTCCATGATCATTTCCACAAATTATAATTCAAGGGTTGATATAGCTTCAAAAAGTGTACCATAGTGTGTAATGGAACTAACTATTGATTCTTTACATATCATTGGATTCCGTCGATTCGCCCTTCACAAATCCCTGTTTATTTCAGTTACTAAAGAGTTCAAAGACCGTGCTGATAATTTTGGACGTCAAAGAATGACTTACATGTTCCTTTATTTGCATATCACTTGGGTAGAAAGGTTTTTTGTTAATTTTGTTACAATCTTAGGGTATATTTAGAAAGTTCTAGTCATCTGTATTAATAAGTAGAGTATGTCTGTCGGTAGCTAAGTTAACTCCAGAAATGCACCTCAGTATAAGCTTTTCGTCCTCCTCTGTCCATTTCCACTCATTTCTGTTAATTTGTCTTCCTACATTGAAAGATCTTATAAACAAGTAATAACTGGAAAAAAACTCTTCCGATTGCTCCTATCTGCCTACATAAATATCCGATCCTTCCTGAATGTATTTTCTAAAGAGTAGGTAATCAATCAATTTGACTGACTTGTTGACAGTCGAACAAATAAGTTGGCACTCGTACAAGAACATTATTATCATCCTTTATTCATATTTTCGTTACGCTATCTACGTTTTTCTCAAAAGATTTCCAAAGAAGTACACAAGTTTTCCATAAATTAGTTTTTTTTCACAGTTAGCTAAACCAATATTGGTCAGTTAGCGTTCAGTGAACTCGACCTTGTAATATAGATTTTCCCGTAGTCCGCTACAACGAACTGTCCTCGGGGGATTTTATCATAATTTTAAACATTCACGATTGGCAGGTGGATCAATGATCGCGTTATGATATATAACCGATATGTTCTATGACCTCAGACTCCCCCTTTACAATTTTCTACAACAATAATTTATGTGACATAACAAAAGTATTTATACTTCATATTTTGGTACGTCCAAAATAAACCACCTATACCAAACTATAACCTTAAAAACTACAAAGAAATCTTTCAAAATAAAACAATGAGAGGCATCAGATTCAGGAAAATTATTTAAGCTCAAAAGCAAATTGTAAGATAAGAAAAATATCATGCAAAATCGGGGCACGCACCTAGTTCCAAAGTTGCTTTTTAATTAGAATGTTATATTTTTGTTCACAATAGTGCGAAATATTATTTTGACACAAAGGCAAATGCTTCACCTACGCGACGTGAACTTGCAGACTGAATGTTGTAAGGCAGACGATGTAGCGGGTACCAGACCAAAATCAATAAAGTGAAATGTAAAAGGAGTTCTTAAAAGTGCAATTGAAGAGAATTAGAAAAACCTAGTAAAGTTAAGTTAAAATATTTTTTTTTCTTTAAAAAGATTTTTCTCTTCCTTGCATGCAAACGTGCAAATTGATGCAATCTTTTACAGGTACCTTAAAATAATAAGAAAACTTTTTTCTTTAAAGTCAAGTACTTTCCTAAAAAGACAAGTTAAAGAAATTCATAGTGATATATTTTTTCCACAACTTGTTATACATTAGACCACCGGGTAAAAGTTATTTCGGAGCGGACGCGCAAAAGAAGGTTACGGTGCGTTTTTTTAAGGTAATTTCGTATAGATAGATATGCCTACCAAAATAAACGTAGGCGTCCTAATCACTTAGCCGACTCTTTCTTATCGTAACACTGTGCTAATCATAGCAAAGTCTAGTCATTCTCTGTATTAACTAAAAAGTGGTCGCTGAAAATAACCTCCATTATTTGAATACCGAACACAAATTAGATTTATACTCTATAGACTGTTCTTTTTCAAATAAAAAAACAAGTTTCGAATTGTTCTTTTTATAGAGTAATCGACTAACGACAATTGACATTTCTTTTTTTTATCGGCTGCCAGACATTAGTTTTTTTTAGTTATGGACGGAAATCGGCGTGGAGTCGCGGTGACATACACAAAGCTTACACTATCGTTTATGGAATACAAATTATCAATAATTGATGGTACAGTTACGTTCGCCTACACGCCAAGTCGACTGGTCATATCAAATGTGTGCCATTGAATATCAAATCGCATTTAGATACTTAATATAATTCATTGGTTTCGACGTCTCAGTTGGCAGACACTTCTGTCTGCGCATTATCTTTGTGGACTAGTGAGAAAATACGAGTGCAATCTCTTTTGGTGATATACTCTGCTGTAATAAATGGGTATTTGAAACTAGACAGACTAACTTACAATAATACAGAAAGCAGCTATATTAGACACATGTCGCATAGTTCGGAAATTTCTACAATTACATTTAGAAAATAATTACAATGCAGTACAAGACACCTAATCTACTCAAACTTAAAATCTCACCTTGGTTTACACCCATGAGATTTTAAAAAATCCAGGTTTTAGGAACCTGAGAAAGTAAAATTCAAAAACAAAATATGTACTTAATAATAATTCTATATTGAAATAATAGGTTACAGAAACTTGTTTGAAGCCTCTGACTCCTGAACTAGGTGTACCTCGGAGTCAACATACAAATGTAAATAAATAAAATTGATTAAGTATTTTTGAAGCCTAATTTTGAACAAAACCGACCAATCACATTTGTATTCTCCTGGATAGGTAGGTACTGTTATGGCTGATAATCCAACATGCAGCTTGATTTTGAAAGCCATAACAAAAATTTAATGACGCCAAATTCCTTCAATCCAGTTATCCAAATACCGTAACTTTGAAAAGCCCATCACTTCCAGTGATCTAATTAACATTGACACTTACCTACAAGTTAAAAGAAGACAGCTGACACCTCAGGACACGCATGCTTTCACAGATAAACTAACACATGATAATTGTTTTAACAAATTGCCAACATTAAATTAATATTCACAACCTTTTTTTTTATTAAAAATACTGTTTTTACGCTTTTTACGACGCAAACATGATACGAATCGAAACTTTTCCCTATAAAAGTTGACCCACATAATTTACAAAGATTATTATTATAACAAAGCGCATTGCTTCAACTAACAGGATCAGATAAACCGCTACACATTGTAATGTTGGGGAAAAAAACGCCGCAGCTTCTAGACGACATCTCGAAAACTAGGCGCGACATCTGGCGGCCCGCGCGAAATTTACACATGTCTTTTTGTCCAGATGACATAGTATGCAGCACACTATGCATTCTTGCGCTTATTTGAACGAAAATAAAGTCGAAATTAGATTGTCAATTTTGGATTTAAAAATATGTTAATATAAATAAATATTGGGCTTTACTGGTGGGTAATAAAGTTGGTTTTGGTGTATCGGTAGTTTTTTTGTGAATTTTTTTCGGAAGTAGCATAATTCATATGGTAAGGAGCGTGTCGGGTTTCGCGGCAGATGCGCGCGTGTTTTAATTTCTGCGCACGCGTCTCTCTGCTGGTGACGACACAACTTTAAGCTCCGTTTAGTTTTCCAGTTGTTGGGATTTTTTTCTAAGAAACCCTTGACTTCCACTAATAAGTTGTTGTCTGCTAAAATGTGGGTTCTGTCCTACTTGTTTGTTTATACATCTTAAAGCTTTCGCTGTCAGACAAAGTTCGAAGTTCGCATGCACTTACAAAGATGTTGATGCTTTTTTCACTTCACATTTAGATGAAAATATATTTCTAACCTCATGTTACAATTATAAAATCTGGTTTTCTTTTCTTAAATGGTGTTGAAGTATTAAACTGAGTCCTGAGACCTGTAAAACTTGATCAACAAAAAAGAGTTTATACTGTAGAATGTAGATAATGTAATACATAGATCAGTGAAAATGAAAAACTTCAATTTTGTAAGTAGATAAAGAACTATGATATCGTAAGTCATAACATGAATTATGGCACAGACAGAAGGTACCATTACTGCTTCCGTGCGTATACACCAAAAATTATGGCGCAAGGACCGATCACTTCAACCATTACCTACTGTAAACATGTTGTGTACCTTAGGACCACTCTTACAACAAAGTCCAGCAGGACCAACTACCCATAATCTGCCGCTAGCCGGCACTTTCCCCGACACATGCAAATCGCATGAACTTGTCCGCACGTGCGCTATACCTGCGCGCGCGCCGATCTGCACAAAAACTCCCCTCAGCTGCGCGCGCAGCTGCCGCTAACTGTGCAGCCACCAGCTGGACCAGACATGTGACGCGTATTTATAGATCCTAGATGTGGAGGCTTGAGATGAAGACTTGGATCAAGAAGTGGTTCTGGGATGCTAGACTATATTTGGACTATTTTGAGTAAACTTTAGAACAAAGGTCATAGCTATGATGACAGTAAATACTTTATGTTTGACATGAGGCTTGTGTTTGAAATGAAACGTGTGTCGCATTTCCTAGGCGCGCAGGAGGCTTGAGATGATGGACTGCAGCATCAAGGAGTGGTTTTGGGATGCTAGACTATGTTGGGACTATTTTGTATAGCATTATTGTTTGTGATTGGGGTTGTGAATTTCATGGGAATGCATTAATGCAACGTGTGTTGAATTAATAGATCGCTTATAATCAGAATGCCAGAAAACAAAGTCTGCAGTGGTTTTAGAACGCATAGATTTGGAAAATTCTGCAGCTAATGTATTGCACTCCGAGTGTTATAATTTTCAAGGACTCTAGGTATTAGATAATGAAATGGGAAGTACCTAGTGGGGCCTTTGGATTGATTATAAAATACCTAAGTAAAGGACAGGATTTGATAGAGGACTATCAATGTATTGAAAAGACTCAAAACAACTTAAAAAGCTTAATTTTAAATTCGCAACAATTTCCCAAGAGCGTGATTTGATTCCTTCCTCATTCGCGTGCTGACACGAACCCTATCTCTTCTTATTACGTAAAGGTTATTTATTATAATGAATAATTCAGTATAAACACGGAAAATGCCGAATTGGCCCGATCTTCCCCGAGGAGGCTACTTAACGACATGATTACCGCCTAACACGATATCTTCTGATTAGTTTGGAAATTCGCAACAATTTGCCTCGGGATATCGTTTGGATGCTTAGAATCTGATAATCATCGTGTATTTGAATAATCATTTAGATTATTCGAATTTTCATCACGATAGGTTCAAGTTCGGGTAGGTATTGGAATTGGAATGTGTGTATCAAAACAAACCTTGAGATGATGCCTAGGGCATAGAGGTTAGGTACCTGCCTATAGGTAGTATTTTTTCCTCCTGTATTATACGGGTTAGTGGGTTTTTTAAGATGTAAAATATTGCGCATTATTTTCCTTTCCTTTTGGAAGGAATAAAAAACCAAATCATAAACGATTGAAAAGCATTGCCAAATACCTACTTACTTATATTTTTTCAATGTTGGTTGTTATTTATTTTAGACGGTCTGTCCTTTGCTATTAACCTTGAAAGTGCATCAGACGTGTTTAGCTTCATCGCTAATTATTAATTTAACAAGTTAACATGCAAAAAGATGATGTTTCGCGTGTTAGTAACCACCGCAGGTGAGCCGTTATTACTATACCGTGCAATTACACTCGGACGCGTATCCGAACGCACGCGCGCATTCTATTTTTGAAATTTGAACTTTTCGCTCCATAATCATAGCTTGATTTTTGTTTTATTTTTTTAACATTGTATTCGCGGCATCGATAATGATATATGAGAAAAAAAAAATAAGTCGTAAATTCGCTGGCTGGAATAATTCTTCTTTTGTTCATCTCGATTAAAAACATGAAATGTCAAAGATGTAAAAAACACAGAAAACATGAATTTTACTGTTTACGCTATTTCAAGTTTGTTTCTGGTTTCTATCGAAGTTGTGATACAACATACTTTACTAAACTGTGCACTTTTATTTTGGCGAATAGTTTGTCCCAATTTTTCTTAAACAACGAGGTTTTTTCTGAAAATTAAAGAAGCACGTAACTATGTAGAAACGCTACAAACCACCTAAGTCGTAAAAGTAGATGGCGCACTGTAATTTGAAGAACGTGCAAATATTTAAACCACTTTTTATACATTCCTTTTATTTTTATATTCACAAAAACGAATGCCTAATCAATAATCGTTCTACATACGCTAAACGAATATAATAGGAACCACAACGCCGCTACTTAGATCATTAAACGTGGTAGTTCTTATAATTTCCTAACCGCACTTAGGGGTCGCGATTTCTGAACGAAAAAATAATATTTAAGGAGTCAATGCCCCCGTAACGCCATCTGGCGTGCGCTCGCGCCGAATAAGGGTTGCTATGCACTGGACTGTAACACTGAACACGTGAACAGTGTTGAATTTTATATGATGCTCGATATTTGGACAGGTATTTAAATTACATCACCTGTTGATATGCCAGCAGAAGTTTGCTACAAAAAAAAACTTTGAAATCTAGACATCATCACCTTTTTACATATGTAAGTACCAATAAGATAAATATGATAATTAATGTTACCTCCAATAGCCTCAAAAACAGGATTACCTAGTTCGGGCACAAACCATGGTGAAGTTGACATAGATTTAGAAAACTGTATTTAACGGTAGTCCTTATATTTCTGAATAAATTTTATTATTTATTATAAGTGGACTTTGGATTGCCATTGCATCGTGGTGAAAGGATTAGCCAATCAGCGTGGATAACTCTCTGATTGCCCAGGGTGCGCCGGACGTATAGTGGTTCTGTAGATACGTCGCTCGGGGAGGCTCCTTTCATTGGTGATGGCGCCAAACAAATAGCCGAATTCTGGGCCGAGTACATTTAGATTGCTATCGACACGCTAAGAAGAAGATTATTTATTATCATGTAGGTAAGTAGGTACTATTACTGATGTAGTGACAGCTATGTGTGTACCGATGTAAGTACTTATTTCTGAGAATACCAAACCCGAAACAATTTAGAATAATCTTAGAAATATTTTGTAACTATGAACAGTTTACTGTACCTGCACCTCTGCCTAACCCTTGGAGGAATACAGACGTGATGCTATGTCTACCTAAATAATTGCTTAAATTCTCTGCGTGGCTACAGGTTTCATGTCTTTTAGAAAATGTTTGCCACTAAGACTACGATAGATAGAAAAAAATCCAACAACCAAACATTCGCGGCTATCTGGTGCACGAAAACCTTTAGGTACGTCTTCAAACCACTTTTTACAAAATACACCCCTTAATTGCTATACAAACTTAATTTTACGTTTCGTAAACATATCTCAATTAACTTTGAACTTTAAAGCCCAAAACATAAGCTCGATTTATAATTGAAAACTCACAAAAATTAAGGAATAGAAAGAACACACGATGGTTACTTTATTGCAAAGACATAAAGTTTAAAATTAAATGAATAATTTGAACAATATTACTGTTTTTATAGGGAGATTATAAATGATAATTACCATCATTAAATTAACGTTTAGTTAGCATTAAATTGTGATCTGTATCGCTTGATAGTTCGATACCCTTACATGGGGTGAATCGAGGTTCAAGTTTATAGGGATTCAATATTTCTTTACTCAAGAAAGTAATCTTACTTACCATCATGTTGGAAGCAAGGCAGATTTTACACCACTATGCCTTGCGGATTTATCTTAAAGTTTAAAGCAAAGCTAAGTTAGTTCTGTTGACCAATTGAAGCATAAAATAATGCCGAACTTGGACATATCACGAGACCAAAATCCACGTTAACTATCTGTAGATAAATGCTCACTTGCTTAGCTATAGAGGCTACGCCACAGATCAGCTACGTATTCTACGATAAAAGTAAAGCTATGCTAGTGTTAGTTGAAACTACGTTCACTTGAAATATTCAAACAGAATAAACCTGGGAAATGACTTAGACTTTTGTAGTAAGTAACTTAGCACATAGATAAAGTGAACAATATCCATAGAACCTTCAATATATTTTTCATTCTTGTTCAATCGAAGAACATTCAATGTCAAACGACTGTTTCATTGTGTTGTAAGTATTGCATTGATCGCAATAATTCTATGGAATTGTCTTTACCTCGACATTGCGTTGTTTACCTGCGATAAATACCTTTGTCTTTGACCTTATTACCTTCAGTACCTCTATACCTACCAACTACCTAGAATTTTATGGGTATAGAAATTACTCCTACGCCTGTAAAAATTCGTTTGTAAATCTGAGTTTTCTTGCTCGGACTACAGTAACGTTTATGGAAAACTTGGAAATTGACTTTCCAGAACTGCCTAATTCGTTTGAAATGTAAATGGATGCACCTCTTGTGAAAATATAAATCGTTTCACGAAACAATTGTCAGTGCTCATTGGTTGTATATGGAGGTCAAAGCGGAAAATTATTCAGTAGTTCATAAATAGGTACCTACAATAAGATCGCCTTTAGCGATAATACCGCCCATTACAAAATTACTACATTTATCTAAAGTAATTTAAACGGTGTACATGACAATAGAGTATTCTATTCCATAAGCACCTCGGTACCCGACAGCTTAATATTGTCCACACAACATTCTAACTGCAAATCGAATTCGTTCCCACATTGTTTCCCAATTTCCAATAACTTTTCGTTCAGTACCTAGTGTCGTATGAAACATGCTGAGTTTTCCCGCACGTACGGTACCATGTCCCCCTGTGGCCGGGGTAGGCAGCAGGCACGGCATGTAGCGTGAGTGACGCCGGCCATTTGTCAACCCGCTCGATTTAATCTCACGCCGGATTTGGCCGACGTATTGTTGGGGAATAGTGTATTGGCACGAATTGGCGTATGAAAAATGGAAATGGCAAATGTGTCTGTGACATGATTCTTCTTGTATGTATAGGTATTTTTGTCGACATAGGTGTTCTCAATTTAGTGAAAATTGTGCTCGAAATCTACCTTTGACTATGTTCTAGCACATCAAAAGCGTGACTATTCCGTGAACGTTCCATTTTATTGTTTCCACGAACAAATAGCGTGTGACCATAACTGTTACGAATACAAAACTTTCAACACATTTCTACAAACACTTGGTGTTCAATTAAGTTTTTGCGAACTAAATACCAGTAAGTGCTGCATTAGCATTGCATGCTATAACACAGTTAAAATGAAGTACGTGTAAGTCTGTCGCAGAAATTACAATATTCACACAGATTTTTTACTTATTTAATGCTTAATTCCACACACAAAATTGCAAAATGGATAAACTTATGCTGACGGAAATAAGAACATAAAACCCCGACTACCACACGCCAATACTCACCAAACCCACTATAAAGATTGTAGCCATCAAAAAATTGACTAGGTGAATCATAAATCCCTATGAGGTAAAGTTGTATAAACCATAGCCCCCTCATCATATCCTCACGCGACCAAGACTTCCATTAAACGGTGGAATTTGGAGATCACAATCTTGGCCCAAGTTTTAGTACACGCTGTGAAAAACATTGCTGTCCCAAGTTAAATGTGCGTGCCACAAATAAGTTGTTTAATTTTCTCGTTTTTGTGGTAATTTTCATAAAGACTGTTTATGTTGAAAATTGGCATAATTTTAAGTGAAGTGTGTAATGGTAATGGGACTATCGTAAAAGCGTATTTTTCTCGCCAACGCAACGGTACATACTAACAGATGTATTACAAACCTTATCAAACAAATTATGTTTATGAATCCATCCAATGCATCGACTGGTTTTAGCATACCGATACTTAGGCACTTTATTCTCATTCCTGTGTCAATTATTAGCTATAAACCCTGGAACCGGTACCCAAGGCAGCTGCTTAGACACACTAACCCACATACCCTTACGGGAATAAGTTATAATCAACAAAGTGCCTTAACGAAGTCCCTGAAGTAACTGATCCTATTCAGATAACAGCATATTTGCGTTAGCGATATTGTGATAGCGTTATATTGATTGAATCCCTACTGCCACTTATCTTTTTTCACCGTTATAAGTGAACGTTAAAATAAAACTTTTCTTATTCGTTTCAAGTATAATGATACTGGTATCTCTTCTACTACATCGTATAGGGTACATAACCTTTGCATTTCGTACTTAGAACATTAAATCTGTGCATGACTAGTGACATAATAGTTTCACATAAATATCAACCACCCACAGCGTTCAATAACAGCCATTATTCACTCGTATTAGCCTCTTACTGACCCCAGCCGTCCCACAGTGACCCACTCGATGCCCAAATACCACTCGAAAACTACCAAATCGGCAAGCACTTACAAACACCGGAAAAACATCATAGACATTATTTGTGTTCGCTAGTTACGGAAGTTAAAGATGTGATGGTTTTTCTGCGAGCTACGCCCCTCGCCACGTGGCAAAAGATGCTGAATATCTTCTAAAAGCGGGCCTAGTATAGACCCTTGTGGCACACCTGCCTTTAAATACGAACTTACCAACATTTCAGACAAGCGAAAATGATCTTTAGCCCTCTCTGATAGGTATGAGCTAAACTTCTTTATAAAATGGTAGTGACAAGCGTATATTTGGCAGGAAGAGGGTGTACATTGAATTATATTTAGTCGTAAGCTCCCTACGGTTATGATTGAACAAACGATACGTCCACAAGGTGTGCAAGACACGCTCTGCTTTGATAATATTTTCATAACGAGCTTCTTATATAATTATGTACGATTAATATTAGGTACAAAGCAGATTTTTCTTTATCGGTGAAAGTGTACAATTTGGTGGGAGCTATTTGTTCTGAATTATGAGCCAAACCGTGTTATTTGGGGCAATATTTTTATTGATATTACAGTGTTGTTGGTTTTCGATGAGATCTTAACACGCGAAAACAGGACTTAGGATTTATCGCTACCCTAAGTTTATGAATCAGCTTTGCACCTTCGTATTTTCGGAGGCTATTGTCCGTATGCTACCTTTTTTTTCTGCCACGGACTGTTATTCAGATACCACCAGATATGCATTAAATGCCGACACGTGTACCTACAACCTTTATTCAGTTAACATTCTGTATCACTATTATTACCGTTACCTGCATCTGTATCAGACAACTTAGCTACATCTTCACTAATACATATTCCTCTACCAACAAGATTCAAATTCCTTTATCGTGTTAGTTTATCGTCTGTAAGTTTTATTTGTAATCGAGTTACACAGTTGCCGTTTCCCTTTCTGCCGATTTTTGCACCTTTCGTCATTTATATCGGAAACCAATTTTATTGATCCACCATCTGTTGCGAGGTGGGCGACCTTTTCTAAAGACCCTATACAATTTATATCTAATGTGTTTTTTTCTTTTCAGGTAAGTGTTTGCAAGTTTTAACAAAAAATGGTGGCATTTGGCGCAGCACGTGAGTAGTGCGGTATTGTTGTGGATGTGCTGAATTTGTAGAATATTTTTCGAGAATTATTTGACGGCTTTGATACACTCATACTTATAGGCTTTTTGGAATACTTAAGTTCTACTTAAGTTTCGTACGTAAGATTACTCATCATCTTCCCGAGATTCAGCTTCATTAAATGTAGACATACCTTGTTATAAGATATCTATTTGATTAGGCTGCCGTTTCGTAAGATCCTAGTAAAATTCATATATTCAACGTCATACCTACCTCTATTTTAAAATAAGAATCTCTTCTGAGATCCATCGACTATTAGGACAACTACTCAATATACTTCTTCTAAGATTTTGATGTCGGTAGCCAAGTGTTGCCATAATGGCAACACTTGGCTACCGACATCAAAATCTATCTCCATCTTTCAACATCATTACCGCCAGACGTTATTTCAATCAAAGCTGTAATGTTGAATATAATCAATTACGCGGCATCACGTCGGTGCCTGCCCGACCGCGGAGGGACAGGTGTGAGGGTACTGTGGATGGTCGTGGATGGTGCAATCACGGGGATGAACTCAACTGTGAAATGACAGGGGGTGGACGAAGGGCAAGGAACTGCAGTGATTGGACTGAAGTACATGCGACAACTGCTGATGGTTCTATAACTAGAGAAATATAAGCGGACGATATCCCCAAAACGTGTCCTTTTCATGCAGAGTTTGACTAAGACAGTGTACTATAGTTATGCTAGGATAAAAACAAATCGAGTTGAATCTAATGAGTTTTGTTAACAATATTAAACTGGGTGACCCAATTACGCCAAATGCATACCTGTTTACGAATTTGATAAACATCATCTATACCTACAGCCTTCTACAAATCACATAACATACAAGACTGGGTCAATGTTGACATCCTTAATTATGTCAATTAGGGGCATGGAGCACAACAACCAGGTGCTCCATGATTAGGGGGGTGGGTCCTCTCGTGTGTTCTTAATTGCTACGTACCTATGTGAAAAATAAATATTAATGACGTAACATTAAGAGCGTTAACGCCAAAATCGTGGCACCAAGTTTAGGTAATTGCAGCGCTCTTTGCACTCACACAGATGCGCGCTTGTCTGTGTGCGTAGAGTTGGTGCGCTCTCTGTCATTATAGTCAAACAAACTCATGTTGATCCGTTATGTTTAATGATATTATTTAATCGTCAGTTGATTTTTATTTACTATTCTTATTTTTATTACAACCTTGTGAAATAAAGAGGCAATTTTAGATAGTTTATAAAGTATAGTACTAATCAGGGGAGAAAAGTTAGAAATGTAGTACAAATGTAAAATCCTACAAGGATTAATATTATAAATCGAAAGTTTGAGGGTCTATATGGATGGGTATTTGGATGGATATTTGTTACTCTTTCACAAAAACTACCGAACTTTTGGTAAAAATTTGACAATTTGATAAAAAAGTAATTCAAAAATCATAATGAAAGGCTATAATATAAAACACATTTTGTAATTGTACGAAGACGCGATCGTCCTCTAGCAAATTATAAAATACTAGCTTTTGCTCGCGGCTTCACCCGCGTGGAGGTTGTAAATTATCCCACGGAAACGTAGTACAGGGATAAAAAGTATCCTATGTCCTGTCAGTGATCGGAATAGGTAGAGCTATTTAGGTTCATTGACCGCAAACATTGATGTTAATATGGATATTCCACGGGATTCCGACTGATACTAAGGGATTTTTGTCATATAAATTCGCTTCACTAACATCAACAGATGTTGAACGCTCGTTTTCTACATATAAATGGGTGTTAGATGTAAAAAGAAATAGATTAAAATTAGATCATTTAGAAAAAAATTATGGTGATTTATTTTAACTCTGGTCATACTCAGTCTTCTAGTGAACCTGAAGACGAACCAGATGAGTATTGATTATTTTAATTAAGGTTTTATTGTAAATACAAATTGTTCTATTTGATAATGTTTTGATTTTACTGAGGAACAAATAATTTGTATGGTAATATGTTTTTGTACAACTTCAGAATAAAAATGTTCAAATCAAATCAAATTTATTCGTAAATGTAGGTTTCATTACAATAGGATGTTATAATAATATGGTCAGCTCGCTACATTTTACTCGAGAGTATACAAATAATAATAAAGTTAGTGGTGTCGAAACCACAGACACACATTTCAAATGAAATAATTACTTAGTGTCAACATAATAATAACTTAAATATATGAACAAGAAAATAAGAAAATGTAACTTAGAATATACTTAAATCTACATTGAAAACAAAAGAAACAGCCATTTCAACAACGTCCAAATCAATGAGGAGAATAAAATCATTAAATTAAATGTAATATTATATTAACCTAAATGTCAGTGGTGTCCTCCATAAACTCAGTAATAACATTTATGAATTAAAAATTGTTTCAGTTTCTTTTTAAACATATTATTATTAAGATTTTTTATCTGTCGTGGAATTTTATTGAAAATAACTGGAGCCATTCGACAAACACTTTTACGTAGGAGGGCTGTTTTACTGCGATCTACACAAAGAATGTTCGAGTCCCTTTTCCTTAACCGTGGATCAGCTGGGGCTCTTATTTCAAAATTCTTATTGTGGGTTTGTCTTAACAAACACTGCTACCTCAAGGATGTATAATGACGGCAATGTTTGAAAAACGTGAAATTCAGAATAGCAAAATTGCCATTTCCAATAGATTAATAACTCAGTGCCATCTCAGTGCTGTCAAACTAAAATGTAGTTAGGTTGTGTCACATTCGTCATCTTCAGAATGGGAAATCGTCGCTTGACAGGAATAAACTAAATTTTAGTGATTTTTAGTCTAGTTTAGAGGCATTTGTGACAAGAGAATCGGCACCATTATTACGTAAAAAAATATAAGTATGTGGTTTAATGAATCAAGTTTATCTATTTATTATACTATCCTTAATCCCGTCCTTCTCATATTTACCCGTCAGAAAGGAAGTGTAATCTTTCATTAGTCCCGAAGGCGTGAATAGTTTGTTATGATTTTACTACTTAAAAACCAAATCCCGGGACTCGGGGAATATCCATTATTCTAACCTATGGCAAGTACGTAAAACAGCTCTACCTATTCCGATCTATGGTCCTGATCCAGGTCAAGTTCTACCCATGTATCAAATTTCATCCAAATCCGTTCAGCCGTTTTAGCGTAAAAGCGTTACAAACAAACAAACTCACTTTCGCATTTATAATTTGTATACTAGCTGACCCGGCGAACTTCGTATCGTCTAAATATGTGAGATATATTCGAAAGACACGTAGCGCCATATTTTATTATCATGATAACGTTATTGTTTTCCTCGGGAACAGCACTTTTTGTCGGGATGAAAGGTACCCTATGTCCGTTTCTGTACACATGACAACGTATATCCAAAATTTCAGGATGATCGGTTCAGTGGTTTAGGCGTGAAAAGGTAACAAACAAACTTACTTTTGCATTTATAATATTATATTTAGGATTCTAGTTTAAAAATAAAACATTTCAATATCAAAATATTATTTATTCATAACAATTATAGCACTTGTATGTAGATTTAAAAAAATGTTTCCCTTTACTTTAAAATATAACCGACCAAACTAAGATCGTTAGGTCGCACTATAAACTCACTCGACGCCAAGGGTCAGGAGAGGTCACGCGCAGAGAACCGAGCGATACGTCCACTCCCTGAAAGGCCTCGTGGCGGACTGATTTGAAACGATTTACGCGCACAGTTTTATAGTAGTTTTAAAAAATTTGTAATAAATTAAATTAAATCAAATAAGCTGAATGCTGTTTCGTATTTTGTAAAGAAGATATTCTTCTATTATAATACACCTTTATTTTGTAAAATTAAGCAAGATTTATTGGAGGAAATAATGAATTTAGCAACCGCTTTTTCTTGTTAATTTGACTTTGTTTATTGTTTGATTTATCTATGTTAGAAGCTGAAAATCAAAAAAATGTCTGATAGTTTTTTGCTCAAGGATATAAACAATTAAATAAGTTTGTTTGTTTGTAAATTTTATGACTGGTTTCGGATATTTTAAGCTTCGAAATGACCACTGTAAAGGGAATTTAGAAAACACTGTTCGCTTATCTGGTTAGAATTAATGAATACTCTATTAATGTAAAAATGTTCTCACCTAACTTTTTAGAACAAAATATTTCCTACAATAATTAGTAATTCACACTTTCGTAAGATACGTTTTATGAGAGATTAAATGGTTTGAAAAGTACGCTTTTTGTGTCAAACAGCCAAAATCGGCGTTAACGCTCTTAATATTTATTTTATCGCTGCCTTTTACATGAAATAAGCTTTAAAATATTGGAATCAAATATATGTTCATCCTTCCAAGGCATAAAGAACGTAACTGTAATACAAGACATGGACTAAATTGTACACAAACGGTCAGGTGGTGTGCTCACTTGATAAATGAAACAATAAAAACAAATGACATTTCCTGTCCGTTTGTCTATGATTGCGTGCCGCTAAAGGCGTTGAAAAACCATGAAATTAACCTTCGTTTTCATGGAAATATAAATAATTTGCTCACTTAGAGTTATAGTGCGCATTGCTCACATTTTCAGACAGCCATTTTGTCAGGCATTTTGTATTTTCTATGAAATGCCACATCTGTTCCAGTTAATTTGAAAACTGACATAAATAGTTGTGTTCAGCTTGATTGAAGGGTGTAGTCGTAGTAATGTATCCTGCAGTTCTTTCGTGAGTAATTACTTTCAGTAATTTTATGGCTTTCAATTGTCTGGATTCCATACCAGTGTAAGCTGCAGCCTACAGGTGATTGGTAGATATGAGAGTGATTGCTAAATTATACAAAAGGATGATGGACGTAAATGTATGGAACCTGGTACCCGCTCCAACAGCTGGTGATGGTGCTGATATAACTAAGTCAACTACAGTAATAGCAGGTTGTATGTAGATATACCTATAGGTACGCTAGCCGGCACGTATCTGAGTAGGAATGACATATTTCAATCTGCGTAAAAGAAAACAGGAATAGGTATAAGTAGTTTCAATCCCTTATAAACATTAGTCGTGTGAGAAGAAGTCAATATTAAAATTTTATTTTAGTTCGTACAAATTCTGTAGCCGTACTTTTGGCACCATACGACCAACATGTTCCAAAGCGCAGACTAAGGTCAAGCACACGTAAACCAACCTATAATAATGTAATAATAAAAGCTCCGACGTTTATCTAAAACAAAATATATGAGTGGACATAATTTAGGGCGAATTTGGTGAAACGCGAAGGTCGACTAGTCTGGCAGTAATTACTTGGCCTAGGCTGTAAGCTAGGCACGCCACCG
Organism: Amphipoea oculea; assembly: GCA_945859645.1. NCBI lineage: Eukaryota > Metazoa > Arthropoda > Insecta > Lepidoptera > Noctuidae > Amphipoea > Amphipoea oculea. Next base: position 21,262,539 of record OX243878.1, on the reverse strand, counting down.
CACCACGCCTGGCAAAAATTAGATGGAATTAAATTAGGAATAGTACACGTTTGCGATTTTGTAAAAGAAGAAAATATTTTTCATGCGATTTTTTTTTATACGGTGCTACTGGGTGTGTAAAGACACTTAACGAAGCCGAGAGTCACTCGTACTCCCCTTTATTGTAATTAAATGTTTTGTACTGGACCATACCTGGGAACCTTTTGGTTACAGAGATATTGAAGGCCAACATTCCATCTTTAGACGACTTTGCGAAAACAAGTTTCTAACGTTATAAACTTATAACATAACTCTTAATACCCCCACGACCCCTGTATCGTTGCATGCACCCATAAGTACAATGTTTCGCGTGTGTTAGGTACATTGTGCACTACCGCACACAGCAAATATTCACACCAAAAATAATAGTCGTTTCCAAACCATTATTTTTGTGCAATGTTATTTAGTTTGATGTACAGAATGACGGCTATATGATGAGTCTTTTTACAACCTGTATATATTAATATAATAATCATTAGCTAAGAATTAAATCATTGTTTTTATAGTCATAGGTACTAATTTAACTGAATGTATTAAATGGTTTGTCACTTCATCGCTCATTTATTTATTAAAACTAACAAAGGCGGACTTCACCACCACCATCATCATCACCACCACCGCCACCTGATTATTACTGTCAATACTGTCACTTAAATCACACAGTATTGTTTTCTTTGACGCAACTAGTAAAGTACAAAGGATGAGTCCTATGAATGATTTAAACATTGACCATGTTCCCATTGTTGACCTAAGGTCCGAGGGGTCCGAGCCATCCCGTACGTGACACTTCGGTGAGAATATCCCTCCTTGGCGCTAAACACGGACGGTGTAGGTACACGCTTCCTCAAACACGTCGGAGAACAAACATCTCATTGAGTGGACACGAATGAATGAACGGACAATGATTGATCACCTCTTTGCTTACACTTGAAATGTTCGATGTTGTGTTGTGTAAGAATATTGTTTGGGCCTGAAATGAAAGTTATTTTGGGAAAAAGGCTAACTTATGCATCGATTTAAAGCTACAATATACCGTAGGAACCTATATTTTACGGTAAAGTCCTGCTACGTACACAACAATTAGATATAGGTACTTAATGAAAAGCGACGTGTCTAGTAATTTTAACATTTATATTAAATAAAGTATTGTAATAGAACATAATTTCGCATTTACAATTAAAATACACAGTTATAAGTACTTAACCCATAAAAATCGTCGTCGTGGCCAGACGCACGATTATTATTATATTAAAGAACTAATCAACGTAAATAATCATTAAAGAGTCGCACGACTTGTCGTAAGTCTGTACGGTGCCTTAGACGTGTCACGCAGCTTATTTTTATGATCCTCACTTGTTTCGTGTTATATTAAAAGCCTAGTCTGTAATGGCGAGGTTTACCTTCATTTATTAAAATGTCTGGAAGCGTCTTATCTACGTTTTTAACCGACTTTAAAAAAGGAGGTTCTGTATTCGACCCGTATGTATGTATGTATGTATGTATGTATGTATGTATGTATGTATGTTTGTATGTCCGCGATTATCTCAAAAACTACTGAACCGATTTGGAAAATTCTTTCATTACTGTGATCTACATACTTTCAGGAAGGTTTTAGTATATAATGCATTAGGTAACTATTCTTATGTACGAAGTTATATGCATAAATGTACTGCATCTCCGGCATTTCTATGGGAATTTTGATGATTCTTCGAGTCGTGTCTTCAATTCTTCAATGCACTAGTGTTAATTGAATTGGTGTGGGGTAGGTACAACTAAAAAGTGAAAAATAAAAACTTTTTTACAAAAAAAACAACCGACTTAAAAAAAAAAACACTACAAAGTGAAAAATAACTTTAATTTCGGAAGTCGGTGTCAAAAAACGAAAATGCGGAACCAACGACACCGACTTCCGAAATTAAAGTTATTTTTCACTTTGTAGTGTTTTTTTTTTGAAGTCGGTTGTTTTTTTTGTAAAAAAGTTTTTATTAACATGAGGTTTTGTCTCATCGTGTATTGTGCGACAATTCTGTGTACTCACCTGTACGTGTAAGGTACAATTAAATGATAAACTGATAGGAGTAGGTACAACTTGTGTATTGATAGTTCAAGTACAACCTCCAAAACTATGATAAATGATTGGCTCGCGGCGAAAGAGCCCTTTTGATATTAGTCCAAACGAATGCTATACAACTACTGATCACTAAGTACGTTACGTACATATGTTTTATTCATTCGCGGCGCGTCGATCGCTCGTACTAACGAGTGTAAGCAATATTGTGATCACCTATTCGTTAAATCAAGTGCAGATACCTAGTTAGTTACAGAAATCGACTGGTACAATCTATCATACCATCAGCCCTTAATAAGGATTAACCGGTTGAATGCCGTAATTACAGACACAATTAAAAAGCCATTGTGTCTCGCGTGGATCTACGTTCCGGCATACGAAAGGTTAAGTGGGACAACCCATATGCAGCAGCAGTTACCATTCTGTGATCTGCCATCACACAGCAGTAATAGCTATTACCTACATCTTGCTTTAGCTGGGTGCACCTGTACGCACACACTTGTGCACTATAATATCTCCCGCATAGATGGCTGGCCCGCGTGGTAGATTATAGCCCACTCCCTTTCGAAGAGAGGAGGCCTGTGTCCCAGCAGTGGGAACAATATAGGCTGATTATGATGATGATGATAGATGGCTAGTTTCCGTTGAGATTGGTCGCTATGGCCGAGATTCGTTCTGGAGGACTATTACATACTTGAGCTCAACACCAACCCACATTCGATAAAACTTATACCTATTTGGTCAAACGAAAGCTGAAATTCAAAGCATTTTATTCCAATAAAACCATTTAGATACAGGCACTTTTGAATTATCATAGAAGTCCGGTCAGTCAAAAAGATGAAGCTAGTTGCCCATTCCAAAAGCGTTTCGTTAAAATATGTCTAAGATCTAGGCACAAAAACTAGCCTGCTAATAATAATGATCGGTCTGGCATCGCGTGAGGTCTAGATGTTGTGGCCACACTATAAAACTGCCCCGTGCTATAATAATTGCCTCCACTCCACGATCCACAATCTCTTGATGTAATCGAAGCAGTCGACCGTTATTGCCTTTCAGCCTTCACTGAAGTGTGTCCTGAAAATTACCTTTCAAAAAGATTCATATATACGTAAATTGGTGACTATTTCATTGTAAGTGGCAGTTAGTAAAACTTCAGTATATTACAGGGTGAAATTGAATTCATGGGCATCCTTTTAAGGGGTCATATTGTAATCATTATTATGAACAACCTTTACTATGGGACCAAACCTGAAATCGGGAAAAAAAATTAGCTCATCCCTACATTTTCACGAGTTATGTGAATACAAATGCAAGAAACAGATGAATTTTTTTTCGCGATTTCAGGTTTAGTCCCATAGTAAAAGTTGTTCATAACGATGAGAACAATGACCCCTTAAAAGGATGCCCATGAATTTAATTTCACCCTGTATAAAGTTCGTTTTTTAAAAGCAGATACTAATTTGACAGGTGTACCTAATGTCAAACTTCTATACTAAAAAAACGCAAACACAAAAGACTTCTTAAATGTCAGATTACTATCTGGGATTAGAAAACGAACTTTAGGTTTACTAAAAAGGAGGGCTATAATGAAACTAATTCGGATGAAAAGAGATTTAACCTCTCTGCTCGACAAAATTTTGACATATGACACACCAGCTGACTCGACGGGGTGTTGCGAATTACGTCATGATAATCAGAAATTTACTTTAACTTTCAGCATTCGAATTTATTAAGAAAACTGTGTTACCGCGCCTATTTTGTAAAATAAGTTTGTGGCAAATATCTTTAACTATATGCTGAGGTCGGTAAAACCGCGTCATTCTACTGTGAAAGTTGTATAAAATAGATATTACTACACCTATCCAAAAGGTAGACACCTCAAAATCGCTGAAAATATGTACATAAACCATCTAATCTCTTGATGAAAATATGCAAAAGGGAAAAATAAAGATATTGTCATTCTCTCTGCATTCTTACTTTTACCATTTTTCATACATAAACTACATAAAAAACATGATCAAATCTTGCTAAAAATTACTAAAAATTGTGTTGCGACGTGACACCTCTTAGTGCTGACCATCCACCCAATTTTCTTATTCCGATTCAAAAATGTCATAAAGAATAATCGATAATCGGTATTTAAAAAAAAAATAAAAAAATTGTTGAGACTGAATAAAAACTCTTTGGTATATTTTATCATTAATTAATAGTTTTTTAAATATAATCATTTTAATAAGTACAAACACGTACAGTGTGGATAGGGGTGTAACTTTTTATGGTTTCCTACGTCCGAATGAAAAAACGGAACCCTTGTAGGATCACTCGTGTGTCTGTCTATAGGTTTGTTACAATCGATTTGTTTCGAATCTACTGGACCGATTAAGTTGAAATTTGGTACACATATAAATTTCTGTGACTCAAATACGGACGTGTAACATGAATAAATTAATTATGAATATGGGGTCACTTTTTGGGGTCACATTAGATAAAAAAAATACCATTATTATAGTTTCAAACTCAAATGCGTCCCGCCTGCTTCCAAATTTTATTTAATTTAAAATGGGCTTGTTTTTAGCTTTTCAGTTAGTTTTAGTACAAGGATGCACTCGGGTTTTTTTAATTTTTCTAATTACTTTTTTTTATTTCCTGCTTTTTAGTTTACAAATGTGAAAGATGTGTTTCGCAGACGATTTAGTTCTTGATACGTGTTTTTTACGATTTGTCACTTTGAATTAGGTACTTTTAACCATATAAGTTGTATATATTTTTGTAATCACCTTTTAAAACCCTTTATTTTGAGACCCCACTCGATAGGTATTGAGAAAAAAAAATTATTGAAGGCATAATATGGCGCCAAAAATCCGCCATTTTGTTTTTTTTTATTTTGATATGCCCAGTGTCACTCTCACAGTAAATACATAACCCTCCTTCTAGCGCAGTCGGGTAAATAGTAGATTGTTATACAAGGGTCGAAAGGAATCTATTCCCATACGAGGTATTTAGACTATAGTCCGAGTAGGAATTGATGACTTTCACCCGTGTTAAACACTCTACTTTTCATTTCGAATATAAGGAAAGTAAAAAATAGTGGTCTTTCTAAAATATTTATTGATAATAATAACATGAATAATAGGTACCTATTTAAAATTAATTGAAATATTAGAACAATTTGTGTGCTATTTTAAATATGGAACACACCGCGTCACTGCCGCGGGCCGTCCCGCTTGATAGGTATTTTTTTCACACTGGCTGTTTATACACTCACAAGACCGCAACATTTTTCTTAATTATGTAAAAATTTCGTAGCTGACTACTTAACCAATTTAGTTCTATTTTTAAATTCATTCCCGACCTAGAGAGGGAAGCAATTACTATGAGTCTTTCCCGCCTTAAGGTGGGAAGCAACGTCTTCCACCCGCTATTCGGATCAAACAAATACTACTTTCCGAGTATGAGAAATGAAAAAGCTTTGCTTACTGTAAGTACCGTGTGATATATCAAATGAAAGGGTTTGTCGTGAGGGTCACAAACATATTTTTTAATAACTAAAAAAAAAATATGTATTATTCTATTAAATAGAAACAATATATCTGAAACCACAGCCTAAAATAAAAAAAAAACTACAAAATATAGTTCTGTGATTATTCTAGATTCCAAGAGATCCTATCAGACGTCTGGTCTTCAAATAATATAGCAAATCTCTCATTCTATACTGCGTACATACTTACATTTGGTCACAGTCAAAATATGTTCGGGACGTTATATTCATGGTCTAGTGGTTAGTGACCCTGACTGCTATGCCGGAGGTCGTGGGTTCGATTCCCACCCAGGACAAATGTTTGTGTGATGAGCACGATCATTTGTTCTGTGTCTGGGTGTAATTTATCTATAATATGTATGTATTTAGAAATATATAAGTATGTTTATCAGTTGTCTAGTACCCATAACACAAGCTCTGCTTAGCTTGGGACTAGATGGCGTTGTGTGATAGTTGTGGAATATAATTTAAAGTTGGTATTTTTAAATGTTATGCTTAAAACACTTGTTATAAGAAGTCGGTTAAAAATAAGATTTTTGGCATTTTAAATCTCAATAGTAAGAAATGCTCAAGATGTTATTCCCCATAAGAAAACAGTAGGACTTTTCTTTTCTGGCTGGCACTTTAATTTTTGAGTAGGTACCTTATGAATGATGGGTTTATGAAAAACAAACTTATTTTTGCAGTGAATCAAATTAATGATGATGTACATTGTGCATGCGTGAATATTCAACCCTAACGGAACCTTTCATTGTGCGTGGTCCGACATAAACATGGAAAGTTTTTTTTAAATTTCGTTGGGAAACTACCACAAAAACAAACAATTACTATTACTCAAGTAAACTAATAGAAACAAAAACTACCAAGCTCATAAAACTAACAACACATATTAAAATGTAAAGCGATTGCGGAATACGCAATTTATACAATTAATTTATCATCATTCCCAAACTTCTGCTCAGCCTACCAAAAAAATGTATACTGGGCATTCTGTAGCAAACTATTAGAAAAGTATCAAAAATAAATACTTAATTGCAAAATAAATAAAAATAATTTTATACGACGAGCGCATTCGAAGAAAAATTCAAATATAGAAACAATTCGGCGCGAAATTCAATAAATGACTATGGTCTAAGGTCCTCGAGTGTTATTGACTCAGTTCAATTGAATGTCCAAAAAACTATTAAAATTACATTAGAAAAGCATAAATCATTATTATAAACAATGCTTATTGTATTTAATGCTTAAAATAATTTTATTTTAATTTCTGAGTATCGATTTCCGATATTCGACATATTAATTACCCGAGTCAATCGAAATTTAAAAAAAAAATCGTTTTGCATAATCGCTTTCGTACATCATTACGATAAAAAAAACAATCATGGACGGCGATTTTGAACACAAATTGAGTAGTGGTAATGAATAATACGTGTTATTCGACCTGTGTTTCAATATTACGTTAAGATTTGGGCATTTTCGTGTTGTTAATAACATTTACAATAATATTTGTCACATTTTAAATCTTATCTACTTGTGTGTGTGTGATATTTTGTGAAAAGTAAAATGTAAACACGCACTATTGGCGCGAAACTTCGACATTAGATATCAAAATACTTCATTACCACTACTTATTTTAACTTGAACAATGGATGAATTCGTCAAATAATTAAATTATGTATTATTTACTGCCCCTGTGGTGGAGTTTGGATGTTCGAAATCCCCAATTTTTATGTTTTTTAGCCTCGACCACCACTGTCAACAAAATGGCGATTATCGCATTCACAGACTTGAATTTTATAAAGGTAAGGTAATAAGCTTGAGCGCTAAATATGAAATATTTAATGGCGTTAACATATGAGTTTTTTATCCAACTCTCTTAATTAACGCACATTCATAGGATTTGATGCGTAGCTTAATAAATATTTACATAATCAATGAAGGGTGTCGTATGTCGTAATTCTTGGGTCCTAAAGGGGTCATTACCGAGCCGGCGGAGGTTTGTGTGTTCGGGTCCTAAAGGGGGCACTACCGAACTATACGGTTAAAAAAATCCAGGAGTCCTCTTAGAATTTCTTGAATTCCATCTTGATTCTAATAAATATGAAAAGGAAAACCTTATCTTATAAAGATCTCTACGGATTTCCCTAAATCAATCTCTGAATCATTTTAAAAGGGTGTTTGGTTAGCCACATTTTTCATTCATTTCCTTTTTGGTACGGACAGCTTTTAAGCTAAAATCTGTTTATTTTACAACAAAATATCTCAATTCCGAAAACGTTCGTTATTGAAAAGTATTGTCCCCGACGCTCGACCACAAGTTAGGGAGCACTCGTCCAATATAAATATATATCACGGGTCTTAAACTGCCAATATACAAGAATATTGTTAATTTATTATTATTGCGGATCATTTACGTCTTATTATCAAAACAAACACTCCGGATTCGGAGTTAAAATCGAAAATCTGACGACAAACTTAACTTCACAATCGTCAAAACTAAAATCTCCGTCGAAAAGTTCAGGCAGCAAGTTTTTGGGTGGCAAAATATAAGTTGGTTGGGTTGCTCTGAATGATTCACATACTAAATGGGTCAATTCATTATCTGTGTCCTGATCTGATAAAGGATCGTTATATATTTATTTCTTTTTTTATTTTGTATCGTGGACGGCACATTCCAAGCGCAGTGAAGCGAGCACACTTTGTTATGGATACGGCAAACTTTTACTATGATAGGATAGGATTTAAGATAAAGGTATGTTTAAGTCAGGCTCGGTTACCCATTTGACATGCACTGCAAACGAGATCATTGCCTAAGTCATAATGTTCCCTTGATGTTTGACAGCCTTCCTTTTACCTACATTCAAACTGGAGATGACAAAACATTTAAAAAAATGTTTCAACAACTACGATAACAAAACAACTTGTCTTTTCCAAATCAACTGGCCACCTACACGTAATCTCAAACACTGGACATCAATGAATAAAGCTCATGCTAACTGCCTCATCCACATCTTCCGGGCTCCCCAGCGAGCCTGTTCCAGGAACACAATACATTGATTCTCGCTTAGCAGCGCACCGCACCGCGCCGCACCGCACCGCATCGGACCGCACCGAGTCGCGCACTGTCCGCCGAAAACGATAAAAACACTCGTGAACCATCGCACCTATATGCTCAGGCGCCGACGGGACATCGACTAGAGATGCTAGATGTGGCTAAGGTGGTAAAGTGTGCTCTGAATTAGGAATAGAATAGGACTAAGTGCGCTCTCGGGAGCAAGCGCTCGATAAGTTCTCACCACTCGCGCGCTCGATAAGATTATTGGAAATGAAGATGGATATTTACTTAAGTCACAATAACCCATCTTTAATTGTGATTTTCAGCCGAGTGTGGAGAACAAAAATAATATAATTATATGTATAGCTTTTAAAAGTTTAAATCTTATCTAAAACGATCCAAATGTCCAACTTAATTCATCGAACTGGAAACTAAGGGGTCATCTCCACGAGCGAGAGAATCGCGGCGATAGTCTCGCCGTGCCATCAAATTTCCGCGGCGATGATATAGCCGTGTGGAGACACGTTCTAAGAGAGTGTATAGAAATACGTGGCAAGACGATAATATCGCCGCGATTCTCCCGCTCGTGGAGTCGGCCCCTAATCGTCGATACGATGCTATAACCTCTAGTTGACCTCTCCTGTGTCTACAATACACATTTCGCTGCACTTTAATGATGTGATTTAGATTCACTTTGTAATACTAGTAGGTAATACCACGATTGAAATAATTCGCCCAATTTTCGTCTTGGCGAACTAGACCTACATCTTCGAAGATCTACCAAAAGGCCCATTCCACAGTTTGTACATCCGCGTCAGATTCCATAGGGCGCCAAGACCCTTATCTGTGACACGATTGGGTCGGTGGTCACCCAGATACCTCTCAGATATAACTGCCAGATATCGCTAAACGATCGAGATCGCCAGATATGGCGTTATCCTTAGGACTCCGGCCATATTAATGATTTCATTAGGATACCAATTTATACACGCAATCTAAGTGCTGTCGGATTTGCTGGGGCCTAGTCTCCTGAAATACGATGTGGGTTACGGATTCTTAGTACAAATGGCTTTAAAGAGCCAAGGAAGGTTGGTGTAAAAGATTATTTTAATAAAGCAAATAGGCAGCAGCGTCCTTTCGTAGAACTAATGATGATGTTCTTTTGGTCGGTAGTCAGTATACCTAGATATCACACTAATATTTTAAAGGCGAAAGTTTATGAGTGTGTTTGCATGTTTGTTACTTCTTCACGCAAAAACTACTGAACGGATTTGAATGAAATTTGGCACACAGATAGTTTATAACCAGGATTAACAAATAGGATACTTTTTATCCCGATATTCCTATGGGATCAACAATTATGCTGGTGAAACCGCGGGGCGCTGCTAGTAGCCTATATATCTCAAAGTTATTGGTAACATTCGCACAACGGAATCAATTTCAAATCATTTTACTTTCGAAATCTTGGAATCTTGAATAGTTATTCTGTACTCTACTGACCTTAGAGTATATCTGTATCCTTATAGTTTTTATATCTATAACTTTATTCAATTAATCATTCTGCTACCATCCCATACTCAACAACCACAGCCGAAACACAATATGATATAAATTATTAAAAGAGAAAGAAGTGATGCTCGTCTAAACAATGTATTTACAATACAAAATTACAATAGGTTCAATAATCGTCCATTGTTTGGACAGGATCAATCAAATCTATGGCGTATCTGTCTGCATTTCTATCGCCCCTCAATCAGAAGTACAACTCGTTCTAATACTGAGCTTAGAATTTATAATTATAACGAGTGTCAGAGCTTATCGTGAGGTCCTAGAGCGAACTACTAATACTAAAAAGGCATGAAACTTGAAAATAACCATAAGACAAAAGTGTGAAGAGGAAGACTTTGCTGCTGCAAAAGCTTGACCAAGATCAGAAAAGACGTGTCGCAATCTCATCTCGGCGACAATCAATGTCAAAAACTTGTTAAAAATGTAGGGAAATTAGAGATAATTTTGGCAGATTGAGACTGAGATCAGAGGGGCAATTCTCGTAATTGTAAGAACGTTCACCGTCTGATCTCATTCTCAACCTGTCAAAAATACCTCTACTTTCCCTACATTTTGACAAGTTTTTGTCGTTTTTTTGTCGCCGAGATAGACTGCGACTAGATTTTACACGTTTTAAATTAATAGAATTGGCTTTCAGACTGTGAACGTTCTTAAAATTAGGAGAAGTGCCTCTCTGAAGGCGAAGGAGTTGTGAAACCCGAATTCAATTTCGAATTCAGTGAAAGCTGAATTCGAAATTGAATTCGGGTTTTTGCCTTGTAAACACCATAGGAAACAGTACCATCTTACGAAAGGCGGGAAGAAACATAACCGATGATAAATATGGAATAGAAATGGATAAAGATAACCTTTATCCCATGATCAATCAAACTGGATTTAACATAAGCAGCTCAAAGTAATACTTATATAATAATATGATGTCATCATCTCCAAGATAGTTCATCAGGATCTATTCTGAGAGCCATAGCCACGAGCCTTCCTCTCCGTGCTTCTACGTCACATAGCAGCCGTTCGGCATGCGCCGCGCACGCTCGAGGACGTGCCCTGACGTGACGGCTGCGCCCGCGCATGGGCATTTGCATCGGTTTCCGCCACCAACAAACACACCGACACACGCACGGATTATAACAATATAGGATATGGAGCTATTAAACTTATGGGAATGAGAGTTGGAAGACTGTTGTGAACTTTGACCTATTACCGGGATGAGTCATTGGCACGTTACTGCGCATCGGGAAGTGTTGATAATAGATGGCTCGAGATGGGTTGAAATTATTTTTCCTCAACAAATTTTATTTGGTCAAGTAGTATGTACAAGAAAAACTCATGATCAAGTTATGAGTATTGCAACATTTGATACCTCACCATTGGACTTTTGCCTTGCCATCTGATCTGGAGGTGTACTCCCTGAGTACGAAGTCCGTCGTTACGGTTGATTCCTACCTACTCCGTATCATTCCGACATTAGATTAGTTTGGGACCCGAACTAACAATGAATGACATCACGATTTGACAGCAGTCCCTTTTCCGACGTGATTTTTCCTGTCCGAAAAATCAAGAAAGAAAGAAAAAGTATTTATTGCGACTCGTACAGGAAGATCACAAACTAAACTAAACACAGTAAAAAATAAAAGCCAAGTTATATAAAAAAAAAATTAACAAAAAGAAAAATGAGACAGAAACTCCTATACGAGGCCAAAAGGCTCCTATCTCAGCATGATGCTGCGACATTTCTGCAATTACGTATATATTCGGGTGTAGGTATAATTCCGAAGTTTCGAATTACTTACGAACGGGCCCGTATCTTCGTTAATAGTTTTAGAGAGTAGCTGATCACGTTTAACCCAATTTTCATGTTTTGTTCTGGCAATCTACAGTAGAAAAGCTCACCCTCCTATTAACTTCTTATCCAGCCCCATTGACACACGAATAACTTGTCATAAGCTGATCACATCCGATCTCCTCTGAATCATCCTCGCTAAAGACTGTGGGGAACAGGAAACCTTTCCACTTTACTGCCGACTACTACTAGTATTATACAGGATGTTGTAATGATAATGGTCACACAAGGTAATAGTAATACAGATGGTTCGTCCGTCGTCGTTTCCGTATTGACGGAAAATGATTGTACCTCAAGAGGCTCAGGCCGAGATCTATAAATGCTACTTAGCACGTACTTTGGCTAAGCGTTATTCCTGTCACTCTGTCGCATAACTATCAAACAACGAGTGCAAGAAAGAGTCGAGACATGACTAGTCAAAGCACGCATGCTAAATAAAGTTTAGGTATAGATCTCGGCCTTAGCCGTTATCGTTGTCTTAGAAGGGTGTTTTGCACTAATTAGATACTGGTAGCAGTGGCGGATTTACACATTTGCCGCCAGTAGGCTATTCAAATTTTGCCGTCCCTATTGAAATCTACAATTATGTCCCAAGTCTTTTGTATACTGCTTCGATACGCTTAATTGGGTAGATTTTCGTTATTTATCATCATTTCATCATTCATCGCACAAATTTTTTGTTTGGTTTTTTTTTCACTTACATTGGGTTTTTCACTTACATTGAAAATATAGTATATTGGTATTCGTTTGTTATTTCGTTTGACACAATATATGTTGGGATGTGACACGTGCCGCGGTTGTGGTGCGGTGCCGTATTATAAATAACACCTGTAAATGACGATAATTAATAACGAAAATCTACCCAATTTCCATCGCCGTTTCTTCAAAATACTTAAAATATTCACGTTCAGCTACGCAAAACTTGCAAAGAGATTTGTAAAGATCGGCAACTGTGATCAAATCTACGGTAGAAGCCTGAATTTGAGCATTCACTTTGTGTATTCTTTCCAAAAAACCATGGTAGGTATATAAATATAAATATTTTTAATTTCAGTAAGACATAAAAAAAATGTTAGCCCCTTTTCCGCCCCTAAAATCTGCCGCCCTATGCTCCAGCCTACTCAGCCTGTTGGTAAATCCGCCACCGACTAGTAGTCTGTCTTATCACAGCATATAGGCGTTCTGTAGCAAATCTTCTTAGATGTCGTACTAGTGGGTACGTTATACTGACCCCAGCCTTAAACTACCGCTTGATAGACGGCCTGGAGATTGCAGTGAAGGTCGAGCTAAAGGACGATGCCGACTATCCTCTCTTCTAGTCTCTACACTTTCTTTTATTCTAGTAACTTTTACAGGAGTCGTTAAGAGTAAAGAGCCTAGCTTATACTTGGCAGGAAATCACACGATAGGACTTATGAACGTCTATGCTAGAGGTTTCGAAGAGATCCGTATAAATCAATTTAAACGATGACACACAATACGATTTCCTAACAATAAAATTTTTAATTCCACTGTGTTATACTTCAACAATATTCAGTGCTAGATCACATGGACAATGGTCCATCACACCGAAAGTCGTGGACAAAAAGATGTAGGTACTATTTTTGAAAATAAAAATATTTCAATACCATAAGGTGCTTACAACACAATCGTACAAAAAACCAGTTAAATGGCGCTCAACAAATAAAATTAAGATATTCTAAAGTAACCCTTTGCCCGACAGCGCGTCATAATCCGCTTTATCAAGATCATCTTGAAAATATACCCAAAGGAAAATGAACTTTACTTCTGTATAATAAAGTTGGTGTTACTTTGTTAATAGCATTGATATAAAATAAACAATCATTGAAATGCGCTCACAAAGTGGCCTCAGCAATTTTCTTCATAAATAAATGAGATCAGAGGTGTTAGCTTATTAGTATTTTTAGTTATCTTGTTGTAATAATTATAATAACAATATATTCGTATTATTTAATATTTTACACTGGACCGATCATTGTTTGTTAGTGTAATTAGGAGGTACAATAATTTGCTCCTATCTGCAAAAAAAATAACAAATTGCGAAAATATGTTGCTGAAAAACTGAATCAAATAAATGATTTTTTTCTATTTTTTCAATAAACTCAGTTTTCGACGTGTATTTTACTTAACAACATAATAATCCAAATTGTTCAACACTAATTCTTTCTGGACAAAAAACAGTAACGCAATTCGCTATCAAACGAGCTTTTTATTGACTTGTTTTACTACAAAAAAGCACTCCCGGCTTTGATAAAATGCAAGAGTGTACTTGTCAAATAATTGATAAGATTGCCTCCACGTGCCGCCACCCCGCGCTCATTGTGATTAGATTAACAAATATTGGCTTCTCAATAATAAACTGTAAGTTTTTTTGTGTTTGATAAGGGCAGGTGCTTGGGTTTCTTAGTTTGGTTTTTGTATCTTTATCTTATGCTACTTCCTTGGATTGGCAGCCGGAATATCATTAGTCTTGGTATTTTGTGGTGGTGATAAATAGATACTTACATGTAAAAGATTCTCCCGCTAACGAATTTAGTAATAAACGGTCGCTGTACAAAACATCTAAAGATGCAAAATTCATTGACGCTACTTAAGAAGTATTAAGAAGCATGTTGCGCTCGCAACAACTCAACGACAGCTAATTAACACCAGCCACCGCTATCGAACACTAACCGCGGCGCAGTAAAAGAGAAACTGCATAATTTCTCAGAAATCAATTCAAACGTAAGATATTTTTTATGACAACTTCCTTCCCACGTCCATTCGCAACAATACTTACAATTTCACCTAAACAAACAGACAGACATGATCTTACGTAGCCGTGGCAAATATTTAACGGTATATGAATTAGTAGGCTCGCTGGGCTCCCAGACGCCCCGGTGGGCCGAGCGTGCACAACCCAGCAAAAACCTATTGTATTTTTACCTTATTATTGAATTTACACCTCGGCTGTGGGACAACAGTGCTGATTCTAACTGCCGTGTCCGAAATCGCGAAAAAAACCTTTGAAGAGATAATCGAAAACTGTCACAAGGAGTTTTATTGTCACCATCCGGTGTTTAGGAAATACACCAGTGTTTAGAAATGGTTTGGGTTGCTAACTGTGGATTCCGAAACATGGTTTTCTGTTATTTCACATGTCTTATAACATCAAGGTAAAATAAGTAGTATTTAAAACTAAAACGTTCGGTTGTCCAAAAAAATAAAAGCTCTACAATGTCCATTTTTTGCTCAGATAATCAATTTTATAACCAAACAATACAATGGTCATTTATTGTCATTTTCCAACATCTCTACTCTAACGTTTGGCTCCACAATGGGCGAATCGTTCGCAAGTATAATATCATTATAACGCTTCACCTCAAACCTGACATAATTACATATAATGTTGCTTTCCTCCATTGTGATGCATCGACGGAATTTTATGCCCATTTCACTATAATGGCTGTCCCTAAGCTCCGTACAAACAAGCATGATGGATGCGTTGCGGCACTCACAAAAGAACCATTGACAGCATTCACGTACCCTACGTCCAATTATAACGAAAAAGTAAAGATTTTGTCCACCCGCGCCATATCGACCCACTGTGTCACACAAAAAATATTAACAGAGCACGCTGGTTTGTTTGATAATGAAATGTAAGTATCTGAGAAAATACAAATACATAATTATTTGATACACATATTATAGAAATACATAATTGTATTCTTTGCAGAAGGTTCTTGACTAACTTAATAAAAAATAAGTAAATAAATGTTTTATTCAGTATTAAAATTGGTAAAATTATTACATAGTCTTAGAAATTATTTACAAAGGTACCTATAATAATGTTAGATGCCTGTACTAGGATAAACCTGTATCACAGGCGGCATATAATATAATATAGGTATGTGTGCATATATAAATAATACGAGCATCACTGACAGTGAAACAACGCTTCTTTTTTAAATGTTTTTATTGATAAGTAAAGCACTGCTCTACCACTAATGTATATCGACAATACTTTTTGAATTTGAAAGATCATTGAGGTTAAAACTTATAATGACAAGGGTTTAATAAAATAAAACTTTACTAATATTGACCTCGATATTAGAGAGTCTTTCCTCCCCAAATAAGACAAGGGCAGGAGGATGACGGCTAGGATGCCCTGCCTGGTTTACTGGAGCAGCATATGGCTGGAGGTGACGTCATGGGGCCTGCCCAAGTGCCGGGCGCAGGACCGCTGGTGCAGTTCGCAGCAGTATGCGCGCGTAAACCTCTGGCCGCAGTACCGGCACGAGAACAGAGCCGAGCGAGCGCTTTTTAAGTCGAGTGCGTGGCGACACACGCAGCAATCCCTGCAAAACGGACAAATTAGTTAATTAAGCTTATGATACGAAAAATGCCACTTCTAGAACACAGTCCTCGTAATAACTGCTTTAAGAACATCACTACACAGCCCATCGAAACGCCACGGCAGCTTAATCTCAACTATTCTCGTAAATTAGAGTCTTTGTCATAGTTACAAACTAAAAACAAAAAAAGCAAAATACAATTAAGTACCTTGTCCTTCCCAAATTGTGTTGTCTAACGTGAGAAGTGAGCTGCGACGGCCGCCCGAACGATGCGCCGCAGACGTTGCAGGTGTAGTGCGGCGCACAGCGCTTGGCCGGCAGCAGCAGCGGCAACAGCGACAGATAATTTTGGTAGTTCAGGTTCGGCACGTACGATAACATCCGCTTCACCGTCTCCGCAGACACTCTCAGCAAGGCCAACAAACCCAGAGGATCCGTGTTCACGGCTATAGTCATCGCCCTGTGATCCGACGGTGGTCTCTTTTCAAACAGAGGCTTCTTATCCGGCTTGTTTCTAGCTGTAGACAGAGAATCAGTTACTTCAGTTGATCTATCTTTCGTTGGAACTTCAAATGTTATTTGCAGTGAACAACTCCTGTCGTTATTCAGTTTCAGTATTTCTTCGATGTCGCTTTTGGCTTTATCACTCTTTTGAATTTCTTCTAAAAATATTTTTTCCATTTTAGAGATGCTAGAGTCTCCGTGTTTCCACAGTTCATTAGGGACAATTTCAGAGATCGTTAAACTCCTGGAACTGTTACTGTACTGCACCACGTAATCTTCATTTTTGTAACTGTGAGGATCACTATTATGTATGTTCAGCATAGTTCGGCTGGTGGTAACAATTTTACAAGCTGATACTGCTGAACTTCTTTTGGTTAAAAGAGAATTTCTCCTTGCTTGAATGTCTATCATGATTGAATTCATAGATTTCATTAAACAGTCTATCTTCTCTTCAATAGTGGCTAAAGATTTTATTTTTTTGTCTTCTTCAGATTGTCGGATTTTAGCTTTTAATTTGGTAATGTTATTAGTAATTTTTTTAAAGTTTTCTTTATAACTTTCACTCTTTTGAAGATCAACATTATTGCCCACGTCATTTTTTAAAGGTTTCTGTATATTGTAAATTTTTTCATCTATTTTATTTTCCAAAGCTATTAGTTTGCTGTTGTGTGTTTGTATTGTGTCTATTTGTTGTTTGTTTTCTTTTGCTGTTTGTTTGTTTGTTTCATTTGAATCCTTGTTATTTCGCAATGATTCGTGTTTAGAGGGTATATTCACATCCTTATCAAGTTTGCTAGCTTCCTGTGTAAAGGGAACACCAGCATGTACGTGGTGTTTAAAAAATTTATGTTTTAGAGGTACTATTAAATATTGGCTTCGGTCCAAACTTTCTTCTTGGGCACTAGTTTTTGCATCCGTGCAATATGGAAAATACATATTATTTGCATCTTGAACAATTTCAGCTTTAGGGACATTTAGTTCCTTGTAGTCTTCTTCGTTAACTAGAGGTAAGTTCGCAGTCTGAATAGATGCAGGTGCACGTGGTTTTCTTGTATGAGGAGGTACAGGAAAATACGGTCTAGCAGTGCCTTGTATATTATCAATACCGTATGCTCGATTGTTATCAACCACTACGCCGTTGCCATGAAAGTACCTACCAGATGGCTTAGTGCGGTAGTTGTATGCATAACCTTGCCGTTCTTTATTCAACCTAAGCATATTAGCTTGTGAACAAGTGGGATAGCAAAAGCGATCATTATCGTAAATAAACGATCCGACATCTGGTGGTATACTGCTGTCATAATTGTGTGGATATCTGATGTGTGTAATCGTTGGCGAGTAATCATTAGCTCCGTAAATGTTTTCCAGCAAATTCTTACACGGATTTGATTGGTGGCGCCAGTTGAGTCTCATGTTGTAGAAGTCATCGATCATCTCCGGGGTATTGTGGTCGCCCGGCACATACTGCGGCGATATCCTACTCGGCTCGTTACTATAATATCCGTGTTTATTCTTCAAATCATTGATGTAATTGTTCCATGCTTCTCTTTGTTTTTCTCTTTCCCGCTCAATCACCAGTTTCCTCACTATTTTCTGTAACTTTGCGTTTCTATGCATAATTCTGTATACGTAATCCTGATTATACATATTGTCTAAAGGGCAGGAGTGAGTGTTTTTGTCACATTGTTCATTTCCATCTTCTATAATATGGTCGCTCACCATCTCGTTACTAGAGGTCTCTTTGTGTCTGTTATTATCTTGGTTATAATCGTCTAACTTCAGTTCATCATCATCACGTCGGGTTTTATACGCGTCTCTTGAACAAAACGAGTATTTTGTGTTAAACGTGTTCGCAGACATGCTTACCATCGACTCCGCGCGAGCTTTTAGGTTACCTTCTTGGTAAGCATCATACTGTTCCTTCAAGTGCATATGTTCGTTGTAGCTGTTGCTCTGTCCGTAATTTTTCAACATTTCATTCACGAGCACTTTGGAAGACATTTTATTGGTTTCTTGATTCGGCTTATTATCAAAAATATTGATAAATTCTTCATTGTTTCGTTGATTTGGCAGACTTTCCCTGACGACGCCAGCGTTGCCTCCGACTGTATCAAAGGCGTTTACGTTTTTCGCAAATATTTGACCTGCGTTGATTTCGTAATAACGACTGTTGTGTGAATGTTCACAACGTTTTCTTGATTTCTCGTCATCTTTCAAATCCATTATTCGTCACAGAAAATTTGTAATGGCCGAATTGTGGCTGACTCACAGAGTACTTTTTGATAGAGGCTGACTATGGCATTTTTATTTTTATTTTGAGAGATGAAAAGAAAATAGTTCTGTCAAGTTTTCTCGCTGCATACAAGTTTTTAGCAACCAACCTCTTTGGATACCATAGAACCACACATACGAAGTACAGTAAAGCAGTAGTACACTGCACATTTTGCACTACTTAGCTTTATTTTCGCTCGATCGATGTAATACTATGGCATGAGTTCGGATATACAGGGTGGCAGTGGCAGGCAAATCGACGCGAAAACTGTTACCATGAACAGCACATGATTATAAGCTTTATTTATTCTTTATGAAAAAAAAAATCAGTATCTCATAGGAAAGTGCGCGACTACGCGGTTAAATAGCTACAAAATGTTTTTAACAACCGACGAAAAAAATTTCAACGCACCTCCACCTGATGACGAGTCTCTGCTTCAGATAATAAAACAAACACATACCAAACTGGTTCATAACGTGAGGAATCAACAATAAATTTATGAGTTTAAAGTCAGAAAAATGCAAATAAAGTGGTTTTAGTACTTACAAGTTAATATCGCGGCGCATACAGAACACTGTAACGAGGTGGAGATGTGTGGCCCGGCCCCTTGGCCGACAACCCGTAATCACGACCACCCAAATTTTAGCAGAATATTCCTTGTGCCGATGTATGAACGTATGAATTCATTTAGTGGAGTTTATTTCATAGTGTTGGAAATATTACTGTGATGGTTTGATTGATTTAATGAAGTCCTACATGTGGAGCAATGTGATCTTCAGTAAAACTGATAATTGTCATCTGCCTAGCCTTTTCCTAACTATATTGGGGTTTGCTTCCAGTCTAACCGGATGCAGCTGGATACCAGTATTTTACATGGATCGACTGCCTATACCTTCACAACCCAGTAACTGGGTAGTACGATACCCGTAAAACTGATAATATTCACAAAATACTTAGTTACCTAAACATTTTTTCTTTAAACTTCAATAATTCGCAGCTTGACGCGGTTATATTTTTTGCGGTTATAGACAAGTCTTATATCATTGTATGTTATCAATATTATTCATTACTTACTAGCTAACCTTGAGTTAGTACAAAAATCTCATAACAACAGAATATCATTTCTTTCAGAAAACTAAAAACGTTTTGAAAAACACTCACTCACTTTTCCCGAATTTTACAATTTCCCTGGCAACTAAAACCACAAAGTTTTCGTTCCCTAAAAATATTATTATTCAGACAATTACAAACGATTAATAAAAAAAACCAAACCGGTCCACCCGCTCGCTAATGCGCTTACCAACGTACAGCATTTAATTTGTATTGATATGGATTTAGTTTTATATTTAGATATCTATAAACTTGATCTAAAAATGCTATAAAACAAATATTATCAGTACGTAAACCAACAAAAAGACATTAAAAATGATCAAAAGGCCATAAAGAATCAATTACGACTTATCCAAACACATCGAGGGGGAAACGTAACAAAAACGAAGATTATCGAAAGCACTACAGCCACTACAGGCATTATACAATCGATTTAGATTACACATCGCCACGGGACAATTTTTTACACTATCTTTTTTATTAATTTATATAAAGTTATGACCGCATTTTTAGGGTTACGTATTATTTTTCCAGGAGAAAATGGTGCTGAAACAAAAAAGTTATGATACGTATTTACTGCCATTAGATGTAACGGAATTTGGTATAATAACAAAATTGGCAATTCATTCCTGTTATTGAGAATTCGTTACAAACGCAAAGTTATTTTTTTGTTTTTGAAAATGTTGCTGTCCAGTCGAGTAGTGATACGTATAATTCATTTCAATTCATTAGAAAAAAAAACCCAGGTTTCAATTAAATAATGTACAGAACACTCAATGCTCATTCAAGCTCGCTCTCGTCAACTTTTTATCAATTTCCAAAACTTATGTTTGCATTTTGATGAGTTTCTTTACGCGCGTGACACACCCGCTCTGGTTCGCAGCTTGTCGCGATTATGTTAATCGTCGCATAGAATATTCATTGAAAAAAACACACCCTTATACTTTATCTTATATTGTTGCTTTTACTGTTCTATTTGACGTGTCCGAGCCTTCATGCTTGCCTGTCATCTGTCGGTGACTGGGGGTTTTTTCCCCGATTGTTGTAGTGTAATGAATATTTAAATTGGGGCACGTTTCGTCTGGATACGACAGTACCTTAAGTACCTATGTTGTCCCTATTATGCATAAACCGTCAAACCTTCCATTGATTTTATTGCCTTTTCAAGCAAATAAACATGCCTTTTATATTTTATCGTACGTTGGAAAAATCAGGAGTATAATGGACGGCCTTCATTCATCCTATATAAAAAATCTCGTACCTGTAGTACATACCTAGGACAAATTAAACAACTCCCCTAAACTAAATTCGAATAGTAGTAATTCAATTGTCCAATTTACTGCGTATACCGCTGAGTAAACAACTTAATAACATAAAGGGCGTCCTTCAAAGGGGTCACCTTAGAGCAGCGGTCTTAATAGCCCACCCTGGGTACTCCACTCCAGTAACGCTTAGAAAAAACTTCCTTAACTACAAGAATCCACTTATTTGTCTATTGTACATTGATATTTAGCTTCCGTTAGAGGAAGACACATCTCGAACACAAACAGCGATGTAGTCGATGTAAATTAGGTGTGCGACTTTATCGAAAGCTTTTGGTAGGAAATCCTTCAGTCTAGACGACAGTATTAAACGCAAGGTGAAGGTCGCAGCCTGCTGCGCCGTCACTATGGGGATGAATACAAAGTAAGATGATTGTAAATTAACCTCGTATTGAAATGCGTAATTTCGTTTTCATTAGACTCAATTTGTCTTGTAGGAATCTTACAAAAATGTGACCTAGAACTCGCGAAGATAAGTGGCTCTTGTTGATAAGGAATTTACGAATTTTCAATAGTAATTTGAGGAAATTTTTCCTGCTTATTTGATTTTCAGGTTCTTATTTCGCTCCCACTACGACGCTCTTATAAGAATTAACAAACACGAAATAAGATTCAAATACAATAGCACGAACAAGACATAAGCCAAATACCTCATTACATTCTGAGATCATCAAACTTCATAAAAACTTGCCAAAATATTTAAACGAGTTGCATCAAAAAATCAGCCATAAAAATTCCAAAACATGCAGGTTGACCAATTAAGCCATTAAGTGGGCAAGTGGGCACTGGTATCGCTCGACAAAGCCGAGCCAAATGGAGCTATCGCCGATAAGATAGCAGTAACGGGCCGCAGTTCCCACGGCGACAGGCAATGTTTGCATAGATAAAGAATTACTTGAGGAAAATAAAGGAGTTGTGTTTACTTGTATCATAAATGGACATATGTGTCGAAAAGTGTTTGTTTCTCAGTTTTAGTTCAACAATTGCAATTATTGAAGCCATATTGAAAAAAGATGTTGCTGAAATGCAGAGACGTTTGGATCTTGTTTTAGTTCGCCAGCTTCACTAGATGCTTTGCTTTCAGTTAAAGCTCTGTAGATGCTTCTTCTTCAATGCAAATTTCTATGAAAACTTCATGGAAATTATTCTACCAGAAACGCATCGCGCCTGTCTGCGCCTTCAAGCTGTTAAATCATGTTCATTATTTTTTACATTAAATTTGTTAACCATATTGTATTTCATTTGTATACAAAGCTAGTTCGTATCAATAATAACATCCTTACATTTGTTAGTTCTCTCTATATCGATATATCTTATAAATATTGACTTAGTTTCGAAACTTGTGGCGGAATGTTCCATGCATTGATGGTGACGTGCCAACAATGGTGCGCCTCTGTGCGTCCACTTTGTACCGCCGACGAGCGTAATCTCCTAAACTTCACATTCCTCACATAAAATCGTGGTGCGAACAAAAAATCTTTATGATTCCGATTTTACTGAGAAGGGATCTGTAGTTCTGTACGCCTTTTTATTGATAGCTTGGTTTTAAGCTTTGTTACTGCTAAATGTTACGAATACGAGGCTGGAGGAGGATGATACTTATAAATCAAAGCCATCGCGGAAATCTCTCATACTAATCTTGCTCATTTTGTCGATTACATATCTCTACTCTCTAGCTGTGTGTGGGTCTAATTAAAATGTCACGACCACAAATGCTAACAATTTAGCTCTGAATAATATAACCTGGAATTTTTCCAAAGGTCATAATCTTTTCTCACTTCATTGGGCTTAAAAGCGTAACCTTAACAAGATTCAACCATCGTCCAAAGAACCCTAATTCCAGCCAGCCGGTGCCAGAAACTCTATCGCGACACAATAATGCTTACCTATGAATAATAAGATCAAATAAAATAAAAAAAACACTTGGGACTGAAGCACAATCGTACACGGTTGTAGACAAACCATTATATAAATACAATGACATATTGTTGTCCTGCTCTGGCGCCGTGTTATAAACGCACTCTTTTTATTTTCTGTCTCATTCATCTGAATTAGCTTTATAGTTTATAATGTTAAAGAGGCTGTTGATTGTGTTTATTTGGTCTGGATTCATTTCAAGTCTCGAGGTTGAGGAAGATTACCAATACATAGGTATCTAATCACATTTTTAGACGGTTGACGATACTTTGATATTGTTTCTTTCAGAGTCCGTTTCTAAAGTTGATCAATGGCAACCATTTTTTTATTTAAAAGTGACTGATTTTTATACATACTTAATATGTAGTATCATAGTATAAGTAATGCTTATTCAACATAATTACACTCTTGAAAGTAATCGATTTTACTTGTCGCATATTGTCGTTCTAAAGTGAGCTTAAAAGTAATTATTTAATTTTACAATCTCTGCGGGCCTGCATCATGAATTCATGAGTTTCAAAACGTTATCAAACCAATTAATTGAAATTCTTCCCTTTAAAATTCTCATCGAAAAACAATTAAAATTCCTTTGAGAACTCAGCAAGGTCACATGCCTGGCATACCCTACGGAACAAGTCCTGATTCAAATGGAGCTCCTTCAGTATGGCTGCCGACAAAAACATTTATTTCAATATAATTTAAATGGGGTTCTGCGTTACCACGCCCTCCGAGATTAGAATACCTACCTCTGTTAAGACCAAGCTCGAAGTAATCATATTAAAATATCTTGGGAAAAAAGGGCTGATGGTATAAGGACCAAACAGAGACACTATGAAAATATATCGAATCGTGGAATAACTTGAATGAAAAAAAAACTGTCCTACCTATTTCTACCGACCTACCTATTTAGTAAAACAAAACAGATCTCGTTGATACAGTGTAAATGTTAAGTTCACGTTACTATGGGCAAGTCGGTCTTTTGATTTTCGAGTCGCTGGTCAAGGTCAAAATATTATGACGAGTTGGACCCGGTGGGTAAGTCGATACATTCTTAACTTTTCTCACATTTTCAAAACTAACCGGATCAGTGTCTGTGTCCCTTCAAGTCCTTGTCTAGTACTTATAGTGTCCTATAGTGAATGAGTCAAGACATACCTTGCTTACTACACTCATAGCATATTGAGGTAACATTTTTACCCATATGCAGCAGGTTCACTTTAATTCTGATAACATATTGTTCAAACGAGCTTAAGTTGACCCTTAAGCGGAGTGCAAAAATTTCGAAAACGTTAATCGACATTCGGCGCGCGGCGCGAGGCGGTGGTTAGCTCTCATGGAATTCCATTATTATTCTAATTATTTGTTTACGACCCTTTGGTCATAAAATAATATTTTTATGAATGTTTCCTATGCTTTATTGCAGACTTTAAATACGAGTATTTGGATTTCTTCTTTTCATAAGAAATTGACTTTTATTGACCTGTGACAAATCTGATGGTAATTCCAAGTCCGAAATTCCAATCGTTACAAAAATTATAAATCCTGCACTATATTATATTCTCTAATACCAATGCGGACAAAAAGACCACGCACAATTTCCAAATAAATCAACACTATCTTCCCCACAGATAACAAAAATAAACACCAAACCAATCAATTAGTCAGTCCGTAAAGCCAATTGGATTAGATTCCACAGCCATGAGAGAAAAAAATAACAAAAAAGGTTAGGAGAGGCGCTATAGCCTCCACTTTTAATTATCGTTTACCGACGTATTGTTTAGCGTGAAAAAAAAAATAAAGAAAGAAAAAAGTTAAAAGAATATAAAGTTGTCGAAGATAGAAGTGATCCATTTGGTGTCAAGACGTGAATCTATCCCTCGAGGTATCTGTTACACTGACCGGAGATAAAGATAATTATTGACCATCTCTTCTTTGATAATTTAAAATTATCTACTAATTGTGTTTTATTGATATTTTTATTACGAATAAACTTAGATTATAATTGATAAAATAACAATGTGTTTTCTAAATGTTTTGATGCTGTTGTTAACCCATAAAAATCGTATCGTAGCCGTGTCGTTACAATTGAAATAGCTTGTCTAATAAGTTGTGAAGGGAAATTCAAAGAAATGTATTGAAAACCATAAAGAAGCATAACTGCTGTTAGCTTGACGAAGATAAATCCGAGACGAGATCGCTGTTTACCGTAATGAGGTAAACGAATATAAAGTGCCACAAATGGCGCCAGACGAATGGCAGCGTCAGTCGTAACACTATCTTCTCGTTCTCAGTAAATCGAAAATATTGTATAACATTCTAAGTTACTTACGGAAAACAAAGTAGGTTCTTAAACGATAGATCATTTCAATAACATTATTACACTTGTAACTATTGAGTGACTGCCATAAAAGTATTAACGAGGTTTAATCCATTTCACAATATTTTCATTTGCTTGCTGAAAAGATTAAGGCAGCCACTCGATAGTAGAAGTGTAAGACACTTTACCTGAAAACTCCATCATCATAATTAGTCTTTTCTTCTTTTACGATTAAGACGGCGTCTTCAGAGCCACAGTCACAATCATGCCATGCATGCCAGTCAGCATCTCGCATCGTTACCGTCCCGCGTCCTCTAAACCCGTGATTTCAACAGTTTTTTAGTAAGGCTATCGCGTAGTGGCGGCGATTTCACGGGCGAGCCGTTTCTCACACGCGCTGTAGACCGCCCGCGCGCCCGCGCAGAGCGACCCGTTTTTTTACTACTACGATGGATTGTGATGTCTGTTTTACGATGATAGAACTCGCAGCTTTGATAAAGCTTTTAGGTTGATCGCCTTTCTCGGTGATAGAGTTTGTTTTAGGTGGCTAGTGAATAGTGATGACTGAGTTGTTGATATTGCGACTTTTTTATGTTACATTTTCTATATGATCAATAATTGGTATTTCCATTCTTTTTTAAGTGTTAGATAAGTTTTAACCATATAGTTCAATCACCACTCACCATTCTGCCAAATAAAATATATGATCAAAAACTAGCCAAGCTGCCACGTCGAAAGCACATCAAAACTCTCCGATTCGATTAAGAGACCCACAATAATGTCAAGCAGTAACAATATACTTTAGTGTCGGGTCCGTGATATACTTACTGTGATTCGTGGAGTTGATTGAAACGTTGATCTATCCATTCTATTACCTAATTCCCTAACAACATCTAAGTATCATGATTCATTTATGTTTCAAACTATTAATTCTTTCGACGCGAAATAATAGGTATTCTTTGTTAGTAAAACATAACTATCTTACCAAAACAAAAGGCATTATTTTGTAATTCCACGTCAATCTACTGAGATTGAGATATCTTCGCACATAAACTAAAGCAGAATTCCTAATAAAGTCTGGCGTCACAGAGCCTGGGACGCGGCTCTAAGGACCAACGGTGAACGATGCCACAAACAAAGTGAGCAAACCTCTCGAGTCTCCCACACCGTCTGAAGTACAAACACAAACATACACTTAGCTCCACTATGGCCGATGTTAGGAAAACACAATGAAGTGACGCGCTTTTTATATTCTTTTACTAAACTCTCCATGATAAAACATATATGGTAGATATGGTACAAAACGAGAAAGAAATTATGTGACATTAACAAGCAATTACAAAAGAGGGCAATCCGCGCAATCTATAAAATGGGTCCTGGCGAGTCTCATAGAAACAAATTCAAAGAAATTGATATACTCGTACTAAGGTTGCCTTTCCACCAGAGATGAGCGAGGATGCGTTGTGAGCAATGATTATACAACCTCTTGACTGCTCATAGGGGCGACGCAAGCTCACGACACATAAATGAAATTGCACTTATGTTTGATGAAACTATGAGTGGCCATTTTAGCTTTGACCAGTTATTCGATCTCTGCACACGCGGTTATTTTGATACTTTTTGAAACATTTTCTGCATAAATAATTATGAGAACCTGTTCAATTAAATGGCGTGGGAAATCGTCTAGAACATCCAGCTATAAAAAAGATGGCGTAACTTTTCATCGGTAAGTAAAATATATTTATAATTTATTAATATTATGAATAATCGCAGGGCTCAAGCTAAAGGTTGTTTACGTAAAATGGTACAAACATGTATACCCGCGTTGATGTCTTTTTGAAAAGTCCCTTTCTCTCACTAGGGCATTGTCAATACATCTGTCCCTTTCTATCTGTTGTAATGCTGTAGTGTTGTGAAAATTTCAAAACCACCAAAACAAAGTCGGCAATATTAATAATAAAAATTACGACAATGGTAAAAAAGTAACATTACTTATTGTTTACATTTTAGATTTCCTAATATTCCGGAACTGAAAGAAAAGTGGATTAATGCAGTTCACAGGGAAAATTGGTTTCCAAAAAAATACAGCATTGTTTGTTCAAGGCATTTCACATCAGATTGCTTTGAAACTTCAAAGAACCGACGCCGTTTATTTATTTCAGCAACACCGACCCTATTTTTGCCTGTTTTGGTATGGTAGTTACATGTAAAATAAAAGCTTTTCACGTTTCATAAGTGCCTATGTATGTTTATGTGAAATAAAATATTTTGATTTTGTCCGCCCAGCTCAGTGGAAATATTATCTATAGATACTTAATTTTAAAAAAAAACGGTCCAGATGAACTTTGTGGTTTGTTCGAAATCTATATGAAATATCAACCCACAAATTCCCTGCCAAGTACTGTAAGCCTTCGCCCTTACGCCATAGGTTTTGGTCTTGCGGTCCGCGCAACACTTAAATAACGTTAAGCCTGCACGAGGCTCAAAATTGCTCAATTTGACGGCAACTTGGTGTTCTACTGACCCCATGGCTTATAGCGTGAAAATACATTTAGTTACTTTATAATACCGCATAACATGGCAGATGTGTCGAAACGGAACTTCAATATTACTTGCCTAGTGCTTGGCGAGACTTTTAGAAGACGTTTCTTGGGGAATCAAGTGTTTGCTTCTCGAGTGAATGAACTGACAATGCCTTCTACTTTAGAACATGAGACTTTTGTTACATGAAATATCTCTTTGATCGCTGTTGTTTGTATTATTTTTGGTCTTACCAGATTATGGAATTTGTCAGATTCCTGCAGTAACAGGATTTTTAGATGACTTGAAATGCAAATGATTAAAGTTTGAAAGTTCATTAAACTATCTTTAACAGTTCGCTACAAACACTACTTCTGCTTACTCAAAGAGGGCTTCAAATGTCTCGTTCGTACATGAATCTAAAAAACATGGCAGCACATTATTTGTCAATTTGTTTGTCGAACAATACCGTCTCGTTTCGCTAGCGCTTTCCCGGAACGCGAGCTATACGTGATCTCGGTTCGATCCGCCCGATATTACGCGACCACCACGCGTTTCCTTAAAAATCTTCACTACACTACACCTTGACACTACATCCATTGCTACTAACAGGAGAGACATGAAAGTAATGATCTATACAAAAGCAGCAATGATTTTGAAGCAACCGATATTGTGACTTTCGTTTGTTACGCCGTCAAAGCGTTAAAGTGTCTGGGGGCACGCTGCAGGTATCTTCGGTTAAAAAAAGAAAATTAAAAAATAAGACAAGTGTAGGGCCTTCGCGTGACGCACTCCAGTGCTGTGGGAATTGTGGGAAACAAGGACTTGAGGATGGGAGTCGTGGGAGAGAAGACGTATGTAGACTTGGTATCATAAGCTACCACCACGAAAGCACAAGATAATATGGCGTCAACTGAACTTCGTAATTAGCAAGTTTCAAGAGCAAATGCAAATTGGGGACAATTATGTGATAAGTTTCTTATTAGAACATTCCACTTTTTTATTTAATGTTTCATGAACCGTTGCCACATAAATGTTATTCTTTATGTCTTCCCTTATAATAAAAAACAACATGGAGCCCAAAGACAATAATCTCATAAGCGACTTTAACCAACAGTCTGAACTGCAGCTGCAGCTTCAGTACTGACAGTAAAAAGCTTTCATATAACACGTTTACAAGTCCTGCCATTTTGCCTCGTGCTTTAAATTACACGGTGAAGCAATTGAACTGTTAAACGCTGTCACAGTCTACACTATCTCCAATATTGCTAATAGAATTACGACAATTAGTGATGCTCTATTAACAGATCCGCTTTGCTATATTTTATATCTTGTCAATGTTTGCAAATCGCACTGGTTTATCACAATCAGTTTCTGTCTGTCTGGGTCAATCGTTAGCAGTCTTGCAACAGGTGCATAATGATAGAAAATGAGTGCTGTCAAAAAGATCTCAATATCTTAAAAAGATTCCGACACGAATCATTTGCCACTTAATCTTTCTACACCCTGAGAATTATAAAGGCATTATACAAACACACCATTTCAACTAATATCTCCCAATCTATCTAAAAACAAAGTATCTTGAACCTGAACATCACTTTTTTCCTCATCAATTACCCTCCATGTAGGTGGTCCGTCAGTCCAACACCAATATTTGCGATATATTTTACAAATCGTCAGTACATCGCACCTTGTAATTAGCTTGCCGAAACTTAGGCAAAGTTTTTGCTAGAGCGTAACCAACATTGGCTTTGCAATCCCAGATTTTTTTTAACTTCTCTATGTGAAAGAAAATAAGGTTGGTTTTTGAATATAAAGATGATTCCAAGAGGGTTAAATTCGTTTTCATAATTAGTAATGATCCACGTCGGCGTCTTTTCAAGTCCAAATCGTTTTTGATGGCCCACGGGGCGGGTCCTATGGACCTCTGTTTGATTTGGCCCTTGCCGCTTGTGTTTTTTAACAAATTAGCGCCGATTTGTTCCCGGCGGGGGTCTATTTCGCCCGTGATGACTTTTTTGATGATGATTGGCCGTTTTTCATATCATTTGTGTGGTCCTCCCGTATTTGTTTGTTTTTTGATTTCTAAGATTCCGATCTTGAGAGGATAGTGTAACAGTTGTAAGTTAGATTATAAAAATTGCATTTAGTGCCACGTAAAATATTACTAAACAACAAATACTCTTTCTCACTCAAAGGGGAGACAAAAATTAAACATCCAACTACATAATAAGGTACTTCCAAATCAATTAAATCCCACCCCGCATTGCGGTCTAATATGCACGCTGCAACCCAGCAGCACGTGCACTGACTGCGCCATGAGACAAACAAGCGACAACTATAACACTCGCTTAGCATTCACAGTATCGGGATGACTCGCCAGGGAAGTCGCAATTTCCTCAGGCCGACATCTAAATCACTACCGGCCTCATCATCACCGGTTGGAAGCTCCAAGAATCGTAGGTGAACAATGGTCGTCCTGACTCTGACGTCACCTCCGTTTCCGCTCAGCTGACCGTCCGTCCGTCTGTCACGTAGCAGTGAAAGTCAAAGTATTACTCATGGTGCGCATGCGCTGATACATGCGTTAGATCGCTGTTCGGGCTCTATGAATGGGTGGCACCGTTCGGGCGATGTTTGGACGATGCTGCTTATTATGCATTGTCGTTTGGTAGTTACAACTTACATGCAATTGATTTGATTGAGTGTGAATAACTCATGTGCTAAACGATTTGGTTCTGAGGCTGCGGTCTGCGTTTTCGTTGTAGTTTGAAATTACTTTTGCCAAAATCCACATCTGCAGAAAGATTTTAAGTTAATTTTAAATGCACTACAAGCTTACTCGAGCGGTACTGGAGCCTGTTCATATTCTCCCAATTTATTTTAAGATGCATAAATAAAGAAGTATCGGTAAATCGAGTCCGAAGCTTCCACTATACGTCCACGCGAACATTATAACAGCAAAAATTGACTCCTAAACCTTGAAATAAAAATGGAACAGTACATAACCGACAAGAGCCATATGTTATAACAATTCAAAGAAACTGATTGATTGAATGGAAATGGAACGAATCGATCATAGAGTGCAAGGTTGTCGGAATTTCGCCACATTGCGGTGTTCGAGGCGGGGGCGACCGGCGCGGATGGCTAAAGGTCAACTAGGTAAAATTTACTTCATTGTACTACTGCAATGCACTTAAAGTCGAGGTTGTTTACTATTAGAAGGAAGAGTGTTGCGTACATTTTTATTTACCGACAATATCCAAAACAGAGTAAAAAAAAAAAATTGGTTTAACCAAAATATACAGGGTGGCATCAAATCAACAGTAAAAAAAAAATTGATATTCCATAAATTTGAACCACGTAGGTGTTGCACTTTTCTATGAAACAGCAGTTTTTTTTATGCCAACGGATATTATCGCTGCGGAGTCTAGAATCATGTGCTGAATTCATGGTTGCAGCTTGTGCGTTGATGTCACCGCCTCCTGGAACAGGTTATCCAGCAGAGTACAGTCACGAGCACTAATATGTCAACAATTGGCAACTTTCAATTGTGATTTTTTCGTGAAATAACGAATGCAACGTTGAAATACGACACTTTACATAAGCCTATGGGTTCGAAAATACTGTGTTCGCAATAACATAAAATTTCATTAAAAAATAAAGGAGAAAATCGCCTTTGAATAAAGCCAAGTGTATACATACTTATGCTGGTGACTGTACACAGTGATGTTACAGTGCTTTAAGAATCTTGCAAAATAAGAACAGTCTTACTTATGTACTAGTAACAAATATGGTTCTACAGAGGACCAGATTTGTTAGCTATCGTTTGTCGGTCCTTGCATCTCGAAAAAATGACTACCTATGTCATTCTTGAATGTACAAATATGAATATCAACTTTATGTTCAGTCACAAAATAAGTACATAATAGTACTTACTAAAAAAATATTTCTTATGATTGGAAATGTTCACATCCGTGCTGCTACAAACCTAACTTAAAGATTATGTACCTACAAACACCTCACATCAAGCTACCCGAAACTGTCAAATTTTCCCAATCAACTTTGAACCTTATGCTTTAGCGATAAAGTTGAAAATCTATTAAAGAAATTTGACAGATTGTAGTAGCCTGGATGTGCTGGCGTCTGTACATACTTACGTTAAAGACTTTCTCCAGCAAATTACCACAACATTTATATAGTTTTAGAAGACGAGAATTGGGTCGGATTGCGTGGGATTACTCTTACATGGACTTATAATTAAGTAAACTTCGCAAAACGTTAGTATAAAGTGTACCTATAGACAGATGGTACTATGTCTACGTAAAGCAGCTAACTTCAGAGAACTCCTAAAAAGGAGGAAATTACCACCTCGCTGGGCTTAACTGTGGTCCCAAGGGTAACAAGTCTGTGAAATTGAAAGATCTTATCGAAATCCCGTAATACTGTACCAGGGGCTTCAAATTCTACCATTATCCGTTCTGGCACCGTTTCAAGCTCTGGTTTCCATATAAGGTAGAAAGCAAGTGACACATAGATACCTATAGTTAAAAGTTGCTTCCATTGTTAGTACTGGTGCTACTTTCCGCTTTCGCCTGTTGCTTGCACGGAACAAATGTTGGAATTGTTCCTTTGCTGGTATTTTCAGCCTTTAGACATGTCCTGTAGAATTTACACAACATTTATAAACGCTATACCCCCCTAATTTATAGCTTTTTCTATCCAATACCAACATCTACACTTCTCTTGGTAATTATTGTTAAGATTTACTATTAACAATAATATTAGATTTGTATTTCCTCATTCAACAGTTTTTTTTTAATAAGATCTCATATAAATAATGTATCTTCCTCACATCTGAGGCATCTGCCGCTACCGCTTATAACTTGCTCGGTGGTAGCGTGGCGGAACAGTGAGTCATGCGCGAGAGCGTCTGGCGGCGCAGACGCATCGCAGCGCGCATAGCACGCCAGTACTCGGTACTCTGTAGTAATCGTGCCTTGAATCCGCGCCGCGCAACACATTCCTAACGAAATGTAGCCATCACTGCTCAATGGACGCTATGGATAGCGCTGGGAGTGTACATAGAAGCGTTGAACTTTGTGTCTACGCATTTTTATACTACCGGCGAAAGGAATAAACTATAAATGAAGCTTACTTTAGTAGAGGCTTTTACAAAAGTTTTGGTGCGGGTATGCAAGGACCACTGTGAACAACTTGTGTTTAATCAACACAAGTTGGGTTGAAAGGACCAATAAAGACTTTTTTGGAAAATTACGTATTTTTTATACAAGGTGTAACAGAATAAGCGCAAGTCCTGAAAGTAGTTTGTTCATAATTGACTACTGAATCGATTTCAGTAACTTTTAAAATATATATATATATTTTGTATGTTGCCATACTGACCGCCGATTGAGTCAAACTAATTTAAATCTTATTTCAACACCATTTTCTTCATAAAAATAGTCAGCTTTAAAAAAAAATCAATACTCAATATTTTTATTGCTTTACCATAATGTGTACTTGGGTGGTAACTATATAATTTAGATCATTATGGACCCTGTAGGGCACAGCAAAAGTGGTAGGAGAGAGGTTTTGGCCATTGTAGTATGCTTTCAGCCCAATAATCTATTTGGGGTGTATGAGGTCTTGCGTTAATTATGTTACATATTGTATACGCAATACAGTATACATAAAACATCACACATCTTATTTCGAAGCGGAGACGCATACTAGTGGACTATTATACTTCTCTCATGTTATTATTAGGCTCTCAATTCGCAAGAACCTTCTATATTCCTTTACAACAACCGCATCGACCAAACACAGCTCCAATAAAGCCTCAAAAGGTCCTACGATCAGAGAGGCCGACAGCACCGACACAATGACATTATATGTTCGTTCTGAGAAGTTGTACCCGTACGTGCGTAGTCCCAGATCTCTGCTTACCTCACACGCGCGAATTTGCGCCCTTCACGACAATGTGCGTGGAATGCGGCAAAAGGGTTCTTTGTTTATCAGAATTTATTGTACTAGGAATGAAATAGTATTTTGTGTGGACGTTTATTTAAAACTGATAGTAATGAATAATTCTGGCCGCGTTCTGTTTGAAGTCTTGAAGTGCATCTAATAAGATCGTTCATGAAGATGAATTGGAATATCAATCGTCAATATAATCATTAAAGGCACCACAGTCAGGCAATACTAGCCATACATGCTAACAAAGACTACATTTTTTCTTTTCTTTTGCATCTCTCTTGTTTCCTGAGCCTCAATATTGTTATTTTGTATTTACAGTCTAAGTCCCGCTTGCACTACAAATCACTAAATGCGTTTAGCGGTAAACGTATTTAAAACGCACTACATCTCTTTCAGCTTCAAACGATTGACAGAAATAGATCAGTTATTTAAATTCGTTTAGCGCTAAACTTGATTTGTGGTGCAAACGGGCCTATACTTGTCTTGAATACGTACAGCTACTCAGTACATTGCCATATCCAAAGAGGGTAGCAAAATAAAATCAACAACCATCACCTTTACCTCTAGCACTCTTTACGCGTGAATCAGTGCGCCCGGGCAGCTAAAACGACCGCGATCATAAGGGATGCCGCTGCCCGCGCCGATGACTTGACTACTATTGTTGCCAGCGCCATTTTAGAATCGATCGCGATGTGCGTGTACTTCCTACACTAGACGTTCATTCATTATGATAGGTTGGATTTAAATGTCAAATGATGAAGTTGCAAAGTTTAGGTGTCAGTGTCAACAGTTTCTTAAAAGTTATTCTTGTTCAGGTGATCTAACAAAAATAACTGTTTGAAAAACCTCTCAAACAATCTGTGTAAACGGCTAAACGGTCAAAATGGTTGAACCCAACCCGCGATCTACGTATTTGAATCAAACCGTTTGCACGTCTCGGAAGCGCTTTAGATGTTAGTAGATGTTAATTTAAATAGCATGCACAAAATTAAGTTTTATTACAGTTTCCTGACTTTTTAATTTCGAGTGCGAACGAATACTGTGTTTTTGTACAACCTTCACTCCATCATAAGTCTGCGCTCCTGGATAAAGGTTACTTCAATGTTACGCGCCACAGAACCTAACACGTCTTACCGACCCAATATTCTGCTACAGTTGCATCAAACAAGGATAATTTATGACACTATTTGGGATCAATTTAGGAATATTTTGGTCCTTATACGTATAGCCGTTGGTCTTTCCATACGGAGAACAATGGTCGTCCTTCTGGCCGAGGTGGCGAGGTGGCCACAAGGTCGCCACTTATGGACAATCATTATAAGTGGAATACATTAGCCAGTCGGAAGTTAGGCTGTTTTCTAATCTTCGCGAATTAGTATGCAGAGGCAATAGTCGCGCGTGCCGATATTGTAACAGTAGATATTTTGTTAGTCATAACTGCTTAAATAGATGGTCGTAACTCTGAACGGTTTCTATACGATATTTTTTCGGTAGCCCCATAGAGTAGCATAGTTTATGGTCTTTGTAGTCATAATCCTATTGAGCTGTGTGTGTCGATGACTACTAATATTGGAAGACTCATTGCCTCCAATTTGCGTGCTTGCCAAGCGTGAAGTCTGTTTTAATATTCTCTAGGATCGTTGATCCTGAAAATAATTTAAAGAGTTCAATACATTTCTAATTTCATTTTATAACCAACATACTGTGAGGTGACGTATGCAGGATGTTCGTGAGTTCTATCCAAAGGATCTCTATGATATTTCATTCCTCTCACATGCCTGTAACATAATTGCTCTTTCAAATATTTCATCATAACTAACCACCCCGTTTCTTCCACAGTGTGAGGAGTCGATGTCAGCGGGCGACATGTGCGTCTCCGCGGCACGTGCCGGTCCCTCCGCGCGGTGGCATCCCGGCTGCTTCGTCTGCTCCTCATGCCAGGAACTGCTGGTGGACCTCGTGTACTTCTGGAAGGATGGCCGGCTTTACTGTGGCAGGCATCACGCAGAGACACTCAAGCCCAGGTGTTCGGCCTGTGATGAGGTAAGGATGAGTTGGTTTCAATTGTTTTGAGTTGCGGTAACTGGATTATTGATTTTAGTATCGTAGCATGAAAAAGACTGATAGACTGAAAGAAAGAGAAACGCCAAAAATGACAAATGAAAAAAAAACCCTTAACATTATTCATCAATTATCTTGCAATAATGAACCCTTTAATTCACTCATTTAACTTACAAATCAGATCAATTACAACAAAGTTAATATTCAAAACAAATTGCTTTGTCTTATCTGTAATTTACCACAAAACGGCTATTACTTGATTCCCTCCAACCTGCAACATTATCATAAAATCGCGACGCGGCGCGTGCGCAGACCGCTGACGCAATTGTGCGTGCAGTTGGCAATATCCGGCCAACGGACCGGAAGTAGATAGCATCGGGGTGGGGGGATGCACATCCCCTGTATTATTCAGACATTTCACGGTGGACGCGTCCATACATTGCGGAATTTATGCTGATCGGCCATATGGTTGTGTCGAATTGTGTGCTGGATGTTATGCAGAGGACGGTTGTAGCGTTGTAAGTCATTCTATCACCTTAGTCAGGCATTTTAGCACCGCAATTTAAAAATAATGGAGCAGACAAGACATAACTCTACTTTTTCAATAATTTTATATTTACCAGCTCTTGAATGTCAGGCAGTGCCGTTCTCTAATGCCTTTACTCACTGAACAGGCTGATCGTTGCAGCTATCGCCTACATTAGTGGATTCGGTTACCCAAAATTAGAAAACTAGAGTTCTCTACCTACACAAAGAACAGCTTCAAATATCAACATAAATCAATTCAAACCACGACGATAACCTTTTCAAAGTTCCCTGTTCCCGTTACAGTAATTCTCTTTAGCACATGCCAAAAAAGGCCACAGTACGCAAACCCACCCCA
Source organism: Amphipoea oculea (assembly GCA_945859645.1). Lineage (NCBI taxonomy): Eukaryota > Metazoa > Arthropoda > Insecta > Lepidoptera > Noctuidae > Amphipoea > Amphipoea oculea. Next base: position 21,225,190 of record OX243878.1, on the reverse strand, counting down.
CAAGTTCCGCAAACCACCGCAGGCAATCATATAATTCCGAGATTAAGATAACAAACAAAGTAACAGGCCACACTTATAGTTACCCCTCACTCCGGAAAGACTTTGTATTCGTTCGACGTCCTAAACACTTTACGGCCACCACCTGAAGGGTGCAACGACCCCTACGGTCGAACGATTAATAAAATTATTAATTTTGGTTTACTTTGACTTCTCCAAAAGTTCCTGATACAACCTGAAACTATTCATATCATGAAATTCAGGGATAATGGTGGGATAGTGGTCATAACAGGCGCGCGAAAACGAAAATATCATCTACTCGTAGAATAACAGAAAGCAACGACGAAGGACAGAGCAGTGCAGAGAGAGCATGTGGCGAGGATTGCCCATCATAGTGACGCCACTCTCTCGTGAGGATCAGGATCAGTTTCGTAAGAGTATTATCATCTATGGTGTGTTCCAGAAGTATCTGAACACTGAACAAACCCTGTTCAGGCTAAATTCTTACGCGAACACTCATTAAAGGGAATTAGTAACACATTCATGTATTTAGAAGGTTTCTACTTTACGCTCCACCACTTTTTCCAACAATTGTTTGAATAACATTAAGTACTTATTACATTAATTGAAAAATCATGGTCGAATATTTAAATGATCAAATTAACGTCAATTGACAATGAAAAACATCTTAAAGGTGATTGAATTTCGTGTTTAAGTATTCAAATGATCGAATCAAAGCACTCAATTTGTAGATAACACTGCAGATTGGCACCCACAGGTTTGTGTTACATTTGCTTAAATTTTTTTATCAGATTCTTTTGGAACAGACACTACTTTGACACGCAAAAAGTGCAATACAAACCACCCTAATGAACTTATAAGTACGGTGCTTGGCAAACCGCTGAAGACCACTACAAACCGCTGCGGCACGCTGCCGGCACATTACCGGCCCGTCGTCTGCGCCGGAAACGTCCAGGCGGCCGGCCCTCCACACGATACCGCATCTAGGTCGAGGGGAAACATTAGGGGTAAACATTGGGGACATTAGGGGTACACGGGGGAAAGCTCATGATCTCGCGCCGATAACCATTACTTTGAGTCCGTAAGTAAACTGTGATTGGGGTCAAGTGGCTTTTACTTATGAAATGTAAATATGGGTACACTTTATTGAGTAGGCTTTTTAAAATACAAAGCATTGTGTTACATAGAAAAAATATTCACCTATAGTTATTGTAATGCTTGGCTCGGATTAGTCTTCCCTGTTTCGTGTTATTAGAAGACAGGAGCTCGCTTTACTAAAGTACCTAGATATGGAGTTCTTTGCCCGTTCTTCTCAATACTACCTTTAGGAAGGGGCACCTAATATTCAAATTCATTTAATAAACTTACACATGATATGGTTTCACAAACATACCTACAATTAACATGCAAGAAAATCCAACCAACAGAAAACTTGGCACAGCCTGTATCTTGGTGACCCAAGACTACACAAAGTTAATAATATAATGTGTTCTGCTAAAGTGAGATTGTTATTGATAACTTCATAATTTAATATAAATTAATAAAATTTCCAAAAATGTGAGTAAAAAAAAGCTAATTTAGGTAGATAGAATTAACATACAAAAACAGTTGAGCAGAACTGAGTATTTGAGTAAATGTGGGGTGTAAGTGTGCGTAGTTGTGTATTTTATCAGAGTGTGTAGGGTATTAACTTATGCTATACATAAAGTAAAATCAATTCTATTTTCTTGTTTTTGTTTTGACATTCAAAATTGTTTTTTAAATACCTAATTGAAATGACACTACAACGCCGTATGAGACAAAGTTGACCATTTATTAATAAACGTTATTATTTCTTTCTTTCTTAATGTGCCTGAAACTTGAAACCAAACAAAATCAGATTTCATGAGAATAGCAAGTCTATGCAAAAGTAATCGTAAAACTATAAATTGCAAAAGCAGATGAGGAAATGCTGAAGTTGCATGTTTGATAATAACTTGTGCAAGGCCATGGGAGACTAGCTCGATGTCTTCATTAGTTTGTAGCTATCTGGTGTAATTAGCGCAAATTATACGGCTGCAAGTAATTAATGTGTCTGTACTATACCCATTCTGCGGCAGTAAAGATGGGTCGTGATGATAGATTTTAGAAAAAGAGTTGATCTAGATAAAAGATTTTGTTATTGCTCTCGGATTAAGTAAATAATATAGTAGTGTTTCTTTATTGAAATTGCTTATAGTAGGTAATTAGGACAAGTGAGGATTGCGCCAAGGAATAGAAAACCTCACCCCTTCTTATAGTACGTACTCTAGCCGACGTAATGATCACTTGGACTCTAATCCAACAAACGATCTGTTTGCGGACGAATGGACGAAGTTTTTGTCGGCATGTCAGAAGTACTGTGAGAGGGATCTATGAAAGTGCTGTTAATTTTTTGCTTGATGATTTTATATTTTATCTTTTGTGTATGTGTAATACAAATTGTGTCTTTAATTTCTGTAATTGCTTTTAAACCGTTTTGAATACAGAAAAAATATATATATGTATAGGAAGCTGTTAAGTAGGGGACTGATAGTAGCGTCCATCTTTCTGCAGAAAACAACAGTGTTCACTAAACGTTGCTTTCCCCTTTAGAGCTTTTAATTGTAGTAATACTAGTGATGGTAGGTTTAAATTAGTGGAAAACTGGACACAGACACTAGGTCTTATTATGTAGGGTAAACTGCAATCAAAACACACACATTCTGAATTTGTTATGCCAATGCTAAAAAAATCCCAATAGCTTTAAGCTTTAAAGCTGATTACGTGACGTTTCATGTGTGAAGGAACTTGTCGTGATGGTGTGCAAGCTCGCTAATGAGCCTTAAATACCATAACACAGCTAATAAGCCCATAAACACCGTTGATTAATGCCCTGCGACGTGGCCCCATGGAGAAAAGCATATAATTCCAGATCAAACACCGAGATAATATATAATCTAGAAATATTTAATGGCTATTAATATTTCTTATGTTAGCTTGCCCCGCTGATGGATATAATTTATTTATTAAAAATACCTGCGTGTCGCCTTATCTGAATCAGTTAAAAACATGATTTATTTAACTGACTGAAAAATTCGTGACTTTTTCGTGTTTAAAATCTGTATATTTTTTATATGGTAACATTTTTAGGGTACAAAGCGTGATTTTATCGCGCCCAATCATTAAAATGTCGAATTTATTTCTTTTATTTCTCTTGCAAGTATTAGAATAAGTGGTCGTCACGAATTGTTGAGCAAACTGGTAAAATTAAATTCTTATCGTTTGTAAAACATTACTTGTACTTAGTTCAAATTTCGATTCTGTTTTTCTAGTAATTTGCGTAAATAACATTTCTAAATGGTCTAAGCTCGTGTTATCCAAAGCCTTTTTTATCCGTAACAAGGTAAACTTGTAATGTAAATATGTTAATGTTTATAATTATTTTTCACGAAAATTCCCAGCATATTATGAATATTTATTGCCCATCAAATTGTTTGAATTACTACACAGATATCGTTTACTGTGTAACTTTTACTTAGTTTTCAAAAATCTAATCTAGGCTTGATTCAAATTAAACTAATTAATTACTAAATCATGTCATCATGTGTCTTCATCTAAGATCAGAAACACAAAAATTGAGATCTCTACGATTACACACGATCGCACATCAGTAATGTGCAAATAATACAATGTACACCACCCTAATTACGTAACACACTATCAATCAGTCTTAATCATTTTGAAGGATATTGCTAATGTATTGCTTGATAAGTTCGAAAAAATTGTCTGGTTTACAACGTAAATAACGCAATGAATGTTGTTGAACTGTCAAAATGAAAGTCATTCCTGCTGCTAATGTGTACTCGGTATCATAATGGGGAAATGAACCCGCCCCGTTCATTTTAAAAGTAAGGCCTCAATTTTACATCCATTCTAATATTATAAATTCGAAAATAACTCTGTATACGTATGTTATTTTTTCCCGCCTAAACCACTGAACGCATGGCATCCTGGGGAAGGACTTGTGTAACACTCATTAGTCATTACTAATCATCCCAGCTAATTATACATGACCCCTAACTGCCTAATTGCCTACTTACAATACAATCCCCATATAAAGGAGCATGTATCGAATTAAATCAGGTAACATGCAGATCTCGATAGCACAGTGCGGTGCACTCAATAACGATGGGTTGTACTAGCCAGGCAAGCATGGTTCCACGGCATACCACGGCGGCGGCAGTGGTTGATGTGCTGGTAACACGCGAGCTACTGCGACCATCGCTGATAGGACTGCATTACTGATTGAGTTGTCTGTGACTGTCGTGTGAAATTTGCTTTTGTAGTAAGATAAGCTCACCAAACGATCAAACGTGAATAGTCATGCTTGTTTTGAAGTAGCATAGAATAGTTAAATGTTTAATTGTTATCGTGTGACAAGCAAGGTCGCTATTTGCACTGTGTCGTTGGTTGGTTCAATATGTGTTGTTATTTTAATTGACTCTTTCAACCCTTTCTTACGTAGATTAAGAATCAAATTCTCGAAAAAGTTCACTTTTAGTTCGAACCAACTAACTGTATTCTAAATCAAAAGAGCAAACGTAATTATAATTAACATTACAATGACACATAAAGGTCATCTATTGCAAATACCACCACAGCTAAGTTTACCATCCGTCTGGATCTGTCTGGACATGTCCGGACTTCTAGACCTTTGTCCGGCTCTTAAATTTGTCCGGATTTTCTTCTCGCGAGCGTCTGCTACCATGCCCACCATACCACTGTAACTAAGTGAGTAATGTTTGGATTTTGTGACTAAAATGTCCGGACTTTTATTGAAATGTCAGGCTTTTTGTCAGGACTTTTCAAATTTCTAAACGGTAACCCTAACCACAACCAATTTACAGGCACAAAATATCCATATCGAACAAAAAGTTCTTCCACCCATATATTTTCAGCAATTCTTCCATTTTTCAGCCTGAAGAATTTTCCTAACCCGCTTCTGTCTCCATAAAGCTACATTTCTCGTAGCAACAGACTATCGTTACCGGCGACTGCGCCCAAGTTTCAGTTATATCATGCCCCGCTGCAGTAAGGCTGAAAGGCCCTGAAATGTTGCAAGTTAATATATTAGGCTGCAATGTCAAGAATACGGCAATGCAGATCAGCAATATTTATGTCCGGTTCACTCGCAACTGGTAACGATATAGTTTTGGCCCTGACTTTGGCTACATTTAACAATTACATATTAGAATAGAATATTCTTTATTATTATGTAGGTACACCTTACAAATTATAGATATAGGTAAATGCAGGCATTTTATAAAGGGTGCCACAATAGGCGGTCTTAAAGCGAAAAGCGTTCTTTATTATTATTAGGTACTTTAACAATATTTAATACTTCTTACTTTTATAGATGCCTTGCAAAGTTATTAGTGATTTGATTATTCTCTGCTCTTTTAATTTTCCTTGATCCTTGTTCTCTTGTGATCTTTCTGGCAAGCTTCTAATGTTCTCTTAGTACTTTTTCATGCATTTGAGTCTGAAATCTCCTACAAACATTAATCAACCTATATAACTTTCTATACAGGGTGTCCCTGGAAGTATGGATCAAATCGAATAGGGACGTGGGCAAGGTCTTTTCCAAAAGTTTTAGCAAAAAAAAACTAAAAAAAAAATACAAAAAAAAAGAAGAAAGATCAAAGTCGTGAAAACTATCAGGGCTATCAATTTATTTTTTTTAGATAGCCCTGACAATATTTTTTTATGATTATTTTCTTTGAACACTAAGCGAAGTGATTGAAAAAAAATTAAAATCGGTCATAACTTTTGAACCGTAAAAAAATTCACTGACATTCTCAGGGTTAAAAAGTTTGGAAATGACCTTGCCCACACCCCTATTCGATTTGATCCATACTTCCAGGGACACCCTGTATAGATCGTCATGTTGAACCAATTCCGCGTTCTGGCAAAGGCTTAGTGCACAGCGATGCATTTTTATAAACCAACTACAAACCAATAAAGCCTTTACATATTGGATGCAATTTTAACTTTTTTTAACATATTGAAGGACACTGAACACAATACAAGTTTTATTGTTATTACGTCGAGAGGCGTTAAGTCTCCCGCATAGTGTTAAATTTTATTGTTATTACGTCGAGGGGCGTTATGTGTCCCGCAACGTGTTAAGGTTTTATACAATTAATGAAAATATTTTCAACTACATTTGCAATATCAAAATACGTCGTCCATCAGTTGAAAGGAAATATTGAGTCAAAAGTTTTCCCTTACATTAAACATAACATAACAACATGCCTGTATTCACCAAAGAGTTAGGCAGAGGTGTACCTAAAGTGCAGTTATGTTGGCTTACGAAGACAAGCCAAACTCCTTGACATACTGTACCTATAATAATGTTCTGTGCATACTAAATAAACTTACACATCCACATACTACTTGAGTTCTCTTGCATAACATTAACTCACAAATTACACAACTTATCCAACAGATCCTTGTCAGAAGTTGCGTAACTACAAAGACATGATCAACATACACTTATCTACATAATAAGTTATCTAAGTAATATATTAGTCTAAGTAATATCGATGATTCACCTCCAGATGTCGACCAACCTTAGTCACATGTTATATTACTATATCGATAAACAAAGCACAACACTAGTCATAACATGATAATGGTTCCCATAACATCGTAGGACATGTGTGTGACGACCTGAATGGTCATGAAAACGAAGAAACTTATAGTTGGGGTCCATTTTCATTTTTCAAGATGCTTGTTTGGGGAGTTTTAGTACAGTAGGTACAGTGTACATTAAAAAAAATCTATCATGCCGGGGCCACACTAAACGGGAAACGCCGATATTTATCGCGATAAGTTGTGGCTCATTGGCTGCACTGTAGGTGCATTAAAACGTAATAGGTATGTAGACATAATTGTAACGTTGAATTTAAAGTAATCACACTAATATTATAAAGGCGAAAGTTTGTGAGTGTGTGTATGTGTGTGTGTTTATATGTTTGTTACTTCTTCACGCCTAAACCACTGAACCGATTTAGATGAAATTTGGTATAGAGATAGTTTGAGCCCCGGAAAAGGACATAGGATAGTTTTTATCCCGATATTCCCACGGGATCGACATTTACGTGGGTAAAACCGCGGGGCGCAGCTAGTTCTACATAATAGTAGCTAACTAAAGTATTGAAGATGTACTTTGTTTTCTTATTTTTCCGAGCGAGACCAATAATGATTTCTTTCCTGCTTCAACGTTAAATATTTCACCAGGACAAATCTTTAAGAGCTACCTACTAAAGCCTATTCATCTCATTTCTTTCATCATCATCTCGAGTAAAATCAAACCATTAAGAAGATAGGTTCGTTCAATAGCATATAGTTATACGCACATACATCCAACCATAAAAATACTGCTTAGCAAAACATCATAAAAGTTAATTAAGTTAATTTCCAATTCAAGCTCACAAAACGTACTACAGAATGGTACCAAACGCCCCAATAGCAGCACCGTAGCAAGAGCAACAATAAAACGGTTGCCAGTGATAACATCACTGATAACTCGGCTCCCAGGCTCCCAAGTGCTGGGAGACACGTGACCTGGCTCCCTGCCTACCCGCCGACATTGTCCCACGGGGAGTGGCTACTGTCTGTGTTGCTATGGAGATTTAAAACGCTGAAAGAAGGAAATAAAAATCATTTGATTTTGCAGAAAAATCATAACAATGTACTCAGTATTTTATTGATGTTGATATGTTTTCAAACATTATTCATTTTCAATTTAAAAAGTTCTAAAACTACACTTATAAATGATTTTAAAGCGTTAAACACAAGTTTAGTACAAAGAGTTTCAGTAAAGTGGAATGAACTAAGTATTAATTATAATATGTCATTAACAACTGAATTAATAACTTCACAAATAGCTTATTATTTTGTAGTTCTATTTAATAAAAAAATATGCCGTCAAACATAACTGTAGACTTACAAAACGTGTGTATTGTGGAAGCACAGTGCGATGTCGTCGATAACGATCAACGGTTATACATCAGCACTGAATATATCATAATTATAATGAAAACACACGGATTCAACAAAATATTAAAACTCTTTGATGGACAAACAGCATGAAAATAGAGCACCTACGTCCGACAAATATAAATAGGTTTGATTTTCAACAGTCATTGTCTTTACCTGTATCATTGTTAAATAGAGCCTATAAAGGTTATGTCTCAAATATTAATAGATTACAAATTATCTATATTAAAAGACAATGATTAAAGACTAAACTTTCCAAAAGGCATTTGAATCCTAAGCACGTAGACCTACTAAACAATGCGTTCCTTCTTACATCAGTTACATCACACACAACAATAACCCAATTCATCCGCCATTGCACCAACTTGAAGAAACACAAACACGGAACCGATCCGAACATCGAACAATCGCAGTCCAGCATGGCGGCGCGCGGCACATCCACGACACAGAATACCGTTTCTGAAATATTAATAATGAGTGAATAGTCCACTAATGATCATGAACAAAATATAACTCGCGACCGTGGGAGCCGCTCCCATGCCATTGTCGCGAACCAACTTTCTTGGGGTCGGTAGCACCGGCTAGCAATGAATAATAATGCCTAATTAAACCGTGTTTATCCAGATAATTAATTAAATTGAACCGGTTTACGATGGTGTAATTGAATATTTGTATGTGACGATGACATCCTAGTGCATGTGTGGTGAGGATGTGGACACAGGCTGTTGCGTTTGTAATTAATTACTGCGCACTGCTTACTGTGTAAACCGTCCGACATACATTTGTAACCTCTTTTGTATGGTTTTACGAAGCCTACCCTGCTATGAAGTTATTCATAATCATATGCTAAATGGCTAAGGGTTAGAAGGCTTTGGTGACATTGTAGATGTTCTTAATTATATTCGCCGAAGCCCACCATAACCCACTTACCAGAGCAAGCAAGATTGCCGAGCAATTCCTAAATTCTTGAAAATTATCTATTTGTCCAAAATTGCACTTTTAACCACATTTCTTTTTGCCCCCAGATAATCCTAGCGGACGAGTGTACAGAGGCGGAGGGTCGCGCGTGGCACATGAAGCACTTCGCGTGTGCCGAGTGCGCGCGCCAGCTCGGCGGGCAGCGGTACATCATGCGCGAGGCCCGCCCCTACTGCCTGCCCTGCTTCGACAACTGCTTCGCCGAGTACTGCGACGCCTGCGGGGAACCCATCGGCGTCGATCAGGGTCAGATGTCCCACGAAGGACAGCACTGGCACGCCACAGAACGATGCTTCGCCTGCCATACCTGCAGAGCAAGCTTATTAGGCAGACCCTTCTTACCAAGAAAAGGAGCGATATACTGCTCTATAGCGTGTTCCAAAGGTGAGCCGCCCACGCCGTCAGATTCCTCAGGACCTGGACCCAGAACGCAACGTGCGCCAAAGCCGAAAAGAATGCCATCACCTAAGTCCCCACCTAGATCACCGCATAGAGAACTCTCGCCTCATAATATAGACGCGGATTCAGAGCCGAGCGAGTCGCTGATACGTGAGTCTCCTCCTCCTCCTCACCCGCCACCACCGCCGCACGCTTGCCTCAGCCTCGACAGAGCGCTAGCAGACCTAAGACTAGAACAGTCTATGACAGAGCATCAGATACAGCCCACACCGACGTCTGATGACCATAAAGACGAGTCCCCCGACGACTGGAAGCCTCCGCACCCCGTGGAAGCGCAGGCAGTCGTCACTCCAGGACACTCGTCATCAATGCCTGAACTAACGTTAGTGGACGGTAAGAAGTCGCCGCGGAAACCGAGAGGAGGCCGGACGGTGAGGTTTTGTGGGGATGACAACGAAGCGTTCGAGCCCGACGAGCCGCCGCGGAGAGAGAAGGTGAGAGACGAAGACGCCAGCAGCTACTGCAGCACGTGTTCCTCGTCATCGTCGTCAGCAGAGTCCTACACACTCCCCACGAGACGAGCGTACGGCGGCGTGCGCATCTCGTACGTGCCCAACGACGCCGTCGCCTGCGCCAAGAGAGAACGACAGAGAAAGAATGCTCAACACGACAAGAACTGCATCATCTCGTGATCCTGGCTCTTCGTAGTGCCTCCCCCTCCTAGTGAACCGACCTCCGATGTAAAAGACTGACTTTTTGATAGATTGTTGTAGCCCCCACGCCATAGTATTGTTAGATAGATTACAAAAAGTCTTCCTTAGCTGCTTTGATATCTTGCCACGGCGGGCCTGCTGCGCAACGCGCGTAAGTCGCGGATAACAGAGACCAGGTGCACAACGCGTGTGCGGTGATCATGTTGTGACGTACACAATCGTTATCTATAAAAGGCTTAAATTGTAAAGGGTTTGGACAAATTTATGTTCGTACGAGAGTAATTTGGGATTAATCGGTTTAAAATGTGACGGTTTCATTCATTTGTAACACCTTTACTGGTTTTATTTGTAATGGATATTTTTGCCTTGCCATTCACCGCGCACGAAACCAAATGTTGGTTGTAAATGAAAAAATATGCGCAAACTTTTAGTTTTATAAAGGGGCCTAAAGTTAAGTTGATATAACGACGTCAGCTTTAAATTATTTCTGATTTAATATATGCGTAGACATATCGAATGCTTTCTGTAGTTTATTCTTGTTCATGAAATGATTAATTTAAGACATATCCCACTTTGCCACTTAGCTGCTAGCTCGCTGTAAGTATACCCTAAGTTAGAAATAAGAGATTATTGTAAAATACAAGTACAAATATACATGTTATTTTGTATTACAGTTTTATACTTTTGGAATGTGTTCAAAGTGTAAATAAGAAGCAATGTAGGCGATATAAGAGTTGTAAGAATCTTGTGTTATGCCGATACTCTTGACAAAGTCAATGTAAACTAGTACCAGTGGCTGTAGGAATAACTGACATATTTTTCATACTCTTCTTTCTGGATGAGAGAGACAGATTCTAAGACAGCATTCCTAGTAATCACTAGTACATAGGTATTTTGTAATAATTGTTAAATTCCTTCAACTGGCTTGGGTAAGTCGTATGAAAATGGAAACAGAAAAAATATTATTACTTATAAGCCACATTTTCATGAATGGCTTCTATGAATGTCATGAATAATTTTACCTTCTCTTACTTTATCCATATATTAATACTCGGTAACAATAACTATTGTACTATGATGTTATTTCAATATTCTTTCATAATGACATAATACTCAGATTCAAAGAGAATTCTCATAAGCTTGCATTTGTTCCAAAAATGTGTATTTAATATTAAATAAAAAATAGCCGATAGTTTTATACGAGAACCACAAATATTGTACAAATATATCGAAATGTAACAATAAATTAATAATGTACGTAATTTTATAAGTTATTTGTAATAAGAGAGGATGAATAAAATGATTTGGAATAACTTGGTTTTTACTTGAGCTGGCCATTCCGGAACATTGCGATTGTTATCGACCACTCGAGGTTCCTTTAAGCTGACAGGCTTTGGCAATCAGCCAGGAATAATTATTTAGAAAAATGGGGAAGTCTTAAACCATTGTGTAGTACGTACTGCTACAATACAATTATTAAGCTATATCGCTACATTCATTCAGCCGAAAGACGTCCACTGCTGGACATAGGCCTCCCCCAAGCACCGCCACTTAGACCCTGAGCTTCCCGCATCCAACTGCATCGCTTGCAAGTAAACTAGTCCACCCAATGATATAAATTAAATTCTGGTTTGTTATAAAATATACCTCCAATTCCTTTTATTTGGTTCCGGAGCCAACATGAAATTTCGCAATAAATAACTTGCAGCCAAGCTCGCGGTCTAGCATTTTACTAGACTGGGTGCCTCAACCAGCTAGGACAGCTAGCTATATGTAGATGATTTGACTGCCTGTTTGTCTAGTAGTCGCTAGAAGTACTGCTGAGCAGGAGGCTCTGGGTTCGATTCCCAGGTCGGGCAATGCGTTATCGGGTTTCGCTATCAGGAATTTGTCAGAAGCAGGCCGGAGTATTGATCTGTTCCCAGTTGATGGCAAAAGACTTGCTCCCTATTACATGGGACTTAAACATAACTAGCGACATGTGGGTGTACTAAAATAAGTAGGTTCGCCTCTGCCAGACCCTTCTGCGGGTTGCAGACCAAGAGCTAAGCTAAGTTATTCTAGCTTAGCTCGCATATCTGAGGTAATTTTTCATACTTCTGTTCACAGTTTGCGGTCTGTACACAAAATAAGACAACACATAATAATTATCATCTTACAAGAACATGAATAAGACAAACCAAATAAATAGAAAAAGCCGAAAAACTACATCAGCTATGCGAGCTAAGCTAGACTAACTTAGCTTAGCTCTTGGTCTGCAACCCGCATTAGGGTATTACAAGCGTGATGTTATGTGTAGATGATTTGACCACAGACCCTAATCCCGGGATAGCCGGTGACAATTCCAAAATTCTGGACACCTATCACCACTATCCCTGTGTCCACAGACACAGTGCACATCCTGGAGCGATCAGTGAAAGTGTGCACTAACAATATCGACACAGTGAGCGATGTGGGAAAACACCATCAACACAACAATGCACGTGACGACGGGAAACGCATTGTCTTAGAAAAAGTTATCGCACTGATCTGACGATAGAAATATTTCGACTTGATGTCTGATTGAGTATCTGTCTACTGTCTCATTCCTGTGGAAATGTACAACTTCCATATCTGTGTGGATTACAAACTATGAAGAGAATAATGTATCTTTTGTATCATTCAAGCCACTGCAAACCAAAGTAAGGCAGGTATGAATGTCGTATCATACACGACCTTGTTTTACACAAATCTTATACAAACTCTTCAATAATATTTCGCCGACTCAGTGAATATTAATGTATCAATCAGTTTTTATACAATGTTAATGTATTTATTTTAAAAAATTCATTGAGTCTCAAAGAATGTGCGCAATTTGGATGGAGTAGTGGAACTGTGGAGCTGACGCTGCCTGTGTGAGCGTGCGCGTTCCATAGCCGCCCGTTCGATGTCCACCGCGCACAGGATGGATGAAAACAGCACACGATGTAATTTCTTGCTCCGTTGGTGTAATTGCTGTATGGCGTTCCAGTAGGAGGATAAATAAATAATTAAAACAACATCATCATTCTGGAGCCTCCTTTTATTTGGGGATGGAACAGAATAGAATGACTTCCATATCTACATCTCCGTTAGCTCACAACCGTTTTCGCAAAAAAAGGAAGGCCTGGGCTTAAATCACCATGTTAGAAAACACGGACTTTAAATATCTGAAATCGTCAAAACGCGGTAGGTTAGGTACGACCCCAAAACTAACGTGCACTTTGCAACCATCACAGGTGGTGTATTTGTTACCGCTAATGTGCGCAAATCAGTTCGAGTGCAGATTAACTTGTTAATATATAAGTTAATCCTTTAAAGTTGGGCTACCATACCTACTGCGTTTTTGCGATTTCAGATATTTAAAGTCCGTGCTTTAATTTCATCAAATTCAAACTTACCTAACTCAAACTCAAAGCATTTTTCACATAAATCAATTACAGACACTTTTGAGTGAGCATGACATACTCTCAGCCGCCAGGGCACAATCAAGTCCATGAAAGACGTACCCAGTAAATGGTAGCTTTATAGTATGTACAGTCACCAAAGGAGATAAGTAACCAGAGTCGTCGGATATAGTTGAAGTTTAATAAAAAACCGATGGATGTTTTCGAATAAAATTTAATTTGAGTAATCAATAGAAAGTTGGACAACTGCCCCTAGTAAAGACCCATGGTCCAACTAGTTGGACAGAGCAGTTGGACCACTGACCCGGACTTAAAAAAACAGTTAATTTTTTCAAATTAAATTTCTTTCGCAAACATCAATCGGTTTCTTACTAAACTTCAACTATATCCGAAGACCCTGGTTACTTATCTCTTTTGGTGACTGCACATAGTGCTCACACATGTGCTATGCAATTATTATACATCGAGTCAGTTGTTTAACTTAATTGTCCCAAACCGAACACAAGATAGAAAACGTCGCATTGATACATTTCTTATCAAATATATCACTATCCAGAGATAGGACCCACAGCCTGCGTTAATTCTTGTCGTCATTTCCTCAACTTTCCCAGCAATGAAAGAAAGAAATGTACTGATATCAGATTGAATGAGTTTCTATGGAGTTTATAGATTAACTGATAGTGACTTGTCATGTGTGTGATTTATATAATGAGCATGTTAAATAACTTGTGAATGAATGCAATGAATAGCTTCCATTTGAGTATGTTAGAAAGGTATATTTTAAATTCTTTCACGCCATAATTATACTAAAAGACTCTTATAGCAACATTAAAAACATAGGTAGGTATAGTTCGACACAACTTAGATGTAGCATCAGCAAAATTCGTAAAACCGATCACATCTGAACTAAGTGCGCCTTCAAAATCACCAATCTTTATTACTAAAGATTTACGAATACGAATTACGAACGTTTTACGAATTTTGCCGATGCTACATCTAAGTTGTGTCGAACTGTACCTTGATTACTAAAATAAAATCCGTCAGGGTGATACTTCTCATAGTGAGATAATCACAAAATTGGCAAGATTTACCAATGATATATCTAAGTAAATCGTGAAAAGAAAGGAGTTTTGATTTAAATCTTTTACTCGTCTTGTTATAAGGGCGTTTTACTACATTTTCCAGATATTAAGAATAAAAAGCTTTGTCTATCTATAGAGGAATCATCAAACGCACAAACAAGCAAAACAACCTTAACTATTTCCTCCAAACTACTCGAAACAGATAAACAACACTCGAGACAACTATAAAAAGTTTTCAACTAAACACGGCGACGACGACATAAACCTCAAACAGGAATCAAACTCCTACAACTTCGCTAACTGCCAGTGTACAGCTCTTGGGTCTTGGCCGACAGTCGCCAACACGACGCGCTTGGTAGACAGGCATGCCTGACATTTGCTACGATGTTTTCATGCGTCAGACTGTACACAGGTGCTTGTATTCATTTCTACGTTCTTACGGTGCGGTGTGGCGACATCTACATCGCCACAATGTGGAACACTAAGTGTGATGGAGACTTTAGAGGTAGCTAGCTAGCTACAAGAGGTAGACTCAAAGGATAAACATAACAAATGTTAAACAAGAATAATAATAACACTAGCTTATGCAAAAGCTTTCATCAAACCGAACTATCGCACAATTTTTTTACGACGGCCTCCAAATTCCGGTATCAGGGTTTTTTAGCACAGGTGATCCAGGTGTGGTCATAGAATACAAGATCTAGTTGTAGGATAACAAGGCGATAAACGATGGGTGAGACAAATTATATCTAGGTAAGTAACAAATAAATTCGCCAAACATTAAAATAGTAATAAGCCATAAAAAAAAAAACATTCAGCCTACTATCAGTCCACCCTGTATATCAGCCTGTTACATACAGACTTTTCACAAAAAGTAGGAACAAACAACACAATGTTAGACCTAGCCGCGGCTCGGTGCAAGCAGACAGCTACCCTTGCCAAGGCTATGAAACTATTAAGACGGCTAGACAGACTAAACGAGGCATCATTCCAGTTCCTTATACCTACACTATTACATTACACTGGAAGATTTCGGTAGGAGTTTTTAATGTAATTTTCTGACTTCTACTACGCATCTAGTTGTAAAATGAACAATTTTAAGACTGAATTTAAGCGGTTAAAGTTACTACGGTATTGTAAAGAGTATAGTGTAGAATATTGTGTGGCGGCGATAAAATGATTATTTATCATTAGCCTGTGGTGTCCACTGCAGGGCAAAGGCCTCCCTACTCTCTTTCCACTTCTGTCTGTTCAAAGCTGCTAAGGACCGTTCTTGTTGAAGGAGTTCAGCTCATCCCACCATCTCCGTCTGGGCCTGCCGCGATATAGCTTGCCATTAAGAAAGCCTATTGAGTCGTAACTTTGGCCCATCGGTCGTCTGACATGCGGCAAATGGTTCCAGCCCAATTCCATTTTAGCATGGCAGCTTTCCAAGTGACATCAGTTATCTTTGTGATGGAACGGATGGTCGTATTCCTAATCCATTGTGTTAGTTTGATACCCAGAATACTCCGTTCCATAGCTCTCTAGCAAACCTCGGACGTGGACGTTAAAATACAACGTTATAATTACTGAGTTTATTCCGAGCTAGAGAGAGTGTTTATGTTAATACATGGCGGGTGTATTTTGTATACTGTGTGTACATCTACACTAATATTATAAAGAGGAAAACTTTGTTTGTATGTTTGTTTGTTTGTACTGAATAGGCTCAAAAACTACTGGACCGATTTTAAAAATTCTTTCACCATTCGAAAGCTACATTATCCACGAGTAACATAGGCTATATTTTATTTTGGAAAAAAATAGGGTTCCGTAAGATATTTGGGTTTTTCGGACACAAGGTGTAAAAAATCAACCAGAAAAGTTACTTATTTTGCGTACGCTGCCTAAACTATAAAAGATAGAACCATAAAATGTTCTAAATTATTGTAGATCTTATAAATATCTACACAAAAGTCCGCGACACACTATACCCATCTATGTCGAGTGAGGCACAGCAACCATTTTTTTATTTAAAAATCTTGAATTTTTTTTGGACTACATTTAAACGCGTTTATTTTACTCATGCTATTAATCCTTATCAAAATAAATGATTTCATCACTAAGAACAGTTTATGGAGATAATATTTGGTCTTTGAATGATTAAAATTGGACGTTTGGTTTTGAAGTTATGGCGAAATTAAAATATTACGATTTCTGCTGCACGGCCCGTTGCGAAGCATGGGGAGATTATTTTTTTTGGACGCACCAGGAGGCACCGGAAAGACTTTTCTCGCAAATTTGATACTTGCTAAGATACGGCAATCAGGGAAGATAGCGATTGCAGTTGCTTCGTCAGGAATTGCTGCAACTCTCTTGAACGAAGGAAAAACTGCTCACTCTACGTTTAAACTCCCGCTATCCGTATCTTTAGATCAACGGTCTACGTGCTCTATTCGGAAAAATGGGCCTCTTGGTAAGTTGCTGCAAGACGCGTCGTTGGTAATATGGGATGAATGCACCATGAGTCATAGAGCTCATGTGGAGGCTGTGGACCGTACTTTAAAAGACCTCCGAAGCTCTGCTAATGTCATGGGTGGTATCACTTTTGTATTTGCTGGAGATTTCCGACAAACGCTTCCAGTCGTCAACAGAGGTACGCGAGCAGATATTATGAAGGCATGTTTAAAACCGTCTCACCTTTGGACATCTGTTCAACATTTGAATTTGCGCACCAATATGAGAGCTCATCTACATGGAAATACGCATAGCAATTTTCCACAACAGCTGCTGAAACTTGGAGAAGGAATTTTTCCATCTTTAAATTTGGGCACCGATTATGCGGTTACTTTGGATGAGTCTCTAGGCCAAATAGTCCATAATTTAGATAGTCTGATAGATGCTATATATCCTGACATCGAAAACTTACATCAAAATGATTTTCGTTGGCTGTGTTGTAGAGCAATAGTTTCTCCCAGGAATGAAACAGTCAACGAAATAAACAGTTTAATTATGCAGAAAGTACCGGGTGAAGTTAAGTGCTATAAATCCATAGACACCGTCACTAACATCGAGGACGCTGTGCACTACCCCCAGGAATTTTTAAATTCTCTGAACCCCGCTGGGCTACCACCTCATGAACTGTCGTTAAAAGTTGGCACGCCGATAATGCTTCTCAGAAATTTAAGCCCCCCCAACATGTGTAATGGCACGAGACTTCTTATAAAGGAGCTAAAAGATAATTTAATAGTAGCGAAGATTATCACCGGCCCTGCAGCTGGTGAATTAGCTCATATACCAAGAATACCCATGATCCCTACTGATTTGCCTATACCCTTCAAAAGGCTCCAATTTCCAGTAAAAATTTCTTTCGCACTAACGATAAACAAATCCCAGGGCCAAACATTCAAATTAGTAGGAATTGATTTACGAAAAGAATGTTTTACGCATGGGCAACTTTACGTTGCCCTATCACGGGTCGGGGCTCCCGACCATCAGTATATTTTGTTACCTGAAAATAATTTAACGTCAAATGTTGTTTATGGAGAAGCTCTACAATAATTGCTTTAGTTATCTATCCTTAAGGGCCGATACTAGTTCAGATTGCGAAAATTGCCTTAGCATTAACGGCTGTAGTTCCAACAGTTCTTCAGTTTTCACTTTGAAATTAATATACGATAAAGATGAGGACTACTGCGAGGTGTCATCGGTTGCGAAAACACGATTGCATACAATTTTCTCGATACAAAGAAGTCTCAAAGTTACCTCTAAACCGCAAAATAAAAGGAGAATATTCAATGAAAATTTTCAAATTAGGCCATGAAAATTTGCAAGCTAATCGAACTATGCATAAAGCAGGTGTCATAGGTTCGTTTTTATTTTTTTAATCGTTAAATTTAATGTAAAAAGATGAGATCCGAAATATCAAGCTTTATAACCACTCATACCTTGAACCGCTCTGCCGCCCGGCCCCCGACAGGACCCCGATTCAGTATTTGTCAGTACCGCTTCGGCTATCAGACGGGGAACCCGTGTCACTTCGCTTGCGCTCAAAAGACCCGATTGACAACGATTTATGTTCTGAAGAAATTATGTAATAAAGTAAAATGAAATATAGATGTAAAATATAAGGCCTCGTATTTTTATTTTTTCCAAATTTTGTAGTTTTCATTCATAAAATAATTTTTGAAATGGTTTAAAATCGTAATCTCATGTCAATGTCAAAACATTGTCAGAAATTTAGGGAGGTAAACGTACCTATTTTAGACAGTTCCCAATGTGTAATGGTGTTTTCAATATATTCAGCAAAACTATTTTTATAAATAATTTTATCTATTTATTGATACAGGGTGTAAAAAGACTTATAGCCGTCGTACATCAAACTAAGAAACATTGCACAAAAGATCTGTGACAAAAGTAAATGCTGGAAATCGACTTTAATTTTTGGTGTGAAAATTTGCTGTATGCGCACTACCACAAACAGCAAATTTTGCACCCGCATGTAACTGTACAGGGGTCCTGGAGGTATTTAAAGTTGTGTTATAATATCAAAACTTGTTTTCGTAAAAAATATCGTTTATGCTCACTAGTTCCTTCGCGTAGTTCCTTTGAAGGAACTACTGAGAATTTTTGGATCAGTAGTTCCTTTGCAAAAGCTGAAGGAACTACTGAGACTAGATATTTCCTTTAGCAGTTCCTTTGAAGGAACTACTGAGAACTTTTTGATCAGTAGTCCCTTTGCAAAAGCTGAAGGAACTACTGAGACTAAATAGTTCCATTGAAGGAAATAAACATATATAATGCTGCCCGCTGCTGCCGCATGCAGGACCGTAGATTCGGTAGGAAAAGAAAGAGAAGCGCGATGACACAACGGTGGTAATTTATTGCAAATATGAAGCTATTATCTATTTACAAAAACTATTTAATAAAAAATAATCCATCACTGAATGCAGTTTGGCATCAGAAATTTAATGGTTTATTTTTAATTATAATTAAAAATAAAATACTTTTACAAACCATTAAAGTAAAAATACTTGCATACGAAATTGTTCCATAGACTCTTACCACACCTCGGACACTCCATACAACGCTCGCAAAATAATTACCTATTACTACTACATAAACAAATGAAAATGCGAAATCTTACAAACAGTTTATGTAAATACGAATTCGGAAAAGCATCACAATATCCAACCATCGTGATTAAAACTCAAATAAAACTTTTAAATCGCATAATTGTGTGTTCGTATCAGCAATACAGCGCTGCGGTTCGCGAGCGCCCTTGCTAAAGAGTCGGCGACGAATACCTCGAAGTGCGGGGTGAGGTGCGGTATCTGATATGAGGTCGAGGAAGGGAGTGTCCTTTCTGTACGTAGTACTATTAAGTATTCTGTGCTCTTACTGATAAGGAGCATGATTGCATTTGCGAAAACAAACGCGGTTGTTGAACTATTTGAGTACCTACGTACTTGTGTGCGTACTTGGAAGCAAATACCTGGTGTAAAAACCCGGTCGCATAAATACGTACCTTCCCTACTCGCCCGATCACACGTTTCCGTAACGCGTTCGCCAGTTTACTCCCCAAGTCAAGCGCGCCTAAAGAAGTTTCACTTCAAAAAATTTTTGACAAAAAATACCGACTCCCAAAAATACTACAAAGTGAAAAATAATATTAATTTCGGATGTCGGTGTCTTTGGATTTGTATATTACTTTTTTGCCACCGACTTCCGAAATTAAAGTTATTTTTAGTTAAAAATCTTATATATTATCCAAAAAATGTATGTAATGTGCCGTCCATAAAACATGGAATAGAAAGTGAAACAACTACCATGGAACAACTACCATCACAATTTAATATTAAAAAAATAGAGCCTTATGGTCTTTTTATTGATAAAGAGTTACCTTTTCTAGGTGCAACTCCGGACGGAGTTGTGCAGGGAGAAGACACAATAGTAGAAATAAAGTGTCCAATTTCTGCATTCAGGACTTCGTTGGACGATGCAATAGATTAAAAAAAATAAGGTTTTGGAGGAAAACGAAAGATGGACTTTCCATAAATTTGAAACATCCTTGGTACATTCAGGTGCAGGGACAACTACACATAACTGGTAGAAAAACATGTATTTTTGGCGTATGATCGGGATGTAAAAATCATATCAAAACTGAAATTATACAGAAAGACGATCATTATTGGGCAAAATTCATGAGACCTAAATTAACAAATTTTTACTCATCCATCATACCTACATGTTGCCAGAGTTATGTGATACCAGACATACATGGAATGTGGAAATTAGGGATTTAAGGGAATTCACATAAATGTTCTTGCTTTCGTCATTCTCCTCCTCTTGATTTCTTTTTTTTTTAATTTAAATGTTTTCATTAAAAACAACTTATTTTAAAATTCGTTCTATTCCAAACCTCCGTTAAAGCCAAAATGTATGAAACTTTATAATTGACATCAGTCATTCCGATGACGTATTATTATGCGTTATAACCATTGCGTGCTCTTGACAGTGCTGGGTTGCCAGCTGTTTTAGAACCCAATGGCTCGCGACGATTGGAAAAGACCAGACAGATTGACCATAATGCCTTAGAAGTTAGGTCGGCCTTTGGTGTGTGATGTAACATGTATCGACTACCTTGCGCCACCCCATCTTCCTATTACGGTTGGCTGTGCTAGTGCGATTACTGCGGGTGCAGAAAACCTCAAACAGCACAAATAGATACTCTAATCTTATTCCGACTTATATGTACCAGCCGTTTGGGGCTGATACACTAGGGCCATAAGGTCCGAGTGCCTACTTAATTTTTCGAGAAATCGCCAAGCGATTGGTCGACTCTTCACGTGACCAGAGGACTAGCCTATTTTTTGGCCAAAGATTCAGCAAAAAGAAAGTAATTTTAAGGCTTTGTCATGGCAAAGGATTTTATTACTAATCAAGTTATTTTGAATCTTATTTCAATGAGTTTAGAATTCATGTTACTTTATTTCGATACCACGATGCCGGGAAATGACGCGACGTGCCGCGGGACGCTGCGGCATGACGCGACGCGCCGAGGGATGCTGCGGCATGACGTGTCATGCCGTTTCATTCCACGTAATGCCGCGGCGCGCCATTGCATCCCGCGGGACGTGTGGGTCACGTTGTGTCGAGGAATTATGATTGCTAAGCTAGTTGAAATAAGATTGAAACTTGTGCTGCGGTCATTTCGGTTAATGGGACGCAGTCCGGTCTGTGCGGGCTTTCAGCAGGATGCCACGGAACGCCGCGGGATGCCGCAGCACAACCTGCCGTGATACGCTGTCAGTGAGCTGAGCGCCGGCTCTATTTGGCTGTCGATGTCTTATGGTGACAAACATATGGCGGTAGAGCAATGGTCTTTGGTCGGTCATAGAACACTAATGAAGTAGGTACTTATATTGCGGATTTCGATGTAAACTGTATTTGCTCTATGCGAATGATGAGTGTCTCATGTTTGTTTTGTTATACCTACTTATTATTTACCTGCCTATTTAAAAGAATTTTATATATACTGTACATACAATGTGAATGTAATAAATTAATGTTAAGTTTAATCATTTTATTTCTTGACATCCTTCCAACAATAGTTCAGTTCACCCTAACTGAATCAGTATGTCAGTGCGAGTGGGATAGAATGATACATAGCGCGGGGAAGTGGGGACAAAATCTGAATTTTAGCTGAACTATTACAAGCCCTTAAACAACGGGTTGCGCTCCGGGACTGCCGGCAGAAGTGAAAACTTAGTATTAATTACATTTTTACATTTAAATATTTTCATCATTAACAACTTAACATACACAGAAAGACAATCTGTGCAGCCTGCGGATAATGACTGCGTCGTCAATGTTACTGTCGGTGTCTGTGAATTGACCTGGGAATCATTTTGCTGACCGTGTCTTTCCTGGGTAGGCTTTTTGCAGCGGTAACCGACATCCACGCGGGCGGAGCCGCGGGCGACCGCTAGTCAATAATAAAATAAATAAAAATTTGAAAGCTCATTCTATTCGGTTGACTGTTGGAACGCAACCAGAGTTATTTTACTTTCAGCCTGCACTACATAAGTTCGACTTTTGCAGACAACCTTTACATTACTGATAACGAAGGGTGATTTTTAAATAAGAAACCGAGGCTTTCTTGGCCTATCCGGTGCTGGTAACACTTGCTTAGACAACATATTATTTGGAGATAGCGCCTCTGTCCACAATCCTACATAAAGACTATCCCCCTTATTCATAAAACTTATCAAACCTATTTTAGTTAAAATGGGGTTTGTCTCTTTCTTACACACAGAAATGACAACGTAACAGATAAAGACAAACGTTCTATAAACCTATTTTAGCTAAAATAGAGATGAAATAGTATTATGAATAAGGGGGTAAATGTATACATTGAAAATAGGGAAGAAGGTCAACGTTCGTCAGATTACTTTCCGTGTAGGTTTGAAAATAGGTGACAAGTTTTGAAGTCACTTTCATTTATCTAAGGGCTGATTTTACCAAAATCAAAAAAGTGCAAAAACAATCAAAGTTAAGGATAAGACTTATTCTAGATATAAAAGTTTGGTGAAATTCGCCCTAAGTAAATGCATCGGTGTCAGGTTAAAAAACAGTCATCTGCATGTCGAAAATCAGAAGTTAAAAATCATCATTTTCAAATCAACCCCGTAGCGTTATCCCGTAGCACCAAATCTCGTAGTAGGTGCTACGAGGAACTACGAAATTTCTAGCTTCACATCTGGATTTTTTGGTTTTAACACTGGTTTAAACCAACTTGTATTTCATAACTAAATTAAAGTTAAATATTAAAAATGCACTTGTAAAAAAATAACCCTTATTTTACACAAAATAACACTTAAAAACCGTCAATACATTCCCAATAGCCTGTCTCTATTAGCAACGCATTACACCCTAACCCTTGCATTGACAACCTTAAAATTGTGACCCCAAGCGAAAATATCAATTAAACATACTTAACCCTGCGCGCGCTCGTTACCCATAACTTGTGTGTCTCGGTCATTACGACCATTAGGGGTGTATCAACAGCTTGATTAATGAACTTCACAGCGGCAAGAGAAGGGTTGACAAAGACTAAAAAGTTGGTCGTTTTTTCCTGGTATTAGTCATTTTGTTGTCAAGGGGCGGTCGGCAAGTAATGTGATGACAAATTGCTTTCTGTTATCCGGGAATTTCTTACCCTTTCGAAGTAATTTTGGTAAGTATGTTTGGGTTGACATGGTTAACCTTTGTTAGGTGATGAAAGCTTTTATCGACTGAAATACTAAATGAGCCAAACAAGACACTTGTATTACCTATCAAATAGAACGTAGTTGCGTAACACACTGTCAATCACAATCTGAATCATTTTGAAGGATATTGCTAATCCATTGCTTCATATGTTCGAAAAATTAGTCTGCTCAACAAAGTAAATAACGCAATGAATGTTGTTGAACTGTCAAAATGAAAATTGCTACTATTTCTGTGTTACGCATTTACCCCGCAGGAAACTTATAGCTAGCGTATACAGTGTTTGTAAAGAATATAAAATTAAAGGCTATTTACAAGGTTCTGCTTATAAACACTAAAATAAAAACTAAAAAGGTCGGCACAAAACACAATAAATCAAGAAAAATAGAAAAACAACACGATCGAATAATCTCTATCTGTAATATGAATAAAAATAATTTCTTCTTTTGTAATTCAACGTGTGTATGGCGGACTTTATACTTCGATCACAAATGAGCTACTTATGTAGATCACATGCCCGCAGCCTGCCAGGTGATACCGCCGCTCACTATTCAATACGCGACGCACATTAACAATTATTAAGATGGCATTCATTTGTTTTGAACTAGCCTACTGTTCACAGGTAGTGGTTATTATTAATGAATAATTCAGGAAAGATGCAGGAACAATTGGATTGGTGGTATATTCAAAAGTTTCTTATGTCTTCTGCTAGTTTTAGCAGAAGACATAAGAAACTTTAGAATATACCTACCACAAGTCACATGTGGGACAATTGGATGAAACAAGATATACAGGGTGGCAGGGACATCTACGCGGAAACTGTAACCATGAATTCAGCACTGTATGCTTCTAAACCGCCTAGCGTAGAAATTTTCCGTGGGTTATCAAAAAAAACTATCCCTGCGCCCTGTAGTTGTCTTATTTACCTTACTATGTTATGGCCAAAACCCGACTACTGAAAAGGATGAAACAAGAAAGTACCTTCCCGTGGTCGCATGCCGCTGTGCTAGAATACTTATAAGCTATGGTAGCATGCGACCACGGGAAGATATTTTCTTGTTTCATCCTTTTTTCAGTAGTCGAGTTTTAGTTTTTAAAATTATTATTTTTTATTTAATTGTGTTGGGGCTTATTTCAGTAATAATATTTATATTTTTGAAATGTGCTTATTAAGCCCTTTCATTTGATACCTAACACGGCAGGATATATTTTTTTTAGGTCTTGTTTTTATGCCCGGTAGAGGGCGCCGTATTGAATTTAATGTGACGTCATATAGCCTATAACCAGCGGACGATCAAGACGCTTCCAACGATACCTCATTTGTCCAATTAAGACAAGGAGTTTAGAAGTTACGAGGGCACAGATGAACACACATAAATACATACATACCGGTCAAAATCATAACCCTCCTTTTGCTTCGCCGTAGTCAGATAAAAAGGAATTCCTTTGCGCCAAAACAATATTCGTAGACCACACAAACTATCACATCTACAAGTTTACTCTTTGTCCCCAACACGAGGGTAGTAATAACCCCTCAGTAATTATTCAGTCGCCTCGCTCAGTATTTATAACAACTTATTATTCTGTTCAAGACAGAAAGGTTAATTTTATTTATCTTGATAAGTGTCGTTTTGTTCAGCGAATGTAATTTTTATAAGTCAGTTTAATTGACTACGACATGAAAATTAAGGCTTTTTGTTTATAAGGATCCAAGTCCCTAGATATTCAAACCCAAGAAAGTGTTTTTTTATATGGTTCTGTAAGTTTTGTTAGCAAACAATAGTCATTCATGTTTAGTTATTTCATCCGAGAGAAATAAAAAGGTTGCTGTATCAGCAAACAAACCTAATAGGTAAGTATTACATATACCTAGACGCAAGACTCCCGGCAGTCAATAAATAAGTACTTAATAAATTATGTCTAATTACTTACCAATCAAACCAATCATTTCTTACCTACCTCTAGTTTAAGGCAAATAAACCCAAATACCTATTAATAAAAAACCTAAAACCCAACCAACCAAACCACCAACCAACCAACCCAACCTAATACCTATTATTATTGGCCTATTATTGGCCTTATTTGGCCTATTTTGTAAATATTTATGTAAATCAATTATTTCAATAGACAATTCAGCGGTACAATTATATCTAAAAAACGTTGAAGATGGCGGACTTGAGTAATTTTAATAATAATAGTAGATTGTACAACTAAGGCATAAAAGAAGCTATTTTACCCCGAGACGTTTATATCCACGCGAGCCGCAGGCGAGGGTGGATAGTTAAGTCGAGGGGTAAAATGGCTCGTTTATGCCTGAGTTATACACTCTGCTTTTCACTTCGATTGCGAGAAAATGAAACAGGCATAAAGTATACAGTACATAATTAATCAAAAATGTTGCAAAGCATAGCTAATTCCCGCCACCACAGATAATACCGCCACGAAACTTTTTAAAAGTTTTTTTTTTAATTTCAACATTACTTGTCATTCCACTTGGGTACTTCATACTGCCAAGTCATAAAAACGTTTCTTTGCGTTTTTAAATAATAAATGACAACTCTTTTACCTGATTTTATTAAATTAACGATAGAAAACACGGAAGTGGTATAAATTAAAGAAAATTAAATAAATCACGACTTTAACCTGCGAAGTTTTATTGCGCGTGTGGCTGTTGGGCCTGATTACCTTAGTCTCAGAAAAAAAAATTACTTTATGCACTAGAACATAAAAAGCGATTTTATGTCGCCTAAGCACAACATAAAGACGAACTTTTAGAGCATGAGAAGTGAAAATTATATTTTATTTCTGTACTTATATTGGTTTTACAAAAACACTTGTACACGTCAAAACGAAAAAATACTATTTTAGATGAGGTCGTTAACATCTTTCCCAACTGACCTCGAGCGCTAGGCTACAATTTACAACCAAACCATTTAATCACGCCAAGCTGTAGGTCAGTACTACTATCTGTTCTGTGCTGTAGGTATCTGAGCAGCGAACTTCCCAACCTCCCCTCTAAATCAGTTCATCGTCTAATGACTGGCGGTGGAAATCAATAAACAGTTCAGGTGCGCCCGCGCCGCGTGACGACACCTGTGCTTCACGCTCGGCGCGCGGGGGACAGCCAGTCTGGTCGGCAAATTGCAACGTAATGATGCTAGCCGCGGTTAGGGGTCGGTGGAGAACGTAGTGGTAGAAAAACCAATGAAAAGGTTTAGGGATTTGTAACCAGAAGAAAACTTCAAGAACTGTCAAGTAAATGATGAATAACGGAATATCCGTACAATCGGCTGAGGAGACGAAATTATTTCGTCGAATTTCGCTTATTTCGACAGGAGAATGATGATGAAATAATCTAGATAGATTCATTCATTCATTCATTCACCTACCTGACCTTCTTCCAATTTATTTGGTATCGGCGCAACATGTCTTTTTCGTCCATACATCTCTATTAGTCGTCATCTCGGTAGTCACCCGCTTTCTAGCCATATCCCTTTCATACAGTCCAAGCATCGTTTCTACTCCTACTCTTAGATTAGACCATAATTTACCCAAATGATTCGGCCATTTTAGTAAAGAACAAGTACCTACTAAATTATTCTAGACATTGCCAATTGGAGCAATGCCCAGTGGTTGTTTTATAAAAGTAGCTATTACTATAAAGTATTTGTAGAGCAAGTACATTTATTGGTAAACACTTTTCTTTTACAGTCACAGAAAACTTTCAGATGAAATCTCTGAAGATTTTCCCATAGTGTGCTCCTATCAACATCATCATCGACAGCTTTGTTCCACGCACTGCTAAGTATCGCGCTCCTCCCTTATCTGCCATGCTTCCCTGGTCTGTGCTCTACCCTCCGATGCTCCCATACTTTACCAAAACTGTCACACTGCTGTACGGAACCACGTTATAATTAAATATTCCAATAACCAGTTGATCAGTTTACTTTAATTAATTACGAGCGTGAAATTAACATTTGGCCGACATTTTAATGAACATGAACTAATCGATTAAGTTCACATTAAGTTATTAAGTATTCTTTGTGCTTAGTCTAGTTTGTTTTAATAAGTAGGTAAGTCCGTAGGCTTCGGTTGTAAAAGCATCAAGATGAGTTGAGAAACAGGTTAAAAAAAATGTTTTGCCGATTACTCTAGCTACTCTTGATAATAAGCGGGGAAAAAAGACATCACGTTTTTCGTAACGATTTCTTTTCCCAATTTTTCCACCTAACAACTTCACATCTGTTAACAAAAACTTCAGAACCAAGCAACATCTAAACAACGAAACTCACGATTGCACAATTATCGCGCTACTGCCGAATGTGAAATGTATTACATAATAGTGTTCTACTTTTTCATAAAACTAAGCGGTTCTACAAAAACTGTTCAGTGTTAAACGATTATTGAGTTTCTTCATTCAATTTCAGTTCCAATAACAATTTCTTAAGTAACATTTCTTGTCAACCAAACCAACGCTTCGACTGCGAAAAGTCACTAGAAGACTATCATACATCCCACCAATAATATGTAGCCTTTTATTTTCTAACCATCAAAACGCACTCTCAAAGCCAGCTCCACTTTTCATGAAACCCAAGCTCCAGACGTCCACAGGACCCGGTCGATAATCGTCATTGGCAATAAAGATGTAAAGACACTCGCTATAAAGCAACTGCTTTACTACTGCGATACAGTTATATGATAAGCACACACGTCACCAACTTTCGGCTACGGAGGTTTGATTTTATGATTGTTCATTTGGTCACGGCAGGGAATATGTTCATCCTTCATTTATGATGTAGGATTATTGAAGATTTATAAACGGAACGGAAACCGTAGATAATGTAACTTTATGCAAACATCAACGAATCCGTCTCTATTGTAACCCGTGATCTACAGTTTTTGAAGTGAAATCTTCTTCAGGCGTACTTAGCGCTCTTTCTGAACAGGGAATGAAACTGAACCGTCACTCTCGGCTCGGTGACACTGAATCGGGTATACAGCGTGTCAGTCGGCTCCAGTCGTCATAAACTGTCATCAGTCATATAAGTTTTTCCTTCTGTCATGTGGTCATGTGGGGTGTTGTTGCGCAGCCAGGGAGATTTCTACGTCCAGCAGTGGACTGGGGTAGGCTGAGTTGATGTGGTCATCAGCACACATCATCTTTTTTTAAATTTTCTAATATGTTGTACCTAGTTTTTTCAACCGCCATGACAAAGTGACCGGACCAACTACATAATGCCGGACCAGAGAGTACCTATAGCAGACAAAAGAGACTACATAAACCTCATTTTTGAGACGAGAACAACAATGCTTCGTTCAACAACTCACTTCGAAATCAGCAAATGGCCAACATTAGCAATAAACTCAATTAAAGTAAGAGCCTACTTAACTTGATAATGAGCGTATAATCGTAAAGTAACAGTAGTAAGTTTTGTTTACAATCGATACGAAGGCGTTACCCTTGCGACACCCGACACCCTGTGGTCACAACCATGTGTGTAACGGGTTTTAGGAACCATTTCCAAGTCCTACTTAGAGTATTGGTTAACGAAATGAACACTTATTATAATTTATTGTTAGAATTAATTATTAATTTTATAATTTTACAAGTTTACAAATGAAACTCGTACAATATTTTTGATTCCCGCCTTAAGTTACGTACGTGTAACTACCTACGTACCTATAAATATTTTTCAAAACAAAACTCATTTATTTGTTAATTTGAGAATTACAGTTTATCATAAAGTCTATATAACCTCGTAGTTTATCTTTGGTTTTTGGTAAGCTTGGTATTTATTGAATTATTACTCAAACTAGTTGCCATGCTCAAGCTTAATATTTCGAAAGTCTGAAGCATATTTTCCAATGCATAGTCGTCTCAGGCGAGAAAAATGCTGCCCTTGATAAGTTCAAGAAGCGTAGTCTGTTGTGTACCATAATGTCAGATTCCTTCATCACAATCAAATGACAGTGTGAACTTTTCTTACAACTGTCTATTTATTTATCCGTGCAAGTTATCTATTCTATTGTACATAGACCTGACGTCAGAAGGGAACTTCACGTGAGATTCCAAAACAAACTGCATCTTATGCAAGCATCGCGAATGCCTCCGTAGTGAATCATAATAGATAATAAAACAAAGTTCCTGCTGCGTGTGATTGTAAACAGTGTGGAGCCCTGACACAGTCCGCAAGGACGCGTGTTAGTGACTCAACTGAGTAAACATTCAATAAACTTGTAGAACCTTACTTTATCTAGTTTTTTAGCGGTGTTAGTCGGTTAAGGCGTGGACTGGCGAGTGACAGGTCTGGAATCTTGTGATATACCTCACATTCTCGACAGACCTACAGTAGGCCACTCATGGCACTAGGTAGATATATATATGTTTTTAGCACAGGAGGTGAAAGAGTAAACAGGAATACTACCTAATCATGTGCAACACAAATTGCCTGAAACCTTAAATTATAAAGCCTGACCTTTGGCTTTATAATTTAATAATTTCACGTTGAATTTTCTTTCAAGAAAATGTCTTCACCTTTAAACCCCTCCAAAAATTCCACAAAAGGATTGGCTACTTTCTAGCTCACAATTCGTACCTAACACAAATAAACTAACCAGCATTCATTCATCAATAAATGACCTTTGACATTTGAACGATTAAAACAAACAGGCCCACACATAGGTAGTCTGTGGTGCCTCAATTCGCGGGAAAAGCCGCGGATTACCGCGAAAACTGTGACATTGGACGATTGTGAATCATTTCATTCAACGAAATGAACGAAGCAAAGTTGGTATGCGGAATGCGTTTTTGATCAGTGCGTTAATAGTTTTTTTTTTACTTTTATGGAACGAAAGCGAACTCTGTGATTCACTGTCTGACTATTTTAAAATAAAAAAAACCAGTGTAAGTTTCTCAGACGTATGGTAAGGTAAGGCCCCAGTCGTTGTCTGTCCAGTTGTTGTTGACGACTGGGGCCTCTGGCTTTTCTACAAAACGGCCTCTATTTTGAATCATCGTCTAAGTATCTAAGATTTTCTCTAGGCTCTCCAAGACTCGTGTGAGTTTCGATGTGTCCAGCAAGCCTTTCCAGCATGCTTATTTTTGCTTCTTTTATCATTCTTCTACTTTATAAATTACTTACTGCATTTTCCACATAAATAAATGACGCAATATACAACACTAATTGAAAAATGAATATGTTACAACGACAATATTTGCTCTTTATATAATGCAAAGTCCCGATACTAAACTTTACTTTGTGTTACTAATACTAATCTGGAAACTCAGACCAAACCACACGCTGACGGGTAAAAGAACCATTCGCTCTTGAAGTTATTAAGTGCATTAATTAATTATTACTTGATTCAAGTTATGACAATGTTCCCACTTACGATACGATTACGATATGAATAATATTATGATTTAAATCTATGTAGATAGGTACCTCTATAATCATGTCAGCATTTATCAAGCAAGTATTTCCAATGTTTTACTGAAAGTTCAAGCATCCTCTCATTTTCAGGATTTCAAGGAGCATCAGACAATGCTTGAGCAGAGTGCAGTGCTGTACAAGTGGAATTATCTTTGAGAAGCTTAGCTTTACCTACGTATTTTAGTTCGGTTAATGTAACTTAATTAAGCAACTAACTTCACAATACTCGTATTATTACGAATGTACAGTTGCATGGAAAGTACGTATTTCCATCCATAGATACATAATTACTAAAATGGCAAATATAATGACAGGTTCGACGGACGGTTCGCGGCGCGGCGGGACACAGCACGCGTCAAGCATCTGCAGACAGCCTAATTGTTGGGTACCTACAGCACTACGAGTGAACGGAATGAAGTAATGAACTGATGAACTGTCTTTGATCTTTGTTGTAGATGGTACGACAAAAATAGAAGAATATGGGAATAAATGTTTACAACGTAATTAGTTATGCAAATTAGTCTCCTTGTCAGGCTGTTAACGAAGGTAATGTGTGTGTATAGTTAAGGACTAAGGAGGATCTTAGTCTTTACGAAGGTCTAGGACCTACATAGTTCTGCGTACAAAGCGTATGCTGAACTAAAGAACCTCGAAGAGAACGACGAAAAAGGACGATGAAATATCCGCGTTACTGAGATAAAGGGTCTTGACGGACAGAAGGACGGACTGACGGACAACGAAGTGATCCTATAAGGGTTCCGTTTTTCCTTTGTAGGTACGGAACCCTAAAAAGAAAATGCATTTATTTAGCACAGACCAAAAGGCACACAATATAATAGGTATAGGTCGGTACATCAGATAAAAAACTATAAAAAAGTGAAAAGTCCGATGTAAGTAATAAATTAGCTGGAAACTAGGTATACCTACCCAAAAAGGCTCAGTTCAGCAAAAGTGCCAGACAACTAGTGCCTAACGCTGGTTTTCAACTGGACCTGAAGGAAGTCTATGTCCTATGGCTTGCGATTGTGTTTGATGACTAATTAGTACCTAGATCATCATGAGACGTCAGACTTAAAGCCACACAAAAGTACCGCAAGTCCGCCATTCCTGCATTTTATTAAGAAGTATTTCCTTCTACGTTACCTTTGATCGTGATGCATCTTAAAATGAGGTAACTACCTACCTACTAGGTACCTACGTGATTCCCTTAACTTGCTGTGGGTTTTTCATTTACGTAAAATATCTTAGTGATATGACTAATGAATTTTCAGAAACGAATAATCTTTATTATGGTGAATAAGAGCAACTAACTATACAAGAGTTCCCTTAAAATGCGATTAGCTATACTTTTAAGACAGGCCATCCATGGTTTCTTTAGAGAAAGCCTATAACTACATACAAGTAGGTACATAGACTTGCAAAAAATTGTGGAGTCATCATAATTATTCTGAATCTATACGAGATCGCTTCAAATGAGGGTTTTGCAATGATTTCAAACTAGCCATGTCGAGTAAGTCACACACATACAACGTTATCTACCTAAATAAATACCCACTGCCTTTCTTTCCCCACATATCACACCTTCCACCGCTCGGGGATCCCCACCAAACTACACGGAAAATGGAAAATTCCCAATGAGTCACACGTCTGATAAGGATGTCAGGGCACGGGCCAATCATGCAATCATGCGCAATCATCCAATAACAGGTACGTGCGCGTGCGACGCCGCCGCCGCCGCCGCCGCCGCCCGGTGCGTGGCGCCAATTCAAGCTAATTCGCTTTTTGTTCAGGATATAGCTCGTTTTGCAAGTCATAAGACGCGACAAGTACCTAATATACTATAATCATGAAGTCTAAATGCCAATGTGGGCAGAAATGTATACATTGTAGGTATTATATCGCTCTTGGATGAAGGTGGAATACGTAATCGTTACTGTTTGTAATCATAGCTATTGCTTAACAGATGGACACTTACTATTAGTACATATACTTTGCAATGTATAAGTAGGTAATTGATGGAGACATGATCTATGACAATTGTTAAATAATTAGGTAGTACATAACTGAGTAGGTACAGTCAAAGGGGGTGAATAGGGATGCAGGGGCGAATCGGGACCAAACTTTAAAATGAATTTTAACGTTGAAATATTATAGTTGTTGTCAATAAGGGCACGTAGGTAATTGTCAATTAAATTACAGTAAACACATTAGGGTCCTTTTTGGCCACAAACTATATTATTTTATTGTTAAAATCCCTTTTAAAGTTTTGTCCCGATTCACCCCGTTTGATGGTAACCATTATTTCGCATGAGTACTAAAACATGTACAAAACTTTACGGTTTTTAGCCTGAAGTCAGAAATAAACAGCGGAACGATCAGCATAAATTCATTACGGTTTCTAATAAGCTCACTTCTGGAATATTTCCTCAAAGTGTTGGTTTAGTGACGTCTTGTTAGACACACTTCTAGAGACATTGATCGGTTACTAACGCCCATCGGCCTGATCAAATTAGCAGTCAAAACCTCGAAACAGGGTCGAGGTATTGTACCACTACTTATAAGCATGGGCAATCGTACATTTCATATTAGAGGGTGACCAGCTTACATTCGATAAAAACGGCAATTTAGCAAGAAGCCTCTCGACAATGGCTTTCTAAATTACCTCAATGTAAACGGGCCATCCTGTATTACGAATCCCCCTATTCGTAATACCCGAAATTCTGTAAAACACGCACCTGTGCTATTACTTTAGCAAGTCCAGTGAGAACCAAAGTTTCTTCTCCCAAGGCTTTAACCCTCGTGGTTCACAGCAGGACATTTTATCTACAGGATGTCGAGACATGCTCCAATCATCTACCTTTTTAGCACCTATACCTCAAACAGCTGACAGCTGAAGGCCTTTGACATCATCAATACATATCAATGAAAATTTTCTACCCTTCCGAATCGCATAACGTTTGCTTAAATGTAAAATTTATTTTTCCGTTTCTTTTAAAACCAGATTCGAAACCGAAGAACCCAGCAGAGCCGAATTCGGAAAATGAGTGCAGATGTCAACTACGTATCTAGTTACCCATCTGTCTCTAAAATGTGGGAACATCCGAACACACCCTACTTACCATGAGCTACATGCCTCGCTAGGATTATCTCCTAGCACCAATAAAACTTATCGGCCATTACGGAAACCCTATGACGTAAGCAAGTCGTCGGTCACTTCCTCTAACGTGACGCAAATGGTTCTTACGTCAACTAATGAGTTTTTCACTTTACAACATTTACCTAACCGTCGGAATTCGTAGATTTCCATGTTACTCGTAGGTAAATGTTGTTAAGTGAAAAACTAATTTTTTTGTACATTCGAGCAGTTTTCCGGCCTGTTGGAACCGTCCACTTTTACGTTTTTCCTTCACAGGTGCTATAAGTTACGTTAGGTTTTCCATGACCACCAAACAACACACAAGTAAAGCTGCAGTCTTCTACAGACTAAAGTAGTCCGGCTGAGAAGTCGAATAAAGATTCCGGATCTATACAGTTATGTTAGCCAGAATCATGACTCCTATTAGAAAATGTATAGGAACCGGAGTTGAACATTTCGTAGATTGCTTCCGGTCGAAGGAAATGTTGACATCGCACCAGTTACTGGTAATTATCTAAGGTAAACAAAAACAGAGCCTACTTATTAAACCTTTATATACGAGTATATTACGCCTTAAGAACAAGTAGATACAAAAGTACACAATAATAACTCACAAGTGGGTCAGTTTCCAATACATCATAATATAAAAGAGTTGCGTCGTTCTGTTGCGCTGACGCATTACTAGTACCTACGCACCTTATCTATAGCAAGTGACATTTACCACAATTTCGCCATTATGGACAATAAGATACGTAAAATTGTTAAATCGTAGGAACCCGTTTAGTTTGTGGCCATTTCTGAACATGAAATTATGATAACATAACGTAACGTCAAACAATCTGCATAGGCTTTTCCCAATTATGTTGGGGTTCGGCTTCCAGTCTACCCGGATGCAGCTGAATACCAGTGTTTTACATGGAGCGACTGCCTATCTGACCTCCACAACCCAGTTACTGGGAAACACGATACCCTTGATAAGACTGATTGACAGACTTTTTGGACTTCTGACTACCCGTAACGACGTCAAAGATCTACGAATGACAGCTAGAACTAACGGCCTAAGGTGCTTTCCGAGGCACGGAGGGGTCTCGATATGTAATGGATGATCACCCATCCACAAACCGACCGCGGCAAGCGTAGCTTAACCTTCGATCGATCCGCGCGGCGTATACCTTCTGTGTCATGCCAAGTAGGTAATTACTTACCTACAAAATAAAATGACACCATTTTATTAGCAATTTACTGCAATTGCCAGCCAAAGTAAGTCGTGTAGGCCAGATAGCGATAAATTGCTACAAACACACCTTCATTCGGCAGCCAATTCAAATTGCGCTGTCAGCCATTACCCCGCTTCCTTGAACTTTCTAAAATCAAAATAGTAATCGTCGTACGTACCTAAAGGGTGACCTTCGGGCGACCGCGGTCTTCTTCTTCTAACCTTCCCTCAGTTCCCTCCTTCCACAAAAACATTGATTCGAGCCGGTCAGTCAGTAAAGTGACAGTTCTTTTGCGTCATGAGATGAGTGAATGTAAGACTGAATGACAGATTTTTTTTCCTTTTTTTTCAACTTAGTAGTGAAACAGTTTATTTGAAAATGATTTATGAAACCGAAAGATGGATTGAGCATTTTGCCAATTCAACACTTTACGCAGGTAACACTGGGGAATTACCCAACGATAATAATTTAAATAGAATTTTACTCTAAATACTCTTACATTATTATTAGGGTAAGCGCACACGAGCCACTGGCCACAACCACTGGTGGCTGTCGCCCCGTGCTGCGGTATTGAGTACTGCTGTAGCAGGTGGCTGCCACCGGCCACACGTGTGCGACGAATGTATACAAAACGTATGAAAAATCATGTAAACTGCTTGTCGCTGGGCTACCGGGTGGCTGTGGCCGGTGGCTCGTTTGCGCCTAGCCTTAAGCTAGTGGAAAATTAAATAATAGTTAAGTAATACATAAGAATAATATTATGCAATGATTCACATTTTAATATGAAAAACCACAAACATAATAAATAATAATAATTATTATAGGTACACAATAAATCCCATGCACACTGTTATTACTTATTTAAAGTCAACATACCTACCTATTAATAGCACGTTAATCTGAAGTACGTACCATAGTATGGGGAAACAGGTCCATTCATAACAACTAAAAGGAAAATAACAAACATTTCAGATTTTTTATTCAAGTCTAACCTAATACAGGGTGACAGGGACTTCGACTGAAACAGCAATTTTTTTATAACCGTCGATTTGCATAATAGGGTCCAGTAATCGTCTGGCCTTTTAGCATGTAATCAATAAAAAGGATTCCTTCACTATCTCAGAATACTGAGGCCATAACTTTGCCAGCGGTAGGAGCAACTCGAGATTTCTTAATGGATGGAGAGGATGGTCGTTTCCAAGACATGCTTTGTCTCTTTGTTTCAGGATCGAAATGGTGGACCCACGTTTCATCCATAGTAACAAGGCGACGGCAAAAATTATCCGAATCACGCTGGAACATTTCGAGATTACGCTTACAAATTTCCAAACGTCTCGCTTTTTGTTTTCGTCGGTTAACATTCGTGTCACCCATCTTGCCGACACTTTTTTGAACCCCAGTGATCAATTAAAATGGATTGAACGCTACCAAATAATATCTTTAGGATCTCAGCTATATGTTTTATTTATTCTTCTGTCTTCCAAAACCAGACTCTCAGCCTTTTTGACATTTTCTTCCGTAACGGAGGTTGAAGGCCGCCCAGAACGCGGGTCATCTTTACAGCTTGATCTACCTCTTTTAAATTCAGCCACCCAGTACGCAACCGTAGAATAGGGTACAGCATCATCCCCTAATGTCTGCTGAATGTCCGAAAAAATTTCCTTCGTAGACATTTTTTTCAAACTGAGATATTTTATCACCGCACGTAACTCACTTTTATCCATAATTTCGGGTTTTTAGCAACTCGTTGCACAAAACAATTTATTACATGCGAACGAACTGACAAAAACAAGTGACAGTTTGCATAAATATTGTGTAATAGACACTCTTGAATTTGAATATCGAACTTCTCCCAAAAAGGTTTTATATATATGCATTTCTAAGAACTTTTTGATTCACCCTCGTATATCCCAAACAGATGGCTAGGAAGGATCAATAACACTGTGTATTATTAAGAACTATTAGTAATTCTGCGGTATTATGATAAATACAACAATCAGGTAAGTAGTTTAAAAAGCAAACACGTCAACAAACTGTAAAAACCAAACCACCACCACCACCACCAACCACCATTCAGCGACCTGTTAAATAAGGATTACCGTAAGCTACAGGTAATTACTAAATGGGTGCAGATAAGAATGAGAAAAGGCCGCAAAATTGTTTTGTATAAAAGATGATCATATCTTATATTAACTGTTGTCTTCTGTTCTTAGACTTACGCACAGATGTTTGTTTTTGTTTTTTTTACCCTTATTAACGAAAATCACTGATTGTATTTTCTGGCCAATATTCCTAAGCATTATGTTAAGTAAGTAATCTTCTTCGCAGCAACACACATTTTTTCTTGTCTGATTAAGTAA
Source organism: Amphipoea oculea (assembly GCA_945859645.1). Taxonomy (NCBI): domain Eukaryota; kingdom Metazoa; phylum Arthropoda; class Insecta; order Lepidoptera; family Noctuidae; genus Amphipoea; species Amphipoea oculea. Next base: position 21,187,116 of record OX243878.1, on the reverse strand, counting down.
GTACCTAAATGTACTTAGGTACTGTAAAGTTCGTTTTTTTAATTAAAACCAGATAGTAATTTGACAGTTGTAATTGTAGCTGTAATTGTCAAACTCCGATAAGTACCTACAGCCACATAAAGACTTAAAATGTCAGATTAGGTACTTCTGGGTTTAAAAAACGAACTTTAGATAGGTAGATCATGAATTCGTGACAGTGTTTCATTCAGCCATTCATTCAGGAAAGCAGCACGTACGTTGATGGTACTAGAGTACTAAGTTACGTAAACATAATACTATTTAGGTGCGACGTTCTCTAGATTAGCTGTTAATGTGAGACAATCCTTTTGTTTGTGTCGCGGGACCGGCCCAAGATAACGCGTGCCGACCGTGGGAAACGCGTGACAGCTCGGAAAACTGACCAGGAATGTCGCCAGTTTGCTCATAATTTCCTACTTTCGTAATTAATTTTCTATTGCGTAAACGAGCTAGTTCGATGCCATGTCTTAAAGAAGAAAATAATGGAATTATGAACAAAGCAGAGGCATCTATCATTATGATCTCTTTTACTCGAAAACGAAGTAGCGCAGTCATTCGGGGAAAGCGAAAAACCTCGCCTCTGTAATTTTTAAGAATAAATGAAGCTGATAATATCACAATCTTACAGCTTACTAGATTATTTTCCCTTTGACTGGAGTCGAATGTAATAATTTTATATGTACGATGTGTACGTAAAGTGTTCAAAGTCAAAGTCAAAGCATTTATTTCAAATAGGCACAAAAAAGGGACTTTTGAACGTCCAAAATTATCTTAAAATAGAATTGATTCTAGTCGCCCATTCCAAAAGGTAGTTTTCGTATGGAGAAGAATGGGCAAGAAACTCCACCGTTACTCTTTTAAAATGTTTTAGGTACAATACTTTGCATGGGTACATTAATTATATAATAACATGTGAGGACGATGCACCTAAAATAAAATTACTATACCACAATAGGTAAAAGAATTAAAAACGAAACCATGACATATAAATTAATTATCTGATAGATACATGGTGCTCATATATTTACAAACATGGTACAAGCAAAACGATTTTTATAAAAAAAAAAAAATTACAAGTAATAAGTCAGGGTGTGAGTAATGAATGTAAAAACTAATAAAAAAAAATACAATTAAATTAGCAACCAGTTTGATTTTGTCTAGACTCTAGATTGTCCTATGGAGCAGGACCAGCATGTTTCCAAGCGTTCTTATCTTGGATATAATCTTCTAATTTATAGTATGCTTGTTTACAAAGTGTACGTTTAATGTGAGTTTTAAATTGTCTTTCATTTAATTGCAATATATCACAAGGTATTTTATTGTAACATTTGACACAGTACCCCATAAAAGATGTATGTACTTTGGCTAATCTGAAAAATGGTTGATGTATTTTATCTTTATTTCTTGTGTTAAAGTTATGTCTATCGCTTATTTTATTAAAAAGATGTAGATTTTTTCTTACATACATAATGTTTTCATAAATGAATTGGCAAGGTACCGTCATAATATTAATCCTTTTAAATAGTTCCCTGAGAGATTCGCGGCGACGTAGATTATAAATGGCTCTGACAGCTCTCTTTTGCAAAATAAAGATGGATTCAATGTCAGCAGCTCGACCCCATAATAAAATGCCGTACGACATAATGCTGTGAAAGTAACTAAAATAGACTAAACGCGCGGTTTCTACATCTGTTAACTGTCTTATCTTCCTAACAGCATAAGCGGCCGAGCTAAGCCGCCCCGCAAGAGATGTTATGTGAGGTCCCCATTGTAATTTCTCGTCTAGCGTGATTCCCAGAAAAACCGTTTGGTCAACAAATTCTAGTTTTTCTCCATTCAGTATGATGTCACATTCGCTACTTCTAACATTAGGTAATTTAAATCTAATGCATTTGGTTTTCTTTTCATTTAGTACCAAATTATTTACCGTAAACCAGTCTTGGACCTGAAGAATAGAGTTATTCACGTCGTCAAGATTTTGTGCCCGTCTGTCTATCTTAAATATCAATGATGTGTCATCTGCAAATAACACCATATTCGGTTGATTTTGAAGTAATTGTGGTAAATCATTAATGTAAACTAAAAAGAGGAATGGACCCAATATCGAACCTTGAGGAACGCCCATTGCCATTTCAGACCCCAATGAGTTTACGCCGTTTACTTGAACTTTAAGCTTTTATCTTTTAGATACGACTTTAGTAAATCAAGAGCTAAATTCCTAATCCCATAGTGCTCAAGTTTCAGCAGAAGTGTCTCATGGTTGTCGCAATCGAACACCTTTGAGAGGTCGCAAAAGATTCCAATGGCATCTTGTGCTTCCTCCCAGGCGTTAAAAATGTTCTTTATTAGGGTGACACCGGCGTCAGTGGTACAACGCCCTTTGGTGAAACCGTACTGTTGTTCATGAAAGATGGAATTTTTATTAAAGTGGCGTAACATTTGATTGAGCATCAACTTTTCAAACACCTTACTGAGAACTGGCAGAATTGACACAGGCCTATAATTGTTGGGTTCTTTACTATCACCGGCTTTGAATAAAGGAACTACTTTACTGTGTTTCATGAGATCCGGAAAGACTCCTTGGTCTATACTGATGTTAAATATGAAAGCTAAATAGGGCGCAATCGTTTCAATGATAGATCTACAAACTTTTACAGACATTCCCCAGAGATCTTCTGTTGATTTAATTTTAAGATCTTTAAAAGCTTTTATAACCGCCTGGGGGTTTGTATGTTGAAAACTAAACTCCGAGGGGCATGCCTTAACATTCTTTCTAAGTAAATCTGCAGAACGCGAGGGTGAGGAATTTAAAGCTTCAGTAGTTTTAATGGGAATATTAGCAAAAAAGTTTTCAAATTCCTGAGCAATTTCTACATCTGAGTTTATGGGGCCATGTGCAGTTTCTAAATTAAATTCAGTATTACGCTGTTTTTTCCTACCTGTTTCATTATTTATTATTTGCCAGGTAGTTTTTATTTTATCATCGGCTGATTTTAACTGCCCAACTCATAGGATTAATCACCAAACAATTGTTGTGTGTGTTCACCGAATAAATATTAGCGAACAGACTGTTATCTTCTATTTTCAGCAGTATAGTAATCCGTTCATGACGAATCTAAGCCAATATTTACGATACCTACCTCATCGCCAAGTCGCCAACGAATTATTTTTGCGAATGAGTAACTGAACGGATCAATCACTGAGCGAAAGTATCATCTCTACTCAGCCTCTAATTTTATTACGACATATTATAACTAATCTGCATGATTCACGAATATATTGTATCAAATTATTTAATAAATTAATAAGAAATTAATGAATCGTTCATTAAAAATACACAAAAACGTCAGATGTGAAAAACTGATGCAACCCTTCGGTGAGTAAAATGTTAAATGTAGAACTGGATCACGTCATGTCATTTCACTCTTTCGGAAATTCCCCAATTCCTAAATTTAAATTTTCGATTTCCCCATGTATTATGTGTACCATTCTGTAGGTAGTTCGTACAATTAAAAAAATAACTGATACACTATGCTTTGTGCCATATTATTATCTGAAATCATTTTCCGATCAGCATGACATTTTATTTCAAATAAAATAACCACATTTTGGTACACTACCGTAAAAGGCAAGGCATTAACATGAATGAATCCCTCTCGCAGATTATAGTAGGAAGGAGGATATGAATGAAGCTATGAATGTGCACCGTGCGAACGAACTAGACTAACTTTTTTTTGTCGTTGTAAAAAAAGGATTTTTATTTTATGACAAAGGTATTGACACCTGTAGAGGTTTACAGCCTAGTTGGGTAATGTGCATTGTTCATTACGGAACCTGTGGAGACTTTTTCAATTGTGAAATAGTTTTTGCGAAAAAAATGTTTGTCATTCCCATGAGAAAATTTAGTTTTTGTTTGTAATCTTCTTTTTTAAATTCAGAACGTTCATTCAACTCTGAACTCAGTGTTTGTATTTTTTCTTAGATTTTAGCTAGCTAACAATAACTAGTTGGAATTTACAAAAATCGCAAATAGATATTTTGAGTTTAATTAGCCGTAATTAATGCGTCATTAAAATACTATTCTCAAAAAAAGCAAAAAATAAATTGGTCCTTGTGTAAGTAAGTTCACGAGAGAGTTTACAAGTAGAAGTCATACTTAGGTAGGTAATTCATTTACGTAAGCATGTCCTTAGATAATAATCTAACGTCTTAACACCTCATATCGCAAAAATATATTATTCTGTTCTACAAACCATTGATTAATGCCTACCTATTCATGAGCGCACTATTTGCGCAGTATTAGTCCAAACTACGTGGGTACATTGTGCTCGGCTCGTGCCCACTTGACCCACATCGCTAGGTACAACGCGCCAGGTCGCCTATAGTCTAGACTAGGCACTAGGCACGCGCTAAATACAGGACACAAGAGGGATTAATATTAATTTCATTAGTTCAGTTCACGCACCTTTTGCCCTGGTTGGTCTTTTAACCGGTTGAATGCCGTAATTACAGAAACAATTAAAAAGCCATATTAGTTATATAAGTACCGTAAGAATCACCTTCATCATCATCATCTTCCTAACCTTATCTCTTGTTGCTTGGAGTCGACGCAAGACGGTTTTTCCTAAATACGGTAAGACATACCATCCGTTGAGGAAATAAACACGTAAAATAATTTGTATTTTTTTCCTGCAAAAATATTGTGTGAAAACTAGGTACCATAAATGCCTATGCCACAAACTTACATAAATATGTGCGTATTTACCCGTATTAGTAGGTACATATGGAGTCATTACCTTTTTCATAACCTACAAAGTTGACGGTGAGCCTTAGCATATAGACTGCTGAAACAATTCTAAGGAAATAACAACCAAAACCAAGTTATTTATTTGACTTGGTGCTCTTAGCACCTACCTATTCAAGCAGTTGCTGGTGCTCATCAACTTCTTGAAACTCTCAGTCAGCCCAAAGGACCAATGAGAACAAATGTGTCACGGCAATCTCTTGAAACCATCTTTCAACAGATTGCAACATAATTACGAAAAGTTTTGACAGTTCGTACAAGTAAGTCTATGACTATTGCACAGCCCTGTAAGGAAACCAGCGTGGGAGAGATCTCTTCTCAAAAGAATACTTCTTTTTCCAATAATTGACCCTATTGCGACATTAAAATTAGTCAAGATCGATTTAACACGAAAACGAAATAAGCTTTCCTTGTTGGAGTTAAAAAAAAGAAAATCCCTCGGTATCACTGTCATGGCGATATGAATCACTGAGTATATAATATAACAAATGGGCTTACATTGACAAAGTGGTTCAGTGACAATAGTAACACGTCATCTTTAACTAAATGATAACACATTTCCTTCACTTTGTAAGCAGTTCTAGGAATATAGGAAGAAACTACTTGAAGACTAGTTAGAATATCATAACACATTACTGAACATCCTTCAAAACCTTCCTGCTAACGCTAGTCATCATGAGATTAGTGAATTACAACATAGTCAAAGAGAGATTACGAATAACAATTGTAGAGCCTAGCTAGACTGTGGCTCTTTTCTTTAGGGCTATTCTAAATGAACACAGAAACAAACAATTCCTATACCCAGATTACCTAGAGGTTAATTTACCGTGGATCGTGAGTTTTCGGTCCAAATGACATCATTAACCATCCAACAGTTGAGAGAATTCCTCCCCATCCTCAACAGCAGCTAGTTAATTCGCTAGTATCCGGACAGCACAACTGCTGGACGTCCTAGCGCCAGGAGCGCGCCCACTCCTTCCGCCGGCGTGAAGTCATCCGTCCACTTGCGAAACTTGACGACGGATACTCATCTCGTGTCAGTTTTGTTACTTATTTCTAGAACTACCTACCTTGACAATGAAAATTATTTTAGAAAAGAATAATAATAAGTACCGTACCTAAAGTGCTCGAAAAATTAAAGGAATTTATTAATCGTTTTCTCTGATTCCTATAGCAGTAACTAGGCAAAAGATATAGGAGACAAGCGTATAACAATAAAATGGAGGGTTTCCAAAATAAATTCTTCAAAGCGAAAGAAAAGGGTGGTTTAGTTGTTGTTTAAATGGTATTTTTAGGGAGGAATAGTGAGAAAAATTGCAATTATGATCTTTTCCCAAGTGTCCTTACTTCCTCCCTTCCTTTATTGTCAAAGTCAGCAAACGAAAACCGCGGAACTTTATTATTGGTGGTCGACAGCAAAGTGACAACATTATGCCAAGTTAGAATACGATAATATTACATCAAACGTCGGCTGACATTACACTCTCTTCCACCGATGTCCCCATCAATCCACAGCTAAATATTTAATGTGACCACATGACAGCTTTAATTAATCTATCACGTTAGTGGACTGCCGCGCGCCGTCGGCGGCTATCACTCACCGCACGTCACTTTTGCGCGGGAAATGCCGCCATTACCAATTGCTTTAAGCAGGAAACGACTGATTTGCCTACTACTGCCACTTCTCACTGAATCACGATTACATTTTGGCACGAGAAAATTGGGGAAACGGTAATTGGACGATTTAAAATCCCAGCTAAAAGGACCATTTTTTAACTCCAATCTGACATGGCCAATCAAATGCCATGTTGATTATGTTAGTACGTGAACTCTGATTGGTGCTGTATGTATGTATGGCCAGTTAGTTTTCACAATGTATTGTTAAATGACAGTGTTCCGCCGCGCCGACAGATCGCACTGAAGGATCAGATAGCCTAGTTTTTATTCATCATTGTTACTTACGCATCAAAATAGATACCTACTACTAGGCAGGTTACACCATACTTTACGAGTATGTTACCTCGTTTATCTACATAGTTGCTTCAATGACAACATTGTAGACAAATCCTGTCAAATCTTCTACTACTGCAAAAAATCAAGCATTTTTATTATCTCGAAACACTTCGCCAAAAGTTCTGGATCGAGCACCTGTTTTAGACTGACAATACACATTTCTGTTTAAGGCAAATAGACGACATTAGTTGGTGTGTAAAAATGTAAAAATTACTGAATGACGCGGGGAAGAGTTGATTTTTGAGCCATAAAAGCGAAGTACACACGTCACGGACGTCATCCGAGCCCGATATTGCCAAGTGGGCTGGTAGTGACGTCACCATACCTTCTGGGGTCGAGCCCACGCTCCACGCTGCTCGTAGGTATATTAATAATTCCAAGTTAATACCGATACAACCATTCATGCGATTGAGACATTCACAAATGTCGCGAATACGTACGGTACAGTCAGTAGTTGTAAAAATTCTGGAGATGTTCCAAAAATGTTAAAGCTACTGGGAATTTGTCTGATTGTACTGTTTCGTAATATTCCTTTTGTGAAATATTCACGGAAGGACACACACTTATTATGACTTCTAGATGCATCTAGTTCATTGTGCTTACAGGTCTAATAAAAGCAATCACAGAAGAAATCCAGTTGAATCCGCATAATAATTGACAAATCTTCTTTTGATTCTCTTTTCTCATTATTACTGAACGCACTCTGGCTTTTTTGCTGAGATGAAACGATTTTTTGGTCCTTGGGTACGAGAACTAAATAATCGTTTAAAAATTTCTCTTCTATTCTTTGAACAATATAGAATCAAGTCTGATAGATGTCATCATCCAAAGAATTCAAAGATTTCAGAACACCAATTATAAATGATTCGTTTTAGGTATTAAACTAAAAGTCCAGTGGGCGAGAATTAAAACAATAGAGAAGCAAATCAAGACAAGGTGTCCAAAACGGGAGGACCATGTAGATGTGATATACATAGACTGTCTATGAGCTAAGCAACTAATTAAGAGCCGGCAGACTGCCTGACCCCAGACCTTATCAGTTTGTGCAACCGGAATGTGTGGACATGTCCTCGAGACTGAATGTCCCCAAAATTCTTTAATTAAGGAGTGACTAAGTGCCATTCGAGGTCAATATTATGAATGTACAACTTGCATATTATTAGCTCTATAGATCCCATTGATACATCAATGATAGATCCATATTTAGTTTTTGGGTTAGTTATGTTTGTTTCTTATTATTTTATGCTGTTATAGTTTCTAATTTTACCCTTTAGCGTCTAATTATCCATATAACCATCTAAATCAAAGATATCTGCCATTATTCCCACTTTAGCACTCGAAACACATAGTGATTTCGAAGAACTCCTATATTTTGTTCATGGCCGCCTCACATTCCAGACCATTGTCCATTCATTCGAGCATCGGCATGTCATTCATAGCACATGTCCCAAACATGTCCAAACCTGAACGAACAGTGTGAGCGAGACAACGATATTTGGCAGACGAATCATGTTTTTCCACTAATGGGAAATCGAGAAAAAAATTGCCAAGATTTGGCGAAACTTAGCCCAGCGACCATCCATCTTGCTGAACCATCCACGTGTTTTGACTTTTGTCCATATTATATAGTAATTATAGTTAGTCTAGTCTAGGCAATAGGCTATTTTTGGTAGTCACAAAAAATATTGTTGACACAAAAATAGCGCAGTCTTCTAAAGTTGGCTCATTGTGTTGTTAATCTTGTCTGCCATTTTCATCGATGTTTTCATTCCTTTCCTTGTTTACTTTCTAAGTGGCCAAAGGCGTCTCAAAATATATCAGAATCTCCCAAACTTGTGGCAAGTCCCTTGCACTGGCAACGGTAAAACCGGAAGGCATTAGGACAAACCCGTTAACGGCAGTTCGCATAACAAGTAAATTAGGAAAAATGTCTGCTCGTACAACACTATAATTAAAATTAGTAGTAGGTCCCTTCAGCAAACATGTTCTTTTAGGCCCTAATCTTTGCGTATACAAAGACTAGGTGAAGCACAATTAAATCCATCTAAAGTGCGTGCGATCATTCCCCCAGACCTATCATCTAGTGTCTAGTCCAACATGTTTACGTTACGCTAGACAATAGTGAATGATTGTAAACGTTGAAACAAACGCGAGTGTGAACGCGCTTGCGCCGTCGGTCATGCATTGTGACGCATGGGCACAGCATGGGTCAATCGGCATTGTTTGGACTATGTCAAATATGCTCGCGTTTGGATGCAAGTATTCAGAGGTAATAATAATATTATTATCGAAGTGTTTTGGATAGCTAGGTCGATGTGGAGCTATTGTCTTGTGAAAAGTTCGTCGGAATTCGTCAATACGAAAAATTCCGTAAATGGCTTATTGTCTTCGGCTCATAATAGTTGTTAGCATTTCTTTATGCTCAGATATTCAAAATCAATTGTTTTCTTGCGATATTATTTCAGTATTGGAACTCCAATGAAACACTTGTCTGTAAATTTTACCTACGCTTTTTAAGACGAAAAGGCGCCATTGGCCATACCGTCGACGGTTCGTTAGATTTAATAATAATAGCCTTCCGACCGATTTCGTTTACGGTGGCCAATCTCAACGGAGATTAGCCAGGTTCGCAGGAGATATTATACTGCGCAAACACAGGTGCACTTTCTGTTCCTGTACTTTCAAAGTCCGATGGGACGGTAATCCGACCAATGGCTTTACGTGCTTTCCGAGACATGGGGGTATTAAACCCAATAACACATTGTCCGACCTGGGAATGGTACCCAGGACCCCACGCTCAGCAATCGCGCTTGCAACCACGAGACCAACGGGGCAGTCGTTAGATAAAGGGATATAACAACAACAACTCACATGCCTCCTAAGTTCCTCGTTCCTCCATAATTACACTATCTTTAAATCTCTTCGTTTTGCGAAACCCATCAGTATGAAATGATTGTCCATAGATCAGGGTATGAGCGGTGGTGAAAGCAACACGGCCGGCAAGCCATCCGGTCTTATAATTGACACCGTGATGGGTATCGGCAGAGATGCGGCGATACCGGCGGTCACGCGATGAGGTGGCACTAGGCAAGATCCTGCAGCAGGTTTATACTAATTGTGCTCTCACACTAGAACGCCCAGTGAGGATTTGCCGTATATTGTGATAAAAACATTAGATTTTTTTTAAGATAGAGTTTCGTCAAGATAGTCAGGACCCTAATTGCGTAACACACTATCAATCTCAATCTGCCCCCTAATTGCGTAACACACTATTAATCGGAATCTGAATCATTTTGAAGCAACTTGCTAATCCATTGCTTCATAAGTTCGAAAAATTTGTCTGCTCAACACGAAAATAACGCAATGAATGTTGTTGAACTGTCAAAATGAAACCGATTCCGATTGATAATGTGTTACGCAATTGCCCCGCTGGATCATTTCGTAGGGTAGGTATTGCTAATCCATTGCTTCATATGTTCAAAAAATGTGGCTGCTCAACAACGTAAATAACGCAATGAATGTTGTTGAACTGTCAAAATGAAACCCATAGATACTGATAGTGTGTTACGTAACTACCCCGCAGTTCCTAGTGGACCCGGCCGGAGCCACCGGCGGCCTCGTCTTTTCAAAAGAAGGAAGTAAGATAACTCAGAAATGTCTGTTCTCAACTTCCTTGAGGTTAACACGAATGGAAAGAGAAACAGTGCCTGAAGGGCCTGTTCTAAACAAACAAAAGCACTTACAAACATCCTCGTTGACTCCTTCATCTCTGATAAGTTTACCAAGTCATCAGATTTATAAGTATGGCGCTCAGACCACATTCATTCACTACTCTTTTTCCATAAAATTTTTCTGTGCATTATTATTAATTAGCTTCTTTTCGCAGAGTGTTACTTCTTTGCCTCCCTGCACTGTGGCCCAGTGTAGCGCCGCATGTTCAATTAAACAGATAACACTTGGATTATCTGGGAATTAAGCAAATATGTCGGATTAATATATTCCCGCGCCGTAATGATCGACTCCATATTATTACACGATAATCTAGGAATTTGTTAATTAATATAAATACTGAAGCATGACCCTTGACGGCTGAGATTGAATTACAGTTTATTATTGTCCAGTTATTACGCGAATCAATCTGCGTAACTGTTTTCCAACTAATATGTTGGGATCGGCTTCTAGTCTAACCAGATGCTCCTGAATACCAGTAAGTAGGTACTTTACATGGACCTGGGTAACACGATACCCTTTTGGTGAGACTGGCTGTCAGACTTTTGGACTTCTGACAGACTGTAAAGACTGTCAAAGATCTACGAATGACAGTTATTACGTGAATATAAATATAAAATGTTTGTAATAGGTTCAGTGGCCAATTGTGGCAATGGTCAGAACAAATGAATTTGTTAGAATAGAATCTTTCTTCAATTATCTCACAGCAAGGTACTCAAGGATGTTAAAAACTGCGGCCTCTTTGCGTGTACCTATTTATGTTTCATTTACAACCTAACTACACATAATTTGGGGTATCATTAGGTAAACGCAGTTCTTTTTTCAGCAAAATATACAATTACAATATTTAAGTAAGTAGTGTTAATTCCGCCAAACGTAACGTTAATTTGACGGAATTAACATAACACTACTATACATAAATAATATTGTACTTAATTGCATTATTTTGCTGAAGAAAAAAAGAACTGCGTTTACCTAATGATACCCAAATTATGTGTAGTTAATTGTAAGTGAAACATAAGGATTCCGTAAAGTAGGTAACGCTTGATTCCATTATTTGTCAGTTCTTCTTTTTCATGTATGCAGTTCTTACCTACTAAGTTCTGTTAACTCAACCAACAGTACCTACTCCGACTATGACATGAATAATGAGCTTAACGTTTTACAAGGAGCACCTTTTTTCTATCATACAAGCTCCAATCAAGAACATAAACCTATTGATTTAACAATAGAATCTTAACAATCAATTACAATACAGCGACAGTATCCAGACGTATACGTCAGTCCTCAAGGCACAAATTACGGCGGCCCGGGCGCCTTCCTTCCGCCACCGCAATGCTTCCCACGATCCTGCTTACCTAACGACATGATATAGCGAGATGCAGAAGGCATACAATGTATCAAGTAGGTACATACTAATTCCATGCAATGCATTGACATTGGTTGATACATCGTCTTCCATGAAGCCTCACTCCAAAAAGTTTGCTAATCTGTACGGCTGCCCCATTTCAAAACCTAGTAAGGACCTAAAACGAAATTTTACAAGAGAGCGCATAAACGTAATAAGGTCAGCCTTTAAAAAGTATTTATGTTAAGTAAAAAAAATACTATTGGTTGTAAAAAATACTAAATAATGAACACGCAGTACTAGCATTTTTTTGATATATGTGTATATTGCATATTTTAAACCCCTTACTAATTTTGATAATTGACACGAGACAGTTACGACGTACCGATGCTTAAATATGTCTGCTTTTAAGTGAGTTTTTAACGCTGATGTTTTTGTATTCGGTAGGGACTTAGTAGGTTAGGAAGATTATGCAATAAAACGATTTTTGTAAAAAGTGTCCCTTATTTATTTATTTATTAATTTATATATACTTTATTGTACACCACAAAAATACATAACATGAAATAAACACATTAAACACTACAAAATATACAATGGGCGGCCTTATCGCATTCTGCGATCTCTTCCAGGCAACCTTGGTATGGACAGTGATTTCCCTGGACATAAAATGGGGCTTACTAGGTTTTGAAATGGGGCAGCCGTGTAGTCTATGTGTGATCTGCGATTAAAGCTGAAAAGAAGTCGGGTCTACCTACATTAAATGGTATTTAAGATGCAAATGATCTGATAATCAGTTGATTTGGATATGCTGGAGTTGTCGCGTAACTCACGAAAACGTAACATTGAAAGGATAATGTGTGTGAAAGATGCTTCGGCATGCAAAACATAACCCCCTAGAAGATACAACAGTTGAATGATAAATAATACTTGCTTTTGTTATTCGCCAGTTCGCCTGTCTGTCTGTCAAGTACCAAGTACTCGGATTGAGTGGACGGCCTGAAGCGGACTTTCTCAGCCAAGTTGCGTTGTGATAACTGTGCATCACTGTGCACAACTGTTTTGTAGGCGATCGGAAGATAATACTGATGTGCTGTAGATTTAAAGAAATTAATGTAGTGAGGTAGGTACTTACAGATCTTAGGGTAGGTAAGTAAGGTAATAGTTCAAGCTAATTAGGTACTTGGTAGTTTTCTGGGATGACCTGCGATTTCGGTTTTTACAGCACAGGATATCTTTTGGGACTCTAGCCAGAGTGTAGAAAGGCCTCTCCCTACCTGTGGCGGTCATGATCAGCAGAATATCCACGTGTATGAGATCGAACTTCGATAACCAACAAAGACAGATCCTTAATAAAAGTACTCCGAGCACAAAAGCCACTAAAATTAACAAAAATATTTTTTTCAATGCCGACATTTTGAACTCTAACCTTAACAAAATTGAGGTTAGGTTAGAATAATTTTTATGCGTGACATTTTTTTAAGCCAGATCGCTCGTTATACAGCCAATCAAGATGTCGCTGTAAGGCCCTGGAGACAATGACGTGATAAGAGGCAGGTGACACGTGCATTGTGTTTTTCAGCCCACCCCCAGTGCGCGACTGGTTTTAGGAACTTGATTCGCGAAGTACACGGCTCGTTATATTCGAAGATGCGACAGATTTTTATGTGAAGTAAATTAAGACAAGTAAGATTATTATGCACGATTTTAAATCTTTGAGATGCATGAAGTGCTGAAAATATATAACATGAAATGTTGAGACAAATAAGTATCTTGAAACACTGAAGAAGGTTATATGCTCTGTGACTGAAGACTTGGGTACATAGGTAGATATATAGGACTCAAAACGTGCTGGCTAGCTTCTACACATATTTTTTTTTTAATGTTCTGTGTTACCATCACGTTTCAAAACTTATCGCTCTCTATAATAATCCGAAAATGAAAGTTATACTTCAATATATTTCGTAAACTACTATTCATTTGGATTTGAATTGAAGTAATTTAACGGTTACATCAACTGTTTAAATCTTCGCGCACGATTGTGAAAACTTTAGTGAAGAGAGAGTTTTGGGACCTTCAGCTTACCTACACGGTGACCTGCCACGACCGGCGACCTGGAGAGGGCTTAGTTTAGGGCAACAACAACTTTGTGGACGTGGACTTTTTTACGTGTTGCTCCATCGTTTTTCGTATGTCACGGACCTATTAGGAAACTTACTAGTCTAGCGTGAGTGGAATCCTGTAGCGTAACGTCTCTATAAAACACAGAACTCTTACAGCCAGACAGACTACAATAATTCGGTTAGATTCATGCTCTATACTAACTCGAAGCAGCTGATCATCAAAAAAGTTTACAAACCACTATATTACCTACCTACACCCTAATTACCCGTCATTATAATTAACATTAACTTAATCTATGACGCGACGCGTGCGTTTTTTACGCAAGCCGTGTCGCACGTGCCTCCATCTGGCGCAGGAAGAGCGCTCGAGTGGAAGCCGGGCTTCTGACGTGACGTAGTGACAGCACAGGTGATATTATCTATGGTCCTTCAAAGTTTAAAAAATTATAAAAAAAACTACTTTATTTTTTTAAAGTGGCTGGGTGTTGAGCATGATGTGTGATGCGCACAGGTGATTAAAAAAAGTTTTTTTTTGCAAACGCCTGCTCTGTGCAGTGAGTTTTTGAGTGACGATTTTGAATCGATAAAAGTTTTAATCGATATTGAATTTCGGAAGACCTGATGGCCTGGCTCGAATAATTATGAGAAAAAAAGAAAAACTTGCACGTGTGTCGAGTTGAGTCAGCACATCTTAGCCCTTTACTTTGGACAATTCTTTTTCCATGTTTTTTACATTTATAGAAGCAGAAAATAAGAAAGAGGAAAGCCATAGGGTTATTCCTCTTTTTCTGACAGACTGCAAAAGTCAACAAAGCCAGTTAGTTTTCAGCCATCAATCAGTTTTGGAACAAATCCACAGATTGACTCAGCAGAACAGATTTCCTGTTCCTTGGTTATAAAAATTTTGTTCTTATCGATGATCTTCTATTCTGATGATCTTCCGAAAAAATAGGGCTGACCTTTCTTTTTAGGGTTCCGTGCCTACCTCAATCAAATGGAAAAATGGAACCCTTATAGGATCACTTCTTGGTCCCTCTGTGTCTGTCTGTCTGTCAGTCAGTTAAGACCCTTTCTGGCAGGAACGCGTGGAGGTATCATGTGGAAATTAATAAATAATTAATGAATACGTAGGTCTATGGTACCTTGGAGCTTTAAAAAGATCAAGCTTCCAAGTCAACGCAATTAAAACCACGCCCATATATGCGACATATTTTGATACACGCAAATAAATCAAAACCTATAGATAGGGTAGTCCCCGTCCCCGTGCACCTATATAATCATGAAAAGCAAGAGGCCAGGTCTCATAGCACTAGTAAAGTAAAAAGTCCGATAATCTTTAATTTGTAGATAAATCACATTAAAAAAAATCCTATTACAAACATACATAAATGCAGTTGGAGAATTGAACGTGACATATATCGCTGTACCTATGGGAGAACATTTTTTGAACTACAAAGTTAGTTTTTTTCTTGGGATAAATTCATCCTAACTACGCAACCCTTCATTGTGTGTGGTCCGACACCCACTTGACCGTTTTTTTTTTACTTGAATTTCTTGCAAAATATGAATGTTTCATTTTATTCTGCAATCGCATAGCTACTACATCACACATGATCCCAGAAATTATCAGATAAGATCCACTTAACAACAGACGAACAGACTACCTACCTACGAGACGGCAACGATCTTCTACACTCATCAAATATGGTGTTAATTACGTACACACGCCATATCAATAGACACAAATCGCTATTAAACGCCATTGGTATAAAGTTTATTGAATAAAATTAATGCTAGATCAAGGATTGTCTGACGTACTACTTACTAATATGACTTCAAATGGGAACATAAATCATTGTTTTACTACTTTGTTTTATTTTAAACATTGATTTTAATGGGTTTTTAATGCACAGGGTTTCTACATCGACTTATAGTCGCGCACAATAATAATAGGTAGCTTTATGCACGTCGAGCGATTTCATTTTGGTTCATCGTGGCTTAATTGCAATTGGTCACGTATTAAATGAATAACTTAGTAAAAAAATATGTCTCATAAAAGACTTTGTACTTACCTTTTGTAAGTACAAAGTCTTTTATGAGTAGAGATTTTGTACTTACCTTTTGTAAGTACATATGGTACCTAGCGTACAAAAAAATTCGTTAAAATCAATCTATGTAATCCACCAAATCTTTCCCAACCAGTGTCAAGTACTGAAATCCGAATACGTCATAGCTGAAATCAGTATTTTACACGGACCAACAGCCACTTAACCCCCGCAACCCAATCCATTAATCAAGCGATCTTTGAACCAATCGAAACGATTGGTTCAAAGATCAATTGGGCAATGATAGAAACGAAATGACGTACCTAACTGCACGATGACATAGCCACGGAATTTGAAGCCCCTGGCTCCCTGGGATGTTCCCGAAAAACCTTTTTTCTCATCAACCGGAAAGCAAACTACAATAATTTGGGAAAAATTAATGAGGTTCTTCCCCTACGTATGTGCACACCTTATGTGCATTATACCTACTTGCATGGTAAATACCTACATAACTTTGTAGTCATCTTAAGGTATGATTCCGATCTCGGCAGCACGCAGCAATGCTGCCGCGGCAGTGCGGTCGCAGCACTACTGGTCCTCATACATTTTCTATAGGTTTATATGAGATTACATTCCGAGCACGGCAGCAATGCTGCGCGACATTCCTATAGAGAATATATGGGGACCAGCAGTGCTGCGGCAGCACTGCTGCGTGCTGCCGAGATCGGAATCATACCTTTATGAAAGTCATAACTTGTGATAAGATAATTACCTATGTTGCATTAATTATGCAATGATACTGGTAGTCGCTAATGTGATATGATGACTACCTTCCACACTCCCTAATAGTACCTACGTAGTTCTATTAAGTATTCTGTGCTAATAGCCTGCGCAGACGACGGATTTTTGTCCGCGGACTTTTTTGTCCGCAAAGATAGAATGTATGGAAATCCCAGCAGTCTACTTGTCCAGGACAAGTAGACTGCTGGGATTTCCATTCCGTTTCCATTCAGTTGTCCTTCGTGTGCGTTACTGCATAGACTTCCATACGTTCTATCGCCGCGGACAAAAATCCTTTGCCTGCGCTGGCTATTATTGTTAAAGCCAGAGACGTGCCATAGTGTGGCACAGGGGAAGAACCTTGCATTCTACTGGACATCCCAGCACATCTCTCAACATAACCCTCCACATCTCTCGGACTGAAATTTTAATATTCACAAGGATTTCCAAAATTTCCACATAGTAAAAGAGGGACCTCCTAAGTCCCTTGTAAGTTTCATGAATCTTGTTGGAATAACCAAGTTCCTTTGGACATTCATAATTATGGGCTGTTGAGTCAATTTTATGGTTTGTAGTTTGTACGTCATAATGTATGGTCAGTTGTAGGTACCTAAGTAGGTATATTCCATTTTCCTTCAGCCAACTTTCAGTTACCATTACAGCTGATACCTGTTTTCCTGTTATGTTCATTCATAATACTGGGTATGAATAAATTGCATGTGCGTATGTTGTATGCATGTAGTTGGAACTAGGGCATAACCTATCAGGCCCTAATAAAAATGTAGAACAAAGTTTGGCTGCACCTTTTATGTAAAGTCTTCCAGAATGAATTTTGGCCATGGCGAGCAATCGCAGCGGAGACCTCTTCGGCGCGGGAGATATTATAGTGCACTAGTGTGTGCACTATCTCTGCCCTCACTCTCGTTGTCAGATGGAAAGACAATCTGACACGACCGGAGAGAGATCAGCCGCAGGATCAACAGCTTAACGTGCTTTCCAAGGAACGGGGGTATCACACCGCCAACTTCCAAACTCCAGACTGTTATTAAGAAATTCCCAATGAAAAAAACCTAATGACACCTTTTCCCGATCCAGGAATCGAACCCAGGAGCCCACGATCAGCAGTCGCGCTTGTGACCTCGAGACCAACGGGGCAGTCAACCCTTACCCAGACCTTTTATGTACCGACTTATCAGTGAACCGCCAATAGGCAGATACATCATTACATTGTTAACCGCGTAACGTCAAAAGTAACCTCGTTTCCGTGTGTTGGACAGAATGAAGGTAGCCTAATAATAGGTACCTTCCGTAGCTAGCGACACGTCCTCTGCCACGTATTTCATAGAAATGCATAGAAACCTTTAGCGTCGCGGCGACATGTCGCCTGCTGCTGTCGTCTGCAGTCGGCTACGATCTTATACATAATCAGCTTCCAAAACAATAATTGTAAGCTGTGTAAGTTAGTTTTATCGTACGTTTCGGAAAAGGCGATTAGGATGGACTAGCCACCTATGAGGCATAATGAAGGACTAGCACCACTCCGTCAATGGGCAAGTGGTCAAGAAATCGAATATCTTTTAGAAGTGATTTTTAAGATAGCTAATTAAATTAGGGGTATGCAAAATTAATAATGTTGTAAATGAAAGACGGGTTGACCAAGACTGATTTTTTATTGAATACCCACAACCTAATTATTATTATACGTTAAGACATTGTCCTACCCGATTAGTATACGACATCTCTTTCCTTTTTTTTTTTTTTTTTTTACCTTATTTATAACATCTGAGTTAGTCACTTTGTTACTTATGTATTTATACTCTCTAGTGTAGTATTATTTACTAAGTTATGTAATACAGATACATTTTTTTTTTGTCACTGATTACCTTACACACACAGTAATACTCAATCTAGTTGATTATTAGGTAAGCTTAAGTAACCAATAGTCTGACATTTCGTCTGGTATAGTCAGCAACATAAGTAGATTATCACTGTCATTTACATGCTATCAGTCTGACAACCATTTTTTGCAATTGACAACATTTCAAAACAAAAATACTATTTCTTCATTTTCGTATCCTGAGTTCAAATATATTTTTATTTTATTTATTTTTTTATTTCTAATTTACTAAGAAAAAAAAATTAAAATCAAAAAACATGTGATGGCGTTTACGTCTTTTTAGAATACACCGAATTTCAAAGTTGAAATTATGAATGAAATGTACATAATTTCGAAAAACGAAAAAATATGGGTGCCCTAGTGGTAGGGGAGCCCAGAGGGTTTTTGAGCAAGCATATCCAGGGCGAGAAGTTGATAGCTGAGTAGGTCTGGCATGAGGAGAGAACCCCGAAAATATATTTAAAAAGTTTCTGATAGGAGACCCCTGGTCAGGAGACCACTTTCAGATTTCAAAAAAGGGCCCAAATTAAAGTGATCTTCAGAGGCCTTGGTTTTGGCATGATCGGGTCTGGCCTAACCCATAATGACTTAAATAGGCAAATCTGACGGAGAAATTGTGGGCTTTCCCCAAATCTGACGACTTTGAAAACTCAGATTTGGGCCATTTCTAAAAGGATATTCAGGGCGAATGAAAGTTATTCTGTGCAATAGTGTTACATTTCCTGATAGTGAATATATAAATATCTGACGGGATGATGAAGCCTTTTGGCAAATATGAGGAAATTTCATCAATTCAGAAAATTACCCAAAAGTGGCCATAATTTTGCATTTATCCCTAAATCAAGGAACCTAATAGCTTCGATTACTGTTTCCATTGGAAGGTGACACGTTTGTGAAGATTTCTCGATATTCAGAAGTTTGAAAATACTAAACACTTGAACGTAATGATTGAAAGTTAAGTAGCAAAATTAAAACATCGTCGGAGTACACCGTAAACAAAGTTGATTATTTCAACATTTTGCTATGACACCAAGTAAACCAATTATTTCAAAAACATCCTCATCTTATGGGCTATCTAACGAACTAGCAACGTTTTAAAGAATATTGAGAGATGCCCGTCAATTTTTTGATAAAGCTGGCAAAGGTGGAAAGCCATACTTACTAAAATTAACGAGAACATTAAAGTAACGACTTGTTTTCGTCGTAATACTTTTCTATTCGAGGTTTTATGGTAACTACGAACCTCTGCGCTCGATATCGTTACTGATATCGCCTCCAAATCTCGGTGATAGTTAGTTATGAGAGTTTTGTTAAATAAGTCCCAACACTTCTGCTTAGGCCGCCAGCTGCTAGTTAACTAGATTAAATGACAGATCATGGGATAGACATTTATTTCTAACCGATTTCTAAAAGAGGAAGGTTATCAGTTCGTCTGTATATACAGGATGAATGTTTCAAGTCATCATGTGGATGACCAAATCCGAAACTATAGGTAATACCGAAAAATTCTTAAAGGAGTCACGGGGTCGATTTTGACGAATACTAAAACTGCATCATTAAATTTTTGAAAAATCAATTGCTCTAGCCAGGACTCGAACTTGTAGATTTTGAAAAAAAAAAACATTGCCTGTTTTATTGCACCCTACGACGGTGTCGTTAGTAAGGATTAAATTCTGGAAAGAAATGGTACACGCCAAAGTAAAGGAAAGTGGACATTTTTAAGATTAACTAAAATCAGATAAACAAATTTATTAATTATGGTTTAACAATTAATTCAAAATATAATTTATTATATTAAAAACATAAGTTAACGGTCAAATAACTACTGCTACAGTGCAAACGAACAAATCACTTACATTCTACTCGTAGATACTTAAAAACTGTTACTATCTTAAAATAATTGGTTTTTGTTAAAAATGCGCCCTTTACTTTACTTTGTCGTATACCCCCCGATGGTGTCGCTAATAAGGATCAAATTCTGGAAAGAAATAATATACGACAAAGTACAGTAAAGGGCGCATTTTTAACAAAAAACAATTATTTTAAGATAGTAACAGTTTTTAAGTATCTAGAATGTAAGTGATTTATTCGTTTGCACTGTAGCAGTAGTTATTTGGCCGTTAACTTATGTTTTCAATATAATAAATTATATTTTGAATTCATTGTTAAACCATAATTAATAGATTTGTTTATCTGATTTTAGTTATTCTTAAAAATGTCCACTTTCCTTTACTTTGGCGTGTATCATTTCTTTCCAGAATTTGATCCTTAGTAACGACACCGTCGGAGGGTGCAATAAAACAGGCATTGTTTTTTTTTTCAAAATATACGAGTTCGATTCCTGGCTAGAACAATTGATTTTTCAAAAATTTAATGATGCAGTTTTAGTATTCGTCAAAATCGACCCCGTGACTCCTTTAAGAATTTTTCGGTATTACCTATAGTTTCGGATTTGGTCATCCACATGTTGACTTGAAACATTCATCCTGTATATACAGACGAACTGATAACCTTCCTCTTTTAGAAATCGGTTAGAAATAAATTTGTATCTCATGATCTGTCATTTAATCTAGTTAACTAGCAGCTGGCGGCCTAAGCAGAAGTGTTGGGACTTATTTAACAAAACTCTCATAACTAACTATCACCGAGATTTGGAGGCGATATCAGTAACGATATCGAGCGCAGAGGTTCGTAGTTACCATAAAACCTCGAATAGAAAAGTATTACGACGTAAACAAGGCGTTACTTTAATGTTCTCGTTAATTTTAGTAAGTATGGCTTTCCACCTTTGCCAGCTTTATCAAACAATTGACGGGCATCTCTCAATATTCTTTAAAACGTTGCTAGTTCGTTAGATAGCCCATAAGATGAGGATGTTTTTGAAATAATTGGTTTACTTGGTGTCATAGTAAAATGTTGAAATAATCAACTTTGTTTACGGTGTACTCCGACGATGTTTTAATTTTGCTACTTAACTTTCAATCATTACGTTCAAGTGTTTAGTATTTTCAAACTTCTGAATATCGAGAAATCTTCACAAACGTGTCACCTTCCAATGGAAACAGTAATCGAAGCTATTAGGTTCCTTGATTTAGGGATAAATGCAAAATTATGGCCACTTTTGGGTAATTTTCTGAATTGATGAAATTTCCTCATATTTGCCAAAAGGCTCCATCATCCCGTCAGATATTTATATATTTAATATCAGGACATGTAACACTATTGCACAGAATAACTTTCATTCGCCCTGAATATCCTTTTAGAAATGGCCCAAATCAGAATTTTCAAAGTCGTCAGATTTGGGGAAAGCCTACAATTTCTCCGTCAGATTTGCCTATTTAAGTCATTATGGGTTAGGCCAGATCCGATCATGCCAAAACCAACGCCTCTGAAGATCACTTTAATTTCGGCCCTTTTTTGAAATCTGAAAGTGGTCTCCTGACCAGGGGTCTCCTATCAAAAACTTTTTAAATATATTTCCGGGGTTCTCTCCTCATGCCAGACCTACTCAGCTATCAACTTCTCACCCTGAATATGCTTGCTCAAAAACCCTCTGGGCTCCCCTACCATAGATTTGAATTTACTTTTATATAACGTAATAATACATGCAAGTTAAATATATGAAATGTTGTCAATTAACTGCTTTTTAGCTTTCACATTATAGCAATGATTTTATAGTATGTTTTTTTTTTTTTTTTTTTTTTTTTCCACTTCTATTTTGAACACATTTTTTGCTGAATAACTAAGATTAAACAAAAAACTAAATTGTTAATCGACTCCTGTCTCCGACCGTACATTATATTCATTAGGTAGTTGGTAAGTAGGTTGCATTATTTATTTCTTTTGTAAACAGTTTTCAATTTTTTGTCGTGCTAGTATAGCCGCCGGTCTGCGTATGCGTTGATTTGGTGAGGCTTGTGGAGGAATGGGAGCGATACCGTCATCGCTTGTCCCTGGGCTCTCATCGCTAGCACTTTTGGGACTACTCCATGTCTCATCATCGCTCATCTGATCATGAGATGGGCCAGGGGTTACATTGCCATCAGTTGGCAGCTTAACCAGATGGCGCCGGTTCCGCCTAAATCGCTTACCCGTATTGTCTACGACAAAATAAGAGCGAGGTTGAGCAGCACGACCTACGATTCGTGCAGATTTGCGTTTGTCATCGTCTGTGACGAGTACCGGTTGTCCGGCCGATAACATTGGTAGCGGTTTCGTTCGCCTATCATAATACGTCTTATCGGCCTGCTGTTTACGTAACATCTCCTTGTAGTCAATCTCATTATCTCGACTTGGCTTCAACTTTTCAGCGTGCAATGGTAACCTAGTATTCAGTCGCCGCCCCATTAATAGTTCCGACGGCGAACTGATTCCATTACGTGGCGTAGCTCGATAGTTTAACAGACCTAAGTAGAAGTCTGTCCCCGAGTTTATTGACTTTATCAAAATATTTTTTATTATTTGAACACTCCTTTCACTTTGTCCATTTGATTGAGCATAGTTTGGCGAACTAGTAGTGTGCTTAATGCCCCAATTAGTACAAAATGTATCGAACTCTTTCGATGCATAAGCCGGACCGTTATCAGACACTAACTCCTGTGGGATCCCGTGTCTTGCGAACTGATCTCGCATGGCCGTCACTACCGCCTTCGTACCTATGTTTGTTAACGGATTAACTTCTATAAAATTGGAAAAGTAATCAATAATTATCAAAAAATACTTTCCTGCATACTGGAATATGTCTGAGCCCACTTTGGCCCACGGCAAGGGCGGTATGTGATGCGGCTTGAGCGGCTCCCGCGCGGGACGGTGCGCGCGCTCAGCGCATGCGTGACACCGGCGCACCATCTCCTCCACGTCACGTGACATACCCGGCCAGAACATCACCTCGCGAGCGTGACGCTTGCACCTGTCTATGCCCATGTGACCGTCGTGTAACCTACTCAGCATTTCCGTTCTGACGCTTTTCGGTATATAAACTAGGTTATCTTTAAATATGATTCCATCAATAAAACCAAAGCTACCTCTATACGACCACTGTCCTCTCACTCGTTCGTCGACTGAATATTTATTCAGCGGCCACCCTTTTTGTATGTATTGTATAAGTAACTGACATTCTATATCCTTTTTCGTGGCGCTTTTTATAAGATTTGTTTTGCTGTCACTGAAACGTACATTATTTAACAGAAAACACGATTGTTCTTCTACTTCCTCACATACTTTTTCCGATGTAAGTTCCGGTAATGCGGCTCGCGATAAGGCGTCTGCTACGTACATGTACTTCCCTGGTTTATAGATGACGGTAAAATCATAGCCTTGTACGCGTAGCATCATGCGTTGGAGGCGCGCGGGGATCGAATCGAGCGGTTTTTTAAACAACGCCTCCAGCGGTTTATGATCGGATTCCACTGTGACGTCATGACGTCCATAGACGTACTGATGGAACCGTTCGAGAGCGTAGACAATCGCGAGCAGCTCCTTCTCTATCTGTGCATACCTCGTCTGCGTGTCGGTGAGCGTGGCGGATGCGAACTCGACCGGACGGCCCGCCTGCAGCAGCACGGCCCCCAATGCGTGCGCGCTCGCGTCCACCGATAGCAGCACGGGCTCGCGCGGCGAGTACAGCGCCAGCACGGGCGCCGCGCACACTGCGCGCTTCAACTGCGCCGCTGCCGACTCCTGTGCCGAGTCCCATATCCACTCGCTATCTTTTTTCAACAGATTGCGTAGCGGAAGTGCTAACTCTGAGTAATTGGGGATAAATTTGGATAGGTAATTTATCATGCCCAAAAACCTCTCAAGCGCTGGCCTGTCTTCCGGAGCTGGCATTTTCTCTATCGCTTTTATTTTATTTCTATCTATGGCCATGCCCTCCTCACTAAAAATGTGGCCTAAGTAACATACTTGTCTCACTTGGAACTCACATTTATCTTGGTTAAATTTTATACCTACGTCTCGCGCCCTATCTAGCAATCTCTTCAGACGCTCATCGTGCTGGGCTTTGCTGGAGCCCCAGCAGATCACGTCATCGATGAATGAGTCGACTCCCTCCAGGTCTTCGAGTATCTGGCGGATTTTATGATGGAAAACCTCTGAAGCGCAGTTGATTCCATACGGTAAACGCAAAAATTGGTATCTACCGAACGGCGTCCCGAAGGTACAAAGGTCAGCGCTGGCATCGTCAATTTCTACCATCCAGAACCCAGAACGAGCATCTAACTTACTGAAATATTGCGCCCCCTGGAGCTTGGTTGCGATTTCCATGAGCGTCGGCAGCGGGTAGTGTGCGCGCCGCACGACGCGGTTCAGCGGCCGCGGGTCGAGACACACGCGGATGGTGCCGTCCTTCTTGGCCGCCACTACGATACCGTTCACCCACTGTGTCGGGTGAGCCACCTTACGGATCACTCCCATTTTCTCCATGCGCAACAATTCTTGCGATAACTTGTCGCGAACACCTATGGGTATTTTTCTAACTGGACAGACTGACGGCTGGGCGCACTGATCTATTACAATGGTATATTTTCCGGGTAATTTACCTAAACCTTGAAACAAATCTGCATAGGGATCTAGGTTGAGAGACAATATACGCTTCACCATTCCCAGCTCCTCACAAGCATATCTACCTAACACACTCTGGCAATCGAAGTCGGCAATAATGAAACGCAATGTATACTCTACGTTTTTATAAGTACATTTCAGATAACAATAACCAACTATCGGTATATAATTGCCACAAAATGATTGCGCCCTCGTGTTATCTGAACTTATTATTTCGTTTGGCAGGCCTAATCCCTGAAATGTACTTAAAGAAATTACATTTAAGTCTGACCCTGAATCTAACTTAAAACTTTCACTAGCCCCGGTACATTTAAAATTCAAAGTTTCATACCATTTGGAGTCCTTACGATCCATCTTTCCCCGTAACGAAGAAACATAGTACAACCCGTCGTCGCCTTCACCGATGATCACGTCGGCGTCGGGCTCGACACCAGCGTTGATTTGTAATACGCGCCTACGCAATTTCGGGCACATGTTTTTAAAATGTCCTCTTTCACTGCACCAGAAACACATTGCATTTTTAGCCGCGCATTTATAGCTATCACAACTGCCTATACCGCACGCAGCACACAACACTTTTCCCGGCACGCGCTGCTGGGTAGGCTCGCCACCCACCCCGGCCGCCGCGCCGCGCTGCTGCTGGCGCCAACCGGCCCCGCCGCCGCCGCGGCCGCCGCGTCCTCGCCCGGCTGGCAACGCCGCGCCGCCGGCGCCGCCTCGCGCTGCGCTTCCTCTGGTGCCCGCGCGGTACGCACCGCGCGTGCTCATCGCGTCCACTGCTACCACCTGAGTCTTGGTGCCGTCTATCTGCATCTGCTCCTCCATGGACATCTCGTTAGCTTGACAGACTTTAACAGCTTTTTCCAGAGTGAGATCGTCTGCCCTGAGTAGTCGATCGCGCAGCTTGCCGTCTCGGACCCCGCACACGATCCTGTCTCGCACCAGGCTTTCTTCTAAATGTTCAAACTCGCATCGCTGAGTGAGAAGTTTTAGTGCCGTCACATAGTCGTCTATAGATTCGCCTTCTTCCTGGTTTCTTGTGAAAAACTTGAATCGAGCCATCGTAGTGTTCTGTTTGGTTCCAAAATGTTCATTGTATTTTAACACGAGCGTATCGAAGCATTCTTTGTTTTCGTCTTTGGTGAATTTGAAAGTTGTATACACATCGTACCCTTCCGATCCGACCAAATTCACCAATAAACTCGCTTTGACGTCATTTGCTTCTTTGTGGACACCAGACGCTTTTAGAAACACGTTGAATTGCCTCAGCCATTTTTGCCACGCTTCGGCCCGACTGGCCGGCCCACCTTCCAGACACAATTCCGCCGGAGGTCGCGCGTGTTCCATTGTTTTCAATTGTTTACGTTTGTTACTATCACTGTTGCTGTATTTTTATACATATACCGGGATTATTGCGTGTTAATTTCAATTAATTACTCAGCACCGCTGCCACCATGTTGTAAATGAAAGACGGGTTGACCAAGACTGATTTTTTATTGAATACCCACAACCTAATTATTATTATACGTTAAGACATTGTCCTACCCGATTAGTATACGACAAATAAGACATCGTGGCTAAATAGGTAATATCATCCGCACGGGTCGATCGGAGGTTAAACCCGTCTGCCTTCAAATCAAGAGTGAACAGGCATCTTCTGGGCACGCTCGTTCCATCATAGACCTCATCTATCGCTTTCCATCAGGCGTGATCGGGGTCAAGAGCGCTCCCATTTAGCAATAAAAAAAAAACTACGTTTGCCGCGGTTTTTCGTGGATGGGTGATCCACAACATATCGAGACTCCTCGGTGGTGTAGATATTTGACAGTCGTTATGGGTAGTCAGACTTTCGACTACTGGTATTTTTTCAGCTGCATCCATTAAGACTGGAAGCCAACCTCAACAGTTGGGAAAAGCCTTGGCAGATTGAAAATAATAAGACCCCCGCCGAGCGCCTCAGAGAGTAAAACTGTAACTACCTACTTAAGTTGGGAAGGTAGCTATAGGAAGGTAGTAAACTGAAGACCTCATGTGCTGCAGCCGTTCAGCGACGAGGTCTCTACAAAAACAACTGTTAATCCTTGCTCACATGTAGGTACGCTTACACATTGCTAAGCCTCATTTAAGAGTGAAGATAGCATCAGTTAAGATAGATTACAGACTAACACCTACGAAACGTAGGTACTCATTTCCCATAACAAACAACCAGTGTGACTGGATTTTTCCAGCCTCAGTTGCACTTATGCAACCTTTACTAATTCTTTTATTCCCAGAGCACAGCGACCAAAGGAATGTCATTGTTTCCTCCGAAATCATGACGACTCGTGCGACTGCGACGAACCGGCACACAGGCTCCATACATGTCGCAGGAAGATTTTCGCGAGGCAAGGTAATGACAAGTGGGCCGTAACACGTAGGCACGATAATTGGACGCAATGGCCACCGGCCGACGGCCATAAACGAACCGAGCGTGGGTCGAGCGACGCACCGTCTATAAGCTCGCACAGCGCGCGCGGCCCGCTGGCGGTGGCGTGCGCGGCGCGGCGGTTCAGCATGCCCTGGCCGCGCCAGTCGATGTGTTCGTCGATTGTCTCGCTTTGCCTTGACTTGATGTTTTCATTCACAGTGTTTTGCTGACGTCCGCTGTCTAGCTTTGTCTAATTGTTGTTTTGTATCTACTTTCGTTTAATTTCGACGTTACTATCCAACTAGGTAGTAACAGATAGAAATTGTTCATGAATTACATACATTTCTACTAATCATCCCATTGTTGCTTCGCTGTTAAAATAATGACTGATTAGCGGCTGGAGTTCCTACTTTACACAGTCGTTGGTAATAAGGCTCATTGCCAAAACATCGTTGGAGAAGTAAATATCAGGCCACAAAACTATGCCCCAATGAATCGTTCAGTTTATGGCTATCCGGTCTTCGACACTTTACCTACCTAATTTGATGGGGGCTGCTTCTATCAAACTATGTGGAAGTCCTCGACTTAAGGCCCTATCTCACTAGGACACCAATAGCGATGGCGGCGCAAAAAAGGTCGCACTGCCAAAAAATGTACGGTTAATTGCGCATCCGATTGGACGCCTCTGGTGAGATACCCACCATAAAGCTGCAAGGGGCAACCATGGTTGTGCGCCACCATGGTGCCCCAGTGAGATATAAGACTTAGTGTTATTTAGCATTATTGTTTAGATAGGCAGACTTAATTAGAACTGGAATTGATGGGGCCTGACTGACGTCTTTACCTAGGAGAGGTAAAGAGGTCAAGTGATGATACCATTGCCCACAGTCCTAGTTTTGAAGACTTCAAAAAACCAATGACACGGAAATATTAAATGTGATTCTTCGTAAAATTGATTATTACATTTTAGAACACAATCGTTCATGGAAATTCATGTGAAATCATTCATAATAATCTAAATTTGTGACTAAACCCGGCAGACATGCCTCACAGACGGCTTAAGGTGACACACTTTTAGCCAACTAGACATTCGTAATCCGTCCACTTCCTGCACAAAAAATACGTAAGCTCTATACGTATTGAACACCAAAAACGGCATTTAATCTACTCGGGAGTGGCGTCTATTTCGGTCGTTGTCCATCCATCGGGAGCCTGTGATACACAGCTATTCCGGGCGGGGCAGGTTTTCGGGGAATGTCAACAAACGAACGGGCACTCATTCAATGAACTCGGTGCATGCGTCGCCGGTGGCGGACCGGTCCGCTCGGGTATTCATAAAAATTATGCTCCCAGACACGCTCAATGGAGTGCCGTCGCATTGCGCCTTTACATTTACAAAGGTCTTTTATGGCGTACGGATCGGATCACGTAAGTTATTCTTTACAGATTTCGAGACGTGATGAAACAGAGCGCTCTCTGCGATTGTTACCGAGTGATAGACTTTTGTTTGCGTGCTGCTACAATATACATAACTGAAATCGATGGGCCATTATTCAATTTCACAGTATACAGATATCACTATTATTTTCGAACTAATTTGATTGGGACAGGTGTTTATTGCACAAATTTACGAAATGCGAATACTGGCATGGGCGGCGTGTGACGTGCCAAAATGGCCTCACTACTCGATAAAATTACCGGATCATTGCACAACTAATGAATACTTATCTAATCAATAATCGTACATGCTTGAGAGCTTTGTTCACAAAGATTGGCCCCAAACTGTGCCGAATGTTATGAATGTTGCTATTTCACGTTATTGGAAACTAGTTCAAGATTATAATAATTAGCAAAAGGTGCGGCGGTTATTCTCAACATCTCAACACACAGCAATTCTTCGACAATGGCTCTATTAGAACCAGTAGATCGGGCAATACATTATGAAATGAAAGAGATGTGGATTAAGGATTTAGTTTCATATAATTTTCTTTAACAAATGATCAATAGAAAATTGTATAATTAACAAGTAGCGTCTTAACAGATACTTCGAAATTATTAGTGTTGTAGGTAATATTATACAAATACTTTGGAATGTTCATATAAACATCTCATATGAATCAATGTACATGGGACTCCACGTTTCACTCCACCGTTACTGTTACCACACTAGCTTATCAAATGCGGTACAATTTATTAGTTTTTGGAGCAGAGCTCGGCGGCTGGACGAAACACAATATACGTCAAACACATGAAACTGCCATAGAAATGGTACGCGGGTCTAGGGTAAAACAAGCGGCCGGCCGCCGCGCCCTGCCGCAACTCTGTGATTTCACAGCCTATTAAAAAATTTGCTATTTTTTTGTGTACCCCTCACAGTGCCACCGACTCATTGACATAAATATTTAACAAGACAGAGAGCAACATACAGACTTTTAAAGAATTGCTGTACTTTTGATTGCCACTACTAAATTAGTGGAGTTTTTTTTGATACATCAATGATCTAAAACATTGCAACTATGTTTACAAATAAGGAAACATTAATTCTAGTGGCATGAATGATGAATAATAATTAATTATTGAATATAAACAATCAAAGATACAGCAGCATCACGATGGTAGTGTTGTGGACGGCTTGCACTGCTTAGGTACTGTATTTTATACACCATCCAATGTAATGTTTCAATTTTTACAAAATACTAGACATAATGGAGATTCATAATGAGATTACAATTGAATATACATTACGCGAGGCCATGCTTAGCAGGGTGAAATGAAAATACAACCGTTAACCGCTTAGTTAGGCGCCTTGGATGTACTGATCATCGAGATTAACTAAATAAAGCAGTCAATAAATAAACGATCATAAATATCTAATAAATACCTACACGGGCTATATTTACAAAAAAAAGCCTTCCTCATCGACGGCACATACTCAGCCTTTAAACAAATATAATACAGCACTATCCCAGTGGGATAACAGGTATAAATTAAAAAATAAAGCTGCCGGCTTAAGACTCGTATTACAAAATAATACTGACACCAGTAAAATACTCTATCCGCGAGATGGAATGTGCGGGCACTCGGCCCGGAACGGCAATAGGAACCAACTGCGCTACTCGCTGCCTCGCACAAGCATACAATAAATTCATCACAAATTCTATTTGTATAGAATGGAATATTAATAAATACAATTAACATTGATTCACAATTATCTAAGTATAGCGTCGTAACGTGCGAGGGCGCCAGTGGAGCCCTACACACGTCACTGGTACTCTCCGCTACCTCAACAAACAATAACATGTGGCATGTGCAGCAGCACACACCTCTCTCCCACACCAAACAGACCAATTCCCGTATGTACTGTTTTGATTATCAAAAGAGTCAGACAGGGAATTGATCTTTTCAGTCTAGGATAGCAGCTCAGCCTTTTGTATCAGCAGATACAGTGCAAACAACAATATAACATATAACAGCTCTACTTGAAGCGAGTAGCATTAGGTACATGGTCGTTGTTCGATCTCACACATCCGATACACACTGAACGTGAACAGAATAATACAGATTACAATCCACAAAACGAACACCGGGGAGGAGACTGAAATTTCAACTGTGAAATGGAACCCACCACGGAACGAATCCGAGAGGTATATACAAAAGAAATTACTTCCGAATAAATTATAAACTTCGTAAAATAATTATCACATAAATTTCTCCTTATATCTTCCATTCTCTCCACATAACTTAACACATAATCTATCTATAATATGTACACGACATACAATATAAACAAGGGACTCATTGTCCGGCGATTGTCCACAAGAGAGGAGCTAGTGGGGCAGGTCTGGCGGCGCGGGCGGCGCCTTGCTGTGCGCGACGCGGCCCCGCGGCGCCGCCACCGCCACCAGCTGCACCTGGCCGCGCTCCTCCGAGAACGGCGGCGTCTTGCCGCGCCGGTGCAGCCGCACCCACGCGCCGAAGCAGACTAGAATGGCGAGGAACACGGCGACGGTCGCGCCGCCCGCGATCGACGCTGTCTCCATCATGAGCTGCCGACTCGTAAACACGTACGAGTCGTCCAGGTCCTTGAACTCGCAGCGCTGTCCCACGAACCCGCTCCGGCACTCGCAGTTGTAGATCGGGCTGTCCGATATCACCACGGTGAAGCACACGCCGCCGTTGAGGCAGTAGTACTCCGAGTAGTCGGGCTCGCACTTGAACAAGGGGAAGGTGACGTTGAGCCGCGGCTGCGGCTGCGGCTGCGGGTGCGGGCGCTGCGGGCGCGCGGGCCGGGCCGGCCGCTTGGAGATGGAGCTCGAGCAGGCGCCCGCCAGCGCCCAGGCGGCCGACACCACCGCCCACCAAACTACCAACGATTGCATTTTCCGCACGATCCGGAGGGTCGGCGCTCGCGGTACGTGCACGATTTTGACATTGGACGGTGACTTATGAGAAATCCGAGAGGCGATGACATGACCGCATTCGAATTTCGAACTGGAACCCTTCGCTCGCATCCGCGTCGGCGGTCCGCCCAGACATGTTTCCTGTGTTAACTTTTTTTTACGTCGACGATCACTCGCTCATGACGGAGGCGCGGTTTCTACGGGCGCCCGAGATATCGCATCGATCCCTCGAGGGGCATGTCGAAAGTGAAACACTGAACACTGTTCGAAACTCTGATAGTCGTGGTTCACGATTATTCACGGAGCACATACACACAATGTCCCGTTCGAAAAGATATACACAAAATGGTGCTGAGAGAATCGCAAGCACACTACGCTCGGTGAGTTGTCTATGCGCGACTGACGGGACGGAGGGCGTCCACTGCATCCGCCATCTGCCGACGAGAATGAAATGCGGGGAACTCGACGGCGCGCGCCTGTGTGCGACCGTGTGCGTGCACGGGGAAATTACACTCGTATGCGTCACCCGCCACCCGCCTACCTGTGTGAGTGAGTAAACCTTTTTTTTTTCTTTGTATGGGATTATGAACAAGGTATTTCTTTTTCTGAGCGATTCCGATCCTCAAGGCACCATTATTTGTGGATCCTTGAATAAGAACATTATTTTATCAAGTTATATATTTGTTAAGAATTTATACTAATTCTTAAAAAACTTTTAGTACCTAACTTTTTCAATGTTGTTGTGTAGGTATTTACAAGTAACTTATATGTAAATAGAAGGTAGGTACTTATATAAAACTAAGACGGAACATACACGTGTGATGCAAGGTAGGCAAGTCCACAGTAATTAACTATAACTAGGTAGGCCGTAGAGGACAGAGTAGGTTTGTAACTTTAGCTCATCGTCAGACATGACGTTGTTTTGATCACCGATTTTTTTTTTTTCTTATAAGTAAACGTTTATAATACGGAAGATTATTTAAGAAAGTTAGCTTTATGATTCTGTCCGCTTTATGATATTTATTTTTTTAAGACTGAATAGATAACTATAATGTTTGTCCTAGTGATTGCAGATCATATCGTTTTCACGTCTCTCGCTGACTCGCTGCTTAGTTATTCTTAACTAAAGTTACATGCTCTGTTGTTATAACAGGGATTTAAATCGAAGTGCGACACCATTTTTCAATGGACTGTTTATACGTATACACAGAGGCCTCAACTATAAGTAAAACGGCTACTTGTATGTAAAACAAGTTGGCGAGAACTTGCATCAAACTTTAGTTTTTCTTTACTAACAGAATTATTAAGCAAACATTAACGTTTACTCGAAACCTACGGGCTTCTTAGCTGGACAAACTTACATCGGGAATGTGTTAAGAATGCAGTAGGTACCATTTTATATTTTTAAATCTTAGTCGAAACTGCCTCTTCTACACCACACAAGTGACAGTACTTATTGAATAAATTGTACCTACTGGGAAAAACTTTATTAGCTTATTTATGCCACTATCTTTATTTTATGAGTGTGAGAAAAGTCATCGGACTCGGGAGGAGTCTGATGACTTTCCATAGGTAGGTACAGCTAATCTCTGAAAAATCGCGGACATACACACATCAAACGTGCATACATACATACATACGGGTCGAATACAGAACCTCCTTTTTTGAAGTCGGTTAAAAAATATGATAAAATTGTCACAATTTCATTATTAGTATTAAAGCCTATAATCAATCTAACTTGAATCGTATGAGTTAACATTCTAACTAGATTTATTAGTAGGTAGACTAGGTAGGTAAAACGTTGTTTTTCTTGGCTGCAAAGTAATAAAGAGTATGGACAATGTGCTTAATTTTAAGACATGCCAATAACCCGCAGTCTGCTTTCTATAAATATATTTCTATAATATTACACAAAAATTAACAAGCAGAGCAAAACTTTGTCGAACTTTTTTCTAAAGTTCAAGAATTTAACACATATTTTGCTTTCTCTTGCCTATAATTTCATTCTTCGTGAAAAAAACAACTAAGCTTAATGTGTGCTTATTGCAGTCAATAATGGAACGCAACTAGAGTTGTTCCTTGCCATCTGTAATTTTGAATGAATGACAAGAACATAAAAGTTTAGTGTAAGGCTAAAAATACTTGGTTCCAGTTCCAATCGTCAGTTTTTATAAGTTTAGGTTGTCAGCACTTGCACTATAGTTAATGTCAATAGGAAAAAAAAAATAGTTATGCCAAATTGAATTGTCAATGTCAAGTCAATTGGATATTCGTATTTTTGCAATGTTGTTGTTGTTTAAAAAACTAAATTGTGATAACTGATGCGTTTTATAACAGCTTAGTACAAAAAATCTGGGTCAGGATGTCGGAATCCTCCAAATCAAAGTCTTCCTTAAATTTAAATCCGTCACCCACTTTACAATGCAAAGATCTTCACGAATATCTAAAAAGTCGTTCGGCCCAGTTTTTAGAGACTTTATATAATTATCCTACGATATGTTTAGCTGTTTACCGGTAAGTCAAGCTAAGGTCCAGTAAGTCGAGACATATTCCTTAAACGAGTACTCAAAAGTTGATATTTGAGGTTAGGAACTGTAAAAAATTACAGAATACCCTTAGTGTCGAGAATTAACAATAAAATATAAATGTATTCCAACAAAATTAAACCTTAACACACCAACTGAAACTTGTGTCTCCCATAAAAAAAAACTACTGAAAGGTTTTCAATTAGCAAAACTCACATTTCAGAGAATTGCCAGAGTTGGCTCGTCACTTCGTGATCAGATTGCTATTCGTGGAGCAACCAGTGCCACAGGCGGTAGTCACGTCCTGGGTCTCACAGACTTTTGCCAAGTGGGTAGATATGACATTATTTTCACTTAATATAGATCATTTTTCCAACTAAACTTAATGAATCACATCAATAAATTTTAATGATGACATTTGAACACTACAAAATATCTATTATAACTTTACCATTACATTATTTCTAATGCAGAGAGCAAGCCAAAGCATGTGAAGCACTATCCGAGCTGTCAGTGTGGCAAGAGGCTCCTATCCCCGGGGGCATGCCTGGCTGGATGCTCGCACTGTCCTTCAAGAAAAACCTCAAAGTTGCACTTCTTGGAGGGTATGAGTGTCACAATTTTATAAAACAATATTTTATTTATAAAAAGTCCTGCCATGTTGTCTCACTACCATCCTATGTTTCCTGGTGGAGAATACCCAAGGAATTAAGTCTGCCTTTGCACTTGTCAGTGCCATAAAGAATTATGATAAATAAATAAATAATAACAGAAAACTAAATGTAAACAAAGACTACCCACTCTTTAAAACACATCTTTGTTAGGTATCAAATTAGTATATAAATCATAATTCTGAATTGAATCAAAATCCACTTAGTATTTTGCTGGCCTATAGTTTCCTCTGTTGACCGTACTAAATTGTGACCGGGATCTACATTCTACAATATTATCCTTTCAGCGGCCGTCCTTGGAGCATGTCATCATCACTAGAACCGGACGGCAAGGCTCGAGACATGGAGTTCCTTGATGCCTATGCACTGGAGAGATGGGAATGTGTGCTTCACTACATGGTGGGCAGTGCACAGACTGAAGGCATCAGTGCTGATGCTGTCAGGATCCTGCTGCATGCTGGGTTGATGACCAGGTCAGATCAATCTTGACATTAGTTGCATATGTTGAGTCACATAATAGTTAGTCATTATATCAATGTGCATATTTGAAATCTATAGTTACACATCCTATATTAAAAAAAATCTTTATACATACATTTTATTGAAAGTCGTTTTTCGTGTCTGATTATGTGACCGGACCATGTTGTCCTTCTAAACTACCCAACAGATTTTGATGGGAATTTCACCATCATTTAGAAAATATATTCTAAAAGATTTATGTGCATAATACATTAATATTAAGCTTACTAAATAATAAAGAATCTCCATGTTTTGTCAAGATGTGAAAACTGTAAAGCAGGTGTAGATAAAAAAAAGTCGGACTCGCGCACCGAGGGTTCCGTACCATCATAATAATATGTTTTTAAATTTTCATCGGTGAGGCCTATATTCATTAGAGAATTGAACACTGCGCACTGCAGTGTAGAATATTGCAGTTTTAGGTCAGCGCCATCTCTTGACCGATAGTGGAACTAATGTAACTTGTTGATGATTTCTGAAAAAGTGTGCTATTTAGAGACATCGTTTTATTTTTCCTGTAATCTTTACATATACTTCTATCACATAGAGTAATTTCAGATTTTTCATCAAAAGTCGAAAATTATGCGACCTAAAAAAAAAAATATTTGAGAAGGTGAAAACTGCGCTCTAAACTGGGCTACTAGTAGCCCCACTTCGAATTTTTCAGACACCTTTTCAATCCATTGCAAAAAAAAAACTTTCTTATTTGCAAAATAGTTGGGCAAAGATCATTTAAAACTATTACAAATTTCAAGTTGATAGCATTAGTAGTTCTGGAGATATCCAGCTGTGACAGACGGACAGACAGACTGAGTCACACCATAAGGGCGCTTTCAATTTAGACGTTTCGTGTCGGACTGCTGCGGTGCCGAAGCGGTGCGTTTGTCGTATTGCGCACGGACGGTCGTTTGTTTTCATACAAAGCGCGCGGTGCGGCAACAGTGCGGTGTCGGTACCGAGAACGCTCGACAACCCGCACCGCGCGCTTTGTATGAAAACAAACGACCGTCCATGCGCAATACGACAAACGCACCGCTTCGGCACCGCAGCAGTCCGACACGAAACGTCTAAATTGAAAGCGCCCTAAGGGTTCCTTTGTACCATTTTGGTATGGAACCCTAAAAAATAACTAAATTGTAATTTGTTTTCTCTATAGAGATGCAGAAGACGGTTCGGCAGTGATTACGCGCGCCGGGTTTCAGTTCCTACTCCTGAGTACAGCAAAACAAGTAAGCAACATTTCATTGTTAGTTAACCTTCCAGTGTTATATTTTTTTAAATTATATTGTTGAAGTAATTTACAGTTTTGGTAAATAAAACATAGCAATGACAATATAGCAAATCTAAATCTTGTTTTTTTTTAAAATACTATAAATCTAAAATAGACGTGTTTTGTGTGCTTACAGGTATGGCTATTCCTGCAACACTACTTGCACACGGCTGAGAAGCGAAGTCTAAGCGCGGCAGAGTGCCTCGCCTTCCTATACCAACTCAGCTTTAGTACTCTCGGCAAGGTAAGCAGTTCACTGCCACCAACATAGTCTAATCTATCATCAATGATACAGGATCAAATTAAATCTGGGTATCAATATCTAAACATCTTTTTTTTGTTTGAGTTTTTTGTTTTATCACATTAAGCCCCAGCTAACTAACTAAAATACCCATTACGTCTGTGGACTTTTACTAACTAATTTAATTTGACCCAGTATTGTGGGTGAAATCTTAGTTTATTTGTTCTTTTGTAATCTGGAATCTGATGTATTATTTGCAGGACTACAGTACAGAAGGCATGAGTAATAACATGTTGGTGTTTCTACAACATTTGAGAGAGTTTGGACTTGTTTATCAGAGAAAGGTAAAAAATATTTTTTCACTTCTCATGCTCTAAAAGTTTATGTTGTGCTTAGGCGACATAAAATCGCTTTTTGTGTTCTAGTGCATAAAGTATTTTTTTTTCTGAGACTAAGGTAATCGGGCCCAACAGCCACACGCACAATAAAACTTCGCAGATTAAAGTCGTAATTTATTTCATTTTCTTTGATTTAATACCACTTCCGTGTTTTCTATCGTTAATTTAATAAAATCAGGTAAAATAGTTGTCATTTATTATTTAAAAACGCAAAGAAACGTTTTTATGACTTGGCAGTATGAAGTACCCAAGTCGAATGACAAATGTTGAAATAAAAATAAAAAAAAGTTTCGTGGCGGTATTATCTGTGGTGGAGGGAATTAGCTATGCTTTGCAACATTTTTGATTAATTATGTACTGTATACTTTATGCCTGTTTCATTTTCTCGCAATCGAATTAAAAAGCAGAGTGTATAACTCAGGCATAAACGAGCCATTTTACCCCTCGGCTTAACTATCCACCCTCGCCTGCGGCTCGCGTGGATATAAACGTCTCGGGGTAAAATAGCTTCTCTTATGCCTTAGTTGTACAATCTACTATTTTGCTGTTTATATTTTATTCGTCGTCGGATTATTTCGTTTTAAATTATGACAACTTAGAAGTATAGAATTTTGACCAATGATGTTTATCTCTTTAACTTTAGGTACGTAGTCTTTAATTTGTGGAAGCTTGTAAATGACAATTGTAAGCGCATAATTCTTCATTATTTATCTATGTCGACCGTCATCACAGGGCGTTGCGTGTTTCCTCTGACGTGTATTAATCAGAGGCCTTTTTTTAAATATTTTATTAATATTACACAGGGTACAAGGTTTCTCAACATATTCATAATCCTGATTTTAGTTCCTTTTAACAACTTTGGCAGTTGTTTCCTTGTAGTATTTAAAAACTTTTGTCCTAGTCTGTTTATTTTGCATTATTGTTTATATATTCTAAATTTACTTTAAAATTATACTTATCTTGACCAAATATGGGACCTATATGGTATTAGACTGTCAGCTTTCTGAAGAATAAATAAACAAATGTTCGTGTCCAGCGCAAAGCGGGTCGCTTCTTCCCGACGCGGCTGGCGCTGAACATCGCATCCGTACGCGCCGGCAGCGTCGCCGCGCCGCTCTGTGCGCCAGCCGCGCAGCGCGGGTACATCATGGTGGAGACCAACTACAGAGTGTACGCCTACACGCAGACCAACCTGCAGGTGGCGCTGCTGGGACTGTTCACTGAGCTCATGTACAGGTAGGTACATCATGGTGGAGACCAACTACAGAGTGTACGCCTACACGCAGACCAACCTGCAGGTGGCGCTGCTGGGACTGTTCACTGAGCTCATGTACAGGTAGGTACATCATGGTGGAGACCAACTACAGAGTGTACGCCTACACGCAGACCAACCTGCAGGTGGCGCTGCTGGGACTGTTCACTGAGCTCATGTACAGGTAGGTACATCATGGTGGAGACCAACTACAGAGTGTACGCCTACACGCAGACCAACCTGCAGGTGGCGCTGCTGGGACTGTTCACTGAGCTCATGTACAGGTAGGTACATCATGGTGGAGACCAACTACAGAGTGTACGCCTACACGCAGACCAACCTGCAGGTGGCGCTGCTGGGACTGTTCACTGAGCTCATGTACAGGTAGGTACATCATGGTGGAGACCAACTATAGCAATAGAGCTTTAGAAATAGTTGGACTTTGCAGAACGTGTCACTCATGTGTGATAGGCTTTTTCTATAACTGTGTAATTTTATTGCTCAGT
Organism: Amphipoea oculea; assembly: GCA_945859645.1. NCBI lineage: Eukaryota > Metazoa > Arthropoda > Insecta > Lepidoptera > Noctuidae > Amphipoea > Amphipoea oculea. The sequence continues at coordinate 21,147,609 of OX243878.1, read as the reverse complement.
GGCGTGCCTAGGGGTCAAACTTAGGGCAAGCCAATACACTTAAAAAATAAACCTACCGTATCGCTTGTCAACGTTGTGACTGACCGAGTCGTTTTAGTTCTTGCTAATATTCGTATTTCATAATTGTAGGTTTTTGCTAATAGCTATTAAAATGAATGTTTTTTAATAGCACCATTTGTTTCTTATATAAATTAAATACTAAGATTAAGTATTGGTAATCCTTTACAAAATCGTAACTTTTTTATTTTCTAAGTCATCATCAGTTTCGCGTAAAATATGATAAGACGTATAAGAGTCATCTATTATTGTATTTACATTATTGGCACAACAGAGCTCTTTGAGTTAGTTCATATTTCACTCTCCCGCAACAATCGCTTTGCAAAATATTACAATCTGGCCGTGTGGCCACTAGATGGCGCACAAATAATTGATTGATTTCTAACGGGAAATTATATGTGCGGCAACAAAAGTTTTCTTTAGCACCTGCAACCTAGCGTCTTTTTTTATATGTGGGCGACGAGTTAATAGAACAGCTTCAATTATATTAATTCATCATCTTTACTATTCCAACAGAATATCAAAAAACCAGCGTCAATTTACGAGCGTAAATTAATATGACTCCGAGCTACCGATAAATATATTTACTTCTGATTTGATAACTCAGCGACTAATGTTGTAAGTGAGCTACTTTATATATTTTAGAGATTCAACATCTGTCTGCTAATAAAATCAAATTCCAGCCTCAAAATTAGCAATCAAAGTTTTTCATTCAACAACTAAATTAATAAATCATATTCTTTTTTCGTGAAAGATTGCAACACAAGCGCGGGAGTGTACCTGACGCTCGTTGGGAATCAGAGGGGCGCGACCGATAGACGACGTAGGATGCAAGAGCGAGCGAAGGGCACTCCGAGATTCGGTTTGGTTAGGTTACTTTAAACCCTTTACACAGAAATAGGGGCCCCGCGAAGCGGGGCTCCGTCGGCATAGGATGCAAGAGCGAGCGATGGGCACCCCGAGGTTCGGTTTGGTTAGGTTACTTTAAACCCTTTACACAGAAATAGGGGCCCCGCGAAGAATGTTCATTTGGGTAGGTATAATAGTCAATTACTTATGGTAACATTATAAATAGATAGGCGAATACATGAAATTAGAGCTTTCATTGACCATTATTTGATGACAATAATAAGGAAATTTTATGTTCAAATATAGTAGATTCACTCATCAATTACTTATGCTAAAGTATAAAAATAAAGGTGACTCTATGAAATTAGAGTACGTTGATATTATTTTATAGATGAAGTTGATACACTTATTAGAAGCTGGCAATGAGTAGACATATCACAAATTTAGTTGCTTAAAAATTATCACCATGTTGAGTCATATTAACAGTAGCTTGTTTTACAATATATGGTCGCTTATAAACCATTTATTAGACGCTAAAAGTTCGTCGCTGACCTATTAATTCATTAGACAACTAAATATATTTGCAGACGAGAATGACATTTTAAAGAAGCTGCCTTAATTAGCACCCATTTCTAACTACACATTATTGTTTACGATGTTGATTGTTGATAATATTTATAATTTGATTTACTTACTCACAATGTGAACAGCCATAACTCTTCATTCTTCGCTTCTTTACCACAGACAGATGACAAACATCAAAGCACACGGAAGACATGAAGCAAAGATACAAGCGCTGAGCAATTGCCTCTATTTAATGAGGTTTTAGACTCGTCGTGACCTCGGAAAGGAAGTTCTTGTTGTGCTAAATGACACAACATCAACTAACCTTTAAAATCCGCCCCTAAGACCCTCTGGCCGAAAAACAGCGCGATTGTGATCGACACGCGTATTGTATTTAGAAATGTCGTCAAGCACATAATTAACGAGATAAAGAAGTTTGAGAATGAAACAACAGCATTCATGTGCTTTTGAGAATTCTGATGTCTTTTACTGGCACCAGCGAAGTTATTTAAATCATCGTAACCTGATATTCCAAGCGGTATTTTCTTTTGAGAAAAATATGCAACACTAGAACAGAATAATTTGTTGATATGAGAGCAGCCTATAATCCAATGAGTATTGTATGCTGATCGACTTAAATGCCTATTACGTGATTTAGATTTCTGAGAAATACTCAAATCAATTTGTCTGTAAAACTCAAAATATTTACCTTTCCGAGTAACGATTGCACACGTTTTAATCCATCACAAGGAGCAATTGCATGTTTCCGAATTCATTTTAATGACCAGAAACTTTTTAATCACTTTAAAACAAAGGTAATTACCGCAAAAACTAAACACAACACTTAACTTCATAGAAAATGAAAAAAAAAAAACAAAACAAAAAAATGCTCCAGTAACCGATCAAAACTTTGAACTAATAGACTCGCGCAATGTCTCGCGATCATACTATTTACACACACACGCGCGTCGTTATACGTTTCATTCATAAAAAATCAAAAGCCAGGCTTAAAAATCAGTACAATTTGGGGAATAAGTACATACTAATGTTATCAACAACGTGAACAATTTCTATACAAATAGTCAGAGGTCTAGAAGCCAGATTTGAAGCCAACTAGTGCGAGCGAGACGGGTCGATTTTTGTCGTTGCGCTTTCGCTAAGCGGCATTGGAGATGTTTGGCAACGATGCGCGTGATGAAAAGTGCACGGAATTTGAAATTATTCTTTGAGTATGTAAACCTGGCAACCTTGCATCGTACTTACTATCGCGGGCGGCCCGGCCGGGACGCGCGGAGTTTATTTTTTATTATTCTTATCAATTCTTGCGACATGATTTTATAAGTTTACTTGTGTATTTTTTTTTATTATTAGGCTCGCGTTTGATTGAAAGCCAGGCTTTTCGGCTTTAGTAAAAGGCACGCCCCTGTTATTGCTCTATGTGGATGTAATGTGATGCAATCATGCGCAGGTTCCCAAATTTGGTAGTGGGAGTGCTGACGCGCGAGTCAGTTCGACAGGCACTTAGGGGCGGCATCACAGCGGAACAGATCATACACTACCTGGAACAACACTCGCATCCACAGGTACTTATTACTTTTATTCTGACAAATGGGAGTTACAATACAGCAATGTAGTTGGACTATGTTTTGTTACAAGCCGTGTGCGCGATGTGATTTTCCGCCGGCAAAAATGACTCATCCCCTATTAAACTGGCTGTTTGTATATGTGAGTTTAAATGTTTGTAAACGCACCCACAATACAGGAGAAATTCCTAATGTGGGGTAGTTTAAAAAAAAAACCCCTTTAGGGAATGCAGGCAAAGGAACAAAAATACATCAGGTTCATATTTGGCTATTGAATTTGCGGTTACTCTGATAAAACGATTTAGTTCTTGTCTTTTGGAATAACTCGCTTTATTTTTCAACACTTCTTTACATTTTTAATAGTGTTTTGGGTCAAATTCAGAATACTCAACAAAAACTAAAGTTTTTCAAATAGCAGTGCAACGTTTCAGATGTTAAAGTCGGAGACAGGCGGCATCCGGACGTCCTCCACGTTGCCTCCTACGGTCGTGGACCAGATCAAGCTGTGGGAGACCGAGAGGAACCGGTTCACTTATACTGAAGGAGTCGTGTACAACCAGTTCTTGTCACAGGTATGATTTATAAAAGGCTGCCCATTTTAAACTCAAAAACAATGTTGTATGTACAGTTAATACGAAATATCTAAAAAGAAACAGCGTCTGTCACGCAGGTATGAGTGACAGAGACGATGCTCTATGGAGCCAAACTTTTTCTTTAACTGGATGTGACATACTAATAGCTAGTATTGCTAGCTAATAACAGCTAGTGCTGTATTTTTTTTTATTATATGGCAACATAAGTATCTTAATTTTTTTTTTAAGAAAGCAGTTTTTAAAAAAGTATGCTGTTGCATAACATAGGCTTTGCAGATCTATTATTGGGTTTTATATGCAAAAGAATTATTTTCAAAACGACGACTCAGTCGATCGATGCCTCTAATTATATTATCGGAGTGCATTGCTGCTACGATATTGTAGATCTTTCAAGCCATGTCCGTCCCGCCCGCAGGCCGACTTCGTGGTCCTGCGCGACTACGCGCGGCAACAACGCGTGCTGACGTGGCAGAACGAGCGGTCGCGCACGATGGTCGTCACGCGACACGGACACGACGACGTCAAGAAGTTCTGGAAGAGGTACTCCAAGAGCTCGTAGTGCTGAGTGCACTGTACCTGTACAAATAACAGAGAGAAGGCACTACCAGCCTGAAAAACTGATTAAAAAACCGATCAGTCCAATCTGATCCAAATCTCATGAAAGCTAGCGCGCTTCGTGTGAATTCAGTATAATAATTAGTGTATTCAGAAATAAGATGAGAAGAATTCAAATAATTATCGTTATCACCCTCACACCAAATGTACATACTTCCTATCATTTGGAATATAGATTGGTTATCTCATCTTATTTTTAAAAGCGCAAAGGAAGGTACTGGAATCTTCCACGTACTGACTAAGTGATAAATGAATAATGGTTAAATGTTTTACACCAGGAAATGTTATAGCAAATGTATTGTAAATCTGCGCCCGGTTCAAAAAAATTATGCGACGACGTAGTCTTTTATATTTATGTATTAACAGCGCTATGCGCTTTGTATTGTAAATAAACTTATTTTTATATGAAACTCTTTGTTTTAATAAAAAGTCAAAGTTGGAAGAGTAATGAAAAGCTTGTCCACTTAATATAAAAGTTTATTCTATAAACAAACATTCACATCATAATACTCCTTCATAAATTCATACTTTTGTATTTATAACAGTCATTTCTAGGTATAGACACCGAGTTAATATTGTTTAAGTTAAAGCTAGTGTGTACTAGGTAAAAGATCAAAGGTGGAAAACATCGCGACGAAAAGAACATTTGAGTAAAAGGTAACATAAGTAATTTTAAATTTTTTAAGACAATTGATTTTCTATTGTTTCGTCGCCAATGGGCGACGTGCGCTGCTTGACCGGTTAATATACTTTCAAAAATACACAGGTCTGCAGAAACAATCTTATCTACTGCTACATATTCACTTACAGTAAAAAAAACTTATTAATATTGTCCAGAATGTACTTTAGTTCCACTTGTATTTAACACAGCAGTCCATTCATTTCATTCCTTATACCATTGACATTAAATTCCAAAATACAACAAACACACTGGTTTATAGCCTTTGCATTTTAACCCTTATACCATTAAAGATAAGGTTTAAAATACGATGTAATATATTTATCATTGATTGGGGCTCCGGATACGGAAAGTGTTGGGGTGTTGTCAGGTAGAAGGTTGCGGGGGAGGCTTCATGGGCGCGAGTGCGGAATATAACTTGGTGACGGCTGACTGTACCACCCGCTCTAAGGACTCGTCTTCTGGGCATTTTACTTCCTGCAAATTGAAGGTATTAATTAATTTGTGAACCATATTAAATTGTACCCTATGAGGAAACAGAATTTGTATGAAACCATGTGCCTTAAACGTTAACCGAAACTTTACCGAAGCTACTTTGCAACTCGTTAAATCATTCTAAAATCACCCTTCTTTCTTCCACCTACATTAGACAATAAGGACTAGAACCGTCTGAGATACTGACCATATTGAGCAGATCGATGTCAGCCTTCTTATCGTCCACAGTGACGTATAACTTCTCTCCCTTGAACATCTTGGGCACCGCGTCTTCACCGAACATCTCTTGTAGCATCTCTATCACACATTCCTGGAAATAGATATACACATGGTATAACATAACATCACGCCTGTAATCCCTGAAGGGTTAGGCAGAGGTGTATCTATAGAACACAAAAACAAATGAAGTCGGTTAAAAAGAAGAGTCATTTTACTGCTTAATCTCATTCTCCTGCCCTTATCCCAATTTATTTGTGGCCGGCGCAACATGCCTTTTTCTTCCATACTTGTCTATTAGGCGCTCCGCAGACGGCGGTCATTTTGTCCGCGAATGACCGCGAGAGACATCATCCGACAAGCACCGGCGGCGCGGTCTTTTTGCCCTCTATGTGCGTTGGTAGTATAGGATTCCCTTTGCACTATCGTTCGCGGTCAGATTGACCGGCCCGCTCTGCCGTGTGTTTCGCGCCTTAGTTGTCATCTCGGTAGTCACCCCCTTTCTAACCATATCATCATTCACACAGTCCATCCATCGTTTCTTTGGTCATCCTGTACTATTATAGCCATCGACATTCATACTTAAAACTCCTCACGACATTTTAATTATTTCATTACTTACCTATTTAAATATTTCTTACGTTATGACTCTTACTCAAACTTGTTAATAATCATGATTACTAACCTAACATGACTTGACGAAATGGATGCGATCAAAGCGTGATCAATTTGCCTTAGGTCATAACGGCGACAGTACCTATTTAAACGGAAGTGTCCGTATGTATAATGACGAATCATACAATCGGCCTGCGACACGTACATAAACTGGTTTTTATATTTATTTATTGCTCAGTGTACACAGCAACCATCAGCATTTCGCCAGTTATGACCGCCTGAGTTGCTTTCTCAAAAGGTTAGGACTTTAATTTCTTTTTTTTCGATGTTGGTTCGATGGATTCGGCGTCTATTCCGATTAGGGATTTCGGTCTCGGAAGCATTTTCAGTCCCGGGACCAGTCTCGAACCTCGGAAGCTAGTCCCGGGACTCCCGGGAAATTCGAGACCCACGTGTTTTTTTATATTAGAATGGTTTTTTACGGATACGTTACGTTATGGACGGAGGTATTGCAGGTGTGCAAGAAAATGGTGATTTTAATATTGTTTTGGAAGATAAACTAGACTTATTTTGGTAAAAATAAAAGAAATGGCAATGACATAGTTTGACTTAGTAAATGATAAACTATAAGAGGGTGAGAGACGTGAAACTGACTGAAGTGAGTGGTGGTGAACTGTGAAGTAAATGATAATTACGATTGTAACTGTTTATAAATCACATTTATTACAAATTTACTCTTTGATCAATCTGACCAAACCAAACATTACAATAGAATATTATAACAAATAGAAAAAAATAAGATAGCAATATTTGAAGTACCTAATTCAGACTTTCAGGTTATTACTTAATTCTTTATTCTTAATTCTAATGTTTAGTCTTTTTTAATTAGGAACTTTGGTAAAAAAAGCTTATATCTAAGTAGTCGTTTTATCTAGTAAAATATTAAAAATATACCCTTTCCTTAAGTTTCGGTAATTTAGGTATAAATAAACTTATAAATGTCGATTGACCTGACCAAACATTTAAACAAAACAAAACGAAAACTCTATAATTCTTGCAATAGAATCTTATGACAACAAAATTCAAATTAAAACAAAACTTCTCATAAAAATCAACCAATCGAAAAGTTACATTCAAACAAAACAAAACGAAAATTTAAAATCAGTTCTTTCGACTTATTAATATTAATTAGTCTGTTTAAACAAAACAAAATTTAAAACAAAAATAATCTTCTAATAAAAATCAACCAATTGAAAAGTGTTATCGGAGAATTTATAAGTATAAAATGTACAAATAAATTCTGGTGTTAAGAATATGTTAATGTTTTTCTACCGAAACATTTGGTCTCGAAATTCCCGGGAATTTTTATTAAGTCTCGGTCTCGATGATAAAAGTGGCGAGACTCCCGGGATTTCGAGAATCGAGACTCCCGGGGCGAAATCCCTAATTCCGATCAAGTTACCTAATTCTGTAATAAACTTCTACTGAATAAAAATCTTAAATTCATCCATTCACTGATAGATGACGCACAGTCTAAACCAATTTGTGTTTAGATAAAGGGATTAAAATACAAAGTTGTTACCTTGAAATGCATGCGGTCGAGCTTGGGCGCGAGCGGCAAGTGGCGCGGAGCCGTGAGCGCTGACGCAGACAGGATGCCGGCCACCAGCGCGTCCGCGAACATGTCCGACACGGGCGCGGCCGCCCACTGCACGGGACAACTACTTATTCATAACCTTACAAACATACTAATAACGCGTCTAAAGACGCTGAAGGCGCAGTAAGAAGTTAATTTTTAGGTAATTGACAATAGCGCATCGCGGCAACAAATAAGGTTCAAAACATCGAATGACCACCAAAATAAAAGTTATTTTGTTAGTTTTAACCAAATTTAAAAAAAAAAAATGCGCGGTTCAGTGGAATAATTTTTAGGTATTTCTTTAGTTGATTGAATTTCATTTATTATCATTACATAAAGGTAGTTAACGCTAAAAATTTTGAGAATTATGCGACGAAAAAATATTTTTTCACGACTGTTTTATCATGATACTATTTAATTTTTTATGCTGATTAATAAATCTTAGGCTACTTCTTGCCAAAAAAGCACTAATTCTTACGAGAATACCCACGCGGGGCACAGTTACTGTTTTATATTTGTTGAAATTCATACAACTTTTCTACTGTACTTAATACGTTTGCCCAGTCATCCAACACTAGCACAGTATAATATACAGTAGAACATCTTCATACAAACGTGCCGCTCTCGGTTTGAATGTGTGCGTGCGCGCCGCGCGCCATGTCGGCACGCGATTTCACGCACACGCTAGCATAATATATGAGGGAATAAGGTGGCGGCAGTGCGGGCTGTGCAGCGCGACTGTGAGCACGCGCGTACGCTACATGACCGCTTGCGTTCGTCAACTCTCGCCGGCGGCGGCCACTTAAATTACGAGTGTCATGACTTCAAAAAGAGGAAACAAATATTGTAGTGTTTTCGGGTGCCTCAATAATGATTTCGCAAACCCGGACTTATCATTCTTCATAGTTCCTACTCAACCAGAAATGTAAGTACCTACTTATACTTAAATATTATTAGAAAATGTGGTATTGTATTGTTTATTTCACAGTTTATTTGCTTTATTAAGAGCGTAGCCGAGTCGCATTTTTCCATATAAATGTATTCCCAAATTTACTTTCTGAATACTATGTTTAGAGCTAAAGTTTATTTTAAGAAGTCTAGTTTTTAACCGACTTCTAAAAAAGGAGGAGGGTCTCAATTCGAATGTTTGTATTTTTTTTTTATGTTTGTTCCCGCATAACTCCGTTGCTTGCCAACCGATTTGAAAAATTCTTTTTTTGTTGGAAAGGGTATACCTACTTCCCAAATGGTCCCATGAAAATTTTATCGAAATCGGACAAGCGGTTTTTGAAAAATCAACAACAATCTTAAAATTTATCTACATTGTCTACATTAACGATCTTTTTGTTTACTTTTTTGTGGGGTAGGTACAACTAAAAATTGAAAAATAAAAACTTTTTTACAAAAAAAAAAAACAACCGACTTCAAAAAAAAAACACTACAAAGTGATAAATCAAGTCGTCTTTCTTTGTCCAGGCGGTTTTCCTTTGGAATGCGCTCCCTCAGAATATCAGGACGGTAACCAATCGGTTCACATTTAAAGTGAAAGCTCGAGAACACATACACAAGAAGTTGGCAGATTCGTCTCAGAATTAAGTTGTTGTAGGGTTTCTTATTTATGTCTCATAACTATTTTTATATATATATATTGTTATGCATATGTATGTATATATGTATTTATTATTATATCTATTCTTATATCTTAGTTATAAATATTTTCTTATCTTTTCTTTCTGTTATTGCACCTACTGTGTATTGTCTCTGCATCACCCTAAGGTAGACTGGTAGAAAATGCCTAAGGCATTAAGTCCGCCTTTGTACAGTTTTTACTTGTGCATAAAGTTTTAATAAATAAATAAATAACTTTAATTTCGGAAGTCGGTGTCAAAAAGCGAAAATGCGGAACCAACGACACCGACTTCCGAAATTAAAGTTATTTATCACTTTGTAGTGTTTTTTTTTTTTGAAGTCGGTTGTTTTTTTTTGTAAAAAAGTTTTTATATTATAAAACAGAGGATTGAGTACGAAACATCGTTTAGGTAAACGTGTTTGTCGCGTATAGTTGTAATAAGGGCAATTTCACAATAATTAATATTGCAAATTAATTACTATTGAAATTATTATTTTTTCTATTGTCTGATGTGTTGTTCAATCCAAATATGGTGTCTTAATCATAATATTAACTTAACAAAATTACAGTAACATGTGACCGACTAACGCTTAGGGTTGCTTTACGTCGACGTTAATCAACGAGCGTGTAATTTAAGTGTAAAATCTAGATACACCCATTACAGGAATTACGGCAAAGATCGAAATTTACTCATGATCCCACCTGATGATTTTGTCGATAATGTAGAAAGGATGGAGCAGGTGTTTCGCAAAGCGTTCGAAAAGGACCACATCAACATTAAAATTGGCCGGTCAATTTACGATCAATTGAATGATATAGAATTTAAGATGCCCTGTCCATGCTTTTCCAAAAGCTTTACAAAAACTTTACATAAGAATGAGAATTTACTTTACATTAACAAATAATAATAAAGCGTTCCGGACGTGCAGAAAGAGGAGAAAAAATTTCTCTGTATCAAATTTGTAACTTAGTATAATAAATGTTATGTGAATAAAGGCTTTTTATTTTTACTAAATTTATAAATTGGTAAAATATTCAATCATAATATGCTTTTTATTTCATAAATTTAGATCAAGTGCTGCTTGTTCGAAAATATTAACTAAAAGTAAAAGTGACAACCCTGGGGATCAACGCAAGAGTAGGCTAATAACTCGGCGGGCGGCCTTAGATAACTTACTGTATATTATACTGTGACACTAGACACTAGTGACCAGGGCTTGGAACAGATACTAAAAGTAAAGGCTCTGAAGGTGTAGGTAGTAGGTGGAGTACCGGTTCCAGATAGGTACCGGTACCGGTACCCGGCGTGTACCACAAATCTCATTTAACTACTTACCTTTTAACTTACTATATCTGTTTTCTTACTCTAACTTAGTAGAGTAGTACCTGTACTACCAATAGTACAGATACAGTCAGCATCAAAAGTTGATTAACACTATCATTTTTACATGTTATTAAATTGACATCAACTTTTTTCAATAAACAGATTTTTAGCTTTTCATATAATAGACAAGAGTATATATTCTAAAAAAATTTCTTCTGCAGCAATTTTGAAAAAATGTTTTGCTCAATAACTAAGATTAAAAAAACTGAAGTGTTAATCAACTTTTGATGCTGACCGTACTAATCTGGTACCAGTATCACACCAAGGACAATGGTACCGGCTCCCAAAAATACCGGTTTTTCAAGCCCTGCTAGTGACTGATCAGACGTACCTCTAAGGTGATCATGTTGTTCTCGACGATAAGATCGACACAGGAGTAGACCCTCCACCTGGTCTCGCTCTGGAAGTCGATGGCTCCCGCTAGCTGCATGACGACGTGGCGCAGGAGTCCCACCGAGCCGTTGTAGTGGATCGACTGGCGTTGCGTCACTTCTGATTGACTTAGCTCGGTGTATTCTGGAAGTATAAGATTACTGTTAGGCCCAAATCTCTGTGAAACGGCCGATATTCGTAACAGTTAGAATAGACAGTCGTCAAACGATAAAACAACATCACCACACGTTAGGGTGACAGATAATACGCGCTGTACTTTTTGTTCGTAAAAATGGACATTATCTATAGAATTAACGAAGACGATGTAAAACGACGAAATGTTTGTCATAACACTACGAGAAAGTTAACAGTGTTATGACGTATTTTCTTTGGTCTTATCGCACAATCTAAGAACTTATGGAGACAGTATTTTTATGGGATTGAAAACAAAAAGTTGCATACGATGACAACTCGCCAACAACTTTTCGTCGTCTTCTTTACCTTTCTAAAACTTGCTAAATACAAACTAAAACTTACTGTTAAGATCTGACGGAGCCAGTATGTGGTAGTTGAAGTTCCTCTTCACCAGGATGCCTTGTAACGGTGTGCCTGGCTCTGGCGTCTCCATCGCTAATGATCCCATTACCTGATTGAATAAGTTTTTTTGTAAGGTTTTATCAAGACCATTATCTATATCATTTAATGTATATTTTTCGCTCTGACATTCTTTTTTCTGTTATATACTTGATTCTATCCTACACATCGTACTTTGGTACCAAGAATTACCGAAACCTTGTTTCAGAGCGTACTGGCAATAGACTCCACATTGATAGACATCAAATTAGTACCTGTTCGTAAAGTACACTATGACAATGCTACAATGTCCTTCGTACATTTTTAGGATGACATACGACCGCGTACCGGAATATATAGCGTCGGAAGACCTCCCACAAGGTGGACCCATGAACTTGTGAAGACCACAGGAATCCGCTAGATGCAAGAAGCACAGAATCAGTCGAAGTGGCGATGCTTGGGCCTATGTCCAGCAGTGGACGTCTTTCGGCTGAAAATGATGATACACTTGAATGGTGGTATAGTTTACCTTGGCTGTCTTGTCTCCTCGGAAGGTGAGGCACAGCTGCTGCGTGTTGCGCGGCGTGTGTATCTGCAGTCGGCCGCGGTGTTCCCGCTGCAGGGCGGCCTTTAGGCGGGACATCTCGTTCTGTTCGCCGTGGACTAGCACCTGTAATTGGCGACTGTGTAAGTCCGAGGCTATTGTTGTTGTTGCTATTGTTATTGGCTATTGTACTTAAGATATATACAGAAGCTGTTAGTGTACTTTTATAAATAAAAAAAACCGAGTGTGCTTATGACCACACGACTGAAGTGAAACTTCAAACGTATTTGGCTATGAGAGGAAGAGAGAAAGAAAATGTGCGCGCGCACTGCTTTCTCTTGCTTATATCCCCCACTCAACTCCCGTTCGCCTCGCACGATCACACTTTTCGTAACGCTTACGTCACGCGTTCGCCAGCTTACTCCCCAAGTCAAGCGTGCGTAAAGAAGTTTCACTTCAATAAAACGCAGGGTACATACCACATGCGGCGGCTTAAGAATGTTAATAAACTCGGAGGTCTGCTGGTAGTCCGTGTGTGCCGAGAACGAGATGTAGTCCACCGACATCTTGAGAGGCAGCTTCTGGCCAGACATGGTCGTGATCTCCTCCGGCTCCGAGAGGATCGTCTTAGCGAGCGTGCCTTCTACGCAGTAACCTGGGGGGAGGTGGATTGATTGAGCAGATACAATGCAAGTGGTTTCTAGAATTATAGTTCTACAAGGATCTCATCTCTTAATGAAACAACACTGAGGTTACCTGAGCAAAGTCTTTTAGTAAGTAAATGATTACTTACGTACTTACTTTTGTGAAAACACAAATTGGGATAAAGGCAAGAGAATGATAATGGTTATCTAACAAGTATTATTTATCATTCTATGCGATTACTAATTTATTAAAAAGAAAACTGACTTACCAGCAATAATAACTCCGTTATTAGGGTCGGTGCACCACGACTCGAACAGTTCTCGAGACAGTCCCGACTGCATCATACCGGGGGAAGCCATGATCACACACGGCCCTATGTCCTCGAAGTGATCTATACCCTGAAAGACAAGAACATGAGGTACAGGTAAACCAGATAAGGAGTGCGCTTCGGCAATCTTCGTGTTTCCGAATCAGCAAGAACCTCACGCAACAGAATAACCCACCACCGAGCCAATGCTTCAAGTTTTGTACTACCGCGCTTTGTAGAATGGCACCTATCATAGCGCGTTTGTATGAAGTTTTCTCTCTGTCAACCGACTCGGGTCTCAGATCTTCATTTGTCACTCAAAAGTATTAATAAGTTTTTTTGGAATTGCATAGAGTTGTTAATCTATAATTTTGTAAACATGTACCTAATACAAAATAGTCAAGTACTTCCATTGTTGTAACAGCTCTATATTAGATCTCATCATCATGCGTTTGTATTTCCAAAGATAGAAGATAATTTCTGAAGTAATTTTTTTCTTTGGAAAGATGTAATTGTAAGTAAAACAAAACTTGAGTATCGGTCGCTAGTGGATCAGATATTTATAAAGACGCTGGTATTTCTTTACTACCCGTATGAAGATCGTACAGCGACGTGAACCGATCCTAATTTTCGTCACACATCCGTGTAGTGTTCTACAAATGATCCAGTGTCTCTAAAGTGAAGATTACCAATAAATTAAAAAAAGGACAAACTAAGATTCTTGAGTAAATAGTTTTCTAAATAATATAAGCATAGCAGCACTTATGCCAAAAACAGTCATCTCTGTCCGAATAAATGCAGAAAACCGGCCAAGTGCGAGTCGGCCTCGCACATGAAGGCTTCCGAACCACCGTACAATATCTAAAATTACATATTTTTTTAAATAGTTTAGTTCTAATGGTGTGTGTCTCTCTATTACGGTCCAAATACAGCCCTGTGACAGACGGACGGACGGACGGAATGACAGCGGAGCCTTAGTTACTTAGGTACGGAACCCTAACAAACGAAGAAAGCGAACAAATATTATAACTTTGGTCGTAGAGGAGACATGTTAATTAGAATTTCAGGTGTCCAAAAGATTAGATTCGCATACAGTGATTCAACATCTGTTAGACTAAGCGTCACAGATTATAGGCATAAATAATCTGTCTTGATTATGCCTATAATCTGAGATTCCCTGTGTTACACAGTACCTATCTTAACTAACATTAAATATAACAAAATTACACTTTATAACTATATAAAACTTTTTAAGAAAAAAAAAACCGACTTCCAAAAAAACACTACAAAGTGAAAAATAACTTTAATTTCGGAAGTCGGTGTCTTTGGATCTGTATTTTAGTTTTTTGCCACCGACTTCCGAAATTAAAGTTATTTTTCACTTTGTAGTGTTTTTTTGGAAGTCGGTTTTTTTTTTCTTAAAAAGTTTTTATTTCACGCTTTTTAGTGGGTCTGCTTATAATTTATCTAAGTTACAATAGCCTAGTGATCATCGCCTTTTACAAACAAAATATTGCTTTTCCCGATGCAGGGAAGTTAATTGTTGAGGAGTTCTCCAGGTCCACCATCAGCTCCATATCACCATTCACATTGTGACGAGCATGAATTGCTTAGCAACCATATTAAAGTAATCGAATCGCAACCCGTGAAATACTTAGATATTATTGAGTAGTTCCGGTGGCCATCTGTGGTCTTCATCATCAGCTCCACTTCACCAAATGGTGCTTTCCGAGTTACTATAAAAAATACCCAAATCGCTATAGGTGTGCCTATAATATTTGAAGAGTTCCTTCGATTTCTCCAGGATCTCATCATCAAATCCTGACCTGATGTTTTTAGACTAGAAGCTGATAATCCTGGCAGCAGCATCAGGCCAGACTTATGTCAACATTGCATTGAACTTAAAATTTAGTCCTGTTTAAAATGAGCCCAAACACGACTACGGTGCTGTTATTTCAAGGTTTGTACTTTTTCTGATGCTCCTGGCTTCAGCATCAGGTCTCTATGTACTTCGGTGTTCCTCATTAACAGTACGTTTATCCACACATCAAGCCCTTTTCAATGAGCCTAAACACGATATATCTGCTGTTAGTTGTCGAGGAGTTAGGTACTCTGCAGACTATCCTGACTGCAACATCAGGTCATGACTTGATGATCATGAGACCAAATGTGACAAATGCTCTATCAAACATCAAAACAATTTACTAAAACAGTCCTTGCCTGTTTGAGTAACTTCTTACTGTTAAGGAGTTGTACCTTCCATCATCAGCCCAGCTACCTGAGATGGTGACAACCATACGCAAATAAACAAGATACTTCATAAAATATGCGAAAAACAATAAGTGAGCCTATAAAATTTGAGGGTTGCCCTCGATTTCTCTAAGATCCCATCATCAGATCCTAACTTGGTGACAATGGGACCACCTCAGAACTATCTACTTTCGAACAAAAAAAGAATTTTGAAAATCCATCGACAATTGGCGGAGTATTCGATGAACAAACATACAAAATAAAAATAATAATGATGATGATAAAAAAAAAAAACATACAAACAGCCGAACATAGTACCTCCTCCTTTTTGTGAAGTCGGTAAAAAGAGTTTAAATTCGCCTGGCATATAACAGTAGGAACTTTTTAAATCACAAGCATCGAAATAGTGCTTGATATTAGAGTACAAGGTCAATACCATTTACTAAACGGCCTGGATACATGGTGATATTGAATGTTTTTTTTCAATGGCAAATATTCATCATGCCTTTGTATGAGGGAATATTTTTGAGGAAAATCTTGGGAGTTGAGAAAATGTTAATAACAATATGAAGTTAGTTTGAAGTACGACGACGCATATATTATTATAATATTTCTAGTGTAATCTAGTAATTCGGTACGCTTGGTAACGCTTTAATTATAAATACCTACAAGAGATTCGGTAATAATTAAAATATTCTTAAGATTATGGCATTAAAGAGATAACATTAAAATACATTACACTATCAGTACACAGCTGGTGGCATAATGAAACGCCTTTATTTTTAATCTGTAGTGTTGTGACGCCCGGCGCACGGAGCGGCCGGCGTTTTAAGATTGAATTAATTATTAAGTGGAAAACAGTAAGTAAAACTATTTTCATTATAAATTAGGTTACATCGTTTAAAAATACTATACTAGAAACAGTTATTTGCGTGCAAAGAAAGCCAAAATCGATCTGACGTAAGGAACTTATTCAATTATCTTTTAACATGAATATGAGGTAAACAATTTTTACTGTATTATAGGCATGTTTTGCAGGAAAACAGATAAAATTATTTTGAATTCAACAGTAATTTACCAACTGTAGATTAATTTGGATGAAAACTATGTTAAACAAAGAGGTTACATTTTTGTAATTTTGGGTGTTGTCCTTGTCGAAGTTTGGCGCCAATTTTAAAAATATGTAAGTAGTACATTCGCGCATTACCCAGAATACAGTTTGGTTATTACTTTCACTTATGAGACAATCTTACGATCTATCTTATGCAAAATTGGTCTCGAGTGCTTATACACACCCAAGTGATTTTCTGAAACGAAGCCAACTGTAAAAAATATTTACAAAGTTCCCTTCGTTTGTGACGATTTCATTTTTTACATTGGCGTTTTTTATACCGGTTGAATTAAATCACACTCAGATTTACCACAACGATTATAACGATCCGCCCTTTTGACCGACTTCAGAAGTCGCTGGCTCGGGTATTGTTTGTTTTTTTGTGTATTGCCAAATTGCCACCGACTTCCGAAACTAAAATGATTAACCTTTCGTGTGCCGGAACGTAGATCCACGCGAGACACAATGGCTTTTTAATTGTGTCTGTAATTACGGCATTCAACCGGTTAAGTATTCAATTTGTAGTCGCTTGTTTATTATGTAAAAAAGAGGGTGTGTGCTTATGATCACGCAATAGAAGTGAAAACTTACGATTAGAGCCGAGTATACTATATTCAGCGTCACCGACTTGAGCGTGACGGATCAGAAAGAGCGCAGAGTGCGCCTAAAGAAGTTCTCACTTCAGAAATCGAGCCGATTGCATAACCTCCTCAATTTCTTGAAATCGATTAAAAACGGCGAATTTTTTTTTTATGTTTTTGTTCTAGCAATGCTGCCAGACTCGTTCAAAAACCGCCTCATCCAATGGCTGGAGAACCACCGAGAGTTCGTAGTGGCGGTGTTCTGCCTGCCGGCCAGCTTCCTGTTCACCGTGCTGCTGCGCATGCGCGCCTGCCTGCGTCGCCTGCGCAGCGAGCCGCAGCGCCACGACAGCGCCGTCAGACTGATACAGAGTCAGGTGAAAGACACCATTCAGTATATCAGTCAAATTCGACACTTACGACCGCAAATTTGTTTTTTCTATACAATTTCACACAGAAATTACACATTCTTGTTTTTTTTTTGTGAAATTGTCACAGAAATTGAAAAAACAAGATGGTGGCTTTGTTCCGCGCGCCAAAAGATCCTTGTACAACTGTACAAGAATCTTTTACAGGTAAATTCATTTTACTGAAGAATTACAGGAATTTGTTCGAAGACAAAGAGCTCTGCGCAGTTAAAACAGACTTTTTTCAAAAACAAAAGACCCTTTGAAACACATAAAACAAAAGGCCTGTAAGGCCTGTATTAGCCAATCAAATTCAACAAGGCACCTACGGAGAAGAACGGAACTCTAATAGGAACTGTTTTGGGGATTACGCCTGTATTTCTAGTTTTCTTTTTTTTTATTGTAGTCAGCTCTAAAATGTCCTTAAAATGATATATCAATAAGCCTATTTTCTTCGGTCTAATCATTATCTCACTGCTAAAGATCCTTATCAACCGCCCATCTCACTTAATCAATACCCTTTTAATTTCAGGTACAACAATGGAACAAGCTGCCTCCGAAAGACCGTCGCCTCCTCTGCACGTCCCGCCCCAACTGGCTGTCCCTATCCACCACGTTCTTCCAGAAGCACCTGCACCACCAGGTCGCCATACCCCTTTATGATATCCTGGAGCTGGATGAGCAGGCTATGACCGTGAGGGTGGAACCCATGGTCACTATAGGGGATATCACCGAGTATCTGATACCGAAGGGCTATTCGTTAGCGGTGACTATCGAGCTGACTGATGCTACTTTGGGAGGTGAGCTTTTAAAGGGTGCTTTTAATCTATCAAGCTCCGCTAATGAGACACAATTGATTCTTTATTGTTTCATCGCCGATCGGCGAACCGCGCCGCTTGACCGGTTAATTTTCTTTTTATTTCAGAAACGTGGCAATAAGGGATCTTAAATCCACAGCCTTTTGGGTATCTTGTATTTTTTTTTTGTTTAAATTTTCGCAATGTTAAGTAAAAACACAAGATGTTACAGATTGAAAAATCGTTATATGCCAAGTGAGTTTAAACTCTATTTTCTGTTTAAGTTTCTAATTTTATTCCTGTTTTTGTTTTAATTTGAAAAACCACATTAATCTGTGCAACATAGACCCGTCCCTGTAACTAGCCAATTAAATAACGTATACATGCGAAATTTTTTCAATCATCCTAATTATTCTGACAAAGTCTAACCGCTTAAAACCTCTTGCAGGCCTCGCATTCGGCACGGGCATGTCAACCCACTCCCACAAAGCTGGGCTGTACCATGAGACCATCACGAGCTACGAAGTAGTCCTGGGCGACGGTTCCCTAGTAACAGCCACAGCCGACAACGAGCATTCAGACCTCTACAAAGCCCTACCCTGGTGTCACGGCAGCCTTGGCTTCCTCGTCGCCTTGACCCTCAGAATCGTCAAAATAAAACCCTACATCAAAATCAAGTACATCCCCGTCAAAGGACAGAAGAAATACTGCGATATGATTCGGGAATTGTCGGGGACATACGAAGCTGTTCCGAAGGAGTTTCCTGATTATATTGAAGGAACTATTTATAGTAAGGATGAGGCTGTTATTATGGTGGGGGACTATGCTGATTATGATCCGAAAATACCTGTTAATAGTTGCTCCAAGTGGTATAAACCTTGGTTTTATAAGCATGTGGAATCTTTCTTGCAAAAGGGAGAATCTGAGGAGCTGATCCCTCTAAGAGATTACTTGCTAAGACACAATAGAGCTATATTCTGGGTAGTCGAAGATATGTTATCGTTCGGAAATGACACGCTATTCCGTTACTTCTTCGGATGGCTCCTGCCCCCAAAGCCGGCCTTCCTAAAGTTTACCACAACTCCCGGAGTTAGGGCCTACACCTTCACAAAACAAGTCTTTCAAGACATCGTACTACCTATCAAAGAATTAGAAAGACAGATTGAAATAGCAAGTGTTCTATTCGAGAAATTCCCTCTACTGGTGTATCCCTGCAAGATCATTGACCACGGTCCATCGTCCGGGCAGTTGAAAAGACCTGACGCGAAGTACCTAGTCCCGGGAACCAACTACGCAATGTACAACGATTTGGGGGTCTACGGGGTCCCAGGCAAGGTGAAGGAAAAGAAACCTTATAACCCTGTGACTGCTATGAGGAAAATGGAGGAGTTTACTAGGGAAGTTGGGGGATATTCGTTCTTATACGCAGACATCTTTATGACTCGGGAGGAATTCGAAGTGATGTTTGATTTGTCTTTGTATGAACAAGTGAGGAAGAAGTACAGTGCTAATGGTGCGTTCCCTCATCTGTATGATAAGGTTAAGCCTGAAATTGATGTGTTTGAGATCGGCGAGAACAATGCTATTGATTGATTCATGTGTAGCAATAAAATTGTATTAGTATTAAATATTGTTTATTTTTTCTTTCAATATCAAAACAAAAGAATGTTATCTTTCGTGTAAACTTAACCCGTTGTATAATGCACAATTCGGCATATAACTTCTAAAATATTTTTAATTTAGGACACAACTGACGCGACCTGTCACGCGGGGCGTACGACACGAGACATACTCGTAGAACTAAAAGCGAGGTTTGATCAGTTGGTAATTGCATGTACAGTACCCGGCGATAAATATTGCACATCGACCTTTGGAAAGAAACAATCGGCTAATTTCGGCTTCGTAGTGCGTTATCTCTGTCGCACACTACCTATGTGACGTAATGACGTTAACTGACGTTTTGTCACTCGTTGTTCAAGTGCGATAGAGTGTGGTCGCGTCCAGTTCAAAATATATATCTAGAGTTGTTAACACCCCCAAATTTAAATAATTTAAAGTTGTACTATGGCATCTTTAGGAAAAATAGGGGAACCTTTTTATTTTACCCCAACCTAAAGCAATCATTTATAGAAAAATTGGTGTATTTTATACAAAGAATAAAAAGAATTATCAAAAGAAGCAAATCATAATTGTTTTAACAGCTCCTAATAGATACCGGACTGTTTGTATTTCGTGCGACAGAGATAACGCTCTACGAAGCCGAAATTAGCCGATTGTCTCTTTCCAAAGATCGATGTGCAATATTTATCGCCGGGTACTGTAGATTACGATGTTGTTCGCTTTGTCCCACCTATCGTAAGTAAATTTAGATGTCTTTGGTTTTGCGCCATACGTTTCCTGACGACCTGTCTAGTTCATTGAAGGAAGACCAACTAAATATCTACTTACCTTCAAGTTCGAGATGTGTCGGAACACGAAGGGGTTATTGATGGCGATCTGCCGTCGGATGCGGTCGTTCATCGCGTTGATGTATGTCTGGTACACCGCCATACATTTCTTGGCTAAAGACGATGCGTAGTAGATGGGGATGTCTTGCAGCTCTGGGTGCAGGGACCAGTATTCATCTGTTGGTCAAAAGGTAAATTTAGAAGACGATGCCGCGATGGTCTAAACAATTTTTTTTAAATTAATTTTTTTTTTTTTCAACTATGATTTTTATAGATTTGCTGATCTATAAGTGGAAGGGAACAATATGTGCTGTCTCACTCCTACATTTTGAAGCATTGGTATGGCAGACTGACAGAGCAGTTTTTTATCAACTGCCCCCACACTTCGTCACTTTCATATTCGTGGACGTAATCGACATATTATAATAAGGAGACGTACTCATAGTTGTGATCATTATCATGTTCAGGGTCTAATGATGGAAGTTTGATAGGAAAAACTACTTAAATATTTTTCTGTCTTTTTTTCGTCGTGTATATTTTGAAAATTAAAATTAAAGTACCTTTTAACGGCCTACATGAAATAGATGATTGTACTTTGAGTGTCGCAACCCACTGTTAGGCATTTCGATACGTACCGAGTATAAGTAGTAGTTCTTGCGCCCTCCCCAGCGCGAACACGGGTATGAGACAGCGGCCGCCTCGCTGGACGATCTCGCTCACTAGTCCAGTGAACCGACTCTCTCGTTCCTCTCGCTTTTCGTGAATGTGGGTGCCGTATGTTGACTCCTGAAGATATATTATATATCAAGCTAGTATTAAAACTAAGAATCACAATATCTATTACTAGCAGCGCCCCGCGGTTTCACCCGCATAAGTGTCGATCCCGTGGGAATATCGGAATAAAAACTATCCTATGTCCTTTCCCGGGACTCAAACTATCTCTATACCAAATCTCATCTAAATCAGTTCAGCGGTTTAAGCATGAAGAGGTAACAGACAGACACACATTCGCATTTATAATATTACTAGCTGCGCCCCGCGGTTTCACCCGCGTAAATGTCGATCCCGTGGGAATATCGGGATAAAAACTATCCTATGTCCTTTCCCGGGACTCAAACTATCTCTATACCAAAGGACATGTCCAGTTTCTGCCCTCTGGTAATTCTGGTATAGATAAATGTTCATGATTTAAGGTTTTTCAGTAAGATTTAAAAATTTAGATTTAAATTACTATGGATTAATTAATTCAGTTTTACTTGCGTAACATAATTCTCAAAAAAACAGTACTCAATCGTAGCTTCCGCTTTGTCATTTTTAACGGGAAGTACTAAAAATGTTTTTGACGTTCCATTTTATCCCGTAATTATCTTTAAATAGTGTGTGCAATAATTAAAAGCCACTTATTTTAGATCAAAGGAATATATTAACGTATTTGCGTATAAAATACGACAGTATTACACAATATTACTAAAATATTTTTGTGTACCTACACATCAAACGTGTCCTTCGTTGAATACCCACTTCCTAACATGAAGGTAAGTATTTATTACTTTTTGACATGACATTGACATATTGCGTTATTTTTTGCATGCTTACTGTACGATTATTTTGTGTTATTGATATTTTCTTTTAACAAAGAGATTTAAGATAGGTACAATAGAGAGGCTATGCAAAGAAATGTCATACAAAAACTGTGATCCCATGTCTCACTGACGCCATCTAGCATAATATAGCAGAATTTGAGCGGCATAATATAGCAAACATGAATTAAATTTGTCAAAATATATTCAGCTATCGCTCGGTAGGTGGCCAGTGTGGCTAGTGTTGCCAGATCCGATTTTCAATCCATGGATTAAGGTAAATAAAAAAATATCGAAAACTTGTCTCAGAAAACAAAAAATATTTTATTCGCTACTATTCATTGTCCGTGTCACCATCTATGATAGGGTATCAGTTTCAGTGTGTGTTTTTATGTAAGTAGACAATGTACATGTTAAAATAACGGTTTTGAACTGAATGTTACTAAAATTAATCGATTATTTGGTTAAAAATTTCGTTAAAAAGTGGTTACACTTATGCTGTCATTTTACTGCAGCAATAGTAAGGCTACTCAGCAATAGATGGCGTTTATTACAAAATTAGGAAATTTTCTAGATCTATTATGAAAATTATTTGATTCAAATTACTCAGTAAATATAAATAATGCATACGAAAATAAACTGAAGCTAGATCCAGTCGTTCTACCATAACGAGACTTGCAATAACGCAATGAGCAACTCGGCATATTTCTTTTTAAATAAATTTTTTTTGGTGGACACTATTGCGTCGATGCGACTTGACGCGCAGGCGTACGTCACTAGACTGAGAGACTTGAGACCACTAGGTACAAGGTATCGGATCACGATTTTGTTCGCAATGTCCCGTCTATTGTACATATAAAATTTTAATGTCTTTGTCTTTTAACAACCATTGCTATTCTACACGGAGTGACATCATCTAGATACGATGACTATTGCTATTCTTATAGGATTCTGCTTTTCCTTTCGATTTGGATATTATGATGAGGTGCATGGCTGTGCTGCGGATTCGCAGACATATCGTGTCAAGCCTGGCGTTACCCCTGCAAGCGAGACTTGCTCGATGGTTAGCAAATCAGGTAGGCTTCTATACTACGACAGTCGCGTAAACCATGCAGGAAAGCAGTTGTGTTATAATTTGAAAAATACAATGACATTTCTTATTGTTCCAGCTCCCATTAGATGGATACGCAAGTGTCACGATTGTTATAATTTATTAAATACCGAAGCTGCTGACAATGAAAGATTACTAGGTCATGC
The DNA here is from genome assembly GCA_945859645.1 of Amphipoea oculea. NCBI lineage: Eukaryota > Metazoa > Arthropoda > Insecta > Lepidoptera > Noctuidae > Amphipoea > Amphipoea oculea. The sequence goes on along the minus strand of OX243878.1, from coordinate 21,123,819 downwards.
AATGGTCTGTCGTATGGTATCTTGGCTGGGCAAGGCATCTAACTAAATAACGTGCTAGCACTAGCTACATTTTTGGACAATAATTGTTTTGGTGTCTCTAGAAGACGTTTAATTTTTTTATCATTTTATTTAAGAATGTATCTACAATAAAGTAATTTGTTTTGCAATAAATACATACATAGTTTTATTTATTATAATCCCAATTCAGTATCAACAAGTAGCTACATATAAATAATATTATGGGTATTGAAGATAGAAACCAAAATACGGAATTAAAGATGATGCAAATATAATATTATGTGCATTTTTGTGACAAACAATAGGTGCTTAACATTTTTGTTACACAAATAGAAATATCCAAAAAACTGTAGAATAATTATGATCTCAGACCAACAAAATGTTTCATTAACCTCACAAAGACATACCACCAATTAGTACCTGTATTCGCTCACAGATGTCATTATACTAAAAAAAGCTAAGAAAAATCCCTAGCATCCTAATCATTATTTTGACCAGTTTACGCAAGATCCTGACTCCTGAAACTTATTAATTAATAAACTATAAAATACGACGATTATAATAATATAACAATCATTACTGAACATTTTCTTTGACTGCCTAGACATTCGCCCATTGCTCCACCAGACATGTCCTTTCATCGAAATCGGTCCAGCCGTTTTCATGTTATGTCGTGACAACGGAAAACGGGTTTCATTTTTATACAATGTGGAGCAGGACGTTTGACATTCCTTTAAACCACGTAAAGAGTGGCATGCCCTTTACCCGTATACAAAAAATCAATCAAATCCAATGAATACTTTAGCCACAGGAAATTATTTTTCATTTTCTTAATATTCAACATGATGTAGATCTGAGTTCGTAATAATAGGTAAACATTGTAAGGTCAGGAACCTGTGCAAAAACGTACCTACGATTCTATGCTTGAAAGACAGAGAAAGGTGTCATACGGCCCCACTCTGACGCGCCCCGCCCACTAACAAAATACTACGATTAGAAAGAAAAAGAAATATTACTTACGATAATAATGCATTAGTGGTGCATAGAAAATTGCGAATGTGTGTGAGCGGAATATTTTCGGCAAATAGTCCTTGAATCGGTAACTATGTCATGTCAGTGCATAGCGGCGCCCTTTGAGGAAGCACACGCCTACTTTTTTTATCACAAAACGAGCCGCGCGCGCATTGTCGTGATTTTATGAAAAGTTTTAGTTGTTATTGTGATTAAAGACGATTTATGATAATTGGATTAGTGCATAGGTTAGTGTGACTTATTGTTAAGTGTTAGTGTAATATTGGTTAGTTATTTTGGACATTTATTAGGTAGCTAGTTTTGTGATTTAGGTTAGGTTTGTAAGTTTTTTGAGTTTAATTATGCCTCAAATAAGGTACACAGCTGCCGAGTACACCGACATGGTACTTAGGTACGGAGAATGTCACCAAAATGCTACTATTGATGATTTTAATTGTGATTGTGATGTAATATTACGTGATTAATTATTCAATCAATGATCTTTTGTTAATTAACAACTCGCAACTTTATTGAGTTTCTCCGTCTAAAGTACCTACGCCCAGCACCGCGCCGCCGCCCGCTGCACCCCGCACCCCGCCGCGCAATAGGTCAGTGGCTTTTCGTAGATAAAGCGTGTTTACTTTTTATGCAGTTGATTCTGCTATTTATTTTGTTTGAAAATTGCAATTTTTTAATTTTCCATTAACTACAAATCTTCGTGGTTTAAAATGTTTCGATGGACTAGTACTGTGCTCGTTTTAATTTAATGTCGTAGTTCCATATCCACATTGTATATATAGATTATGGGTTAAAGTCGCTTTTTGTGACTGTCTGTGTGACCGCAATGTTCTTCTAAACTGCGCAAAGGATTGTGATGCGGTTTTCACCATCAGTTAGAGGATTAATTCCTGAAGGTTTACATGTATAATACATTAATATTTAACTTTGATATAATAAAGAAATCTCAATATTTTGTCAAGACGTAAAACCGAGCAAAGAACGGGCGCCGGGCGGGTCTGTAGTAATATTTTAAATGCGAAAGTAACCCGTCTGTTTGTTTATTACCTTATCACGACTAAACTATTGAACAGACCGTAATAAAATTCGGCAGAGAGGTGGCCTGGGACCTATAGAAAGATTTAAGCTGCTTTTCATTCTGAATATTTATGATGAGACGTAAAGTACACGCAGACAAAACAACAACTAGTTGACTATAATATGATACTGAAAGGCTCACCGTAATAAGAACATCAGGATGTACGGTAGGTATCTCAGCTGCCATTAAATGTCTGTCCTCTTGTCTCGAAAAATCTCCTGTGTACAATACCTGCCAAAAAAAAAAAAAGTTAATGAACAAATCCGCATTATGTATGTGCATGTAATAATAATACCAATGTTTGCCCTATAGTGGAACAATATTGTACTAGGCTGGTATTATTAGCCCAAGTATGCACGGGCGCTTTTTTAACGCGTACTGGATTTTCACCGCTCTGCTTGTCGCCGAGGGATAAAAGTTCAACAATGCGCTTTTTGAAAGTGGCTCAACACCAAGAGCGCCGACAGCGCAGGAAATACCGCCCATGCGAACGTGGGCCTATTATTACTTGCAAAAATCTACAATATAGCACAAACTTTAACTCCAGCGATTTCAATCATGAACATGGCTGCCCCCAGCACATGTCCAGCGTTGTATGCCCAGAACCTGACTCCTCGCACGTCCTTCTCCTCATGGAAGTTGATGGTCTCTATGCGGTCCATCGAGCCCTCCAGGTCCGACTCGGTGTACAGCATCTGTTCTGTTGATATGTTGCTGCGGAGGAGAATTATTGTTAGGGCCTTGTTGTTTGAGCTATGTTAAATTAAAATTTGCATTGTTTGAGATCACACACACAGACACACATAAACTCATGCTTTCTTCCCATGCGAGAAAGCAGAACGCCACCTGCTACAATCCTGACATACTCCTCCTCATTTGTTCGAGATCTTACATAAAAAAACCGGTCAAGTGCGAGTCGGATTCGCGCACCGAGGGTTCCCAACAAGTACGTATATAACTACAAAGTTACGGTTTTCGGATTTTTTCTTTTACTTGTGCTACATGACATTGCTTCTTGCCAAATTTCATGATTCTAGGTCAACAGGAAATACCCTATAGGTTTTGATTCCCTTGCGAGTGTCAAAATATGCGGCATAAACAGAACATAAACGCCCGTATCTTTTGATTGTGTTGACGTAAAAGTTTAATTTTTTCACTGCTTCAAGGGATTGCAGCCCTGAGTATTTGATATTAATTTCAACTTGATAACTCCACGCGTTCCTGAGAAAAAAGGCCTTGACAGACGGACAAAGAAGTGATCTTATAAAGGTTCCGATTTTCCTTTTGAGGTACGGAACCATTTTATGTTGTTTACATAACATAACAACATGTCACACCTGTATTCCTCGAATACACAAGGGCAAGGGGGCAAGCTTATTGCCATCAGCCGGGTACAACACCAGACTCCGGGCTGCTACTGACAAATTCCAGATAGAAAAACTCAATAACACTTTTGGAACCCAGGACCTCATGCTCAACAGTAGTGGTTGTGACTACAAGAACAAAGAGGCAGCGAGGTGAGGGAGGTTGTACTATTTAATGACAACATTGAACATAGTCATACTTGTAAAGCATAAATATTTATTCTTTATATAGAAATAAGTAAGTATGTGGCTAATTTAGAATTGTACAAAGATACGCTACAATATTTTAACCGAGAAACAGGCTACATAAAATCTTTGAAATATTAGAAAACTAGCAGCGCCCCGCGGTTTCACCCGCGTAATATTCGATCCCGTGGGAATATCGGGATAAAAACAATCCTATGTCCTTTCCCGGGATTGAAACTACCTCTAAACCAAATTCCATCAAAATCGGTTTAGCGGTTTAGGCGTGAAAAGGTAACATACATACAGGCAGACAGACAGAAAGACAGACAGAGTTACTTTCGAATTTATAATATTAGTATGGATGACGTACCTGACTTTAATGTAATCTGACACAAGCCACCTGTAGATGGCTTTAGTGGCGTGAGTCATGAACACGCGCCCTTTGAATGAAGTCTTTGTGAGGAACCAGGGTAGTGCACCGCTGTGGTCCAGGTGAAAACTAGAGGAAAGAAGAAAAGACTTTATTTTAAAATGGCACTATATAAATATTGGGATGACCACAGATCATAGCCAAAGTTGTTTGCTGCACAGCTGTACAGGTAAAACATCTACAGCCAATCAGAACAACAGTCAATGGTACACTTACTGTGATATTAGAAGGAGATCCACTTCATCAGCCTCTATGAGATCCACAAAGGGTAGGGCATCCATCCCGGATAACCCCGGGTGTATGCCACAGTCCAACTAAAAATAATAATAATATTCATATAAAATATGATTGATGATATTTTAAAAAATCTAAGTTGTGTATTTTTAAAATTATTGGCATCTAAATGTCAGTTTTTGCCCAATCAAATATTCAAAATAATACTTCTCCCAAACTTTGACTGACTGTATTTTTTTGATTACTATTATGACTTGGCCCTATTACCCGATTCCAGCTTGACGTCGACTTACGGGACACCCTGTACTTTTTTTTTGCTAGCCTTTGTTGTGTCCCACTGCTGGGCAAATGCCTCCCCTTTTTCTTTCCATACCTCTCTTTTTTAAGCTATATCTGGCCATAGAAATTAATGATTTCATTTTCATTTGGTGACTAACTGTTTTTAATATTTCATTTATTTATTCATAAAACAGCAGCAACAGCATTTCTCCAACATAAAAGTTAAAATTAAGCATCTGTCAGCAATCACAATCAAACGGCCAATGCAATGTTACTATAATATTACATTAGAATGAAGAAATTGGGATAATTTTCGAGTTATGGAACAACAAACTGAATGTCATACATAACAAAGTTCAAATTCCATTGCAACCAAAAACTTATTTGGACCTTTTTGTTACAAATGGTCACTCAAAAATCAACTTAGAATATATTTCACTAAAGTAGATAACTGAGTAAGGGGCTATGGAATGTAAATTACCTGAGATTATTAACACTGCTATAATAGACTTACTCCCCAGATCTAATGTTGTCTGGTGTGCAACTGCGGAGATCCAGAAACCTCAACTTCATAATATTTTATATTTACAGGAATGAAATTAATGAAATTGATGTCCGTAATACTTCAAGCGATATGAAAACAAAATACACAAACCATAATTGTCTTCCCTTTGAACTCCAGCATAATGCAGGACCTGCCTACTTCCTGACCAGCACCCCTAATGGAAAATAATAAAAAGTATGATGAACATAACCTGTACTTATGATAAAATAGTAACAAAGTCAAAACTGTAGAATATTTTTGAATAAAAGTAATTGCTGCTACAAAGTGTGGGAACGAATCTGATGCCGAAAATATAGTTTTTAGAATTTTTGTCTGGGTGTATGTTGCGGGCGATGCCGCAGGCAAAAGCTAGTTTGAAATAATGATGATGAGATTTTAGACCTTAGATACCTATCCCAGTTTTGGTAGTCAAGTGAAAGAGTTTTGCATGGACAATCACAGAATACCAAGAAAATGTTAATTCAGATCAATAGATCAGACTCCTATTAATCTTTTGTAGGCCTACCGATACAAAAAGGCTAAACATGAAAACAAAATAATATTTACAAGGGCCTAATCGTCAGCTGGTCGCTCTCTTCCATCGGCACAGGATCGGTGCCTTTCCTCGGGTTAGTAGTCATGATTAATAGTTTAAAATGACAATGTAATGCTAAATAATCATGAAATCACTCTTATTTAAGGATAAAATACAATTTCATTGCAGCAAAACAATCACGACAACCGGCAACATACAGGTTATAAAAGTATTGCCATATTTTGATGTTTTCGTTATGATATTTTTTATATATTTTAACTCCCCATCACCTTTGGGGATTAGAATACGAGTAATAATATCACCAACCAATAATACCTTAATATTTATGTTCATACTTGTATCAATTTTCAAGTTTATAAGTTCAAAGAATAAGATTTTTCATACAAACGAAATCCCTACTTTTCGCCCCCTGGGTAGAATTTTCAAAGCATTTCTTAGCCCACGTTCGCACGGACGTAAAAATATCGCGGCAGGATTTTATGACGCACTGGATTTTCAACTCTCTGTGCTAAGCAGTGCGTGAAATAAAATGGCTTCGGAAAAATACGCTCGTGGAACCCACTGTCTTCATTTCTCGGTTATTATTAAACGCCTTATGCCCGGCCACACTAACGGGAAACACCGATAATTATCGCGATGACTTGTTAATTGTAGGTGCAGCCAATGAGCCACAACTTATCGCGATAATAATTATCGGCATTTCCCGTTTAGTGGCATTAGTAGTTTGCCGTTTGGGCTGGGCCGCAAAGAGTATGTAACAGCTAACGCTTGGGCCGCTGGGCGTTATGAGCTTCTTCTTCTAATCTATGACTGAGAAACAATAACTATGATATTTCTATTTTACATCTATTTTACCACAGATTTATCTAATGACCACCCTGACATCAATATTTATCTGAAGGACATGTATCCATGGTCATGATTAAAGATTAAAAAAGAAATATTATTTAACCGTTCCGTTTTTCAATGTTTCTTTCCTTCTATTTTATGGTGATAGAGTAGAAGCCGCTGTAGATTTATATAGTAACCGATAATTATAATCAACGTTTTGCATTAATAAAGATTTTTTTGATAGTATGAAAACATTCACAAAACATGTTGAGTTCACTACATGTTTTGGGAATATTTTTATCTGCGTTGAACAAAATGCATCCTATTGACAGTCATTGACAGTTGACAGTATTGACACTGACAGATTTCCAAAAACACGAAAGCATGCGAAATGTGGATTTTTGGTTAGATGATTAAATAAATTGGTTTATGAATCAACAAAATGCCTAAACCAACGCTTTTCGACGAGGAATCAGACGAGGAGGTTGCGCTTAAAACTGAAAATGATTACGCCAAAAAGTACGACAAGTGGCGGGAAAAGGAAGAGCTACATAAACGTAAGCACGCACGTTATACTTTATTTTAGCTAAGGCACAACTATACAGCTTAACCGGTTGAATGCCGTAATTACAGACACAATTAAAAAGCCATTGTGTCTCGCGTAGATCTACGTTTAAGCATATGAAGGTTTAAAAAGTAAACAGTCGTAAATCATCAACTTATTTGAATTTTCATAACATGTTGCAGTGGAACAGAAGTATGGCTCCAAGCCAAATGCTGATGGTTCAGTATCGACAGACAGTGAGGATGAGAGTGACGCACCTCCTGAGGTCACTGAGGAGATGGAGACACAGTTCCTCAAGACATTGGCTTTGCTGAAGACAAAGGACCCAAGAATTTATGACCCTCAGTTCAAGTTTTTTGATGGTACCGAGAAAAAGGAACCAGGTAAATAAACTGTGGTTTATAGGAACTAATGCTGTGTTAGTAATGCATAGTGAGTGATCTTACCAACTCCAACAACTCCTCGCAATATGTATTTGAGCTTCATTTTAATATTTATTTAGTTATGAAGACTTATTATTAATTTTTCAATGAAATGGAGCCCCCTCCTGGTGCTTTCTGTTACATCTGCCTTACTTTTTCTTAGTCGCTTCTTGTAAATACCTTTTATTCATCCTCTCAACATGACCAAAGCATCTAAGCATACTCTTTCAATAATTTTTATCACAACATCTTCTTTGCCTTATGGCATCATTCCTCAGCCAATCATTCAAAACCATAATCACTAAATTGAAATGATTCCAGAGAAAGAGACCAAGACAAAGCAACTGACTTTTGCTGACAGTGATGAGGAGGATGAAGATGATGGCAACATCTTCAGTATTGAGAAGAAAGCTGAGATTGTAGAGGATACCAAGAAGGAGAGGAAAACATCTGAGACAAAGGTTTGACTAGACATCATTGGCTAAATAGAAAAGTGGCATTATTTGAAGCTGTATGATACATACGCATCAGCTAATTAGCTGCTAGTGTGTCTAGCCAAATAATAATGCCTTTTCCCAACTATGTTGGGGACGTCTTCTAGTCATAATATATGACATAATATGATTTATCATCTGAAAATACAACAGTTTTACTGGAAAGTTACTCAGATATAAATGTATTTAACACGTTCAATGCCGCCGACACGCGTAGCGTGTTCTTGCGAATTTCTATAACTACGCCTCGAACACGCCAGTCGTGTCCTAAATGTTTCAGTGATATTTCGAAAATTAAGCAAAGGTGCCTTTTGGAATTCTCAGTACATAATCCTCTAGCAATAACCTAAGGATTTTTGAGGTGGCCCCTGGAAAAATCTATTAATTTGTATTTTTTAAAGTGATTATGTAATGCCGAGAACCCGCCAGGCGTGTCCGCGTGGCTTTATAGGGCGGCATCGCTATGAACTTCAAAAAAATTATGGTGGCAGTGAATGTGTTAATACAGTTATAAATTTTAAAACTGCTGAAAGTTTCTAAATCATTATAGTGTTAGTAAATCATTGTATTGTAGTACCAAATCCCAGCGTATCAGTATAATTAATTTAATTATTCATTTAAAAGAGTGTCCATCCGGCTTCTTGCCCGTTCTTCTCCATAGAAACCTACTACACTATGGTATGGGCAACTAGCTTCATATTTCTGACTGATCGACTCCTTGACAATTTACAAGTGCCTATGAATGGTTCAATTGAAATAAATGCTTTGAGCTTGAGTGTAGCCATGCAGTAATGATTGAAAAGAAATTTCAGAAATACTATAATGATCATGTTTTTGTATTTACTTCAAAATATGTTGCTGTTCTAGGAGGCCAAACTGAAGGAGTACCTGGTAGGCCAGGCAGAACACATAGATGATGAGGTGGAAAAGGACCTGGCTCCTCTGAAGGCTCTGTGGTCAGACCCTAAGCTGAATGAGGGAGAAGCCTTCCTCAGAGACTATATTTTGAATAAACCGTAAGTAACATGAAAACCATTTATCTTTTCTTTGAAAACAGGTGGTATTTTTTTATTTTTTCATCCATGAAATTGGAATTGTATTATTTGTTTTTTTTTAATCATAAAGTCATAGCAGTTGCCATCATAACTTTAGATGTTCAAAAGTGCTGATTTTGACATATGTTTTCTTTTTTCTATCTAAACAAAAGATGTTCTCTAAGCTCTTCTAAGAAAGAAGAGTGGTGGCCGCACTCAACGGTCACAGTGACGACTCTCATGAAAATTATGACAGCGGCAAAGATTTAAATCGTTAGATTTGCTCTACCGCGCCAAAAGATAGTCGCGTTTCTAACACCTCTGACGCACCGATGACGCTGGGAATTGACTTGATTGTCATGGAAACGATATTAAATTATTAATAATGAGTGAGCTCACTATTTTCAGTAAGGACACTTTTTCGCGTGACTAAGTATGTTGAGGGCAAATCCAACGATTTAAATCTTTTGGCAGCAGGATTTGACGGTGTCAAAAATGGTCTCTATTAAAACACACAAACAAACTTTCATAAATAACATTTCAGTGATGTGTTTCGCCCGTAAATTGTGGACACCATGTGGCAGCCATTGCTCTTTTAGGAACCCGTAACTTTAGGTCCACATCACGTCATTTGAATTCTTTTCACAGTTGAGATTAATTTCAATCTTTCTTACTTAGTTACCTTCAAGACGGTGACATTGGTGAAGCAGAAGACAAGATCAGGGATGATGAGGAGTTGGAAGCTGATGAGGAACGAGTGGAGGAACAGGGCAAGTTCGAGAGAGCGTACAACTTCAGGTTTGAGGAGCCGGATCAGGAGTATGTGAGTGTTTACTTATACAAGTTTAAGTAACTTAGGGACTTCATCAAAAGATAATCATTTATCATGTGGTCTACTGTATTTCATTTTTATTAAGTTATGTGCCCGTTTTCATTAACGCGAGGCGTCACCTAAATGAATGCCTGAATAAAAAAGCGCTGTATGATTTTCAACGATCGGCTATAGTTAAAAATTCAACAGCTCGCTTTGTTTAAGCATCAGCCACCTGCAGCACGGGGCTCCCTAATACGGAAGTTTCTGACTTGTCTCTTAACAGCAAGTCAAAATTAGTATTAATCTGTGTGCACTTATTATAATTACAACGGTTCAAGACGTTCAAGTTCAACTTTTGGCGCTTGGCCAAAAACGGAACTAACACCGACATCTTGTTTTGACAAAACAATTTCTGACACAATCTCACAAATGTTTACCAACAGCGCGGCTCCCTGTCAGCGTCATTCAGGCGCCAAAAAATCTTTGTAGCACTAGCATTTATATCCACAACATAATTAACTTATGTATTTTATAAATAAAATCGCCCTTTTCAGTTAAAACGTTTCCCCCGTACAATGAACTACATCCGTCCCAAAGACGAGCGGCGCTCCAAGAAGCGCGTAGAGGTGCGCACGCGCAAGGAGGAGGAGAAGCACAGGAAGATGGAGGAGATCGCCAGGATGAAGGCGCTGAAGCTGAAGGAGATACAGGAGAAGATCGCCAAGATTAAGGAGGTCACCGGCAATGAGGAGCTAGCGTTCAAGGTATGTTGAGTCAATTAAACCATTTATTTCACATGTCACACGTGCTATAACTTTTTGTGATAATCTCGGCGAGGGGGGCCACGAGTCCATAGCACAGGGTATCCTAGTTTGGATTCCTGACTCCCACAAGTCTTAGTACTTCCAAATTTTGTGATACCTCTATACTGTAATTGTACTTTGTGGGAGAAAATAAATCATTATTATATTATTTATTTAGCAATGCGATCGTCGCGTTCATTTCGTTCGGCGAACCCGAACGCGTGCTCGCGTTGACAGAGAGTGCCATCCGATGTCCCGAACACCAGATGGCACATGAGCGCGACGCTCGCGTACTCGCGCGAACTGTTTGGTTTGGACGTAAGGGAGAACATCTCACATTCGCACTTCGCGGGATAATGATGAAGTAGATTCAACTTAATTATTTAGATAGTTTTACTCCGTGACCGTCAGCAATTTGTAAGGCTGGGTATCTACGTATCTCGTCTTTACCATACACGCTCTGGTGTAAGTCAAGGGTCAATACTCGGGCCTCTACTATTTCTACTCATGGTAAATGACTTACCATCCGTTGCAAAATTTGCAGAGTGTCTCCTTTACGCAGATGACCTCAAACTTTATAGTGCTGTCAACACCGTATCGGATTGCGAAGCTATGCAAAATGATATAAATGCTATACATGAATGGGGGGTTCAGAATAAAATGGAGTTCAATTCATCCAAATGCTATGTAATGACCTTTGGTCGAATGCGACACCCAATTAATTTCGAATACAAAATAAATGGAACTAAAATTACTAGATCAACCAACATGAAGGACTTGGGTGTCACATTTGACCAAAAGCTTACTTTCCACGATCATATTTCTACAGTTGCCAAAGAATCTTTTAAAAGGCTAGGGTTTGTTCTCCGGAATGCCCGTGATTTTCGCAACGAGCATGTAATAAGGCTCTTATACAGCACACTTGTACGAACCAAGCTAGAAGCTAGTTCTTCTGTATGGAATCCGCACGAAGCAAAGTATGCACTTCTTCTTGAAAAAGTGCAAAAAGCATTCCTGCGTTTTCTTTACAGAAGAACTCTCGGTTGCTATCCCTGCCTCTATCCTACCAAGTTTCTCTTAGGATGTCTGGGATATCATATGCTGGAGACCAGAAGGGCATGTAACCAGGTAGGCGTTATGCTCAAAATATGCAAGGGTGTGACGGATGCTTCTGACATCCATAATGAGCTGATTCGACTTTATATACCGAACAATTATCTCTGTGGCAGAAAACATCGACTGCTAGCCGTGCCTTCGTGTCGGACTGTGGCCCGTGCTGCGTCCCCCGTACCTCGCGTATTGACCGCACTAAATAAGCTCGTGGAGGCCAACCCGGACTGCGATCTTTTCGATAATAAATTCGCCAATTTAATGGTTATGTGCCTCAATTATTGTGAAAATAATAGAATTTAATTGTTGTTATTAGTTTGTTTTATGTTAGTACTTATTAATACTTTGATTTATGTAATTGGTTTCATAAGCCGTGTAAATCAAATAAATAAATAAATAAAAAAATAAATAAATGTTGAAAATATCTCGGAAGGTGTCGTTCCAAAAATTTCGTCAGCCCAAATGTAAATATTTTAAAATAGATTAGTGAAGCAGAGGTGAACATACAATTTTGGCAGCAACCTACAGAATGCTAAAGCTCCTTTTGAGTCGTGTCTCTGCTGTTTTCAGGAATCTGACTTGGAGAGCGAGTTCGACCCTGAGGAACACGACAAACGAATGAAGGAGATATTCGATGAACAGTACTACGGCGACGCTGACGAGCAGAAGCCAGTCTTTCCTGATTTGGACGACGAACTAGAGATCGGTAAGACACCGAGCTTCTTGCTAAATAAACCAATTATGTGTCTGCGACCAATTCGGCTACCGGCAATCAATCAATCAGGAATGGCTTACTTTACGGGTGACATAATCGGACACCTTATGAACCCTGTCGATAAGTATAGGTTCGTTCACAATTTGTCGATTTGACATTGATGGATTACCTACCTACCGAAAATTAATGCGTTATATTGTAACAGTTCACAATGTTTCGAGTTTACAATCTCGCGAGATAGATTATAAGTAAACTAAAGTCCGTTCACAGTTATTTTACCCCTAATTTTGTACACTGTCAAAATCGCAGTGAACTTTATTGTCGTGGCAATAAGGTTGCTATTGGGATGCTGCCATTGACAAGTCTGTCAAAATCACAATGATTTTTATTTTCTTTGCTGAATGGTTGCTATTCGGTTGCTGCTGTTGGAGTTAAAATAACTGTGAATTTACTGTAACAATGTTTACAATGTTACATCTCATTATTACACTACCCTTAAATAACTCTTGTGGAAACTGATGGCAAAACAATTCTTAGCCAGTGAACATTTTTATTTTTAACTAGCTGCGCCCCGCGGTTTCACCCGCGTAACTTTCGATCCCGTGGGAATATCGGGATAAAAACTATCCTATGTCCTTTCCCGGGACTCAAACTATCTCTATACCAAATTTCATCGAAATCGGTCAAGCCGTTTTCATGTTATGTCGTGACAACGGAAAACGGGTTTCATTTTTATATATATAGATTTAATTTTTGTATGATTATTTGCAGAGAACTGGGACAAGTACCAACCCGAACAGGATGGTGACGATGCCGATGATGACGAGGCTGACCAGCTGGCCGATGCTGAGGGACCACATTGTGAAGATGAGGAATTCAATGTGAGTAAACATTTACACAAATACGTCGAATTAGTTTAACCTAAAAAAACAGATTGTAAATGTTGTGATCTTGCATAACATCTGCATAATCAGCCTATTATGTTCCCGCTGCCTGCTGGGACACAGGGCTCCTCTTGCTGTGGGAGGAAGTGGGCCGTAACCCACCACGCGGGCCCAGTGCGGGTTGATAAATGTCACCAGTCTTCGAATTTTTGGTTCTAGGACATATCGTTTCTTCACGATATTTTACTTTACCGTTTTTGAGAGCAATAGTGATGAAATAAATTACACAAAGTAAAGAACCTACTTGAGTTTTATTGTTGTGATCGTAATTAATTAAGAACGTTATATGTACCTACAATCAGTCGCACATCAGTACTAGGACTACGAAAACCGAAACCATTTCGAATAATTAAAAATAAAATAATTAAAAAAAATGTTTTTTTTTACACCAGATGGACGCCGACTACGACCCCAAAAAGAATCGCGAGAATCTTCTAGAAGAATTAAAGAAAACTCTTGGCAAGAAGAGAAGAAACAGAAAGAAGAAATCCAAACTCGCCGAGTTACTTTCCTCGGAGAAACCGAAGTTCGTTCCCACCGTAGCTGACAAGACATATGATCAGTACATGGAGGAGTACTATAAGATGGACTGCGAAGATGTGATTGGTGGAGATTTGCCCACACGGTTCAAGTATCGCGAGGTCGTGCCGTGCGATTATGGACTCACTGTTGAAGAGGTAAGGTATCATTTGTTTTGAACAGCATTTTTAGGAGTTTGGTTTTCCTACATGGAAGATTGCCAATATTGCCATCTCTTTTTTGCTTTTTTCTCGAATTTGATTCTCGTTACCCTCACAATGGAATGCTGTTTTCAGCCACGCCAAAGATGAGTCTCATAGAATTCCTCTTGCGCACTTCCAATTTGAGTTGTGTTTATAACACAAACAATTTTGTGTAAAGTGTGGAGCTCAAACTTAATCAGAGAATGGTAACGAGACTTAGATCAGAAGGCCAATTCCCGTAATTAAAAACGTTCAGAATCTACTCGCAACATCATCTGAGCGACAATCAATGTCAAAAATGTAGGGAAAATATAGGGTTTTTTGACAGATTGATACTGAGATCAGACTGTGAATGTTCTTGAAATTATAAGAATTGCCCCTCGCTTGCTTACACCACAAATCAATAAACACTTTTAGCATTAAACATATTAAAAACATTGTTCTGTTTATGTCAACAGTTTGAAGATAACTTAGAATGATGTTTTACATATGTTTAGTGCTAAACTCATTTAGTGATTAGTGGGGCAAGCGTGCGTTAATCTCACTGACATATTTTTATTCCAACTGATCGAAAAATCCAATAACATGAGTACCAATTGTATGTGTTTCCCAGATTCTCCTAGCCGACGACAAGGAGCTGACCCAGTGGGTGCCGCTGAAGAAGATCCTGCGACACCGCGCGGCCGCCGCGGAGCTGGGCGACGCGCGCAACTACGCGCAGAAAGCGGCCGACGTGCGTCTCAAGAAGAAGATACTGCCCAGTCTGTTCCAAGACTTGCCGGAGTGAGTTAATTTTTTGTATTTATGACTTACGAAACCGAAATGTCATGAATGAATGGACACACACGGTACGGCTGCTCCATAAATTCAAGGTCGCGCAGCGAGCTATGCAACAAGCTATGCTTAGAGTCTCTCTAAGGGATGGAATCCAGAATGAGGTGATTCGGTCTAACGACCGAATCACGAATTTAGTTCTCTAGAACTAAATTTATCGCCATAGCTTACAGAATAAGCAAGCTGAAGTGGCAATGGGCCGGCCATATTAGGCTGCTGTAGGCTGATGGTGAATGTTTTTCATAAAAAATAAACTGTCAATTTATTTTAATATCAAATATTAGGTCCTTACATATGAAATTGGCGTTTTGTATGGAAGGAACAAAAAGTCGAATATTTTTTAATATAATATATTTAATTAATCAAAGTATGAACCATTGTTTTCAATGCACTTTTGCCATCTTATAGGTAGTTCATTGATCCCTTTACTAAAAAAACCAGTCGGACGGGAATCAATAAAATCTTTGAAGGCGATTTGGACTGCCCCATCGGAGTTGAATTTTTTCCCTTGCAAAAAGTTATCCAAATTGCGAAAAAAATGGTAATCTGTTGGAGCAAGGTCCGGGGAGTACGGAGGATGTCTAAGACATTCCAATTCAAGCTCTTCTAATTTGGTAGCCGTCTGTTGCGCAGTGTGTGGTCTGGCGTTGTCGTGAAGCAGCAGTGGCGTGGAGCGATTGACCAGCCTTGGTTGTTTAGCCGCTAGCTTTTCCATCACATCGAAGCCTGCAGCTAACTCGGACGTGGTTTGCGATGGGTCCGCTTCCACAATAGCCTTCAATTCTCCATTATCAACTTGGGTCTCAGGCCGTCCACGGGGCTTGTTCTGCAGGTCGAAATTTCCAGAACGAAAACGTTGGAACCAAAAACGAACTGTGTTTTCTTTTGCAACATGACCGCCATACACATCATTCACCCTTCGAGTCGTTTCCGCAGCACTAGTGCCACGGCGGAACTCGTACTCGTAAATAATGCGATATTTTAAATTTTCCATTTTGTAAAATGAGTGACGCAAACAGAAAAAACAGAAGAAAAAAAACAAATGAATGACGGTCATCGAAGCACAAATACATGAGTAAATAGCTGTACAAATTTGAATTTGGAATTCCTTACCAAAGAGGAGAAATTCGTGATTAAAGTGGCCAGTACGAAAAACGCCAATTTCATATGTAAGGACCTAATATATAAATATATTCTTCATTAATTAAGGGCTATTCTAGTTTTATTCTGTGTCTGTGTGCAATTTTAGTAACTATACAATGTAGTGGATCATTTTTACAATTTTATTGGTACAAATTTTTTAGGTGAAAACCTGTGCTAGTCAAAACTCCTGAATAAAATAAAAAAGTCAAAATCGTCATTTCTTTTTAACAGGCGAATAAAGTATAAGAACAACCAGCTAACCATATGTTTATTATTTTCAGAGACCCAGATATAGTCGTACCTATAAAAGAAACGAAAAAGAAAAAAAAGAAGAAGAAAAAGAACAAAAAGAAGAATACAGAAGATACCGCTACAGAGGCAACTGAACAAGATAAGGAAGTAGAACCTGTTGATCAAGATCCAGAAGCTCAAGACACCAGCGAAGTTGTGGAAAGTCCTAAAAAGAAAAAGAAAGATAAACATAAAACGAATTTAGACGAGGAGGTAAACACCACACACAATGAAGAAGTAACAAACACAGAAGAGAATGGAAGAGTCAAACAAAAGAAGAAGAAGAAACATAAATCAGACAGTTTTGTTGTTGAACCTGTCGAACATGCTGGACCTAGTCAACTCAGTACCGAAACTAATGGAGTTACTAACAGTACAGCAGACACTCCTAAAAAGAAAAACAAACAAAAAATAAACAACAATTCCATGGCAGAAAATAATGTCGAAAGTTCCGTAGCAAATAAGAATAATAAAAACTTAAAACGTAAAGCTGATACAAATATAGGAGAACAGCCAAACCAAAAGAAAAAGAAAGGCAATAAGAAAGATTTCAAGAAGAATTCTAAACAAAACGATAAGTTTAAAAACAAGAACAAAGTAACCCAACCAATGAACCCTATGCTCAATCTATCAGATGAAAGATTGAAAGCGTATGGACTAAACCCTAAAAAGTACAAGAACTTCATGAAATTCAAGAAGTTTTAATCACTCTTTACATTTATGTACGTCTGTATAATATCGGATATTTCTAGTGTAAATAAATATAATTTATTTAATACAGGTATGGCTTGCTTTTTATTTTCTTTTTAAATAAGACGGACATTCTCAAAAGGATTTTCTGTAGTCATTATATTGTTATTAATTCTGGCTGTTGAGCAGTTCGAACACTATGCAGCGGTTGAGTTACTCCAGTTACTCAAGGTAGCTTATGCTCGGGCTCCTCAGAATCAATCAAATATAGCTCCAGACAATATTTCTCATATTTTAAGATCGAAGTTTTGAATTTTCCGCCATTTGAATTTAAATAAAAAAAAGCCTTAGCGTCGTTCCTGAAAATAATGTTACCAAGTACAATATTACAATGACATTTCATAAAAAAAGTAAGACAAATCTATAATCTTCTATGTAAATAAAACAAAGTTGGGTTAGTTACACCATTGCGGCGGTCGCCCGATACACTCTCTCCCGCATAAGTAGGATTCACCGACCCAGGCATACCCTTACCATCCCCGACAACGCCACGACCTCTCGACGAGAGTCTGTAATAAGGCCACCAGTACTCTTAGAAAGCACAAGTCCCGACAGCCGTCCTTCCGTCCTCGCCGTCAAGCCCCGTCGTGACACCCCATCATACCATGTCCGCCCCGACCCTTGCTCGAGCCAGCCTGCGCCGCTGAACCTGTAGTTTTAAATTCGTCCCTAAATAATTCCAATCCAGCCTGTCCTTGCTGCCCTCTCCTAGTGACGCCCTAAGCTGAGGTCCGTACCCCACAGGAGGTGTCCTTAGCGTGTGGTCCACTGACCTCTATTATACAACTTGTATGATAGTGGTCAGTGGTGTAGTAGCAGTTCTTTAATTTACAATTTTACGTTGGCACTTCAAGTATAGTCAGTGGAATATTAGAAACATTTTTCTTTTGAAAATCGTCTTGAAATTCTTGAATCACAGACATACATATATTAATTGTATGTCTGTGTCTAGAATAGACTTTTGTCATATTTTGATGGAAAGTGGTGGTAACACTAACATTGACGACATAAAAAAACTTGAGCTGTAGTCTATTGCTCTTTTTGACAACTCTCTTTTTCGGCGAGCCGTGTTATCGGAACAAGGTGATTAATAATATTGTGTTATATTTGTGAATTTCGTGAAATAAGTGCTAAAATAGATCTTTTCTGTCATTCGATTTCATACAGTATAATTATTATCGGCAAGTATTGTACGATTTTAGAGATGAAAGTGGATTTTGTGAACATAACCTAAAAATGCCTATAAGTAGATCATTTCGATTTCTTTATAAATCGTTATGAGTGGACACGTAGGCTATAGAAATGCCCCGAGCATTGATTCCCAAGTGCATTAAAATCTAAACAATCTCCTCTGTTTAGGTGTTTGGCACTTGCAACGGTTTGTGGCGACAAAATCTCCCTAAATGTTAACAAAAAAATGCTTACGGTGGTAGTGTGAGGCATAACTTCTCGTCTTCTAGTCTTGTTCTTTTTGATTTCATACGAGTGATCGATGTATTTTATTTGACATGGTTTTTATTTGACACATGGTTTGAGTCCTCATTTCGTGGTATTTTCAATGCCAGTAATGTCTTGGAGACTCAAATCGACATGACTTGTTTCTGCCACCGTTAGTGTTGTGCTCTAAGTGAGAAAGAAATTCAAAGAAAAGTCATCTAAATCTAAAACTTCCATCTAAACATTTCAGCTCGCCAAGATGGTGAACAACAGAGTACCGTCGGTATTCTCCAAGACCTATGTCACGCCCCGCCGTCCCTTCGAGAAGGCTCGTCTGGACCAGGAGCTTAAGATCATCGGCGAGTATGGTCTGCGCAACAAGCGTGAGGTGTGGCGCGTCAAGTACACGCTCGCTCGCATCCGTAAGGCTGCCCGTGAGCTGCTGACCCTGGAGGAGAAGGACCCTAAGAGGCTGTTTGAAGGTAAGGAGTAAAGTAGTACAGAACAGTAACAGTAGATAAGCCTCTACCTAACTAAAAAAACATGTTAAGTATATCCATTGTATTATTTATTGTGTTTATGATAGCAGCATACATGTGGTTAACCTATAAAAAAATATGGGTTTGAAGGGTATGATAAGTCATTATCATGTCATTTTTTGATGTGTTATTGGTCTTTAGAGTTTAGTGAAGCAAAAAAATTAGTTTATAATGATGAAAAAATCTGGCAACCTCTTATCAGAAGAAAAATTGTTGATTTCTATTATTCTGACAATCTTCCATAATAGCATAAAGTGTAAAAATGTTTAGCAAAGTATTTATAAAGTATGTCTTTATGTTTCCAGGTAACGCACTTCTGCGTCGTCTCGTCAGGATCGGAGTGTTGGATGAGAAACAGATGAAGCTCGATTACGTACTCGGTCTTAAGATTGAGGACTTCTTGGAGCGCCGTCTGCAGACCCAGGTCTTCAAGGCTGGTCTTGCCAAGTCTATCCATCATGCCCGTATTCTCATCAGGCAGAGGCATATCCGGTAAGAACTCATTTGTTTTCATAAAACTTCTAATAACTTTCGAAAATCTTTGTACTTTCAAATTTTGTCTGTAATAAATTGAAACGCAACAGCATATAACATGACCCTCAAACACAGGTGATCTCGCGCACTCTGCGGCAGCAGCTGCCTGGCTTTGAATCTTATTCTAAAGACCACTTGGCTCCCAACCCAGTTGGGGTCAATGTCTTGAAATGTTTATAAGCTCTGTTTGAGCTCACAGGTAAGGTATCAGTAGTTCCCTTTTACCAGTGTTAGTAGACTTGGTAGAGAAAAGCCCTCTGCCTCCAAGGGCTATCTAGCACAATCAGTCTATAATGTTTCCACTGCTGGGACACAGGCTTCCTCTCTTCGAGAGGGAGTGGGCTATAATATATCACGCAGGCTCAGTGCGGGTTTGGTAGATGGGCGCTATCTGTTTCTACCAACAGAATTTTGCAATGTGAAGTATAAAAACTTAAACTTTCTAAAGTAAAACCCAACAATTTATTTGAAAACAGTCAAATAGCAATATAAATTAGAGCAGTACAGCATCTAAAAATTCTATACAATGGCAGTCACCATATCCATTACTAATTATATAAAAAATTGTCCTCAGCGTCCGCAAGCAAGTGGTGAATATCCCTTCGTTCATTGTGCGCCTGGACAGCGGCAAACACATCGACTTCTCTCTGAAGTCTCCCTTCGGAGGCGGCCGCCCTGGTCGCGTCAAGAGGAAGAACCTGCGCAAGGGACAGGGCGGTGGCGCCGCGGCTGATGAGGAGGAGGATTAGACCAATAAATGACGTTTATTATCTATAAAGTTGTTTTTTTTTTTATCTAGCTTGTCTATGTATATTATTTTTAGTTTTTAACTTCGACACTGAAAAGGAGATCATTCATTTTGGGCTAAGGGTCAACTCACACCGAAAGAGCGGCGAAGGGCAGCGAAGCGGAGCGCAGTTTCATATGAATTTTAACTTTATTATCATTACCATAAGGGTCAACTCACACCGAAAGAGCGGCGAAGGGCAGCGAAGCGGAGCGCAGATTCAGTTTCATATGAATTTTAACTTTATTATCATTACCATAATACTTATTATCGCATGAGAAACTCGAACGAGTCGCGCGGATGCCCGCGGCGCCGCAGGAATTCCATAAACGGAGCCGTGCGACTGCGTGAGAAGTTGCGGGAAGTCCCGAGAATCTTCGAGCAGTCGCGAGCGGCCGCTGGCAATATCCCGCCCCTCGCGCCCGCTCCCCGCGCGCGTCTCTTTTCTTTTAAATCTTTCCCTCCTTATCTCTTCGGCCTCTTCCTCTTCTTCTTCAATTATATGTGCAATAATAATTAAATCCAAAATACCCATTTTCACTGCTTAAACACAAGTTTCCTCGAGTTTTGTTGAAATTGAACTGCGCATAGGAGAGCGACCCATCATAGCGGAATTCATCGCGGGTGGGCTCGGGAAGGCGCGCGGATTCCCGCGACTGCTCGAGAAGTCGCTGGAATGCTCGAGATGTCGCGGGACTCCGTGACTCCGCGCTTCGCTGCCCTTCGCCGCTCTTTCGGTGTGAGTTGACCCTAACTTGTGAGAGCTAATATTCGTAACTCTAAAGCTGGGTATCCATTACGTTCGCGAACCTCTGCGCTTCGCGCTCCCGTAACCGCTCTGATGGAGACGGTACAAGTATCTGACGTATCCACTATGCGGAGCTGTTGCAAGAGCGCGGAGCGGAAGAGGTTCGCGAACATAATGGATACCCAGCTTTAGGCCGCGTTTCCACTGACGCGGAGCTGGGCGGAGAGGAGCTTAGCGGTGCACAAATTGACCAATGACTATGCTTGAAATCTCCGCTCCGCTTCAATGGAAACAATACGAGCGGGGTGGAGCAGAGCTGAGCGGATATTCATACATCGAGGCGGTGCAGTGCGGAGGACAGCGAGCGGAAGCTGAAGCGGAGCTGTGCGGAGCGGAATCGTGCAATCACAGACGAGTGACGCGATGAGGATTTAAACCATTTTGATTGGTCGATTCCTGCACCTCTCCGCCCAGCTCCGCTTCAGTGGAAACACTGACCACTTTTCACCGCTCTTCTCCGCCCAGCTCCGCGTCAGTGGAAACGCGGCCTTATAAACAGCACAGCGAATGACCGGAGTTGGTCCTTTAGTGAAAAATGAAGAGAATACATCAATACCATGGAGTTAACTTTTTTTTGTTTGGCCCAAAAATGTATGGATAATGATGTCCTTTCTCACGCAAATCTCACATGCTGTTGCTGTGCGAATATTCCCAATCGCCCCCACATCAAAGCTCATATGATACAGATCATACAAATATGTTTACCCGACTGCGCCAGAAGGAGGGTTATGTTTTTCGAGAGTATGTATGTATATGTATTTTTTTATGTGCCGGTAACGAATCCGCGTCTTGGTAGTGCGACCGATCGTGCTATCGCGGTGTCCTACGTGAGCGACGAATACGACGCGACGCTGCGAACGCGATCAACTCAACGGCATACTCTGCTTGCGGCCTATGTGACAGTATGCGACAAGACGCGACGTAACGCGTACTTGTTTTGAGAGTGACCAGACGCGACACCACGAACTACATATGAACTTTCCGTCTGTTCCCGTTGTCCCCATTTGGAACTCAATAAAAATAATTAAAATGTATTCCTGTTGTCCCCATTGACGGTGTCCTGTTAAAATTGTACTGTACTTCTCCATGATTCGAGAAGTAATGACCAAAATCACGTAGGACATTTGTCGCGTGTAGCATCGCGTCGTATTCGTCGCTCACGCAGGACACCGCCTATCACATTGAGGATGTAGGAATTGGAATACATAGATCATAATATTATTATAACTCACAGAAAAACCGTTGCGCGAAGCGAGCGTACGAGGCGAAGTCCCGCGGAAACGACTAGCCCCCGGAAACCAGATTCAACGCATCTTAAAACAAAGTCATAATCAAGACTAGAGTAAGCAGTTATGTAATCCAGATTTCTACAAATAGTCTGATAGGTCTGCTGTTACCTGTTAAATCTGCAATTAGCTTTATTTACGTCAGAGTTTCCACTTCCACGTCCCTTCACCTAATATGAACGAGGGAAATTAAATACAATGCGTGCCACGAAAGATGAGACTTGAAACACCACGTGGTTTGACTTGCGCAGTACAGGATTTTAGTGAGCGTCAAGATGATTATACGAATGTGATACATTTTAGATTGGGGACTTGATCTCGTCATCTTTTTTCCCGTCACGCTCACCGATTTTAGGTCTCTAGCGGTATGAGGTCTGAGCGCGGGACGGGACCAGACGTCATAGAGGCGGCGGTAAGAGCGCGGGAGGCGGGGTCAAGTCTCATCTGTCGTGGCGCACATTGTACACATGCGTGCAAAAAATGGATCCACCCCGTGCTCTTCGATTTGAAACATGATAAGTTTTATTAACAAATACCCTAATGCATTTTAATACCTTCCTGATCTCGGAACTCGTTGGATGCGAGAAGCACAAAACCGGTCGAAGTGGAGGTGCTTGGGGGAGGCCTATGTCCAGCAGTGGACGTCTTTCGGCTGAAATGATGATGATGATGATAACCTTCCTGATAGTATTTAGATAACGTTAGCTAGAGATCAACATGGGTTCATTTGTTTTGTACCTACATAAACTCTAACCTTGGTTACCTTCATACAATCAATCAATCACAAATATTCACTATAATTTTTGAGATATCGTTTCTCAAATAGAAAGCACGGGGTGGGCCAATTTTTTTGCATGTAAATGTAAGTAATACCTAATAATAATATGTGGTTATGTATATGATCAACACCTTTTTCTCTATTAGTAGAGTAAGGAAGACCACGAAGGTCTAAAATCGTGAACCCGCGCTGATTAGGATGGTAAGTTAGCCCACGTTCGCACGGAGGTAATAATATCGCGGCGGGATTTTATAGCGCACGGGATTTTCAACTCTGTGTTGAGCCAAGCATTGGGAATCCAACAGAGTACATCCCAGCGCGTCAAGAAACCACACTGTTGGATTTTCAACTCTCGGCGATAAGCAGTGCGTTGAAAATCCAATGCAGAATGTTGGCTAAGTTTCTTTGTTTCTTCTCTGTATGAGAAGATACCTTCCAGTGGAACAATTTACGGCTGATTTGCTAATTAATCGTCGATTCATAATAAAACACTTGGAATTGTGACATTTATATGTAGAAGGTATGAGGAACAGGGTGTAAAGTTCACTCAACCTCCATAGAAAAGGGAGGATCCTCCGACCAGACGGGTGTAGTGTCTGGCGGGCAACTGCCCGATGATTCATGTCGGGCCGTTGTATCTATGCTAGTTGCGCGGTAAACTCTGCTTGCGAGATGCAGGATTTTGCGTCACGTCAGTAGGTATGACGCGTTGGTCGCATGTGGCCTATGTGGTGTTGTAGATACCGCTACACATTGTTACAATTTAGATTATTACAATTATTCAACAAGTAAATACAATGTAAACAGTAGTATATTTCATATAACAGTATTATTTTTCACAGTCTTACAATAATTTAGTATGGAATTCAGTGCGCCTTGTTTCAAATAAGCAATACTTACATATTTACATATAATTCTTCTAAAGCTACATAACTAATAAATATTACTATAAAGTATGAAATTAAATAGGTGCGCCAAAACATCTAATTCAATGTGTTACCTATAAAGAAAAGATCCCACATAATATACGTGCGCGTAGACAGTGATTTGACAATGTCGTCGTCGCGCGCCCTTTTTTTCGTAGGAACTGTCACAATTTGGTAAATACGCAACGCGTTGCCAACTTGCTTCACGTTGTGAACTCGATGATGAATAGATTGCATGATAGATTGTTTATCGGGCGCGCGCTAAAATGGATACTTTAATTTTCTTATTTCTTTTGATAATTTTGAAAAACGAACTGGAACTACGATAATTCGTGTCTAATTGAAGGCAATAACTTAGTTAGCAGCACTATCTAAGACGATAACTGCACGGTTTTTTTCAAGAATTTTGTTTTGGGGAATAACGAATTATAATGATTATGCAGCAGTTACCGCACCTCCTATTTCGATTTGGCGCAAGTTTTCAATTTCATCCTGTATACCTAGAATCTAGATAGGTACAGAAATTATGTACCTCATCATTCAATCATAATACAGAAATTAAATACTTGGCTTACGTAATGTGTACCAGTTTATTACTGCTGCGATTCATTTTGTAAATATGTTTTACGATATTTGTTACAGACAATTTAAAACAATAAAATATTATGGGTGTATATTAAATGTATAGATAAAAATCTTACGACTAGCGAAAACTACGGACCTACTGCTAAATACATACATAAGTAACAATATATTAATACATTTTCTTTTTATTTACAAATATTGCGAGCTCCTAGCGTAAACCTCGTCAGAAACTTCGCTAGCGCTATTGGGTACTGTGTATGTAGGTACTGCGTTAATAAGTTCACAATAAGTAACGTTACCTCATTCATTAGGCCTGCTTACACTATAAGACCTTTACACAGTACCTAGCATACATCTGTGGACAAAGTTGGCGGTTGATCACTTTTTAACTTTATTACTAAATGCATAAGGTTGTTGTTGCAAAACTTGTCAACCGTGAACATTGCCGACTGTTACAGCATTTGGTAGGTAGTGGAATACAACACTATACTTGGTTACTATCACCACTATCCTCTACCTTAGCGTTCTTCATTCCCTCCGTGATCTGATCAGCGCCGTCCCCCTTCTCGTTGATCTGCGCCAGGCAGAGAGACAGGATGCGCTCCAGACCGCGGGCCGTCTCCTCCGAGGGATAGATATCCATGACCGGCACGTGAACGAAGAGCGTGCGAGTATTGTCTATGGTCAGGGACGTATAGTAAATGTACTCGCACAGGTACCTGAAATAGATGGTATAATATAAACGAAGAATCTTGAGATAGGTACTTTTATTTCAGCGCAGGTAGGGTGATTTCCATAGTTCAAGCGGTGTTATAACTATAACGTTCCTAAAGCTGGGGCACAGGCCTGTCTGTGAGAGGGAGTGGGTCGTAATTGTCAATGACGAATTATCAACGATATTTACACATGGGAAATTTGGGAGTTGGAACTTGGAACCCAAGCTTTCACTGTTGAATTTTCACAAAATCTACAATATTCGTTATCCTGAATCTGAGCATAATAAAGAATAATGTGGCGGGTCTAGTGGTCACACCCACACGCGCAATTGCACGTAACGTCCTGGATTCGAAACCCAGGTTGTGCAAGTGTTATTTATTGAGTTGTTCACTGTGTTCACATAGGAGTTTCTTCTCGGTTTAATTAACAGCAATTAATTAGCTCACGTCTTCGTGACTTAAAACATAACTGGTCAATAATGGCTATAGGTATTATACGCCTGTGTTTAGCGCTTCGAGAACACAAGCGAGATTTCTAACTTTAAACATAGGTTTCGATATAGATAAGTCCTTTGTGTGAAACAAGTCATTGTAAAACAAGGATCAATAATTTAGATAACATCATTTGAGTTATTGTGCAATGTTGTTATTATCTGTCAGTTCTGAGACAATGTGATAAATAAGTAAATATATCGTATCTAATCAGTGCAATGTACCATTGTTTAGCACAAAGACAATGGATCGTATTCGTAAGTTTATGTTTGTAACAGACAAAATAATGTATGACACCTACATTTTTTTTGTAAGTATTTTATTTTTCGACTACGTACGCCCCGCGGTTTTACCCGCATAAGTTTCAGGATAAAAACTATCCTATGCCCCTTTTCGGGACTCAAATTTTATCTAAATCGGTCCAGCGGTTTAAGCGTGAAGAGGTAACAGACAGATACACTTTCGCATTTATAATATCAGCATGGATAGGTACAGCAAGCAGCAAACAAGACGTAGAAGGTTATTGAAAGAATATCAAACAAGTCTGACTGCATTTTGGTTTAGATAATGCACCTAATACATTACCTACCCTAGGGAGGGAAAGAGAAATAAAGGAAAACCCTTGAAAAGATGGCAGGATGACATGGCGAGAACAGCTAGAAAGACTTGGACTAGACAGGCAAGAAGGAACAGGGAGAATTGGAAGGGGTTGGAGGAGGACTTTACCAAAGTGCACACAGAGACTCAGTGCACACAGAACTGATACTAAATGATTTGTACTACAACTATCACTCTGAAATAAAGGCTTTACTCAAATAAACTAATGCTAAAAAAAAATTCATTCAAATACAGCTCAACATCGAATAATCGTGCTTGTATAGAGAACTACAATAAATGTTGTCAGATTTAAGAAGTACAATATTTTACTATTTTCTTTATCTAAGATGTTGATGGTTCAACACGCACTGGGTTTGTGTTGTATTACGGAACACTCCCTCTCACAGAGTGGAGGCTTGTGTCCCGGCAGTGGCAACATTATAGGCTGGTTATGCTAAGATGGATCTCACCTGCCAGCATCCATAGACACTTCAGCCCTATATCTCTCATCAGGTGGGTTGTCACCATTGAACTCCTTGCAGATTTGTTCTACATTCAGCTTGGTATGTAACCTGATGGCTCCCTCCGCCAAGCACTCATAGTTTTCAGGAAGATAGTTCCAGTAGTCTTTCTTCTGGTAGCCCTTCCTGTGGGCCTGGGACTCGAGCTGCAAGCACTGCCCCTTACTCGACACTCCTACATGGATCATCAGCTGGGGAATGTTAACAGTCAATATTTTTTAATTTTGCAAAATACTTGCAACATAGAAAAAGCTAAGAAAATGACCTTCCAGGAGTAAGATGGTATAAAAAGAAAATGGTAGTAGTAATTCAGTAACTTACGGAATGGAATGTTGAGTTCATTCATTGTTATGTAGCATGTTATCATTCTATTATACTTATTTCTAGTATTCTTCAAAATAGCTACAAACATATTACATGTGGTATAGTATTCATGCCATTATGTTCATTATTGTGGCTGTGGTTACTGTAGGTTGCAGGAAAAATGTCACATTTTATAAAAGGATCTGCTGACGTATGGGTAACATAGTGGTTGGCTTGCCAATCTTTAGCATGGGGGAAACCATTCATTGACCTGTGACAGTCACAGACTAGGTTACTTACAAATAATTATTTTTGGTTTGCCATTTATGTAGAGAAACTAATTAATTTATAACATTTATATGTTTTAATAAAATATTTATGGGTTTAAACTAACTTTTGTTTTTTTTTCAATGCCAGTTCAACAAAAAGTTTGTTTAGTTAAAAGTTTTTGAGTAAAAACATGTTCTTCATAAACGACATCCCACTAATATTATAAAGGCGAAAGTTTGTGAGTGTGTTTGTATGTTTGTTACTTCTTCACGCACAAACGGCTGAACAGATTTGGATGAAATTTAGCACAAAGATAGTTTATAACCAGGATTAACACATAGGATACCTTTTATCGGGATCGACACTTATGCGGGTAAAACCACGGGGCGCAGAAGTTGTAAGCAGTTTAGTGGAAACCTCACCTTCGGGGTGTGTGTATCCCACAGTGCTGGCACGAACTCGTCCACGTTTTTATAGGTGACCGGCAGCTCTATCAGAACCAACTCTACATTGTGTTTCTTCTCAATTTCACCTTTGTTCATTATTTTCACTGCCTCCCAGCTAGCGTTCACCGGGTGGTTCAAATATGGACCGAAGCCCGTAACAAGGACAATCGGTTTTAACCAATAATCGAGCTCGTTGATCATAATGCTGTTTTATTTAGTTAGAAGTAAAAAATATGTTTGTTGTTGTAGGTAGCAAGGAATTCGGTATCTCGAGTTCTAGACTGGTTTCTAATTTCTATTTGGTGATTTGACACAGTTTGTCAGATGTTTGACGAATGACAGTTATCCAGTCAGCTGACTTTTACCGCGTAATGTTGGTACCTATCTGATTGTTGCATGGAATTATTATGGTACACACTTTTCTATGTCAATGGTACAGACGCCAGCACATCACGCTACCCCAATCTGTCAAAGGAGAACGAGTAAGACCGTACCCAGAGACAAAGTTAATTGTAGCATTATGGACTATGTCGGTATTTGTTGACCTCATAGAGTAGTTTAATTAATCCTAAGACAGCATGTCTGAATTCACTTGGAGAAAAAAGATATTTAAGGAAGTTAAATTGGTTTGAGAAGACGGTACCCAGAGACAAGGTTAATTGTAGCATTATGAACTATGTCGGTATTTGTTGACCTCATGGAGTAGTTTAATTAATCCTTGGCATGTCTGAATTCACTTGGAGAAAAAAGATATTTAAGGAAGTTAAATTGGTTTTGAGAAGACCGTACCCAGAGACAAGGTTAATTGTAGCATTATGAACTATGTCGGTATTTGTTGACCTCATGGAGTAGTTTAATTAATCCTAAGACAGCATGTCTGAATTCACTTGGAGAAAAAAGATATTTAAGGAAGTTAAATTGTTTTATTAAATAGAATAAAATAAAAGAATAGAAAGTTATTTATTCTCATTAATTATTAGTTTAACTCCTTTATTTCATTATACATGTTTATGCAAATTATATTTTTAAATATTAGAACATAAAAGCATTTAAAAATATCAAAAAACTGTAGCCCACTGGTATCGGGAACAGGTCCAAGTTATCGGCAATCAGGGCTCCAGAGAGAAGAACTTCCTAATAATGTGGGTCGTGTCGAGAAGTTCCGCTTTCTGAATCAAGTCCTTGATCCAGCTGCCCAACGAGAGCCTCCTCAGGTGCTAGTCGACGTTTTTGGCTATTAAGCCATAGGCTGTCACGACTATCGGCACAATGATCGCTGAGTCCACATTCCACGTTTAACAACCTCGTTGTTAATATGTTTATCTTTCCCGGCACACAAGAGGGTCGCAATCATGCAGTGGCGTGCACAGAGATTGCAGACAGGGTATGCACAAAAAAAAAAAACTACATCAATCATAACATAACATAATCAGCCTATAATGTTCCCACTGCTGGGACACAGGCCTCCTCTCTGTGAGAGGGAGCGGGCCGTAATCTATCACGCGGGCCCAGTGCGGGTTGGTAGATGTCACATGTCTTCGAATTTTTGGTTCTAGGACATGCCGGTTTCCTCACGATGTTTTCCTTCACCGTTTTGAGAGCAGTGGTGATGAAATAATTTACACAAAGTAAAGCGCCTGTCTGGGTTCGAACCTACGACCTACAACTCGTAAGTCGCGACCGTTACCACTCGGCTACCACTGCTCACATCAATCAACCGTTTGAAAATGTTTCTATTTAAACATACTTCACCAGCAGGTCTTACAGGTATAATTTTCCATTTTTACAATAATCTTACTAAATAATAATTACTCGACAGTCAATCACTTGCGCCATATCTCATATTAGGACTTGGTTCTACGCATACCTCTATAGAGTACCAACATGCCTCTTCGCAAATGCTCGGACACGTATGATTTTGCGAGTTTTAATTGGTATGTGCCTAAACTAAACAAGATAAGTTCCTCCTCGTTGAGGTTAGGAAATGGTACATTGCTTTTTTCCATCGCTGTGAAACGTACCCTTTGGCGGTTGATATTACAGTCTACAACATATTAGTCACCAAACCTGTTAAAAACGTTAATTCTGTCTTTTATTATTTCGACAATGTTGTTAGCGTGTGGATTATTCTACAATGGATCACGGAACGTGTTCAATAAGGCTCCAGCGATTTAGAAAATTAACAGAACTTGATTAAAAATTAATTAAAATTGATTTAGAACTTGTATTGTGTTTTGTTTTTATTTCTTTTTTGTATCTCATTTTATGCTACATTGTCGGTTGCCAGCAGACATGCTGACTAAGGATTAATTAAACTACTCCATGAGGGCAACGAATACCGACATAGCTCATAATCAGTGATCGGAATAGGTAGAGCTATTTAGGTTCATTGACCGCAAACATTGATGTTAATATGGATATTCCACGGGATTCCAACTGATACTACGGGATTTTTTAACCGACGAAAAAAAACGGAGGAGGTTATCAATTCGACGCGTATATTTTTTTTTTTTTTTTATGTATGATCACGCATAACTTTTTACAGAGCAGTCCGATTTTGATAATTCTTTTTCTATTGGAAAGGATATATCCCGAAGTTGGTCCCATATAAATTTGGCAAAGAAAATCCAACTCTAAGGGTAGGAAAACAGGGGATGATTGATTGTTCACTCACTGATTGTAATGTATGAGCACGCATAACTTTTCACAGAGTAGTCCGATTTTAATAATTATTTTTTTATTGGATAGGACATACCTCGAAGTTGGTCCCATGTAAATTTGGAAAAAAAAATCCTATCCCAAGGGTGGGAAAATAGCGGTGATTTATTGTTCATTCACAGATTTTAATGCTGAGCTTTATAAAGCCTGTTTTTTTAAGTATTTTATTATACAAAAAATAATAATTAAATTAAGATTATATAACAGTTAATATCTAAAGTAGGGTAGGTAGCTAATTTAAAAGTAATAAAAAATTAAGCATGTAGTAATTAGTAAATTATAGCCTCAAAAAATTATAAAATAAAAACTTTTTAACAAAAAAATTAAACCTCCGAAAAAACTGAAAAGCAAAAAATAAAAACATTTTTTATTTTACCTTAATAAATAAGTTTTAAACTAATGCAAGTATACCTAAGAAATTTTGAGTCGGCGCCAAGCAATCAATGAACAAAGATCACTAAATTACCTTAAATTTAAAGAAATAACCAAATCAAATTAATAATGCAACGTGAAATCTCCAGCGATAAATATAACATTCCAAACAAAAAATGCGCTCTCCGCACGACCACTCGCAACGATATTAAGTTGCTTGTTTGGCGCCGACTCAAAATTACTTAGGTATACTTGCATTAGTTTAAAACTTATTTATTAAGGTAAAATAAAAAATGTTTTTATTTTTTGCTTTTCAGTTTTTTCGGAGGTTTAATTTTTTTGTTAAAAAGTTTTTGTCATATAAATTCGCTTCACTAACATCAACAGATGTTGAACGCTCGTTTTCCACATATAAATGGGTGTTAGATGTAAAAAGAAATAGATTAAAATTAGATAATTTCGAAAAAATAATTTTGATTTATTTTATTTACTCTGGTCATACTCAGTCTTCTAGTGAAGCTGAAGACGAACCAGGCCAATGACATTTTTTGTTTAAATAAGAGAATTATTGTTGAAGCGTATTGATTATTTTAATTAAATTTTATTGTAAATACAAATTTTTGTATGGTAATGTTTTTGTACAACTTCAGAATAAAAATGTTTAAATGATTGTTGATTCTTGAATAAGAAATTGGTGCCGATTATCTTGTACACCGAACTAAACTATCACTAAAATTCCCTACTTTTTGCTACATTATGAGAATCTTACAGCTATTCTGCATAAAAAATTCTCTAAATTTAAAAATAATTTTGACACAACAAAAATCGAATTTGACAATCGCGACTCGTCGATACGTGGTACTTATTTTCCCTACCCCGTAAATTCATTTTTAGAGCCGCAGGTGCAAAGGGTGCAGCCTTGACGTGTTTTTTAAGGAATTTTTCACTTTTTGTATGGAAAATATGAAAAATGATCACCTACATGTTGAGTTTTAGGAGTTTATGGGTATTATAAAGGGGGTCGAAATTTTCATTATTTTTGCGATGGGACGCACCATTTTCGAGATATAAGCAAAAGAAAAAAAAAGATACAGACAGTACTGTTTTTGCACCTGAAGTCGAGGTGTTGGTGTGAATTTCTATTCATGACAAGTAATTTTATTCCACACCTTTTTAATCGCGATTAAAAATAGTGAGATTTAGTTAGACAATCAAAAGTTTAGGTGAAAAACGTGAAATTCAGAATACCAAAATTGCCATCATCAATGCATCACACTAATATTATAAAGGCGAAAGTTTGTGTGTATGTGTGTGTGTTTATATGTTTGTTACTTCTTCACGCCTAAACCACTGAACCGATTTAGATGAAATTTGGTATAGAGATAGTTTGAGTCCCGGAAAAGGACATAGGATAGTTTTTATCCCGATATTCCCACGGGATCGACATTTACGCGGGTGAAACCGCGGGGCGCAGCTAGTCTTCAATATATTAATAACTCAGTGCCAGCTTAGTGCTGTCAAACTAAAATATAGTTAAGTTGCGTCACTTTAGTCAATTTCAGAATGGGAAATTGTTGCTTGACAGGGATAATTTAAATTTTAGTGATTTTTAGTCTAGTTTAGAGGCATTTGTGACCAGAAAATCGGCACCGTTGTTACGTAAAAAAATATATGTTGTTTAATGAATCAAGTTTATCTATTTATTATACTATCTTTAATCCCGTCCTTCTTATATTTACCCGTCAGAAAGGAAGTGTAATCTTTCATCAGTCCCGAAGGCGTGAATAGTTTTTATGATTTTACTACTTAAAAACCAAATCCCGGGACTCGGGGAATATCCATGTTATTCTAACCAACCAATTATTCTAAGCAAGTACGTAAAACAGCTCTACCTATTCCGATCTATGCTCATAATCTCTGCCCCGAATAGCAGAATAGCTATTAAAAAATGTGAAAAAATTAACAAAAAAAAATAAAAAATAAAGGGGGTACGAAGTTCGCCGGGTCAGCTAGTATTGAATAAGAACCAATATATGTATGGTAATTACAATAATGAATAAAGATAATGAACTTTCCTATTATTTTAATAAAACAATTTAACTTCCTTAAATATCTTTTTTCTCCAAGTGAATTCAGACATGCTGTCTTAGGATTAATTAAACTACTCCATGAGGGCAACGAATACCAATATAGCTCATAATGCTACAGTCATCTTTTTTTTTGGGTACGGGGCCCATACAACTTTACCCATTGTTCTTTCTTACATGAATTAAAATGAAGTTATCAATTCTCTAAAAAAATCTGATCACGTACAACATAGGTATTCAAATACCTAACACACCAACATACGCCATTGTGTGCGGGAGTAATTTTCAACGTTGCGTTGTGCCATGCTGTGAATGTGTGATGTTGTCGAAAAGTAAAGTAAATTGCTTTATATTAATATTTTTAAATTGTTATTAAGTGTTTAGTAATTATGAAAAAAATATAATTAATTATGTCCTGTCCTGCTGCAGGAGCGCAGGTCGCATAGCACGGCACGCCAGCATCAACGATATTATTCGTCGAGCCCTTGTCACCGCCGGCGTACCAGCGGTGTTAGAATCAAACGGCTTGGTACGTGATGATGGGAAGAGACCAGACGGCATGACGTTGTTGCCTTGGAAGGTGGGTAGGCCTTTGGTGTGGGACGCAACATGTGTCGATACCCTTGCGCCATCTCATGTTCCTAGCACTGCGGGCTGTGCTGGCGCCGCTGTTGCAGCTGCTGAGACCCTCAAGCGGCGCAAATACTGTAACCTTATGGGCAACTACAGCTTTGAGCCGTTTGGGGTCGAAACGCTCGGGTCATGGGGCCCGAGCGCGCGTCTCCACGTGACCAGAGGGCTGGGTCGTTCTTTGGCCAAAGAATTAGCATTGCCATTCAACGTGGCAATGCTGCCAGTCTTCTGGGCACGTTTCCGGATGACAGCGATGCGGAAGAATACTTCGACGCCTAAGTGTCGTTTGTTTTTTTTTTATTTTTATATATTTGTATTGTAAGTTAGTTAGTCATTTATTTTAGTATCTAGTGTATATAGTTATTTTGTGAGCATTTAATAAATATTAATTAACAGATTTTGAGACATTGAAAAAAACTGTATGGTTCATGACCTTGGCATTTATCTATTCTATTACATCGTAGTAACATCACTATTCAATTTTTACATTCATTTCATTCGATCATTTCGCTAATTTTCATTCATCAAAATAATGTCGGATTCATGTCATCCATGTCGGATCCTGTCTGTGGTCGGATTCGGATTTCTGTCTATCAAAAAGTACCACAGAGTACTTTTTGATAAGTACTCTGTGGTCGGATCGGACAACTTTGGTTTCATGGCGCGTTTTATCTTGTAAAATGTACGTTTTGTGTAATAGATATAAATGTAATTACTTAGTTAAATGTCTATTTTAGTGTATTAGTTATAAAGTAACTACAAAAACTTAGTAGCAGAGTCCAGTTAAGTTACAAGGTGTTTACCTTGTTTTTAGGTTATGTTAGTGCTTGGTCCATATTTTTACAAATAAACGTATTTAAAATGACGGACGGAGATTCCGGTGAGAGTGGCAGGGTGGTGGCGATCCCATGCCCTTTCGTGAAGCGGAGAGTGGAGTGCGCTGGCGCGGCGTTCCTTAGATATTACAATGTAAAGTGCCATGGTGGCGACACATTGTTCCAAACGCTCAAGTCTAATGAAAAGGCCGAAGAAGTCATCTTCGACGATGACGTCGAGTACCTGCGGAGTTTGGATCCCAAAGATTGGAAGATGCAAGATCACTATGCCGTTCTAGGTATGAAGAACTTGCGTTACAAAGCGACTGATGACGACATAAAACGTGCTTACCGGCAGAAAGTGTTAAAGCACCACCCCGACAAGCGCAAGGCGCAGGGCGAGGAGATCCGCAGCGACGACGATTACTTCACGTGCATCACGAAGGCGTACGAGATCTTGGGCACGCCAGTCAAACGCAGGTCGTACGACTCGGTAGACCACACCATTGACGACACTGTACCTTCACAAAACGACATCAAGAAGGATGGCTTCTACAAATCTTTTACTAAACATTTTGAGTCAAATGCACGATGGTCAGAGAAGAGAAATGTGCCTTTATTAGGTGACGAGAATAGTACCCGGGAACAGGTTGAAAGGTTTTATGCTTTTTGGTATGAGTTTGAGTCGTGGCGTGAGTTCTCTTATCTTGACGAGGAGGAGAAAGAGAGGGGCAATGACCGGGAGGAGCGGCGGTGGATCGAGAAGCAGAACAAGGCTGCACGGGCCAAGCTGAAGAAGGAGGAGATGGCCCGGATACGGAGCTTGGTGGATCTGGCGTACGCCAGCGATCCTAGGATCCAAAGGTTCAAGCAGGAGGACAAGGATAAGAAACTAGCTGCTAAACGAGCCAGACAGGTAAACAATAGAAGTGATGGTCAGTGGGTCGTCTTAGGGGCGGACTGACAGCACATTGAGCACACATCATTAGTCTGGGTGGTGGTGATAAAGGGCCTTTAACAAAAATTTTAGGATAGTTGCCTAAGAAATTCTCAGTGTCAGTGCCAACCTTAGAATAGTCACTGTCTCAGACTGTCTTAATATGCATAGGACTATAGGAGTTGGCTTGCCTACACTTCATATTGTACTCTTTAACTATCTGTCAATCATAATTGTTACTAATTTCTATAAATTTGTTCAAAAAAATACTATCAAAACTTGTTTTAAAACTAGATGAGCTCAGTGTTTCCTAACTGACTAATTTAAGATGAAAGGTCTAAACAAACTCAGAGCACTCAATGACCTATTGTCGTCTATCGTAAGTAATGTTTTTCTTTCGTCTAAATCTCCGAGCTAACTAGGCGAAAACAAACATTACTTAAATAAATGTTCTTGTATATTGATTTTATTCAATTTCGAGCTGCCATTATTGTTTACTTCTTTGGCAAATTTAGTGCGGCCGGACCTTAGATGCAATGAACAGTACACAACTGTTTCCCCTTACTAAATGATGGGGTGATTTCTTATAATTTGGTCAGCATTTGAAATATTTTGCAAGCATACTTTGCAGCTTGGTCTAAAAAAATGAAGTGATGGGAAACTTATCTTGCATTTCTGTTGATTCAAGTAAATAATGTTTAATTCTCCTGTATGGTTCCTAACAGCTATGAATGTTGTAAAAGGCAACATCTTCCTATTTGATAGCTAGTACATTTCTATAAACATACTAGCTATCAAATAGGAAGATGTTATAAATAAGCTTGTAATTAAATCTATATTTAGGGCTGAATTTTCAACAGTCTGATAATTTTTATCTCAAGAATAAATCTGACAGTTGACATAATTATTCTCTTAACAAAAGCTGTCAAACCTCAATCTTTATTCCTCAGATAAAAGTTATCAGACTATTGAGAAATCAGCCCTTAGATGTACGGTTAATTAACATCTTATTGTTTGAAATGAAAACTTTTGTTAATGCCAGTTGAAATTACTCATTCTATTTATATACCAAGATTTTTTTTACCTGACATTGTTTGATTTTTAAAGGTCATTATTAACAGAAGAAAAATAAAAGACAGGTTATTGGATTTGATACACATACTTACTCAATTCTATTATATCAATTCCAGGATGCAGTACAAGCAAAGAAAGCTGAAGAAGAACGTCTCATCAAAGAAGCTCAACTTGCCAAGCAGAAGGCCGACGAGGCGGAGCGCGCGCGCATCGAGGTGGCGCGCGCCGAGCGCGAGCAGCAAAAGAAGAACCTGCGCAAGGAGAAGAAGGCGCTCCGAGACATCTGCAAAGCTAACAACTACTACTCCAACACTGAAGATGAAGCCGTCTCTCATATGGCCGCTGTAGAAAAAATCTGTGAAATGTTGAAAGTGATAGAAATACAAGATTTAGTAAAACAACTAGAAAGCAAAGGCAGAGATGCTTTCATTAGAACTGTCAAAGAAACTGAAGAGAAATTAGAAGCAGAGAGGAAAGCTATATTTGATAACAAGAAAGTAGAAGAGCAAAAGTTTAAGAAGGAATCTGCGCTCAAACAGCCCATTGAGTGGAGTGTTGAGATGACACAACTTCTCATTAAAGCTGTCAACTTATTCCCAGCAGGCACCAACCAGAGGTGGGAAGTAGTTGCTAATTTCTTAAATCAACATGGTACATTTACTGATGAAAGACGGTTCATAGCAAAAGATGTTTTGAACAAAGCTAAAGACTTGCAAAGTGCAGATTTCTCAAAAAGCAGTCTCAAGAAAGCTGCCAACGAAGAAGCATTCGACCAGTTTGAAAAGGAGAAGAAGAAAGGATATAACCACATTGATGAAAGTGGTATATCAAAGAGTGATAATCCTGTGAAAGTCGTTAACGGAACAGCCACACCGAAACCTGAAGAGGTTGCCAAACCAGATGACAAGGCTTGGACGAAAACTGAACAAGAACTCCTGGAACAGGCCATCAAGACGTTCCCCGTGAGCACCCCAGAGCGCTGGGACAAGATAGCTGATTGTATACCGAACCGCACGAAAAAAGACTGCATGAAACGATACAAGGAGTTAGTTGAATTAGTTAAAGCAAAGAAGCAAGCTGCCAACCTCGCGAAATAACATACACCACTATTAGTTCTGTATCAAATTGTTTACCATCTGCCACCAAGTTAATGACCAAAGTAGATAAATATGGGTATTGTAAATTATATTTACATTGGTAAAGTTACACTGTTGGCTCGTGACAAAGACGTTTATTAAGAAAACTATAAAGAATATTGTAATTATTGCTTCATGAATTAGTAGTTATGAAATAAATTACGATTTTCATTTTAATGCCATTGTAATGCATGTTTTGATTACTAAAAGTACCCTAAAATTTGGTTTGATCAATCAATCAATTATTATTTCAATCATTTATCTTTCTACCGCTACGTATTGATTATTTGTTATAAAATACTCAAATTCATATCACTTCTATTATTTTACTTAGTCGTATGTACCTAGATGGTTTGTGATATTCTATTTAGAAGACAAAATCTATGTATGTATTGGATATTTTAATACGAAGCTTAGCTTGGCAATTTTCTATGAATAATAGCGTGGCGGTTAAAAGGTAGCCCCTTAATATTTATTACTAAATAAAATATAAGCTGACTGATTCATTGATCGAACTTGAAATGACAACAATCGCGAGCAACATTCATCTCTACAGCACATACCTATTACCTACAGCTAAATGATGTATATCAGAACCGCGGGTGTACTTTTCAGATCTGCCTAAATTTATTGCAATTATTTGGTACCTTCTGTGTACCTTTACGTACCTCTCTTGAAAATCTGTGTACCTACACCCGTACAGTGATATTTAAAAAATTAGGTACACCCGCCATCCTGATGTCAGGACCGCGGGTGTACTGCTAACTCATATATGTAGCTAAGTACACTCTATAACTAGATTTGGTACCTCTTGTGTACCTGCAGAAACAAGTAATAAATAAAAAAAATACTGTCAGGTTGCTGCGAAAAGTAAAAAAAAACAATTTTCTTTCTATGACGTTGTTATAATTGACACATTCTGCAATCATACATTTAGAGCTTTTTGTTACATGATTACAAAGGTCGTCATAACACTGCCATCGCTTGCCTCTGAAACAATGTGATCTGTAATGGCCCATACACTTAATATTATCTGTTTTAGGACCCGAAGGTAAAAATTCAATAATACCAAGCAAGGAATATGTCTTATCGTGTAATGTTATACTACGAGGCACATCATCTAAACATATACTTTCGGACTGACTTAGCTCAAACGACACAGTGTTGTGAAGTACCTACATAACTGAATGTTCTTATTCCCTTGCAATTGTCGTGAATCGGGTGAAGTGAACACTTCACGCGATCCACATCAAAGCTCGCGCCTCAGGCTGTATTGACTAGTCAGTCTAGGAAAAAAAAACAACATTGAGTTTCTTTCTAAGTTTCTGTTTTGCTATTTTATTGTAAAACCCCACAAAATATTAAAGTTTTGACCACTAAAATACCTACTAGCTTTGAAATTATATAAAATGGTCGATAGAATTAGCATAAAAATTATTATTAAAATCTCGATTATGATTGTAAATGTATGCTTGGTCAATACCTAGTATCAGGTGGGATGACACTGATAGTTCACTCCACGCTCATTTCGCCTAAGTTTTCACGGTGAGACGGTTACAGAATCGCACGGCAGCGTTAGAAAATAGTGAGAAACGATAAGAACAAAATTATGCATCAATTTTATTATCTATTATATATATGTAAATACTGGTACCTATGTATCTATTTCGGTCATGGAACTGAATGGAAATAATTTCATATTTTATTATTATTGATATCAGGATAATCATAAAGGAAACAGAGGCAACAAGGAAATATAATGACTGCGTCCTTGCACCAGAGTTATACAAATGCAACCAAAAAAAATTTAGTTTTGACTGCCTCGGTGGTTCAGTGGTCGTAATACGACTGCTGAACACGATGTTGTGGGTTTGATCCCCACAGAGAACAACAATTTGCGGATCACACAAAGTGTTGTCCTGAGTCTGTGTATAATTTCATGTTTTGATTCCCGGTATGGGCACACAATCACACTCATACTAATATTATAAAGGCGAAAGGTTGTGAACCGCGGGGCGCAGCTAGTAGTGACTAAATGTTATGCGGAGGTTCTGGATT
The DNA here is from genome assembly GCA_945859645.1 of Amphipoea oculea. Taxonomy (NCBI): domain Eukaryota; kingdom Metazoa; phylum Arthropoda; class Insecta; order Lepidoptera; family Noctuidae; genus Amphipoea; species Amphipoea oculea. The sequence goes on along the minus strand of OX243878.1, from coordinate 21,083,774 downwards.
CGGGATTCCTGGTATGGCCACAATACATGCTTAACGTGGTTGTTCTGGGTTCGATTACCGAAGATTGTTATTTATTCTCTGACGTCGTTACTATATTTTTTATAAAATAGTAAGAACGTCAAAGAAAGAAAATTGTTTTTTTTTACTTTTCGCAGCAACCTGACAGTATTTTTTTTATTTATTACTTGTTTCTGCAGGTACACAAGAGGTACCAAATCTACTTATAGAGTGTACTTAGCTACATATATGAGTTAGCAGTACACCCGCGGTCCTGACATCAGGATGGCGGGTGTACCTAATTTTTTAAATATCACTGTACGGGTGTAAGTACACAGATTTTCAAGAGAGGTACGTAAAGGTACACAGAAGGTACCAAATAATTGCAATAAATTTAGGCAGATCTGAAAAGTACACCCGCGGTTCTGATATACATGCTAAATGTTGTAAACTAGCAAATATTCTGTATAGCAATGTTAATCACTGCCACTGGTTGAGGTTCGCGTGTCCGTCGCGGTCGCCTGCTCGCAAATGACACGGTCACTTAGTACTCAGCCTGCCCCACAATCAGCATACCTGTCGTGCCACTGCGAGGAAGCTGGGAATGCACCTTCCTTCATAAACTTATTAAAACTGTACATTGAAACGCTTGATAAATTGCACCTGCCATTGAAAATGTTCAAGCAATAATAATTGAAAATAGTTCTTGTTACGTTTAGAACGTTTGTAAGATAAAAGTCGATTATTATTTTAGTCACATCAGTTTACCAAACAAGTATGTTATGTATTTTACAAGTTTTACCTACTTACTGCTTTGTGTGGCATGTAATGTTTTATGTTGGACGACCGGCAATTTAGTCTTAAAGATCTGATGCACGGACAACGATTGTTATCAACCATATTGTCTATAATTACAATAGCTCATCAAAACACTAATGAGCATAGATGATATAAGAGAACTGATGCGATAAAATAATACTCTCGATATTGGCTTAGTTTTCTAAGCAGTTATATTTTCATACGAGTCACAGAAATGAGTGTTAAGTAGTAGACCCTTAAAATTTAAATGAAGTGTAATCTTTACCCATAAGCATCCCTTTTCCATGCTTAGAGCACTTTTCCCGCCATCAGTAATGTTTGAATGTACGGCAACATGTCCGTTCGAAGACACGACAAACGATCATCTTGTGACATATTTTTATATTTATTTGTTTATTGTGATGATGAATATAGTCAATTTGAAATTTTATATGATTTTTATTTTGTATCCTGCAGGTGTGAACATGTCGTGAGGAAAGTTTTGAGTATGAATGTGGATGGCTATAAGAATAAGGGAAGACCAAAGAAACGATGGATGAAGATGATATGGCTTGAAAGCTGATGACTACCGAGATGACTTCAGTAAAGCTTATTTATTCTAAAGGCGAGGTTAGGTTCAATTCAATTTATTTATTCAGTAACAATTCACATTGCGTTCGAATACATATAATCCAGGATGAAACATGGGTGTCTACAACATAGGCTCTTCATGAACATGAACCAGAACTTCTCACTGCCCACGGAAATATCTTGAAGCGGTAGCAAATTCAGCATTCAATTCAGTACCAGGAGCAAAGAGTGTCATGGTCTTAGGCGGTAGAGACGCTCCGGGCCGGGAGACGCTCCGGGCGTCGGGAGCCGCGTGACGACTCCCGGCCACCGTAGGCGCGGGCCTGCGGACGGAGAGTAATGGGTAGCTCACCGTCCGATCAGGACCAGGCCCGTGCCGGACGGCGCGTACGTGTTCCACGCGCGCCTCAAAGAGATGTCAGCATAAAGGAAGGGGCCTGCCAGGGCCGAAGCCTGCCGGGGGTGCGGGATTGTCCGAAAGGGTTACCGCTACCCCGGAACATAAAGGGCTAAGGAAGGAACACGGATGGGTTTTAGTCAGTAAGAGTCTGACACTCCCTTCGCTCCACCCAGAGCGGGAGGGGTCATTTGATGATTTCCCATCCATAAAAAAAAAAAAAAAAAAAAGGCCCTAACCCCACAGGGGTAAGCACACCACATGACCACAATTTACTGCGGTAAACACGTGGCCTGTGACGTGGCCACGGTCGGCAACGAAGTCGATATGTTCAACTGTTCATTAGCGGTACCTAAGTAGTTTCTAAGTAAATTGACACGACGATGTCGTTTTAGTATTAGGTACCTACATCTATTCCGTGTTGTGTTAATCGACTTCCGATGCTGACCGCACACACCGTGGGAGTCCATAGACCACATCCACAAAACCGCAGGATGGTTGTGATGGCAGTATCGCCGATGCTAAAGAACTATATCACACCCCCATCCCCCCCTCACCTTACAGAGGAGAGGAGGCCTGTGTCCCAGCAGTGGGGACATTATAGGCTGATTATGATGATGAATGAACTGTATTAGGTACTGACATCCGCTTGCTTGAATCTACAAGCCTGTTTGAAATGCAGTACGGCAGTACCTATACCTACCTACCTGTGCAACATGGTCATAATCACAGAGGACATTATATATTAGTCATAATTTCAAAAGGGGTCGGTGATTGCTTTGACTACAAATTATACAAACTATTGCTGACATACATATTTATATTTTTATGCACACACGAATACTGCCCTTCCTTCGTAATCCCATTTCTCCTTGCCACAATTAATTCGCAGCTAACCGCCTTGTAAGACAACAGCGACATCTATTAAGTTGCGGTAACAACACAATGCGCCTACTTATTTATATACCTATATGTATAACTAAACGGTACCTACCTATTTATTTACTACTGTGCACCATTCGGCCATCAATAATATTTTAAGCAAGCTATAAATAGGTAGGAAAATAATCCCAGTAAGGTTAAGGGCCCGTTAACGAGTCGTCATTACAAGAACTACTAGCTGTTGTCACATAACAGAACTCTGTATTTTGTGCTGTTGTGTTGTGCATTTCCGAAGCGGAGCATTTAGAGGCCGACTCAAGGTCACTGGCCGGCAGGTGCTCCTACATTGTACGTCTTGTTATGTATTTATTCCATACACGGTGTACTCTGTTATAGCGTACGCCAAGGCCGATCGACACATTGTTCGCTATGAGAAAATAATATTATTTTAATGATTTTACCATCAGTTTTATCACATTGTTTATAAAACTTGTGAACTGTTTACAGTTTGTGGCACGTTTTTTCATGGAAGATTCTATTTCTCATGCATAGACATAAATACGGACTTGCTAAGATAAGCAAAAAGTTAATTTTCTTTCTCTAATAATAAACTAGGCGATGACAACAATAAGCTTGTGATTATTATAAAAGTAGGTAGGTACACGTATTGTTGGCAGTGAGTTTTAGCTCAAGTCAGAAAAATACTTCCTCTAATCTCTAAGGTGAAAACTCAAACTCAAAGCATTTACTTATTTCAATTAAACCATTTATAGCAATGATTTCAAAAGGATACGCAGTAATATATACCTATGTCAATGATTTATAGGCACTTGAATTGTCAAGATGTCGGTCAGTCAGAAACATGTCAGAAAATATGAAGCTAGTTGCCCATTCCAAAGCGTAGTAGCAGGTAGTAGGTACCTATGGGGAAGAACGGGCAAGAAACTCCATGGACACTCTTTTAATTTAATTTTTTTACAAAAATATTAGTTACATACATCATAAATTTTGAATGACATAATATTACTAATCAAATCAGTTTTTTCTCAGGAGTTAGGCAGCCGTTATTAATAAAATTCATGAAATAAACCGCTTGTCTCGGAGATGGTCTCGAGTGTCGTCTGATTTTAACTCCATACCAGCTAGGTACGGAAGGCTGGCTAACGGAGCAGCAGCACTCACCTCTCAGGGTCTCACTTTCACCGTCCCGTCAATAAAAAAGGTTACAATCATGCTCTGTGCCCGTCAGTGCGATTAGAAATACATACCTAATTATGTGCATTTGGGTTGAGTGATCTTTTTTTTTTCGCGCCAAAATCTGATTGTAAGTAGGTACTTATTTATTTATTTATTTATTTGGGACAAACAAACAGCAACACATTACATCTGCGCAAATAATATAAACAAATATATAATACAAATGTGAAACTCACACCGTTATCCACAGCATATACAATTCATATAACTTTACTAATGAACAATCTATGCGAGTAAGACTACGAGACTGTTCAAATGACTATACATCGGAATCCTTAAGTTTCTTTAACAAAGCAGAACGAAATCTATTTGCTGACATTGAGAATAAATCTAATTCTGTAGTTTCTGAACAAAAATCATTATAATTTTTGCACAAGCGACGTAGAGGGGCCCGCAGACCAGCATTGGTGCGGCAATGGGACACAGCAAAAAGAGGACGTGCGCGCACCTCTCGTCTAATAACAGTTCTTGGGACACAGTAGCATATTTTATTAGTAATCTCAGAGCAGTTATACCTGTTATAGCATACGTCGAAAAGAAACATAATCTCTAGATATAAACGTCTAGACCTCAGGCTCATCACAGGTTACTTACATTTAATAAAAAAAAAATAGTCAAAACTCATAGCCAAACTGCATGTCTATTGAATTGGTGATTATGCACATACTCGTAATACCTAACTAATAGGTTCTTAGGTATTCAGTAGGTACTAGAATTTTTTTTATCGTGTCTAAGATGAAAAGTGGTAGCAGATGCCGATGGACACCGAGCGCTTTGCGTGCCATTACGTAGGTACCTTAGCGAAACATTTTAAATATCCCAAATGCAACGAAATCCATGCCCTCCAAAGTCCAAAACAACCGGAACACAGCAATTATGCTTCGTGATTGCACTCAGCGCTTGCATCACTCAACAAGGGCAAGCGTTAGCGGCCAGCGGGTTGGAGAGTAAAGCCCGGTTTCCACCGCGAAAGAGTAATGAGCCGGAAATGGCTAAGCGGAGCGGACTTCGTTTTCATGAAATAGGTTTGCTTTTCCACCAAGAAAGAGTTTAGCCGTCTGATTCTCTCTAGAAATGAGCGAGCTCATTTTTACTCTTTTTGCCCGCTGGGTCATTTCCGCTCGACTCTTTGTTGGTGGAAACACATGTAAGCAGTTTTCTCTTGAGAGGTAAAAGAAGTCATTAATGGGTCCGCTCCGCTCGCGGTGGAAACTGGGCTTAACACATGAAATTAAGTACAGACGCCAGCACATCAACCTACACGAAACTGTCAAATTTTCCCAATCAACTTTGAACCTTATGCTTCAGTGATAAAGTTGAAAATCTATTAAAGAAATATGACAGATTGTAGTAGGTTGATGTGCTGGCGTCTGTACCTATCTGTACTTTTTACAAGTCGGAACTTTGGAAGCCATAATCACTCCGCCATTTTTTATTCTTTTCAATAAAAAAATCCCAATGGAGTTTTAATGGAGCATTCAATTTCCAATAGATCGATAAAATAAGTGATGTGTATGTAGGTATTTGTGTCATTGCATTTCAATATTCCTTTATGTAGCCAGTTTTGGGCATGCGCGGAGTGTGCCAAGCATGCACCAGAGGGACTACACTCGGAATAGAAACGACATGAAATTGAAAACATTATTTTCAGAAGACGTTCTATTGTGAATAAGTATTGTAGAATTATCTGATTACTAGGTTTTGCCCGCGACTTCGTCCACGTGAAATTTCTCCGACCCACCCCGTCAAATCTGTGTGCATAGCCTGCCCGCGCTATTATTTAGTTTTTGCTATGTTAAAGTACTTCCTCAAGAATTGGGCTATCAAATGCATAAATATTTTTTCAAATCCGATCGGTAGTTCCAGAGATTACCAACAAACAAACTCTTCAGCTATATTATTCCAGAGGTTAGCGCGTTATTTGTTTAAAACAGACAAACAAACTTCAGCTTTATTATTAGGATAGGTAGATGGAACGGGAAGGCGTAGAATAATAATAACTAACGAGTGTTCGACGCTATAATTATTTTAGTTTGTGTATAGTTTTAGTTAAGTTAGGTTTTAATGCTGTTATTTTTATTAATTAATTAATTAGGTATTAGTTATTATTTGCTTACTTATTATTTTAATTTATGACAAAGTGTTTGTTATTGAGATTGTTAGGTTGTTAACCTGCACCGATATCTGGGATAAATACAGTATTTTGCAAGTAGGAAATAGTAATGTCAAGGAAACAAAAGGAATTTATTTCTTACCGGTTGCGACTTGCGACTGTGGATTTCAAGACCAAAACGCGAGCTAAGTGTCGCAGGAAGTTTGTGGTTCTACCTCTTGGAGGGTTTCATAAAAACTAAAAAGGTGTAGGCGAAACATTCATGCGTTCGACAGATAGGCACATAAAATTCGTTGGCAACGACCATCTCATCCGCCCACCGCCATTAATGGGCCGATTAGCCATGAAATAATACCACATATCCTGTTACGAAACAGGGGACGAGTTTATTCAGATAAAAAGTAATCAATAATCATATAAACATAAAACATACATTGACTGAAATCCAAGCAAGTGCCACTAAAATATAAAAATGTTTGCTAATTTAAAATAATAGCGATGTTTCTACATAGCCTCTGATTTGGAAGATAAATGCAATCTGCCTACTGTTACCTATTTCTAATAAGGAGCCTGAAAATAGACTTCAAATGGGTATAGCCGCAGGGCCCAACTGGATGTACGGGGGGCAATTACCGTATTTTTGGGAATTCGTCCTAATCTCCGCCTCAATCTGTCAATAATGTTATATCATAACTTGAAAATTATCTCAAATTCCTGGCTCAAATATAGATTTTGAAGAACGTTTTTTTGGGTTATTCCGTTTTTTTAAGAACGTTGGTATTCTAGTACTTATTCATATTTTTTTTTTTTATTATGGTTGGGATGTGATTGCGACTAGATTTTGAAAGTTTTTAACTAGGTACCTACGGAAATTGGCCTTCTCATCTTTTCAGTGGTAAAAATCCGCTGTGCAGTATTATTAAATTAGCATACATTTTCGTCTCTTTAGACCCAGTTACATCTAAAATTAACTTAAGACACTGCTTTGCGTATCTGCAGCTGGAGGCATTTTTATTTGCTGTTACTTTGAAACGTTCATGAAAATAATTGAAATGTAGGATTTCTAATCGTAGTCCTTCGGCATTGTAGTATAGATATACCGTATCTATTAGTAATATCTTCGTCGTTATTCACAATTGTGTAGAGGTTCAATGTCTTAGAAATGGCGCAAATACTAGCAAGGAAGATACTTTTATTTATAATAGCGTCCAAGTGCGTCTGTTACTTTGCACGCCTTATGTGAATATTGAATCATGATGTTCTATGAAATTGTTAGTGGAAACCTATTACTACCTACATCATTATTACACAAACTAGTTGTTAGTTATAAATCTTACAATAATTGCCCAGAAATTAGCAGATTATGAATTAGTTTGGAATTAGGTTTTAGGTACTACCGGTTATTCCGTTAATCTACCCCAAAAAATCCGGTCTAAGGTGGAAACGCATTTCTGAGACTGCACCCTAAGCCTACTATAAATTCCATTTATCCAACTAAGACTAGAGAGGATTCTCGGATTTGCGTTTCCGCGTATCCACCATAGGGTGGATTTTAGGGGTGGATAAACGGAATAACCCAGTAGGTACTATAATCCGAATAAGTTTCGTAGGGGCCGGACTGTCTAAATATGACGCTTTTCAGTAGCAACGAATAAATGCCGCCTCTAACTGCGACGATGTTCACTAGTCTATGTATTTACTCATTATAATTTAACTTTAAAAAGATTATAAATATTTGAGTTTGGTTCAGTTCCACTAAGGCACGATCAAGGCCATACATTGCGATTAAAGCTTACTCTTATTTAAGTACATAATTATTACATTTAAATTATTATTTTACTTATAAACGTTATTATTTTGTTAAATTAATATTAATATTGTGACAATATTTTAACAAAATAAATGAGATTCTTTAAAGGAAACGGTAGAACAGTTGCCATTGTTTAGCTTGTTTTTAAAACGTTGATGTACACTAGTAGGTAGGTAGGTATATTATGAAATATTCTTTATTAATATTATCTGAATCTAATAAAGCACCAGTATTATACAGGATGAAATTGAACACATGCGACAAATCGAAATGGGAGATTGTAGGTACTCATTATTATGAACAACTTTTACTATGGGACCAAACCTGAAATCGCGAAAAAAAAATCAGCCGTTCCCAACATTTATGTTCGCATAACTCATCAAAATGTAGGGAACATCTGATTTTTTTTTCGTGATTTCAGTTTTGGTCCCATAGTAAAAGTTGTTCATAATAATGAGTACAATCTCCCATTTCGATTTGTCGCATGTGTTCAATTTCATCCTGTAGATTTATGATTAATTAACGTTTATAAGTATGTATATCCTTACAAATATCTTAAACATTTATATAGTCAGTAATAGGCACGCATTGCTGAAAAGCGATCAATAAATAAAAATTGCACTTAGAGTAGGTATCTTCAGTATCAGGTCAATTTAATAATTGTAAATATTCCAAAACTCCAATCGATTCTTGAAATGAAAAACGTACAGACGCCAGCACATCAAGCTACTACAATCTGTCAAATTTCTTTAATAGATTTTTAACTCTATCGCTAAAGTATAAGGTGCAAAGTTGATTGGGAAAATTTGAGTTTCGGGTAGCTTGATGTGCTGGCGTCTGTACCTACCAACATACTTTCTTTTAATGAGACTGTAGTTAGAGTACCTACTTAAGGTGAATGGGTAGTTGTAGCCCGCGAAATTCAATTTTTCTTAGGTTTTTTTCAATTTTCAGGTCAGTGTCAGGTTGTATCTTGATCAAAATATGATTCGCGACTATAATAGACATGTACTTACAGAATCATAGTCATTAGAATCATTAATATATCTCTTTAAGTTAGATTTCTACCATAAACACTTTTCTATACGAGACTTGTTCTTAACGGTAGAAATCTAACTTAGAAAGATGTATTGATGATTCTAATTATTATAATTCTGTAAATACGTACCTGTTATAGTCGCGAATCATATTTTGATCAAGATACAACCTGACACTGACCTGAAAATTGCAAAAAACGTAAGAAAAATTGAATTTCGCGGGCTACAACTACCCATTCACCTTAAATATTTCACAGTATTTGCTAGCAATAAAAGATTTCAAAACACGAACTTGGATGGAATACTTATCAAGTAAATAAGATAATCTAGAAATAAGTAATACGGAAGGATAAAATACCAATGCTATTTCTCTCTATCGAACACATCCCATTAACATAATGTGAGTGTGTGAATGACCTGCATTATAATGTGATGTCACTGGCAAGACGCGCAACATGATTTGAATAGTCATCTTTACGCTAGAGAAAGTCACTGTGAAAGCAATTAAGTATTATATTTTCTAACGCACTTTTGTTTATGAGAATAATCTGTTTTCTTAGTAACAAAAATATTTATGAGAAAATTAAAATAATATGAATACCTAATTTGTAAAATAAATTCTTCATGGAGCACCAAATGGGCACCAAAACTATTACCTATTGTAATATAATGGTCATTTCAGAATCAGTCTTAAAATTTTGCAGAAATTAAGTACAAAATTGAGGTAATTTTCGCCAAAATAACGGAAGTAAAGATGCAGTAATTACCTATGTTCGCCACGATACTACTTTCATTTTTCATGAAGTATACAAGTTTTTTTAGACTTCTAATATTATTAATAATTAAATAAAGACATTTCAATCAATAATGTCATGAATTTCTCTATAGTTTTCCAACTTATCATGATGTCATGACATTTTGAGCACAATGTAGGTACCTAGTTACCTACCTAGTACCTATCGACTATCTACGTATTTTTTCGTCATTTAAAAAGTCTTCTTTTCATATAATTTCTAATGTTGTCAACTTATTATAGAGAGAGCCAGCAGCTGCTGACATGTATAAAGAATATCATATGCTTACCTACTTACATAATTATATTTGTGTTGTTCACACAAAAAAAATGGAATGTTTGTTTAACTATGTTAAGTATGTTAACATAGTTATTATTATATAGACAAAGGCACACACTGACCTTAGGTTAAAATGGCTCATTGGTTTCTGCAGGTACTTGCTGCATGTGCTCTGCAATATCATCCATATTTAAGTACTGTGATTCACCTTATTGGAATCTGAACACAAGTGATTCATGAACTGAAGCTGGACCAATTAGATCTGAACTTATAACAAAGCAGAATTAAGATTTACAGATTTGGAAAAAAAGGATAAACATATCGTCACTGGAAAGGAGAAAATGCTAAAGCGCCATTTGGGCAAAAATGAGTTATATAATTATATTGTTGGATTAGATTTTCAAAAATTATATTTTAGATAATCTGAGCCAATTAAAATTGGCTCTTTGTCAGCCTAAACAGATCGACACAGAAAAAAAAATTTAATGCAACATAACTTTTGTCCCAAATGGCGCTTTAGCATTTTCTCCTTTCCAGTGACGATATGATTATCCAGGTGTCCTTGTTTTCCAGATCATAAAAACTTACTAATAAAATAATTGTATGCACCTACTGATGTCAATAATTGAAAGTTTTTGAAAACTTGGCATTGCTATAATTATTATCAGTTGGATGTTAATATTTTAGATATTAATAGTTTTGCATGATGGCTGCATAGACCTTCACTTCAAATAACTTTATCTTGAGAGGCAGTACAAGTATTGTCAAAACACTTGAACACAGTGCATAAGCAGGAGGAAGGCTACTTGAGATTATCACTAGTAATGACTAAAGTATTTAACAGATAGATAATAATCATTGAGCGTTACTTAAATCTGAATGATATTACAGAGGTTATAGAATACAAGAATAATAAAAAATCACTAATTCTAAGAAAAAATATCAAAAATTCTTCATAAAAATGTTGCCAACAACATGGCCTTATATCTATAATGTAAAATGTAAAAAATCCTTGGAAAAATATCTTGAAAATTGCCGTTTTCATTCATCAACTCTAGAATACTATAAAAAACCTTTTTGAGCTGGATTTTACACAATAACCCATACAATACGAACACATAGAAGTTAGCTACAACTCAGATCACTTCACTCATCACCATCCCTGCAGTTTAGCTTAAAACAGATCAATTAAATCACTAATCTTTGAAAGGCCTACCATTTCTTGCTCACAAAAACACTGTCAAACTCTTTCACTGTATTTTGCATCCCTTTCTTTTCTTGTTAACATCAGCTTGCTTGCTCTTCCTCTTAGCCAGACCTTCAGCAGTTATATCAGATATTACAGACAGTCTCTTACTGGTGTCATGTCTATCCTGTCCTACGTGCGGAGGACTTACATCAGGCGGGTAGGTACAACTGTACAAATTGTTGTTCTCGCTGTAGCTGTGAGGCATGTTAGGCGGAGGGATGCTTTCAGGCACCAAGTGGTCTGTGGGGTAGTGTGATGCCGGCCTAATGCTCACTGGGTCTGGGAATCGAGGCTTCTTGCTAGTTGTTGGTGGAGGAGGAGGCTGTCGGTGTTGCATGGAACTGTGATTGCTTGGTACCCTTTTATCATCAAAGGATCTTGAGTGAGCGTGAGATAAATTGCTGCCTGAAGTTCCAGCTTCAGATTGTTGAGCATAATACTGGTTTGACATTTCCAAGGACTGCAAGGCACTGGCTTTGGATTGAATGGATTCTTTTTCAAAAGGTTCAACATAATGCAAATCAGAGTCAACAGATTTGCACAGTCTGAGTCGGTTCTCACGGATCATATCTCGAGGATTGCTGTAAGCATCACATAATGTTGCCTGCGGAGTGGGAGGATCACTTTCTAGCTGCGGTGGATGTTGTTGGGCTGCCATTCTTTGCTGTTTCTTCAGGAGGGCCTTCTGCCTTGCCTTCTCCTTGGCTCTTTGTAGTTTCTTATATTCCCTCTCTTGCAACAATCTTGCCAGTTCACCATCTTGAGCTTCTACAGCACATCTCATGTCAGCCAGCAGGGCATCCTGGTTGTTGTCCTCATGACTCAGTTCTCTAGCAAGTCTCGCATCTTTCTCTTCCTGTTCCAATCGTCTTCTCATATCTTCAAGTTCAGTAGGAGAGAGACCTAGCTCTTCAGGGTTGAGATCCTCGTTTGGAACAGAAGCCACCGGCGGGAGCGCTGGGGGCACGGCGCGAGAAGAACTGGGTTGTTGCAGCATGTCAGTGCCGCGCTGGCGACGTTGCCTGCGCAAGTTGATCTCGGCCATCTCTCTGGCGATCTCCGCGTCGATGTCAGCCTGTCGGCGGCGCGTGAGCTCGTGCAAATGCACCTCGTGCTCGATGTCGCGCTGCTCGTTTAGAGCTATGGGAAAATCCTCGCGGATCTGCTGGTTGCGATATCTATTTTCACAAAGATGTGAGGATATCTCGCGGTCCTGCAGGCGGTGCGCCAGCGCTCCGTCAGCGCGCACGAGCCACTGCTCGCGCAGGTCTGTCACGTGTCCGAACTTGGGCATTGTGTCGCTCGCTTGGAACCCGGCCATCGCTGGTGCGCGACGGTAGAAAGTGTCCTCCGGACTTTCCAAATAATGTCACCTAAATACAACACACAGAGTAAACACGGAGTTACGTTAGCGTAACGTAATACCAGTTTATTGTGTGTTAGCACGACACAAGTGGCATGGTGTAGTGACGGCACCAGCCTTAGATCGACACCACCATTCATAACACAGCACAAACCTTTCACGTCGACTTTCTTCGCATTCCGTGAGAATCCGCGGTGAACTTTTTACGTTTTCCCTGTGAACTCCGCGTGAACAATGGTCGGCAATGTTTGATAATCTACATAATGAATTGCCGAGCACTCTTCACTCATTCATCCCTCCTCCACAACAAATAGATTTTATTGATCAAATCTAAAAAAATACAATGACAGCCACGCATGACATGACAGCACTGATGGCACTGACAGTCTGACAGACAGACAAGACAAGTTTAGTGAAGTGATTAGTGAAAGTGAATGAGCTATTCCGATATTCCATTCCAATGCTGCAATGAAGTAGTGATAGGTGATTGTATGTAAAATATGTAATACACCATAGACATTTTTTTTTAATCGATTCATTCCTTACTACAGACTAATTCGATTAACACATTTGCCGGCTCTGTAAGAAGCTAGTGTTAGGCCCTTTACACATTATGCCGCAGCGGCAGCAGCATCGCCGCCGCGCCGCAGCCACGGCATAATGTGTAAAGTGTAAAGGGCCTTAGTGTTTCGGCGGAACTCACAGCCAACTCCATACCATTACCAACTCACATTTAAAACAGTAGGTACATACAATAAAACACTTTGTGGCATCAGTTTTTTTTTAATTTCGTATAAGCTTTATAAAATACACAATATTTACTATTTGCCGTAACTTAGCCAAGGAAGGGCAAATAGGGAGCCTGCCTTTGTTTTTGATTTATAATTGTATTTAGTTTGCAAGAAAATTGTAAGTACTAAAACGTTAACAATATAAAATTAATACAATAATTATATCACCTTTCTTTGTCAGTTGATTTTTACCTGTATTTTTCAGCAAGCGGTGAGTGAGACAGGCCCCTTAGTTTTTTCAGCGTCTTCGCCCTTCCTCAACTGTTGATTGGGTTCTTGGGCCGGGATGGGAGCAGGAGTAGTAGGACAGTTTCCAACTCGTCGTGAATCAGAACTCCTTGGACACTTGAACTCTTTATCATCAAAAATAGAGCCGCGATCTAATGTTGACAAACACATTGTTTGTAAAAAAAATGTTCTTGATTTAAAAATATTATGACTTTTGTACAAGTGCTAACTCGCCTATTCTTCTCGAGAACTCGCTAAGTCCTTTTCTATTAGCCGTAATGAAATACAGTTCTTCTGACATACGATATAGCCAGTTTGAAAGTCGTGGATATCTGAAAAATATATAGCAATTTTGAACAAATTATATCCTTTATTGTAAAAACCTACTTACTTATTCCAGTTTTACTCACTTGTTGCTATCAACAGGGACCAGAATGTTGAGCGTACTGATAGAAGAAGCAAATACAATGTCGCTCAGAGTTGACCAACAGCCACCAAACCAACTTCGCCCAGCTAACATGTTCTCCAGATCACTGTAGGCGGATTCAATATCAACTATTTGTTGGGGCATTACAAAATTACAATGCTCGTATAGGATTGGATACTGAAACAGAAATTAAAAAAGCTAAAATTTAATTCTATCTCGTCAAAGCGACATATCGTAATCGACATATCGTAAGCGTCGTATCGTGATCGTGACATTTGTAAATAAATATCATATTATATTGTTACTTATTAAATTAAACGCCTGACAGGACCACAAATATTGCACTAAGTAATCTGTCAAATGTCGGTACCTATTGTAACAACAGAATCTCTTATGACTTAGAGGTGGTTGTGAAGTCGCAGTAAATATGGGGCCCATGTGTATGATGAGTTGATGACCAAGAGCTCTAGAAGAAATTTTCATGCAGATCCTTTCGATCAACAAGCTATAGGTACCTGCATAAATAACTTTTTACAAAAAAAAAACCGACTTAAAAAAAAGACACTACCTACAAAGGAAAAAAAAACTAATTTCGAAAGTCGGTGGCAAAGAACGAAAACGCGAACCCAACGACACCGACTTCCGAAATCAGGTACTTAGTTATTTTTCACTTTTGCACTAAACAATCTACAATTTATTATGTATTACTTGTGAGATACATTGTGTTTTCATGCGATGGCCAAGTCAATCTATTTATTTAAAACATAAAAGATTTTTAGTAGGTATATAATAATTGATAAAATAAAACCTAACCTTTAGATTCACATTTGATTAAAAACACTATTATGCTTAAATAATTCGTTTCGTTTGTATGTATATAAACTATGCTTACGTCAATGGGGACAAAAGGAAAGATTATGACTTCCCGTTGTCCCCATAACGTGAAAGCATCAATGGGGACAGCGTCAATGGGGACAACGGGAACAGACCGATACTTTTTATCCCGATATTCCCACGGGATCGAGACTTATGCGGTTGAAACCGCGGGGCGCTGCTAGTAAATTTATATGGGACCACCACTCCTGAAGCATACCCAATCCATTACATAAATAATTTTTGAAATCGATTTACAATTGACAACATTTCAAACCTGACACGACCTTAAAACAAAAATACTATTTCTTTATTTTCGTATCCTGAGTTCAAATATATTTTTATTTTATTTTTTTATTTCTAAATTTCTGAGAAAAAAAATAAAAATCAAAAAACATGTGATGACGTCACATAAACGGCGGAATGAAGTAGTTACCTTTGCGCATTCCAATTTCTTTGATTGAAAACATTATATCAAACAAGACATGTCAATGTCACCTAAGAAGTGTAACTAGAAAACAACTAAAAAACTGAATTGAATTCAACAATATTTTTTCCTATCAACTCGACACTGATTGATATTTCGCCAATAAAATGGATCCCAATGAAAAATATAGATACGCCAATGACGGAACCAAAACAACGACTGAGACAAGTGACATCTAACAGTTTTTTTGACGGGTCACGATAAAGCAAAGGCAATATCGCCATTCTACCGTCATCTGGCACTTACGTCTTTTTAGAATGCACCGAATTTCAAAGTTAAAATTATGAATGAAAAGTACATAATTTCGAAAAACGAAAAAATATGGGTGCCCTGGATTTGAATTTACTTTTATATAACGTAATAATACATGCAGGTTAAAATATGAAATGTTGTCAATTGCCGAAGGTATCGCGTATCATACATACAAAAAAAAAAATACAGTCGAAATGAGAGCCTCCTCCTTTTTGAAGTCGGTTAATTATGTAAAGATACGGCATTTATAGCCACAATGCATCTCATGACAATTCCACTAAGCCATCATTGAAAAGTCATAGGAAAGCAAACGACGCAATCTCGTTCACTTGAATTTTTACCAGTAATTTTGGTTTAAAAACCAAACTACTAAACCGATTTTGATGAAATTTCTATGAAACCAATCTGAAAGTACACCGCGTCAGACTCTTTTTTGCCAAGCTGTATATAGTTTTAAATAAAAAAAATTGCAAATCGGTTTATAAATAACGCAGTTCTGTTCTGAGGTAGCAAACATAAACAAAAATCAACCGAATTGATAACCTACTCCTTTTTTGAAGTCGGTTAAAAATAGACAGTCATGCAGTAGTAAAAAGCTTGTGGCTTCGATAATATTGAAAAAACCTGTACTAACAGCAGCTGCGCGGAACCGTGGATAAATTGTTGAACTGTTGTAATGCAAGTGTTGGTCCACTATAGAACGGCCTCCAGGATCTTTCGGCAGCAAACGGCTGGAGTCGCAGTACCGACCAACCAAGTACGTACAAATTGCATGACTGTAAAAATAAAGATAAAAACCGGTCAAGAGCGAGTCGGACTCGCGCACCGAGGATTCCGTGCCATAATAATAATATGTTTTAAATTTTCATCGGCGAGGCCTATATTTGTCAGAGAATTTTAATATTGCAGTTTTAGGTCAGCGCCATCTCTTAACTGATAGTGGAACTAATTTAACTTTTGTAGATGATTTCTGAAGTGTGCTATTTAGTTATTTAGATACATATTCGTTCTATTTGGGGGGGGGGGGGACGTATTTTTTTTCACATTATTCATCAAAAGTCGAAAACTATACGGCCTAAAAAAAAACCTTTATTTGCAAAATAGTTAGGCATACGTCATCTAAAGCTATTCCAAATTTCAAGTTGATAGTTTTAGTAGTTCTTGAGATATCCAGCTCTGATAGACGGACAGACAGACTGAGTCGCACCATAAGGGTTCCTTTTTACCATTTTGGTACGGAACCCTAAAAAAAGCATACATTTTGAAATAAATCGAGCAAAAATAAAATAACAAGCAAGTAGGGTAATAATAAGGCAGTAAGTACCTATATTAAATTTATAGGTCCCGCAGTCCCGCTAATAATAATTAAGAGCCTATACTACCTCAGCTAAAATTCACTTTTTATCTCGCTCATACGATAATGCTCGCTGACTGAGTGAGAGTGAGACAGAGTGCGGTGCTGGGCGGCAGGCAGCGCCAATAGTTTAGGTATTTGCTTTTTACAGTGAAAATAATGGTAATTGTAAAAAAGTAAATAACATAAGACCTGCTTTAAAGTAAGTTCAGTTAGTCTGCAAAGTTTCATGATCTAATTTGAAGTATTTTCTGAATACCAGCGGTTTATTGTTCGGGTTAGAGGTAACTTTGGATTTATTTTCTATCGAGAAAATTTTATGGAATCGTGTTTTCGTCTAACATAAGACTTAGCATTAATCCTCAACTTTACCATATATTTATTTCAAAATTAATGGTGCAGTATTTTTGACATAACGGAGGATCACGCTAAGCCATTTGAGGTAGTATAGGCTCTTAATAGACACAACCTTGTAGCCAGGATAATCCATCACAGGGCACGCCACGATAGTGGCGATAAGACCCCTCTTTGAGGAGTGGCTAGAGAGGCGTCACGGCGTCCTCACCTATCGCCTGACGCAGGTCCTCACCGGACACGGATGTTTTGGGAGGTTCCTGCACATCATCAGGCGGGAGGAGACGCCCGGGTGTCACCACTGTGAGGATCGCCCAGAGGACACGGTGGAGCATACGGTGGAGGTCTGCCCCGCATGGGCGGAGCACCGCCGTGCCCTCGTTGAGGCGATCGACAGCGGCGGCGACCTCTCGCGTCCGGCCCTGGTTCAAACCATGGTCCGGGGCGAGAGGGAGTGGGAGGCGGTCACCTCCTTCTGCGAAGCAGTCATGCTAGCGAAGGAGGTGGCTGAACGGCTGAGGGAGAGAGCCTCACACCCCAGCCGCCGCGGGAGACGCTCCGGGCGTCGGGAGCCGCGTGACGACTCCCGGCCACCGTAGGCGCGGGCCTGCGGACGGAGAGTAATGGGTAGCTCACCGTCCGATCAGGACCAGGCCCGTGCCGGACGGCGCGTACGTGTTCCACGCGCGCCTCAAAGAGATGTCAGCATAAAGGAAGGGGCCTGCCAGGGCCGAAGCCTGCCGGGGGTGCGGGATTGTCCGAAAGGGTTACCGCTACCCCGGAACATAAAGGGTTAAGGAAGGAACACGGATGGGTTTTAGTCAGTAAGAGTCTGACACTCCCTTCGCTCCACCCAGAGCGGGAGGGGTCATTTGATGATTTCCCATCCATAAAAAAAAAAAAAAAAAGGATAATCCATCAGCAGCTTGCTTTGAAATACAACCTTGTAGAATCGGAGGTGCCATACTATAGGTATGTGCCCGACCCAGTTCTCGAAAATGGTAATATCACATTGTACTGGGATCGATCCATCATCACTGACAGGACTATTGTTGCCAATAAGCCTGATATAGTGGTGGTGGATCGATCAGAGCGGCGCGCAATGATTGTTGACATAACTGTCCCGCATGATGAGAACCTCGTGAAAGCTGAGAAAAATAAACAAATTAAGTATCTTGACTTGGCTCACGAGGTTGTCGACATGTGGGATGTGGACTCAGCGATCATTGTACCGATAGTCGTTACAGCCAATGGATTAATAGCCAAGAGCCTCGACCAACACCTAAGGAGGCTCTCGTTGGGCAGCTGGATCAAGGGCTTGATTCAGAAAGCTGTACTTCTGGACACGGCCCGTATTGTTAGGAGGTTCCTCTCTCTGGAGCCCTGACCGCCGGTAGCTTGGACCCTGTGCCCGATACCGGTGGGCTACTATTTTTTATATTTTTAAATGTTTTTATACATTTTTTTTATATTCTAATATTTAAAAATATAATTAATATGTATATAGTGAAATAAAGGAATTAAAAGTTAAAACTAATAAAAATGCAGGAGATAGATACCTATCACATATCACAAGTTCACGGTCCTTCAAAACTGGCAAAGTTTGTAGCGGATTTAGCTGCAAAAATAAAAAAAATGTCTCTTACACAAAGTCATCAAATTGAAATAATTATTATGAATTATAAGACATTTTTAAGAAAAATTTATAATTACATGTTGCCGGTAGATTATCGCAAACCCAGATGAGAATATCGCAAAAAAGGACCTCAATTTTATCATCATGAGCTTCATCCTCAGCCCGACTTCACCCACTGCTGGGCACAGGCCTCTCTTTTCTTGTTCCGATCCCCATGCTCCTGTGCCAGCCTCATCCAGGACCTCATATTACATGGAAACAAACTCTAAAGCTTGTAAAAATCGATAGAGTTCCCTACGGTGACCATCTCCTTCGATCTATGTTCTCCCTTGTCCATGTTGATGTCCACCTCCGTGATGCTGAGGTTCAAGCAGTCCAGCGCCATCATTACCGCCCGGCAGGCGGGACTCCTGTCAGCTTTCCATAACGTACAGTGCCTGTGTTTTATTTGAAGGGTAATTAAAACGAAAATTGGCAAGAGTAAGTCTTCATTGTCAAGAGTTCATGAAGATCAATTTATGCCCATGATCATGGCATTCTGATGGCAAAATTGGGAAGACCCAGTTTTGCCATCAGAATGCCCTTCTATGACAGAAGTGTTCGACAGTAGGTACCTACCTACTTTATAAGAAATTAAGGAAGGGTAGCCTGCAGCCTAATTGCGGAACGCCAAATCGTCAAATGATTCTGATCAGTTGGCTTCATTTCTATCACAATTGGCTTCATTTTACGATTTTCGGATTGCGAAACTCTAGTTTATTATGAAACCAATTATGAACGTTAAGGCCCTGCGCAGAAACTCGAATCATTTGACGATTTGGCGTTCCGCAATTAGGCTGCTGGATAGGTAATTAAATTACCTATCCAACAACAATTCATGTACAGACGCCAGCACATCAAGCTACTACAATCTGTCAAATTTCTTTAATAGATTTTCAACTTTAATACTAAGGTTCAAAGTTGATTGGGAAAATTTGACAGTTTCGGGTAGCTTGATGTGCTGACCTATTGTATGCAAAACATTCTAAAAGAGGAGGTGGAGATTCTTACCCATTCTTCTCCGTACGAAAACTACCTTTTGGAAGGGGCGAATAGAATCAATTCTATTTTATTGTAATTTTTTGACGTTCAAAAGTGCCTTTTATGTGCCTATTTGAAAGAAATTATTTGACTTTGACTATCGATCACGTTCACAGTTACCTATATTTATTTTAAAATCAGTGCAAAGTAATATTCAGAGTGAAGAGTTCTGATATCTTGGCATGTGATATGATAATTAATCGGTTGAAAAAAATTAAATATAAACTTACCTTAATCCTGTTTCTGAAAGCCTACTTGCTGAACTCCCCATGAAATGAGATTTCTACAGAAAACTTATGATTTTGAATATTAAAAATAATGATTACCTAATAGTTAACTGCCATTTTCATTATGTATTTATTTGACGGGAATATGTTTTTCAAGGAACTGTCTAGCATGTAAAACGAGAAGACAGCCAGTTCTTTTTTGTAAAAAAAAAAAAAAAATGTAAAGTTAAAAGAAGGTTCATGTTCTGTATTCTTTGGTAGGTACTGCTGAATGATGCGTATGAATAAAACGCTAGTAACAATCACTTAATGAGACTAAGATTCACAGACTGCACTTTGACTGTGCTAAGTAAAGCAAGCAATTCATACAAATATGAACCTTAAAACTAATTACATAATGTTCATATTCATAGCAGTGGCGTAGCTAAGTGATCAGCACCCTAATTGCGTAACACACTATTATTCTCAATTTTAATAATTTTGAAGCATATTGCTAATCCATTGCTCCTTATGTACGAAAAGTGTGTCTGTGAGTGCAGGTCGTTACTAATAATTATTTCAGTAGAGTATGCTAGTATTCATAAATCGGTCCCATAACAGCCGATTGGTTGAAGTAGAACTTACACAACACAACAGATATTATGTTCTGAAGGTGGAAGACATTTTTTGCTAGGTCAGTTGCCGAGGGGCCCCCTGAGCTTGGGGGCCCCGGTGCACGGCATCGCCTAGCCCTCCGATAGCTACGGCCTACGCCACTGATTCATATAATTTAATGTGAGCAAGCATTTCATACGATTTGACCATTAAAATACACAAATTAAGTTCAAATTCATATTATGAGGCTTACAAGCAAAGTAAAAAAGTAGTAGCCCGAGTGTCTACATACCACCGGCACCTTCTCATTCATGATTGAATGGCGTTTAAAATTATTCAATTCTTAAACAAGATAGAAAATATCCAAGTTGTATCTAACATTTCAAGATTTGAACGTGAGACAATAACAAGCGGCTCGACATGCATAATGGAAGAGGTAACAGGATCTTGAATTTAACCTGTGTGCGTTATCGACTCGTATTAATGTACAAGTGTTATTTAGCCGTTTTTTACACGACTTGCTCTTGAGTCCCGACACAACTTCTTTGGGATTCTCGCTGAACGGGAGTTTAGTTGGTGCCTTGGTGGTAAATAACTATGAAAAATGGCCTTGTTTCGTGGCAACTCTTG
Source organism: Amphipoea oculea (assembly GCA_945859645.1). Classification (NCBI taxonomy): domain Eukaryota; kingdom Metazoa; phylum Arthropoda; class Insecta; order Lepidoptera; family Noctuidae; genus Amphipoea; species Amphipoea oculea. The sequence goes on along the minus strand of OX243878.1, from coordinate 21,062,274 downwards.
TTTTAAACGTTTTCAAATTGTGCGTCGTTCCGAAAAGCGTATTATTAGGTAGGTCAGGTAACTTTGTTTTTATTTATTTCTGTGTTCTGCTTATTCTAAAAATATGCTTGTATCTGTGATAGATCAGGGAATGGGGCCCTAGGTCCCTCAAACGACACCCACACTTGAGGGTCCCGGCAACCTTAATATTTTAATGAACGTTTTTTTTTCATTAGAAATATGTCGGTAACGAAGAAACCGGTCCTCTACGGAGATGAAACATCACCACCGGTGAGGTTCGCTATGATGACAGCATCTCTATTGAACATCGATCTGGAGTTCCATAACATCGATCTATTCAAGGCGCAAAACCGAACCGATTTTTATAAAAAGGTAGGTATCTAATTTATTTTAATTTTTACTAGCTTGCGCTGTCCCACTCCTGGGCCAAGGCCTCCCTCTACTCCTTCCATTTTTCGCAAGCCCGAGTCCTCCTTCCAGATAGTCGGAACCTATCCAGCTCGTCCCGCCATCTGCTACGTGGTCTGGACGTTATTATAAATCTATGGGCCCACAGTTTGTCCTACATAATGAAATGCGGCAGACATGTCCTACATAATGAAGTTAAGGTGATATGTTGAAAAAATGTAGATTTTCCATTTCGTGTAACTTGTTAAGTACCTATGTGGAATAGGGATTTAACATTTTGGTATATGTTTTTTTGACTTTTTGGTCGGGTATCGTGTAAAAGGAATAAGTACCTACACGATTCAATGAATTTTTCTCTGTACAAAAAAATTGCAAACTTATATCTACTTTGTTACTTTTTTCGATATCACGGCGTAACGCTTAAGATTTATTCAATGGAATTTACTCTAAAATATGGAGAATTATCATATCAAAGTTTACTTAAAGTAGGTACTTAGGTAGTTAAAAGTAAAGTAAAAGTAAAATCGTTTATTTCATATTTCAAAATTACAATATCGAGGTATTGTTGGTCCCAAACTAGGCACAGCTGTGTCTTGGGCACCAGTTTTAAATGTAATTGATTTATTTCGTTAAAAAAGGGGTAAATTCGTTTTGGCACATAGGTAGTCGTTTTATTCCGAGCGCACGCACACTATAGCCATCACTCTTCTTTTGCGTTTCAAAAGTAATTGCATCACTTTCGCTTGCTTAGTAAGTTTTCGAGGATTTTAGATTTTCGATGTAGCCCGTTAATTTGATATTTGCAATACTGCCATGCAAAAAATTAAGTAGGTTGCTCCTAACGCCAAAACCTACTGCCAAGGCGGAGGCGAAAGCAAAGTCCCATTAGTTCCTACATTTCTAAACCCTGCAGGCACTGACCATTTTCTTTTAAAAACTATAACAGTTACCCAGACTCAAGGCCCAGATCCTTCTTCTCATCGTTTCAATGGCACTTTTAAATTACTATGGTTCGGATGGCGGGTGATCGGCCAGATACTTGTGCTTGGCAACACGTTGGCGACCACCGGATCTACGATGTCGTTGTTAAAGATAATTAATTATTTGGTATTTACAGATAAACCCTCTCCAGAAAGTCCCAGCGCTATCAGTAAACGGAGACGTTATTTGCGACAGCCACGCCATTGCTTTGTATTTCTGCAGAAATCGCAAAAATACAGAGTTGTACCCTGAAGAAATTATGCTTAGAACGAAGATTGACGAGTGGCTGTACTTTGATGCCGGTGTCCTCTTTCCAATCGATAGCGCTATATTTGTAAGAGAACGATATTATTGTGTTGATAGTATAAACAACATCATTTGTGTTACAAATAGACCTACTTGTTAGATAGCAAGAAGGATCAGTGGCGGATTTACACATTTGCCGCCAGTAGGCTATTCAAATTTTACCGCCCCTACCGACCTCTACAATAATGTCCCATGTCTTTTGTATATTTACTGCTTCGCCTTTTCTTCAAAATACTTAAAATGTTCTCGTTCACCAGCTACTAAAAACTTGCAAAGAGATTTGTAAAGATAGGCAACTGTGATAAAACCTACGGTAGAAGCCTCAATTTAAGCATTCACTTTGTTTAATCTTTCCAAAAAAAACATGGTAGATAGGTATATAAATATTAATCTTTTTAATTTAAGTAAGAGTTTTAAAAAAAATGTAGGCCCGAAATTTGCCGCCCCTAAAATCTGCCTACTCAGCCTATTGGTAAATCCGCCACTGGGAAGGATCTATCTATTGCAACAGTGAGACCCATTTTTCAGTATTTTTTTAGGCTTTCGGTAACTTAAATAGTTTAGTTTAGAATCATTTGTTTCGCTGTTTGATTAGTTATTAATGTAATGAATTAATTTTCAGACCGAATTTTTTTGTGGTAAATGGCCAGCCGACGAAGTAAGGGTTAACAATTGGCATTCTTCATTGGACCATTTAGAATTGAAATTAAGTAACCAAAAGTGGTTAACAGGTGATAAGGTCAGTGAGACAATTTCAGCATTTCTACTAGGTACACCTAATGTGTAAACTATACAGGATGTCCCTGGAAGTATGGATCAAATCGAATAGGGGCGTGGGCAAGGTCATTTCCAAACTTTTTAACCCTGAGAATGTCAGTGAATTTTTTTACGGTTCAAAAGTTATGACCAATTTTAATTTCTTTTTCAATCACTTCGCTTAGAGTTCAAAGAGATTAATCATAAAAAATACTGTGTCATTCAGGGCTACCTAAAAAAAAAATTAATAGCCCTGATAGTTTTCACGAATTCGATCTTTCTTCTCTTTTTTTTTAGTATTTTTTTTTTGCTAAAACGTTTGGAAATGACCTTGCCCACGTCCCTATTCGATTTGATCCATACTTCCAGGGACACCCTGTATAAGAGCGGTTTCGCACTACAATCCGATTCGAATCTGAATTAGGCCTCATTTACGGAGACGCGGGGCGTCGCGCGTTGCGTTGAGCGGCGCGGCCCGCACTGAATTCAAATATATGGCGTTGTATGAGTGCGTTTACGGAGAAGCGATTTTAGACGCGTTTGTTTGAATTAGGGCGTTTTTTGCGGCCGAGCCCGCGGATGGCACCGACGCGTCCCACGCGGCGTTTATCGCGGCGGCGCACGCAGCGGCAATTCTCGATGAAGCTATGTCCGAGGCGGAATCTTCTGTCAGTCTTATTTAGAAATCGCGTAACACAGACGTATATAGTCACCGTCGCAATGGAGTATGATATGATCGACTTTTTTTTTCGTCGTTGTTTTTCGTCTTTTTTTTGATCGAGGCGAGCGTGCGCCGCCGCGTTGCCCGCCGCGTGATTCGCTACACGCTAGAGGATTCGCCGCTGGCGCCGCGGCGGGCACCGCCACGCTTCCCGTCTCGCTTCTCTATGAACATGGTCGTATATTGCTATAAGTTTGTGTTTACGCGTGCGATGATGCGTGCCGCTTCACGCCCCGCCCCACCGTAAACAGAAAAAACGTCCGACGCGCCGCGAGACGCCACGCCACACGCGACGCGAGACGCCCCGCGTCTCCGTAAATGAGGCCTTAGGCAATTAGGGAATGTACTAAATTCGGACGGATAGAGTTCGGATCTAGTGCGCAATCCCTCATACGAATGATTAGGACTATGGTCACTTCGGACCGGCATTTCTCGGATTCGGATCGAATATAGTGCGAAACCGCTCTTAGATTGGCATGACTTCGCTAATATAGGTAACGATACTTGTAAATATTTGTATTGCAGATGCGACTATGCGATGTTTGTTGTGGAACTACAGTAAGCTCTCTTGAAATATTGATCCCACTGTTGGAACAACATGAAAACGTGAAAGAATGGCTGCGAAAGTTAAATATACTTTCTTGTTTTGAAATAAATAAACGCGGCTTGAAACGTTTAGAAAGTTTTGTTGAAATTGTAAAGCAGCAGCAGCACTAAAGTAATATTAATTTTTAAGTTGTGAAATGTAAGTTCTCCTATTTTTATAAATACACGACTGATGTGATGGCATTATATAGTTTTCTTTTCTTGTAATTTGCAGTTTAATTGTATTGATTAAAAATATTTGACTCGATTCATCGAAGTTCCTTCCATAAACAAATAGATTTTACTGTTGTTCTCCCAGCCCAGCACCAGCACTCGCACCGCATATGTCAAAGACTCTTTAGTCTATGGCCGCTTATTGATTGGTCGACGAGGAGATGTAAAAAATGGCTGCCTTGCCTTCTCCTACTCAGGTAGAATTATTTGAGATTTAAATAGTTCTTATAGCTAAAACCATGTAAATTTTCTGTTTAACGAAAATTGTATTAATGTATCTACAGTTTGGTGCAGTGCAACTTTAGTATCGAACGTGAAAACATTGAATTATTTGACGTTAAAGTTTAGTGTACCGTGAACAGGTTACGCTGCTCAAAAATTATTAGAATTTCAGTAGTTTAGCCGCCTATTTAAATCAAATAGTTCGTTTTAATTTACAGTGCAGAGTTTGTAATTGGTGTTTCATGTCATTTAATTACACTTAACGTGTGAAAAGACCACGTAATCGCATCCGTTTCACTACGAACGTTGGAAATGTCGTGAAGAGTATTGAAATGTCACACCCATAGCCGTTCAAAATAAGTTCGTAAAATAATATTTGTAGTGAGTTTTACGTTCTGAAAATGGGGCTTGAACGGTTGCAGGTGGCAGGGACCCACAGCGCTATATACGAAGCATATTACCATCAGGTGAGGATTTTATACTTCTACTACTTGTTAATTTAAATAATTAACTCAATTACTATGTTTTGCGAATATTCACACTTAGCTAACATCATTTGCGTATTCTTTTCAATTAAAACTGCTCAGTAAAGTGAAGTTCTAGGCCAATGTGTAATGGGACAAATAAAAAGTAAGTAATGAAAAGTAACTCTTATTCCATACATAGTAAAGACCACAATTACATTACAGTTTAGTTTAATTGCAATCAATATTAGCCTGTTCTTATACCCTGGGTGATATAAATTGTTAAAAAGTTCTTGTTACTAGAATGAAAAGAATACCTATTGGATACTGTTTTTTTAGGAGAAGCATGGCTTTGTGGTTTAGAAGTGTATGAATGTGAAGATGTGAAAATTATCATAATGCCATGTCTACCTGTTAACCAGATAACCGTCATAATCATTTTGATTGCCAGTTTATTCCCTCACCATGTCCTACATTCACTCAAGTGTGTTAAGTTAGTGTTGTGTGGGTGTGTGTTTGCCTAACCATCCTCTTACACGTAAAAGCTTTCAATTGCTCCTAGATTTAATATTCACTCTGGAAGAGCCATGTTAGTAATTATATAAATCTTTAGTATTTGTGTTTAGTCTGGAAGAGCCATCTTAGTATTAATACATCTTTACTTTAATATTTGAGTTTAATATCTTCTTGACTCTATAAAAAAAAACATCTTTACACAGTAAAGCATGGCCAACAAAGAAGGCAAGGTATCCTATCTCTCATCTAGATCATTTATTTGAAACAAAATGTTACAAGAATGTATTTGTAGTGGTCATATCACTATTTTCTTAAAAATAAATAATATGTAATTTAAATATTATAGATAGATTTATTTAACATCAATATTAGTGTACTACCAATAAATAAATCTGCTTAAAAGAGCTGCCTAGTTAATAAAAATGTTAGATTTTTTTATGTCCTTAATTTTTAAAGCATAAGCATAATCAGCGTGTAATGTTCCCACTGCTGGGACACAGGTCTCCTCTCTGTGAGAGGGAGTAAATTTTTCAAGGTCTGTGTTAGTTACTGACTATTAAAAAGTGCATGTACAGACGCCAGCACATCAACCTACCCGAAACTGTCAGATTTTCCCAATCAACTTTGAACCTTATGATTAAGTGATAAAGTTGAAAATCTATTAAAGAAATTTGACAGATTGTAGTAGGTTGATGTGCTGGCGTCTGTACATTATGTATATTTTATAACCCTCTGGTCCCAGAACGTCACTATTTTCTGGGCCTTATTTTCAATTTACTTTTCATGCAGTAATATAAACTTTGATCTAACTGGACACAAATATGGATCACTAGCCTGTCATCCTGTACTAGTAATAAAAGTCAGTTGAAACTTAAATGAGAAAGGTTTATGGGTCTACCAGTACATCAAGTATTTGCAATGTTGGCATCTTGCCATCTTGTTGTGCAACATTCTAAACCTTTCACACATCTTAGATTTATGCCAAATATGGTTGCAAGTTGCTGTAGTGTAACTAGCATGCCCATTAATGCTAATTAGACTAGTCTAAGGAATGTCATATTGTATTGAAGAAGTTCAGAAAATTAATCCAGCTCCTGAAAGCAATAAAATATTCTAGCACAGGTGCCAAGATATTCCTAAAAAAAGAAGAAAATAAGAATTGAAGAAGGAAGGATTGTGAACATAAATACAGGGTGGCTTGGACTTCGGCATGCAAACTGTAACCATTAATCACACCCCGGACACTCCATACAACGCTCGCAAAATAATTACCTACTACCACTACATTGACAAATGACGTTTGTATACGTGTAAATGTGTGCGTGAAATCTAGTAGGGCTGGCTGGCGCAGTATTGCGTAGGCGGCGGCGCTGCCCGAACGTATGCAACAATGGGGCGCCGCGCGCCGCGACACTAGGTACTCACAGAAATCTAATTAATAACATTTCTATTGTACTACTTTTAAAGTCGAAAAACGAATAGAACGTGAAAGAAAGAGACATAACTAAGACAATAAAGAGAGAGAGCAATTTGGTATGTTAATATTACGGAAGTTTTAATTGTTCTAAAACGAAGAAAACTTGGAAAATAAATGATTAATAGAGAAAATTATGAAAATAAATTATCACAACACTGGCTTAACTTGTTTGTCTGTAATATACTAGCTTTTATTTTTTATGGGTTTAAAGGATATTTGAGTTGCTGTTCCCTACCTTCTTTCATGTTTCGGGAACCGAAAGAAACTCCTGTCTTTATCGTTCCTCGATGAAGATAAGCATCCAAATAATGCACAATATACAACCATCGTGATTAACACAAAATATAAAACTTTAAAAAAATAATGTGTTCGTGTCAGCAGTAGGTAGGTACCGCGCTCCGGTTCTTGTGTATGCGAGCGCCATTGTTAAAGAGCAGGCGACGAACACATCGAAGTGCGGGGAGAGGTGCGGTAACTGATGTTAGTGCGGGGAAGGGAGTGGCCTTTCTGTACGCAGTACTTTAAGTATTCTGTGCCATTAATTCAGTACATTATTCTAAACCCCCAGCATAGAAAAGTTTAATAGGTTATAAAAAAATCTGCTGTTTCATAGGAAAGTGCAATATCTACCTCAAAATGTATGGAACAGCTAATTTTTATTAAATAAACAAATAAAAAAATTCAACACAGGCTTCAGAATCATGTACTGTATCCATGGCAAAAGGTTGCGCATCAATGTCCCTCCCAACCTGTATAATTATAATATTGTGTCATAATTCATTAATGATTGGTGATTTTAGCCAGAGCCCTGATTCACAACCATACGACAGGCTATCGTATCGAAAACCTGACATTTCGGTAACCTGATTTGACTTGCCTTCAACAGCAAATAGCTGTTGGAAGAATAGCAGGCGTCTATTTGATTTAAACTGACAAAATTTTCGGGTTTTGGACTTGTGAACAGTGTTTAGAAGACTCCTACGATAACAATGATTAATGTTCGATACGATATGGAAGCGTATCGAGTGTTTGTGAATAGCTATGCAGATTTACGTTTAATACAAAATGTCTCAAAAACAGTAGAGCAACAAACCACTTCTAAATCTTCTTCTTAAATCTACTGATGAAATATTTTGTAACTGGCACATGAAACATTGCAGGTGGATCCCAATGGCGCTGGTACAATCCAAGCCCTGGATGCTGCTCGCTTCCTCAAGAAGTCCCGGCTCAGTGATGTGGTCCTCAGCAAGATATGGGACCTGTCCGACCCCACCGGCAAGGGATACCTTGATAAAGTGAGTTACAGTTTTTATTTACAGTTAATTTCACTGTGCCTGATTTGCTACTGCTCTACCAGATAGACAAAGAAATATAAGTGAATATACAGTATGTATTATCTTCCAGATAACTGGTGCTTATGGTGGTAGGTGGTAAAACATGCCATAATTTTTGTAGCCACATTAATAGTTACAAATTTTGTACATAAGTTCATTCTGGAAGATAAGTACATTAACATACTTATTAATTGGAAAATGGTGAAGAGGATAATGACTTATGACATCATTCTTTGCCCAGAATTAATTTGTGTTTAATTAAGTAATTGAATTACTGTAGGGACTGGGCTCATAGAAGCAAAACTGTTATCCATTACAATATACATACAGGTTGAAATTGAACACATGCGACAAATCGAAATGGGAGATTGTACTCATCATTATGAACAACTTTTACTAAGGGACCATACCTGAAATCGAGAAAAAAAAATCTGCTGTTACCTACATTTTGACGAGTTACTCAAATACACACATCAAAAGTGTCTAGGGATCAACATATATTTTTGCAATAACTTTTCTCCTGATTGATATTAATTAAAATTTTCTTTAAGGATTCATCAAATAAAGTGTTTTCGTTTGTCACAGTAACGATAAACCAAGTCACCTTTGCATTAATAAAGAAATTTGCCATTTTCCTAATAAAGGGATTTTTGACATTTGAACCACTAACACAAAAGTTCGAAAAAAAGACTGAAATAACAGTTTTCTTTAAAATTTTATTGGGTAACTTAAACAATTAATAATCCGTGTTTCTACCGCGAACACTAACAACACAAGAACATCGGTTTGGCATACTCAAAATGAGTTCATCCAAATCACGCTGTGGAATGGCCGCCCATGTTCGTTGCAACAACAAAAAAAGGTCTTCTTGCGACTGGATACCCTCCATATTCGGCAGAGCTCTTCTCTGTAGCATATCCCATGCATGCTCAATCGGGTTCAAGTCTGGCGACTGAGCAGGCCAGGGCAGGACATTGATGTTAGCTGCGGCGAGAGTCTGTCTTACAACTCTTGCGGTGTGCGGTCGTGCATTATCATGCATTAACTGAAATAAGGGACCGATTTGCACTTGTAGAGGAACGATGACGTCTGATACAATCGTCTCAGCATAAATTTGAGCGTTGAGGTTGCCTCTGATCCAAATCAACTCAGTTCTTCCGCCGATCCAAATACCCGCCCATACCATGATGGTTCCACCACTATAAGGATGGACTTCCTGGCAGGATTTTAATCGCTGTTGGCGTCCAGGGGTTCTCCAGTGTCGTATACGTCTTGTATCCGGTCTCATACCAAAACGAGACTCATCAGAAAAGCACACGAAACGCCATTGTTCTTCTGCCCAATTTCTGTGTTCAAGAGCCCATTGATATCGAATCCTACGATTGTGCATTGCTATAGGTGGTACCCGTAGCGGTCTTCGGGAATGAAGGTTCACTTCATGCAAGCGGTTTCTGACTGTTTGGTCGCTAATTAAGTTCCCTGAAGAGTGATGAAGCCTCACGGCTAACATCATGGCGGTTATTGTTGGAGCTCTTCGAGTTAAGATTTGAATGTATCGGTCTTGTCTCCGTGTGGTGCAGCGATACCGTCCTCCATGGCGCTCAGCCACGGTACCAGTGCTTCGGTAACGTGTCCAAAGTCGACTGATAACACTCTGACTTGTATTCAGAGCTAAAGCCACAGTACGTTGCCGGGAACCAGCTTCTATCATTCCCACGGCTCTGAGCATTTCTTCCCTGCTTAAATGACGTCGCCGCTCCATAATAACGTTGGTTTTAATCAGTAGTAGGGAAACAGTAGCACTAATAATGTCTTCAATGCGTTGTATGTTTTTATAGGGAAAATATTGACAGCTGATTTTCATCTTTTACTCGAATTTGATTCACAGTTCCTGATTCAAATTATGAAATGCACCAAAAAGGATCCATATAAAAGAGATGGCTAAAAAAAAACCCAGAATCGCCAGAAACTTCATATATGCCATTTTTATAGGCATAATACGTACAACAAAAATATATAATAATATACTGCAAAAACGACGTGGTATACTAGATATACAGGGTGCATTTTTCAAGTGGGCGTGGATTGCCAAATCCGAAACTATGAGGACTAGCGAAAAGTACTCAAAGGAGTCGCGGGCTCGATTTTGATGAAAACTAAAACTGCATCATTGGATTTTTGAAAAATTAATATTTGTAGCCAGGAATCGAACCTGTTGATTTTGAAAAAAAAAACACACTCTTTTATTACACCATTCGATAGTGTCGCTAATAAGGATCGAATTCTGGGAAGTAATGACATACGTCAAACTAAAATAAAGAGCTCATTTATAACAAAGTAAAAAAAAAAACCAACCTGTATAAAGATTATTAATAATAAAACATATTAAAAGATGAAGGGTATATTTTTTACATTATTTTAATATATTATCATAATTATACTAAAGAGATTGTGATAAAATAAAAGTCGAGTAATCAATGTAAGTATGAATAACATAAACACACAAAGTATAATAACTTTTATACTATATGGTTTAGGAGGCTGATTTTTTTAAACCGTACTGGGCTTACTATAGTGAACCCATTTTTATACATTTCGTTGCTGGCGATTCTGGGTTTTTTGTCTATGAACTTTTAGCCATGTCCTTTATAAAATCATAAATTTATTACAAAGCCACATCTCAATCTCAAGAAATCCGCATAAAAATGCTTGATCCCTAGACACTTTTTATGTGTGTATAAATGTAGGGAAGGGCTGATTTTTTTTTCGAGATTTTAGGTTTACTCCCATAGTAAAAGTTGTTCATAATGTTACGAGCTTGGGGTTCGTGACAATAAAAACTGCCGATTTAATAACCAAAAATAGACACTTTAATTAAAAACAGCAATTACAACTTTAACACACTAACAATAAAACACAATTGCACTACAAGATCACTTGAAAGTCGCACTTGAAGATCGCTTCGATGTTATCGCTTGTATCGCTTATCCAACACTGAATCCGGCTCGCAGGCTCACCGGCCTTATATAGGCCTCGGATAGTTCCAGAACCTTCTACCGTAGAAACATCTAGAATGTTCGCGAGTACATACCGAACCCGACGGACCAGACGTCGATAGTTCTGGAAAGTTCTATCATCGAAGTTTCTAGAAGGGACCCGAATAATTATTAGTTCTGCTACTCGATACTAGATGGCGCTAGTAGTAGCTAATGTCGCCATCAAGTGTGGCGCGTAACACTGCCCCCTCCTAAGACATGCTCGTCCCGAGCATTATTGGCCCCATAATAACGCGCCAGTCGATCCACATGGACGATCTTAGGAGTACCTCTTGCACCTTTCTGTATCCGGTAGGTTACGTCATTGATCTTCGTCACAATCCGGTACGGTCCGTCCCATTTAGCTTGAAGCTTAGGAGATTTCCCTTTGCTGCGGACTGGATTGTGCAACCACACTAGTGAACCCTGGTCGAGCCCTTTATTGTTCATTTTGCGGTCATAACGGGTTTTCATCTTCTCAGACATTTGCTGGCCCGATTGTCTGACGTGCTCATAGATGTCATTCATTTTGTTCCGCAAGTCATTCGCATAATCGGTTATACTGCGAGGGGCATCAGGTGGTATTCCAGTGATCAGGTCTGCAGGCAACCGTAATTCTCTTCCAAAGTTTGCGAAAGCTGGTGTCACCGATGTACTTTCGTGAACAGCACTTCGATATGACAACAAAAACGGTTGTATGTGCTTGTCCCAATCTCGTTGCCGATTTTCCACAACTTTCGCCAGGTATCTCTCCAATGTCTGATTAAATCGTTCCACCATTCCATCCGATTGTGGGTGGTAAGAAGTTGTTCTCGTTTTATGAGTACCCATAACTCGACAAGTTTCCTGGAATATTTGGGACTCAAAATTCCTTCCTTGATCACTGTGAATCTCTAAAGGTACTCCAAAACGACAGAAGACTTCATGGACTAATTTATCTGCAACTGTCGAAGCTTCTTGATTTGGTATGGCGAAGACTTCCGGCCACTTAGTGAAGTAATCCATTACAACCATGAAATACTTGTTACCACTTTCACTTTCCGGAAACGGTCCCGCAACATCTAGGGCTATCCTCTCCCATGGTGCACCAACATTGTACAATTTCAATGCACCTCTACTACGAGTCTGAGGTCCCTTTACAGCTGCACAACTCGTACATTTGCGGCACCAGTCCTCGACATCGTCCCGACAGTGGACCCAGTAAAACCGTTCTCGTATCTTCAGTAGGGTCCGTTTAACTCCCAGGTGGCCTCCTGAACAACCATTATGGTACAGCTGTAGAACATCCGGTACTTGAGCTTTAGGTACAACCATTTGCAAATGACAGCTGTCTCCCCGAGCATTTTCCCATTTACGGCACAGGACTCCATCCTGAATCACCAAGCTGTCCCATTGGGCCCAATAGCTTTTTGTGATCGAACTCATCGCTGAGACGTCGCTCCACGTGGGCTTCGGTGTGCTGGCCTTCAACCACTCGAGAATCGGCTTGAGGTCTGAATCTTCCTGCTGTGCATGTTGTAGGCTTTCCTTCCACTCGTTGCTGAGGTCTGTCTTGAGCATCCTTACAGGTACGACTTCTTTACTTTCTTGCCTAGTACAATGCTTGCAGTCTTCAGGACAAGGTCTTCTTGACAATGCGTCCGCGTTGCCATGAGATTTTCCGCTGCGATGTTCGACCACGAAGTCGTATTCCTGCAGTAGCTCAATCCATCTCGCAACTTGTCCTTCCGGATTTTTGAACTGCAATAGCCATTTCAGTGCAGCATGGTCGGTGCGTAAGTGGAATTTCCGCCCCAGAAGATATTTGCTAAAATGCTGCAATGACTTTACCACAGCAAGCAATTCCCGTCTCGTGACACAATAGTTCCTTTCCGGCTTTGACAACGACTTGCTGAAGTACGCTATTACAACCTCTTGTTCACCATTCCGTTGAGACAATACACCACCAAGTCCTATGTCACTCGCATCTGTGTCAACTATAAATTCCTTGCCTGCATCAGGGTACCCCAAAATAGGTGTTTTGCACAGTCGGTCTTTTAACTCCTGGAATGCGATGTCGCAACTTTCATCCCAGCAGAAATGTCGCTTCTCCTCGGTTAGCTTGTGCAGGGGTTTGGCTATATCCGCAAAGTTCTTAACAAATCGCCGATAATAAGAGCACAAACCCAAAAATGCTCTGACCTGCGTCTTGTCTTTTGGGACTGGCCAATCCTTGACAGCGGCGATTTTCTCTGGATCCGTGCGGATACCTTCTTCCGACACTACATACCCCAAAAAGCTAACTTGTCGTTTGAATAGTGAACACTTCTTCGGACTTAACTTGAGGTTGGCACTCTGGATCTTCATGAGCACGCGTTCCAGGTTTTGAAGATGTTCTTCAAACGTGCGGCCTACGATGATGATGTCATCCAAGTAGACCAGACAGGCATCGCCAATTAGCCCGGTAAGTACAAGTTCCATCAACCTTTCAAACGTTGCCGGAGCATTGCACAATCCAAACGGCATAACTTTAAATTGCCAAAGACCCTTTCCTGTCGAGAACGCAGTTTTCTCCTTGTCCTTGGGATCGATTTCAACTTGCCAGTAGCCACTTTTCAGGTCTAGAGTGCTAAACCACTTTACTCCAGTAAGCATGTCCAGCGTGTCATCAATTCTTGGCAAAGGATAGCTGTCCTTCTTCGTAACGTCGTTCAGACGACGATAGTCAACACAAAACCGCATGCTGCCGTCCTTCTTCCTTACCAGCACTACAGGTGAACACCATGGACTAGATGAAGGTTCAATAACACCATCCTTCACCATTCCTTCGATCATGGTTTCCACTTCCTTTTCACGTGCTACCGGCAATCTCCTTGGCCGCTGACGGATAGGCAATTCTTCTCCTGTGTTTATTTTGTGTTGAACTAAGCCAGTCTTCCCAATGTCAGCATCGTTTGACGAGAAAACACCGGCGTACTTGAGTAACATCTTCTTCGCCTTGACCATTTCATTTTGGGACAGAGCGCTGCGGCAGTCTTCTAAAAGTGTGGACACTTTCGTTTGTGCATCCTTGCTGAGTGTCCCAGTCGATAGATATTGGCATCGACGTAACCAATCCACTTCCTCGCAAGTACCAACTAGTGTGCCTTTTTCTATAATCTGTTCCTGATCACAAAGGTTCAGCACACGTACCCCTGAGATGTCGGTGGCTCTGACCAAAGTTCGTGCCACTTTCCATGGAAGGTCATTGTCTACCCTTTCCACGAGTACACAACGATTAGTTTGCCCAGGATTCCGAGGAAGACTAACCGGCACAATCGTTTCTGATCTCGGCGGAAGAACAATCTTTTTAAGGCTGTACACATTCCCTGGTAATGCCCCTTCCATAAAAAGTTCCTCTTGTCCACATTTCAAAACACCTTGCTTGACGTCAATCTCGCAATAATTCTTCCTCATAAAGTCAAGGCCCAAGATGCAATCGTCCATTATATCAGCCACGATGACATTATGCAGGTAGATCCTGTTGCCTAGCTTCAACTCCATCTTCTTCTCTCCATGGACGGGTATGCGCTGACCGGTGGCTGTTACCAAATTAATGCGTTCTCGGTTGTATGCGGAGTCCCCAAGGAACCGACTTATAAGTTGGGAACTGACGACCGTACGAGAGGCTCCAGTATCTATGGTCAGCTTACACGGCGTTCCGTTGACCTCGCCCTTGATGATTAAGCTGTTCCCGTCAAGGGTTTGTGTGATCGAAATCCTTGGGGCTCTTTGAGCATCAGCCAGCACCCGCCCCGCAGTCCTGGCTATTACTCGTTTCCCTGCTGCTGTTGCTGGGCGGTGCTGTTAGCCGCACTACCCTCTGGAGCTCGGTCTTCTCTTTCTGCAGTTCGCTTAGGGCAACTGGATCGAAGGTGGCCACTTTCCCCACAGCCGTAGCACCTAGGGCTGTATCCTTTATTGCGGTCGCGAACTGTAACCGCTGCAACCTCCCTGACGCGATGGGAACGATGATCCTGCCGCACAGCTTCCACCTCCAGTGCATGGGCCAAGGCGTCTTTAAGCGTCCCGTGGTGACCGAGCCTCACAGCAGCTCTAACTTCAAGGTCGCGGATGCCGTCGATAAACACCTGCACCAGGTTCCCATCAATAAGCGCAGGCAAGGACTGGTAAGCTTTACGAACCAGCTTCTCCACTTCAAGAGCCCACTGCTGCAGGGTTTCGTTACTGCGTTGCACACGATCCTTGAGCTGCGCACGATACACGTGTTCCAAGTGAGCGTCACCATACCGAGCCTCCAATGCCTCAAGGAGCTGCTCGTAAGTCACTTCTTTGCTGAGAGCTTCCAGCACAGTTAAGGCCTGATCGCGCAGGCCTAGGGTGAGGGCAGTCATGGCCTGACTCTTATTCCACCCGTTCGCCTTCATAACAGCTTCAAACTGAACTTTGTAGGCTGACCAGGAAGAAGTTCCGTCGAACGGTGGCACTTTAAATCCACGTAGCGAAGGTGTTGTAGCTACGTGGGCTGCGATTCCGTCCTCAAGTTTAAGGTAATCCAGCGTTTTCTTCACATCAGCCATTACGGTTTTCTTCACGTCAGCCATCACAGTTTCCTTCACATCAGCCATCACGTTGTCAACCCGATTATTCACTTGGTCGATTCGGGTTTCAGCTTCCAACAGGCGGTTGTCATGTTGAGCAACCTTATCCTTCACCTCCTTCATGTCTTTCCCGAAGGTAGCGTGAAGGTCCTTCAGAAGGAGCATCTGCTCTTCCTGGCGGCGGGCCTGTTCCTCCTGTCGGCGGGACTGCTCCTGCTGACAGCGGGCCTGTTCCTCCTTATCTCGCTGAAGCTGTTCTTCCAGCCGACGAGCCTGTTCCTCCTGACGGCGGGCCTGTTCCTCCTTGTCCCGCTGGAGCTGTTGTTCCAACCGACGAGCCTGTTCCTCCTGACGGCGGGACTGCTCCTGCAGCATCACCATCAGTGCAGCAAAATCTGGTGCTGATGATGCTGGAGCAGCTGTGGACGGGCCGGTCTCCGTGATTGGTATTTGGCCCTCTGACGTCTGTGGCGTTGCTCCACCGAATCGCCTCTGGTCCGTCTCTTGCTGGCGTTGACTCCGGGTACGGATACCCTCCGTGTCGTCCTTCGGTAAAATCGGCATAATCCTTGCTTCTGACACCAATTGTTACGAGCTTGGGGTTCGTGACAATAAAAACTGCCGATTTAATAACCAAAAATAGACACTTTAATTAAAAACAGCAATTACAACTTTAACACACTAACAATAAAACACAATTGCACTACAAGATCACTTGAAAGTCGCACTTGAAGATCGCTTCGATGTTATCGCTTGTATCGCTTATCCAACACTGAATCCGGCTCGCAGGCTCACCGGCCTTATATAGGCCTCGGATAGTTCCAGAACCTTCTACCGTAGAAACATCTAGAATGTTCGCGAGTACATACCGAACCCGACGGACCAGACGTCGATAGTTCTGGAAAGTTCTATCATCGAAGTTTCTAGAAGGGACCCGAATAATTATTAGTTCTGCTACTCGATACTAGATGGCGCTAGTAGTAGCTAATGTCGCCATCAAGTGTGGCGCGTAACAATAATGATGAGTACAATCTCCCATTTCGATTTGTCGCATGTTTTCAATTTCACCCTGTATAATCAGCCTATAATGTTCCCACTGCTGGGACACTGGTCTGCTCTCTGTGAGACGAAGTGGGCCATAATCCACCACGCGGGCCCAGTGTGGGTTGGTAGATGTCACATGCTTTCGAATTTTTGGTTCTAAGACATGCCAGTTTCCTCACGATGTTTTCCTTTACCATTTTGAGAGCAGTGGTGATAAAATTAAAAACTTGAAGTGCCTGGCTGGGTACGAACTCACGACCTACAACTCTTAAGTCAGGGCCGGTACCACTGGGCCACCACTGCTGCAATACGTGTGAATAAAAAAAAGTCTGACTCAGCCAGGAATCTTTTTGAATGCCCAAATGGTTGAATGTGCCTGGAACCAAACTTTTTTGTAACAACTCACTAGTATTCCTAAAATCTATGCAAATAAACTTTTTCTATTCTATTCGATTGAGTATTTTACTGACTACAAATATCAACATGAAAGTAAGAAGAAAAACCTTAAAGTCAAGAAATTATTAATCCTGCTGTTCTGCTCATCATCATCATTATTTCTGCCCTTATCCCAATTTATTTGTGGTCGGCGCAACATGTGTTTTTCTTCCATACTTCTCTATTAGTCGTCATCTCGGTAGTCACCCCCTTTCTAACATAAATATCATTCACACAGTCCATCCATAGTTTCTTTGTTCTGCTCACCCCAAACAGAAAACAAAATGAACATTCAGAAGTAGTCTCAAAATATGTAATAGTTTCTAAGAATATACAAAGGCATCTAAATGTTTGTACAGAATGATATGAATGTAACAATTTGTTAACACAACGAGATTTGTCAATCATTCTGATAAGATGCTTGTCTTATCAGTAACATTTAAGATGGTCTCTATTCTTATTTATTTAGAAGTGGAAATCTGTTAAATGATGTAAAAGTCAATGACATTTTTCGGCACTAAAGATTTTTGTAAAGGTCGCAGGGATCCGCTGGATGCGTGTAGCGCGCAGGCTTGGTTGTTGTGACGATGTTTGTTCGGCTATGTCCAGCAATGGACGTCTCTCCCGATCCCGCTCAGCGGCCTCCTTCTTGACCATCACTGTCTCACAGAAGGAGGCTACTACCGTCCAAAGGTTTAACTACCTACTGTTTATTTAGAAGTTTTATAACGATAGCAGCTGTCTTTGAGTGTTACATTTTCGCTTTTTCCCTGGCTCTCCGCACATCCCACAATCCAATCGATGCTATAAAATTTCAAGTCTAAGCAGGTATTCCGTGCAAGTTACGATAAATCAAACTTGTTTAGTTTCACTAACTTCTGGGTGGAGACGACGTGGGTCTTTAAAGTTTGTTTTGTATTATTTGCCATGTTTATAGGGGTGCCATAGTAACATATTGTGTGATAATTTCAGCTGGTTACCTTTTACGGTTAAAAAGATACAGCTATGTGACGAAAGTGAAAGAGAAGAAAGAAAGAAAAATGCGTTTATTGGCATTACAGCAAAAAATACACCTTCAATGTATAAAAAACAGAAAACTAAGACTGTAATGCCAAAAGGCGCACCTAGCGTAAAGTTAGTAATTGGGTCACGTTGGCACCCTTTGGTTGGAACCCTGAATATAATGGTGCGGTGCGCCAACAAATTAAGGCACACAATGTCTATCGTATTTCAGTAAAAATATTCTCCGTGACCTTTGTGCCGACGCCTTCGGCAGCAGTTTTCTGAGTGTGACTTGGGTGTTAAAAGCTACTCCAAAATGCTAATGATCCCTTTTCTGTCCGCTCCCTAAACTGTTCACGTGCTCCAAGCGCCAAATTTTCCAAAAAATTTTAAGTTCTTCAGAACAAATTCGTAACGATTAGCAGTTTCTAACGCGTAGTTTTGAAGATAAATGTCGTCATCGTCGTACAAAATGGGTAATAAGTTTATAGGCAGTAAGACGACCTCAGTACTTGGCGCAGTCTGGGGTTACGCAAGCGTCTAGACTGGAGACTAGCCTGTACTGAAGACACATTCAGACGACTAAATGTCCAGATACTTTATGATATGTAAATTATTCAATTTTAAAGATGAATGGCTATAATAGTGCAGACTCTGTGGAACCACGTCCTTTAGCACGCGACATGTGAATTCTTTGACTGGCCATCGTATGAATTGATAATTAAAATAAGAACATTGGAATCGATCCCAGCACCCTAATTGCGTCACACTCTAAAAATCACAATCACAATTTAAGCATTTTGAAGGATATTGCTAATTCATTACTTTTCATATGTTCGAAAATGTGTCTGCTTAACAACGTAAATAACGCAATTAATGTTTTTGAACTGTCAAAATGAAACCCATTGAGGGTTATTCCCGCTCGGTAACACCCTGTCGTCAACACTGTTGACGATCGGGAAAAAAAAGTTTCGTTCGTTCACAGTGTTGACGAACGCTACTTATTATTTCGGGTAATTCCCGTTCGGTAACACCTTTCGTTCCAGTCGTCAACACTGTTGACGATCGGGAAAAAAAAGTTTCGTTCGTTCGCAGTGTCCATGAATGCTGGTTTTTTTTTTTTTAATATGCAAATAAAACATGTCATGGATTTTTAAAATGTTTTAATGGATTATGTTAGATCTTTTAAAACACAATTAACTAGAAAATAAAAAAATGGCCTTATCATGTGCATAATAACCATTTTACACTTTGATAAGTAATAAAATTGTGACACTGATTTAACATAATCAAATATACCTAGTTGAGAAAGTGACATTTTATAGTTGAGTGAGTGAGAGTAGTGAAAATTAGATGATTATCTGTGATACATAATAGTGTACTTAGTTTTCATTTAGTCACTTTCTCAACTATATTTGATTATGTTAAATCAGTGTCACAATTGTATTACTTATCAAAGTGTAAAATGGTTATTATGCACATGATAAGGCCATTTTTTTATTTTCTAGTTAATTGTGTTTTAAAAGATCTAACATAATCCATTAAAACATTTTAAAAATCCATGACATGTTTTATTTGCATATTTAAAAAAAAAAAAACCAGCATTCATGGACACTGCGAACGAACGAAACTTTTTTTCCCGATCGTCAACAGTGTTGACGACAGGACCGAAAGGTGTTACCGAACGGGAATTACCCGAAATAATAAGCAGCGTTCGTCAACACTATGAACGAACGAAACTTTTTTTTCCCGATCGTCAACAGTGTTGACGACAGGGTGTTACCGAGCGGGAATAACCCATTGCTACTGATAGTGTGTTACGCAATTACCCCGTTGCGTTGCTCGGACAAAGTATATCGGGTTTCAGTAGTATTGATGCCCGATTCGTGGCGAATTAGCTACATGAGACTAAAACAAAACTGGCGAAATTTGGATGTTATACAGATAGATATACGGGCGTCAAAACAACACATATAAATAGGCTCTGTTACGCATTATTTATATTTACCCCCTTATTCATAAAACTTATCAAACCTATTTTAGTTAAAATCGGGTTTGTCTCTTTCTTACACACAGAAATGACAACGTGACAGATAAAGACAAACGTTCTATAAACCTATTTTAGCTAAAATAGAGATAAAATAGGATTATGAATAAGGGGGTTAATGTTTTGGACTATTTAAGATTTTTATAGTAGGCTTTTGTGGGCGTATAGAAAATTATGAACGGAATACGATCACGCAATCTGATAGTATAAATTATTTCGTCTGGAGACTTGATCCGAGCGAACCAGTCTCAACACTCGACCCACGGATCATTATTTATGTTCTCAGCTCAAAGAGCATGTAATTATTAAGGGCTTGTAATAGTTCAGCTCAAATTCAGATTTTGCCCCCACTTCCCCGCGCTATGTATCATTCTATCCCACTCGCACTGACATACTAATTCAATTAGGGTGAACTGTACTATTGTTGGAAGGATGTCAAGAAATAAAATGATTAAACTTAACATTCATTTATTCCATTCACATAAAAAATAGCTTTCACATTGTATGTGCAGTATACAGGGTGACTGGAAATTAGTGGCGGAGCCGTTAAGGGGAGGTAGTCTAGGGTTATTCCGACAGATATCACTATGAGACCTACCGTCCTTACTTAACCCTTTCCAAGATATTCCTACTTTTTGTTTAGCAGTTTTTGCATAAAATAATGACAGTAGCGGAAATTTTACAATTATATTACTTATTTAGAATATCTTTGTTGCAAAACAAAAAAAAGTAGGCCAAAATCACTTTTTTTTAGGATTTATTACTATCTCTTTAAGTAGGAATATCTTGGAAAGGGTTAAGTAAGGACGGTAGGTCTCATAGTGATATCTGTCGGAAAAACCCTAGACTACCTCCCCTTAACGGCTCCGCCACTAATTTCCAGTCACCCTGTATATAAAATTCTTTTAAATGGACAGGTAAATAATAATATAATAACAAAAAAAACATGGGACGCTCATCATTCGCATAGCAAATACAAAGCAAAGACAAAGTTATTTATACATAATATTTGAGTAGCGACGTCTACAAACGAACTACACCAATCTTTTGTTTGACATCACAACCTACATCAAGCAAGCAAAGTTTACCGCGAAATCCGCAATATACCTACTGCATTAGTGTTCTATGACCGACCAAAGACCATTGCTCTACCGCCATATATTTGTCACCATAAGACAGCGACAGCCAAATACGAGCCGGCACTCACTGACGGCGTGCCACGGCAGGTTGTGCTGCGGCATCCCGCGGCGTTCCGTGGAATCCTGCTGAAAGCCCGCCCTGACTGGACTGCGCCCCATTAACCGAAATGACCGCTGCACAAGTTTCAACCTTATTTCAACCATCTTAGCAATCATAATTCCTCGACACAAAGTGACCCACACGTCCCGCGGGATGCAATGGCGCGCCGCGGCATTACGTGGAATGGCACGGCCGCAGCATCCCTCGGCGCGTCGCGTCATGCCGCAGCGTCCCGCGGCACGTAGCGTCATTTCCCGGCATCGTGGTATCGAAATAAAGTAACATGAATTCTAAACTCATTGAAATAAGATTTAAAATAACTTGATTAGTAATAAAATCCTCTGCCATGACACGCCGTGCCATGCCGTCAGTGAGCCTTAAAATTACTTTCTTTTTGCTGATTCTTTGGCCAAAAAATAGGCTAGTCCTCTGGTCACGTGAAGAGTCGACCAATCGCTTGGCGATTTCTCTAAAAATTAAGTGGGCACTCGGACCCTGTGGCCGTAGTGCTTCAGCCCCAAACGGCTGGTACATATAAGTCGGCTTATTAAGATTAGAGTATCTATTTGCGCTGTTTGAGGTTTTCTGCACCCGCAGAAATCGCACTAGCACAGCCCACCGTAATAGGAAGATGGGGTGGCGCAAGGTAGTCGATACATGTTGCTTCACACACCAAAGGCCGACCTAACTTCCAAGGCATTATGGTCAATCTGTCTGGTCTTTTCCAATCGTCGCGAGCCAAGCCATTGGGTTCTAAAACAACTGGCAACCCAGCACTGACAAGAGCACGCAATGGTTATAACGCATAATAATACGTCATCGGAATGACTGATGTCAATTATAAAGTTTCATACATTTTGGCTTTAACGATGGTTTAGAATAGAACGCAATAACCTCGAACAACTGATGGTTACCGGCAAGGTGGATGGTAAACGACCAAGAGGTCGCAGCCCATTGCGATGGTCTGACCAGATAAACTCTTCTCTTGACACGAAATTTCATGATGCGCTTCACTTGGCCAAGGATAGACAGAGATGGCGAAACATCGTCAGGGAAAAGTTGTTTTCAAGGGAGGATCACGACCCTCAGTAATGAGGAGTACGACTTGAGGAGGAGGAGAATAGAACGAATTTTAAAATAAGTTGTTATTAATGAAAACATTTAAATTAAAAAAAAAGGAATCAAGAGGAGGAGAATGACGAAAGCAAGAACATTTATGTGAATTCCCTTAAATCCCTAATTTCCATATTCCGTGTATGTCTGGGATCACATAACTCTGGTAACATGTATGATAAGTAAAAATTTGTTAATTAAGGTTCCATGAATTGTGCCCAATAATGATCGTCTTTCTGTATAATTTCAGTTTTGATATGATTTTTGCATCCCGACCATACGCCAAAAATACATGTTTTTCTCCCAGTTATGTGTAGTTGTCCCTGCACCTGAATGTACCAAGGATGTTTCAAATTTATGGAAAGTCCATCTTTCGTTTTCCTCCAAAACCTTATTTTTTTTTTATCTATTGCATCGTCCAACGAAGTCCTGAATGCAGAAATTGGACACTTTATTTCTATTATTGTGTCTTCTCCCTGCACAACTCCGTCCGGAGTTGCACCTAGAAAAGGTAACTCTTTATCAATAAAAAGACCACAAGGCTCTATTTTAATATTAAGTTGTGATGCTAGTTGTTCCATTGCGGTTGTTTCGTTTTCTATTCCATGTTTTATGGACGGCACATTACATAATTTTTTTGGATAAATAAGATTTTTAACTAAATTTTTAACACTAGAATTTTGACGTCTATTGACCACTTTGGAGAAATTAGAGGCTGTAAGAAGTTTCCTTCTAAGTTCTAACCACTCACTGGAATCTCTTTGAAGAATCGTTGATATTTCAACGTTTCTTCTGTCTTCTTCTGAGCTTGGTAATTTTTTTAAAAAGTCCTCTTTGCAGCGATCGTACTCTAAAGTGGTCATATCTGGCTTTTGACAATGTTCACCATAATCTTTACTACTTTCTTTGTTATTAATTTTTTTTCGTTTTCTATCCTTTCTTAAATCTTTAAACACGCCCCTACGTTTCCTAAAACGTTTCTCCTCTAATTGAAGCACTAGTGGTCTGGTGCTTTTCCCCAAGATTGATCTATGTAGAGTGGAGAGAGGGCGTTTTGTATTAAATGAAACTACAGCAGCGTTGCATCTCGACTCATAGCCCTGACGTAAGGAAAAGTTAATACGTTTCCCTCCAACAAATTTAGCAATAATGTTGTTGAAGGATTCTACTTTATTGCTATCAGTATTGTGCATCAAACTTCGAGACAAACCTGTAAGACACATCCGGCTGAAAATAAACTACTGGTTACCTTCGCCCTTCATAAATTATGAACCTAAGTACGTACGTACCTAGCAAAGACCTACCTTTGGAATCGTACCTTTAGCTTTAGTTATATTTTATAAAAAGCTAGCTACTTACTTCATAGCTTCGTTCATATACTTGACCGTTTTTTTACGCCAACCAATCTTCTTCTGCATCGCTTTTCGCTTATTACCCATTGTTGCTGCTCGAGTTAAAATTTTTCGTATTTACGCTCACTCTATTTCTAATCACTGTGTCAATTTGACAAAAATTGACAGCAAAAATACCATACTTACTTTATTTTTGTAGCCTGAGTAGGTTTATTATTATTTATGCGGTCGCTAAATTCAAAACAGTTTGTAAGCGAAAAATCCCATAGGAATTTTGGAATTTTGGTTGCGAAACAATTTATGCTTAGATAAGTTATAAGCAGACCCACTAAAAAGCGAGAAATAAAAACGTTTTAACAAAAAAAAAAAACGACTTCCAAAAAATCCACAGTGTAAAATAACTTTAATTTCGGAAGGCGGTGGCAAAAAACTTTTTAGTAACGTGTCTATAAATTGTTTTCAAGCATCGTCACGAATCTTCTAGCGCGAAGAACTGTACTCTACCGAGTTTTAGCCACCGGATCAGACGGCTTTCGAGGAAGATACAGCACAATAAACCAAATCCATACAGTGCCAAAAATTATACAGAAATCCGAAGAGTATAACCGGCCCCTTTGTCTTACGTTTGTGGTCTATGAGCAAGCTTCTGACTTTATCGAGACCTGGTCTGTTTTGGAGTTGCAAGTGACATTAGTTATCTTTATGATGGAACGGATGGTCGTATTCCTTATCCGATCCGTTAGTTTGATACCCAGAATACTCCGTTCCATAGCCCTCTGGCAAACGTCGAGCGTGGACCTCTGCTGATTTGTCAAAGACCATGTTTGACCACCGTATGTGAGGATGGGAAGTATGCACACGTCAATGAGTCTTCTCTTAAGGGACAAAGGAAGATCACCCTTCATTAGATCTTTCATGGCCCATTAGCTCATCCAGGCATTTTCGGTGCGTCTTGCAAATTCTTTGTTTTGTCTTGCCTGGAAAGAGACTATTTGCCCGAGATAGAGATACTCATCAACGTATTCGACCTCCACACCCGTCACAGTGATCCTGCGATGCGCACTGTTCGTCATCAACTTGGTCTTTGACATATTCATCTGAAGTCCAACATCTAGGCTTGCCGTGCCAAGATCGTTTAGCATCTGCGTCAACTCGGAGGCTGAAGACGAAAAGAGGCACAACTCAGCCTCCGGGCCGAATATTGATCAAAAATGCATTAACTTAAACCAAAAAAATTTACATGTATCAAGCACAGCCAACACATCAAGCTAGCCGAAACTTTTAAATTTTCCCAATCAATTTTGAACCATATGTTTTAGCGATAAAGCTGAAAATCTATTAAAGAAATTTGACAGGTTGTAGTAGCTTGATGTGCTGGCGTCTGTACATAATTCTCAAAATCTATCAGTGGTAATTTGTGATTACTTGCGATGAATGAAAACCGTAGAGAATATAAAGGTTTTGTGTAAATTGGCTAATTTTATGCCGACTGTATTTTTTTTTTCAAAATTTGTTAATGCAGATCATAGTTTCTGGTCTCCTATTACAACATAACGGGTTTAAAAAGACACAACGAGCCGAGAGTCACTTGTACTCGCCATTATTGTAATCATTTCTTTGTACTAGAAACTTTCTGGTTACGGAGATATTATTATTGAGGTCAAAATTACAACTTTCACTGATATTTTTTACGAAAACAAGTTTTGATATTATAACACAACTTTAAATACCTCCAGGACCCCTGTATAGTTACATGCCGCTGCAAAATTTACTGTTTGTGGTAGTGCGCATACAGCAAATGTTTACACCAAAAATTAAAGTCGATTTCCAGCAATTACTTTTGTCACAGATCTTTTGTGCAATGTTACTTAGTTTGATGTACGACGGCTAGTCTTTTTACACCCTGTATCAATAAATAGATAAAATTATTTATAAAAATAGTTTTGCTGAATATATTGAAAACACCATTACACATTGGGAACTGTCTAAAATAGGTACGTTTACCTCCCTAAATTTTTGACAATGTTTTGACATTGACATGAGATTACGATTTTAAACCATTTCAAAAATTATTTTATGAATGAAAACTACAAAATTTGGAAAAAATAAAAATACGAGGTCTTATATTTTACATCTATATTTCATTTTACTTTATTACATAATTTCTTCAGCACATAAAACGTTGTCAATCGGGTCTTTTGAGCGCAAGCAAAGTGACACGGGTTCCCCGTCTGATAGCCGAAGCGGTACTGACAAGTACTGAATCGGGGTCCTGTCGGGGGCCGGGCGGCAGAGCGGTTCAAGGTATGAGTGGTTATAAAGCTTGATATTTCGGATCTCATCTTTTTACATTAAATTTAACGATTAAAAAAATAAAAACGAACCTATGACACCTGCTTTATGCATAGTTCGATTAGCTTGCAAATTTTCAAGGCCTAATTTGAAAATTTTCATTGAATATTCTCCTTTTATTTTGCGGTTTAGAGGTAACTTTGAGACTTCTTTGTATCGAGAAAATTGTATGCAATCGTGTTTTCGCAACCGATAACACCTCGCAGTAGTCCTCATCTTTATCGTATATTAATTTCGAAGTGAAAACTGCAGAACTGTTGAAACTACAGCCGCTAATGCTAAGGCAATTTTCGCAATCTGAGGTAGTACCGGGCCTTAAGATAGAATACCTATGTTCTATTATCATTTCGCTGTTTATGTCATGTAATTAGTACTGATTATTGTAGTTCATAAAAAACATACAAATAGAAACGTATAGCTGCAAACTTAATGAAATACGTTAGAGATAAAACTGTAAAGGTATATTGATCTCTGATGTAATTAAATTCTTAGAGCTTCTTTCTTTATAGTAATTTTATACATTTATACAACACATACAACAACAATTACAACATATTTATTGCGGAAGGTTGTTACTGTATCAAAATCCGTTGCGTAGTTCAGAAGAACGGCGCAGACGCACAGACCGACTCGAAAAGCGACTGTAATTTAAAATAATATTGTGTGTGTATAGATGTAGATATCCGGTTTTATATTCTTCAATACAGCGGAAGTAGGTTATTTCCTGTAGCACTGTAGGTAGGACGTATTTTCTTTAAAGCTAACACCCATGCACCCTGTTCAATGTTCACTGAAACGTGAAGATTTCTTTGTGAAGCTCGCTAGCCGCTAGGTAAGGCTACGGTCATAGTATTACGGAAATGGCGACTGAGGACGTAACATATTATTATGGTTGCCGATTGCCGACTTTCAGTTGTGTCACAGAATACAAGTGTGCAGAGAATCTGTATTGCGTTGTAAGAACATGTTCGTTTTGGCTGAATTTTCCCAATCTAGAGTTTCGACAGCTGAACGTCTTTTGAACTCGGTGCATGCTTTTTTCGCCTTTTCATTCACGGTGGCAGAGACGTCCACGCACAAAAAGTTCGCTGTTCCATACATTTTGACCGCCTGTGACTTTTCTGACTTTTTTATGAAGCAGCTGTTTTTGAAGTGAAACTTCTTTACGCACGCTTGACTTGGGGAGTAAGCTGGCGAACGCGTGACGTAAGCGTTACGAAAAGTGTGATCGGGCGAGGCGAACGGGAGTTGAGTGGGGGATATAAGCAAGAGAAAGCAGTGCGCGCGCACATTTTCTTTCTCTCTTCCTCTCATAGCCAAATACGTTTGAAGTTTCACTTCAGTCGTGTGGTCATAAGCACACTCGGTTTTTTTTTTATAACCGGGTTCAGGATCATGTGCTGAATCCATGGTGACAGGTTGAGCGTCGATGTGGATGCCACCCTGTATTATCGGACATCAAAATTCTAGTACCTACGTATGTACCTACATTTTGCAGTAACGGTCTTTCGAGACCCATTTTCATTAAACATTTAAGTTCACGACCTCTTTCAGTTACCAAACTCTTTCGTATTCATTCTTTATAGTGACTTTAATTCCCGAAAGGCCGGTAAATACAGGCGTACATAAAATTGCACTCAACATGCCCCCGGGGCTCGGGACAGGCCGCATGTAGGTAATTAGTGCCGGGCGTTACGTAAAACAACGACATTCGCTGGACATTTGTATTGTGTTATACACCTTATTCACGACAGTATGTGAAGGCTTTTGTCAACGTTGAAAACTGAAAAGAGGTAAATTGGAAGAAAGGCGACGGTAACTGTTTAACATAATCTTATCTATACTAATAATAAAGCTGAAGAGGTTTGTTTGTTTGATCGCGCTAATCTCTGGAACTACCAGTTGGGTTAAAAAAAAACTTTTTGCAGCCCAATTCTTGAGGAAGGCTACACACGCGGCTACTTAACACATGCTAGGACTCTTAGGAGCCGAGCAAAAAGAAAAAAGGTCAAGAACGCTAAGCGATAACGAAGGAATAGCGCGGGTAGGCGATGCGATGCGACGGGGTGGGTCGGGGGAAAACAGGAATTTCACGCGGACAAAGTCGCGGGCAGAACCTAGTATTTTTTTAATCTTAAAAATCCAACCTAAGTTGGAAAAGTGAACTAAGATTTTATGCGAGTGTGATTTGCCCCTTCTTCGTAACCCACGAAAAATGTCAACGTAGGGGGTTCAGAATCGTTTACTGGTATCAGCCTATCAGGTTATGCGGCGATGTCCCTGACACCCTGTATTTTATTTAGTTCATAAACCTTGCAGAAATTAATTGCAGGCAATTCGATACCGATTTGAATATAAAAATAGTAAAACTTTCAATTCATTTTACTTTTCCGCAGGAAAACTTAAAAATATTCTAAACTAACTCAGTCACGATATCGCGAAAGTCACCTCAGTAACCGAAGGTCACAGTAGCCCAGCGCTTAATGGCGATCGAAAGGTCACGAGTTCAAACTGTAACAAGAGTATTAGCTCAAACATAATCTCTTTGTTTCAAAACAAAAATAATACTACTCGAGGGTCATCTCCAAAGTGCTTTCGTAAAAAAATTATAACTTCTTAGCTTGGTCCGCGAAACGCTTTTATCCTTGATGTACCCTTATCTTAGGTTACCATCCGTCCTCCTTTGTGGAGACTGTCCTCTTTTAAGGATGTGCCCTCTGGCGCGGCGCGTCGGGACTCTTCTAACGAAATGTGGGACGAGTGTTTGGGGACACACCCTGTATTATGTCCACTTTTTAGCTAAGAATTTCTTGTTACACTACCAAGGGATGAAAAAGAAATGTGATGAACGTTGTGATTGTTATTTGAGCAGTGTGTTGCGTTGTTTACTCGTACTGTTTGAATTACGATTGAGTCGAACAGCGCAGATGTAGACTTTTTATGAATTACGATTTCTCCTGAGTTGGCCTTCAGATACTTATTGATTATTTGAAATCTGTGAAGGGCAATGATTATGTTTCTAGATGTTTGTGCTGTGACTGCGGGTTTGTTAATGGCGCAGAGGAAATAAGGGAAAAAGGTTGTTGGTATTTTTCCAATAACCCTGTATAGGTTGTTTGTATGTTAGTAAAGGGGGCGTCCATTAATTACGTGAGGTGATTTTGGAGATTTTTGGACCCCCCTCTCCCCTTAGTGAGATATATCGTGAGATTTGGCTCGCCCCCTCCCCCCCTCCCTCTAATCTCAATTGAAATTGTTCAAAATGCGTATTTTCTGTGTAAATACGTCAATCTATGCTTCATTGTGTTGGATTTATTAAAAAAAAAAAATATTTGATTATTTTCATTTAAGACTAGTTAAGACTCAATTCAACCTAGTTTCCTCGCAATTTTACACTATTTCTTGCAGAAACAAAATTACGTGGTTCTTGGCAGGACCCCTCTCCCCCACGTGAGATTGGATGAGAATCCGCTTTGTCCCCCCCCCCCCACTAAACGCCTCACTTAATTAATGGATGCCCCCAAATGGATTCGTAAATAATAAGCTTATACAAATATGTATGAACAGTAAACTAATAGGCTGTAGCTGACGTAAACGAAGCAAAAGGATTATGTAAGGATCGTAGTTGGTGGCGTTCTGTTGTTTCTGCCTACCGAGCTACCCTCTCTTTGTGAGTCTATTTTATGTGTATGTGTGTGTAAATAGGCTGAGTTGATAATGGCGAGAACTATTTGAAAAAAAAAAAAGGTTTCGCTCAAATAAAATAATCATTTGCACCATCCCGCCTGTTATTCTTCCATCTTAACAAAAACAAGATAAGTACCAAAATTTTATCACAAAAAAAAAAATAAAGCCTCAATGATGAAACATCAAACATTGACGAAGCACTGCGGAGGATGTATTTAATTACAATTGTGACGATAATGCCTTATCTGTCCTCTCGTGTGTACGCTGCACAATGTGTGCCGTGTATCGCCGCTCTTACAGCTCCGCAACCAATACTGTGCCGTTTCTTTAATTTTAATTAATGTTATATAAGTTATGTGTGAATAAGATCGGTTGTACAGGTGTGTGTATATGTCGCGAAGTAATTAATTGTGACTTCTGTGAATGTTAAAGTGTGTTGTTTGCAGTTGTTAGGTATGCTTACGTGTCTGTGATCTGCCCCTTTGCACATAGTTGTCATATTATAGTGTTGACAGTATTCTAAAAGTCTGACAACCTGCAGTCATAGGTCATACCAAGAGGCATCATACGCAGTAACTGGATTGTGAAGGTCAGATAGGTAGTCGCTGCATGTAAAATACTGGTATTCAGCTGCAACCGGTTAGATTGATAGCCCAACTCAAAATGTAGGGAAAACGCTAGACAGATGATGATGGAGTTGACTGCATGTTGGCATAAATCACGTTATGACAATCACCATGTCAGGCCAGTGGATTCTTTAGTTCATACGTGTCGGGTTCTTGATTATCTGTTCAGCTGTTTATGCAGCGAAGTGTTTTGTAAAAAAAATACAAGGTTCTGCTAAACTGACAAATAAATTGACATGATTCTACTATGCTTATGAATATCTAGCCTATAATAAGCCTAGCTTTCTAATTTTGGGATGAACAACTGATGTGTGATATTATGGAGGGTGCCTGATATAGATTTTCATTGACAACGGGTGTGCTAAACTTTATTCACAGCTGTGACCTTTACACATATGTATGAAAATATCATAACAATAGGACGTTAAAACACACACACACACATACATAAAATCACTCCTTTCTATGGCGGTAGGCAGAATCTACAGAACACCACCTGCTACGATCCCTACATGCTCCTTTTGCTTCGTTTACGTTCATACATCAGAGGGGCAATTCTCGTAATTTTAAGAACGTTCACAGTCAGAAGGCCAATTCTCGTAATTTAAAACGTTCAAAATCTAGTCGCAGTCTCATCTCGACGACAGATAAATAATCATACATTCGTGATTTAGGAGTTACTCTTGACTCTAAACTGCATTTCAACCTTCACATTGATAACATTATTAACAAAGCATATAGTATGTACGGTTTCGTCATGCGATCCTCAATTGATTTCAAGCGACCGCAAACGTTTAAGATCTTGTATACAACCTTAATACGCTCCTAATTGGATTACGCAGCCCCAATATGGTGTCCTCTATACGATAAATATAAGCAAAGGCTCGAAATGGTCCAAAAAAAATTTTTACGCTCCATCCATTATAAATGCTACCGTTCAAAATTATCGTACGCACAATTACTAAAACAACACAAACTCCTAGGCTTGGAATCCAGGCGTACCCTTCTTATGGCTGTGATGCTGCATGGCATATGTAATAACAACTTTGACTGCTCTGATATCACCAATAAACTTTGTTATATTGTACCCAGAACTGTATTACGGCGAGAGGCGCGCGTGCCCCGGCTGTTCCACACTGTAAAGTGTAGAACTAATGCTGGCGCAAGGGCGCACCTTCGTCGTCTTTTAGAAACATATAACACACACTTTTTCGATCTTGACATATTTTCACTATCTCAACCAAAATTTAAAAGGATGGCTATTCAATTGCTTGCACAATAATTACTTTTCTAACCTTCTTCCTAACCTAATTCGCCTCCAGTAGATGCGTGCATTGATGCATAAAATAATTTTATGCATCAATGGATGTGTGGCTTAGTTTTATTTTTTTTTTCATAATAGTTTATTCCGCGGACATTGGTGTGGGTTACATGTTCACCTCCATTAATCTAGTTTGTTATCTACCATAATTGTAACATGTAACTGTTTTATGTCCCAACAAAATAAAATAAAATAAAATAAAATTTCTCTTCACAATAAGTGGTCTTAAAAATAGTGCAAACTTAGAACTGCAAAACTTTTTCCACCTTTGTGAGAGACTGGTGCCTGAAGTAGGTTTTAGGTATAAAACCTGTGTTAACAAATGTCAAAAGCTTGTCAAAATGTAGGGAAATTTGGGGTATTTTTGACAGATTGAGACTGAGATCAGACTGAGAACATTCTTAAAAATTATGAGAATTTCCCCTCTGATCTCAGTCTCAATCTGTCAAAACACCTCTAATTTCCCTACATTTTGACAAGTTTTTGACATTGGTTTGTCGCTGAGATGAGACTGCGACTAGATTTTGAACGTTTTAAATTACGAGAATTGGCCTTCTGGGCATACACGCACGCCGCGCGCCGCGCCGGCTGCGAGTACTACGCACCTTTTGGCAATAATCTGGGAGTCAGCGGGGTAATTGCGTAACACTAGCAGTAGGAATAACATTGCGTTATTTACGTTGTAGGACAGACAATTTTTTCGAACATTATGAAGTAATGGATTAGCAATATCCTTCAAAATTATTCAGATTGCAGTTTGTGAGGAATCCATGCACACCTTAATATATCATGCAATTTTAATAATCTTCCTCCTAGACATGTCCCATTAGTCCTTAGCATTAGTCACATAAAAATGAGTCTCTCCCTGATAATTTACAGCATAAACTAGATATTTTAGTATAGGTAAATAAGAATATAGCGTAGTATTTTTCCCGTTTTATACAATATTTTCTCAACGTTTTTTTATACGATTACGTCCATTAATCCCGGATAAGGATAACGTATACAGTCTATTAATAGTTACTGCGTGATAGTGTGGTTAGTTCTAGTGTGTAAAGGACGTGGGAACCGTAAGGACTATTGAACTGCTTGCTAACCAATTCAATAAAAAGGTGTTCTGGAGAATATCATCACATCTTTACAAAGTATAAAACGCAACCTCTTTGAAGGTAAATGAATACGGTACGGTTCGGTACCGTAAAGTCCTTTGTACACACGTTTTTCTTGCCGTGAAAAGCTACGGTTTATTCGCCGTGTGTAGACACGGTCGTCAGTGTTGTATGGATTACTATGTATTATAATTAATATAACCAACGAAATGTGGGTGTAATAAAGGTACACCAGAATAACCCTTCAAGGAAAGCAGACATTATGTTATATTAGCCCATGAAAGTGGAGCCCTGGTCACAGCTTACCTAACGTAACCTATAACTAAACTCCCTGTGTTTCGTGTGCAGTCGGGACTGTTCGTGGCACTGAAGCTGGTGGCGCTGGCGCAGGCCGGCAAGGACATCAACATGAGCAACATACACTCCGAGGCGCCGCCACCCAAAGTCGTGAGTTTTGTATTACATATTCTGTTTAACTTGAATGGACCCTTTGTAGGACAGAGGACGGGTTTTATTGAAAGAAAGAATAACATTTATTTCGCGACATCATGAAAGACAAAAGATTCACAGAAAAAGAATGGAACGCTTGGAAAAGTAAATCACCAATTCATTTAGCATGCGTGATCAAAATCATCAAAAAGCGGTAGATCGAATTTCGCATATTGTTAATTGCATGTGTTTCGTTTAGACACCGATCCGATTTCACTACAATGGAAAGAGCGTTTGCACTCAACAAGTAAGAGTGACATAAATGGTGTAAGTACAGTATAGCTCGCGTCAAACTTTATAGCGGCTCTGAAGTGCGCTACTCGCTGCGCAGCAGTACCTCACCCCTGACCCCCGCCGGCCCATGAATTTGATACTGCGCAGGATTCGCTTCATATTCCAAGCTGCCATAAACTTTGAATCGGGCTGTACGTGGCCGTAATAGAGTTTTAAAAAAGACTGTCACACAGGTAAGACTGACGGAGACCACGTTCTACAAAGCCGTTCTTTTTCCGTATAACGTACGTACTACTTACTACGTCGATATAAAAGCCCGGAGTTTGGAAGTTGGCGGTGTGGTACCCCCGTGCCTCGCGCGCACGTGACGCCGTGTGTGCTGCGCCTGATCGCTCTCCGCGAGTGTCGGGTTGCCGTCCCGCCGGACTATGAGAGTGTGGGAGGAGAGTACTGTACCTGTCTGTGCAGGGTACACCCTTTATAGCAGAACTTTTTATGTCATAATATTATTTTGCATAACAGCGACTAGCATAATCTTCATTTCGCAGAAAATCGTTTGACATACACTCATTTATCATACATTCAAAACTCATAATTTTGTAAGTCAGAATCATCTTTAGGCATAAATTTCATATACCTAATAATTAAAAAGTAGAACCATCATATCGCAGAAAGTTCACAGTCAGAATCGTCTTTTGGCATACATTTCATATCGATAATCATCAAAAGGCAGAACTATCATATCTCAGAAAGTAACGGACGTAGTGACGGACGGATAGACGGACGAAGTCGCACCATAAGGGTTCCTTTTTACCTTATGGATGAACCGGATGAAACGGGCTTCTGTCAGCAGATCGACCGGGGCTCCTATTTCTGCCTGCAGGGTTTAAAGGAACCTAACTAACCGAACCTCGGGGTGCCCCTGACGTCGACCGTCTAGGGTTAGGTTTTCTGTCAGCAGGTCGACGGTTCATCCAGAATTGAAAATTCTGCCATCTTCATAGTATGCCAAGCGAAATTATACCAAATAATCGCCGCTCTAAATAAACGTTATGCTAAACGAAATTATGCGGAATTTTAACTCTGCCAAAGGTAATTATACCAGATAAAATTCTGCCATCTTAAAAGTATGCCATCGTAAATTCGGACATATAAACATTCGGCCAAACAATAATTATATTAAATAATTTTTATGCCTTAAAAATATTCGTTTAAAGAAGATTATGCCAAGTGAGTTATGCCAAAAAAAATTCGGAGTATCAAGATTCTGCCAGATAGAGGGAACCCGTCTGTGCACACACTGCACTATTATATCTCCTGCGCCGAAGGCTTATGGTCTCCGTTGAGATTGGCTGCCGTGGCCGAAATACGGTCTGGGAAGACTATTACGTTGTTATTGTGGAGTTCGGTTAGGGTCAGTTCTGGTCAGTTCACAACGCGACGCGACGCGGCGCGCAGTTTTCAAGATAGCAATAGAATTATAGACCTTATCTACTACACAAAAAGGTACACATCAGTGAGGACGGCCGCGCGGCGTAGCTCGACGTAGTAGGCATAGGCACACAGAATAGGCTAGTTTCCTAAAAAATTCTAATTAGTCCGTCAGTTAGATTATCGAAAAATAATGGACCCGTATTTTTTCTTTTGTCAATCAAACAAAAAATGACAAAGATAAAGCACGTCAAAATTCGTCGTGACGTCACGCCGTGCGACACTTTTTAGCACGGCGTGACGTCACGACCCCCCACTCCCAAATTTTGACGTGCTTTATCTTTGTCATTTTTTGTTTGATTGACAAAAGAAAAAATACGGGTCCATTATTTTTCGATAATCTAACTGACGGACTAATTAGAATTATTATTTTTTTACCCAGGACACTACCCTATTGTGTACCTTTTTGTGTAGAAGGTAAGGTCTATAATTGTATTGCTATCTTGAAAAGTGCGCGCCGCGTCGCGTCGCGGTGTGGACTGACCCTTACAGACTTTACCTAGCATAAGCCTTTATTAACACCACAGCACGGATTCTCCGTGGTGTTCAATAAATGTTATTATTAACTATTATAAATGGCCGAGTGTTGTTTGTACGTGCTTTTTAAAAAATGTTCTGTACCCACAGGGCGAGCTTCCCAAAGTCCCGCCAGTAAGCTCGGCACCGCCAGGCCGGCCGGCCGCGCCCTCGCCCGCGCCGCTACTGCCGCTGAGCGACTGGAGCATGAAGCCGGCCGAGCGCGACAAGTACAGCCAGCTGTTCGACTCGCTGCAGCCCAACAACGGACTTATCGGGGGCAACAAGGTGAGAGGATCACTACTAGGTACATGATAACGTCTACCACAAAACAGACTCCTTCCGTGCGTCCCAGAGCACGTAATGCCGTCGGTTCAGCGACGGATCTCTCCCCGATCGTGTCGAATTGCCGCCCCATCGGACTATGAGAATGAGAGAACAGAAAACACCTGTTTTTGCGCACACACTTGTGCTCAATAATTATTTACTTAACAGTTTATATACACACATAAACAGACAAGAAGAAAGGAACAGATAAATACGTACAAAGATGATGCTTATTTCAAGTCTTTTCCAGCATACTTGTGATTGGTGAATTGATACACCACACACACACACACACACACGCGCACCCTCCCTCACACATATCCACACACACCTCTTTAGATGTAGACACTGTGTGTGAGAGAGTAGAAGAGACATTAAAATACACAGGCACAATCAAAATACCTATTGGTTAGACGACCATTTTGCTCGTAACCTGTATTTGTATTGTGAATTAGTTGGTTAATATACCAGACCAGCACCCTAATTGCGTAACACACTATCAATCGAAATCAGAATCATTTCGAAGCCAATCCATTGCTTCATAAGTTCGAAAAATTTGTCTGCTCAACACGTAAATAACGCATTGAATGTTGTTGAACTGTCAAAATGAAACCGATTCCGATTGATAAAGTGTTACGCATTTGCCCCGCAGGTCTTAGTCGTCAAAATATACATAAACAAAGTTTTAATGTTAGCTTCATAAAATATATTATGATGAAGAATACTGTTATTCAGGCGACATACATTTCACCAAGTTCCTCTTCCGTATTCCAGGTGAAAGGCATGCTGATGGAGTCGAAGTTGCCGATCGAGACGCTGGGCAAGATCTGGGACCTCGCCGACCAGGACAAGGATGGCATGCTGGACAGGCACGAGTTCATGGTGGTTAGTAGTAATATTTATAATACGTCATAATCGACAGCTCCTCTTAGTAGTCGTGGTACTACTAAGGGGAATCATTGACAGATGAGTTATTGAAAAAGTGCGTTACTATTATGCAAGGGCCAATAAACCCAACATTTCTGTCATCTAGTGTTTTGTGTCGTGTTTTCGGCAAATGTCCAAAATTCACGAGGGATGTTGTGACTTGGTCAGGTTTCCGATTCGGTCATTAGCAGTTGTATTGTGTTTCATACTTACTTAATTACAACTTAATTACAACGATGTTTGTAAGTGTTACTGTTCAGTGCGTGCGTTAATACTCGATCGTGTGCTCGTCGCAGGCCATGCACCTAGTATACAAAGCGCTGGAGAAGCACGCGGTGCCCACGACGCTGCCTCCCGAGCTGCGCGGGGCGGGGGCCCGGCCGGCGCGGCCCCCGTCGCGGCCCCCGTCGCGGCCCCCCTCGCGGCCCCCGTCGCGGCCCCCGTCGCCGGGCGCGCGGGCCCCGCCGCCGCGCCCGCAGCCGCCGCCGCAGCCGCAGAGCAATGCGTCGCTGTTGGAGGGCCTGCTGGACTTGTCTAGTGTGAGTGTTGTGTGCTACTTTGACTACACTGTACAGATGTCCTAAGAAAAGTATGAGCTTCGGAAATCATCGTCTATCTTCGGAAGTACGAACGCGTGATGATGAAATTTCATAATTATAGAGCTGTTATAACCATGGAAGTCCTTACCTATTTTGTATAACTATGATTTCAAAATTATATATTACCAACTCTATGCATATCCTCTAATTTTCAAGCTTTTAAGTGACATACATACATACTAGAAAGTGCTTGACAACCAAGCTACCTCTCCTCGCAACAAAGACAACAGCTTGTCATTAGTCTGAGGGATACTCGTACTTGTAAATTATGTTAGTTTTAGAAAATTTTAGTTCCGCCACATGTTATTGATTAAAGTTAGTAAATAAGAGCGCGGTAAAGGGCAGGAGTTTCATAGGCGTTGCCTTTGAAACACGACATCGTAAAAGAAAAGCTATTCATTACAAAAAATCGTATTTCATTTTACTTGTTCACACCTAGTAGTTTGACTAATCCTTCAATTTCTCGGCCACAGCCCCCCACACAGACAGCTCCCTCTCTGCCCACCATGTCTGCCGTGAGCCTGAACTCCTCAGTGATGAGCAGCATCTCATCAGGCAGCTCCTGGGTGGTGACGGACGCGGAGAAGGCGGTCTTCGATGCGCAGTTCGCGGCCGCAGACACGGATAGAGACGGATTCGTGTCGGGAATGGAGATCAAACATATGTTCCTGGATTCTGGGTTGCCGCAGCAGACCTTAGCGCATATATGGTGAGAATTTATTGCAGATAAATTACTTAGAGAGGGTTTACAAAAACTGAAAATAGATTGGGAATAAAAAAAACAAAAAACAGCCAAGTTTATCATTCCCTTGCGATGCTGATTTTATATGGTTGTTGTCACTTTCTTTGAATAATTCGCGTGGAGAGAAATATTGTTACTTAAATAAATAAAATCATCATTCACACACCACCACTCCGCTTCTGAACTTTCCAAAGTAAGGTACAGGGATACACCACTCTGCTTGTGAACTTTCCAAAGTAAGGTACAGGGATACACCACTCCGCTTGTGAACTTTCCAAAGTAAGGTACAGGGATACACCACTCTGCTTGTGAACTTTCCAAAGTAGGTACAGGGACTGTGATGTGCGTTACGTTCGTGAAAATAAGGTTTAAAGAATTATATTTTTTCCCCTCATGCCTGTTACGTTTACGTTTCGGCCGTGGTTGTCGTACATTTCGCGGCTCAATCTCGTCCTAAGTTCGTCCAAAACGTGAAATGACGTGTTAACGTAGTTTTTGTTTTCCCTAGGGCGCTGTGCGACATGGAAGGCATCGGCAAGCTGTCGTGCGGCCAGTTCGCGCTGGCCATGTGGCTGGTGCAGCGCGCGCTGCGCGGGATCGCGCCGCCCGCGCAGCTGGCGCGCGACATGATCCCGCCGCCGCAGCAGCCCGACACGGTAAGACATGATCCCGCCGCCGCAGCAGCCCGACACGGTAAGACATGATCCCGCCGCCGCAGCAGCCCGACACGGTAAGACATGATCCCGCCGCCGCAGCAGCCCGACACGGTAAGACATGATCCCGCCGCCGCAGCAGCCCGACACGGTAAGACATGATCCCGCCGCCGCAGCAGCCCGACACGGTAAGACATGATCCCGCCGCCGCAGCAGCCCGACACGGTAAGACATGATCCCGCCGCCGCAGCAGCCCGACACGGTAAGACATGATCCCGCCGCCGCAGCAGCCCGACACGGTAAGACATGATCCCGCCGCCGCAGCAGCCCGACACGGTAAGACATGATCCCGCCGCCGCAGCAGCCCGACACGGTAAGACATGATCCCGCCGCCGCAGCAGCCCGACACGGTAAGACATGATCCCGCCGCCGCAGCAGCCCGACACGGTAAGACAGTTCGCGCTGGCCATGTGGCTGGTGCAGCGCGCGACATGATCCCGCCGCCGCAGCAGCCCGACACGGTAACGGACACTTATCCAATTTTCTTAGGACCACTTGCACAACAAATCATTCAATATTTTGGCGCTATAAAGATATTTTAGCGTGTGGCCAACATCGGAACTAACCATCTTGTTTTGCCAGCACATTTTTTGTGACAAAATTTACGTTAACGTTTAGCAACAGCGCCCCATAGTCAAACGAGCGTCAAAAGATCCTTGTGGCAGTGTACCTCTACATTTAACGCTAAACATTATTATGTAAAACATCATTCTATCTCTGTCATCTTCAAACGATTGACAGAAACAAAACGATGTTGTTTAGCGCTAAACGTATTTAGTGATATGCGATGTAAGCGCTGCGGACCTTTTGAATAAAACCGACAGGCAATAATCTGACAAGTTTATTTTATAGTTTTCTACTTTATTAAACAGCAGTGGTCGTAAAAATGAATAAATTTTGTAATTTTTTTTACAAATATGTTGCATTGTCTGTTATGTTAAAGTAGAGCCCAGACCATGATTGATGCACGATTTCATGCCTTCTTGTGGTTGTGACGTTTGATATAAGACGCGACATATTTTGAGATGATGGCCGACTTAATCGATGCGTTGTGGTTTCAACCTTACTATCATAGTTTTCAACTAGAAAAAACCATGGTGACCCGTTCTCGTAACCAGTAGTTCTAGAAGATGGCTTCGGACCCTAATATCCCCGGTGCTTCTGTTATTTTGAGGTAGACACATAAGTACTGCGTTTATTACACTGCTACCTCACACGCGCCTAACTTTAGTACCTACAGCTAAGTTGTTCCAATCTGAGCATAAATTTATGACAACTGTTTCATAACGTTAAAAAGTCCACCAGACCGTATTTCGACCATGTCGGCCAATCTCAACCGAGACTAGCCTTCGGCGCGGGGGATATTGTAGCACAACATTATGAATTATGATGCTCTTCGATCTTCGTACATGAAAGCCTATGTGAGAATACCCTTTAAAAGAGCAATTTACTTAAAATAAAACACCAATCTAATTCACACAATAAATGCTATAACTTTGACAAGAGCTCTTACGACATACAATGCTACAATGTTCTCTTGACGCGTAGCCAACATCAGAAGGCTAATTCTCGTAATTTAAAACGTTCAAAGGCTAGTCGCAGTCTCATCTCGGCGACAAACGAATGTCAAAAACTTTTCAAAATGTAGGGAAATTAGAAGTATTTTTTGACAGATTGAGACTGAGATCAGACTGTGAACGTTCTTAAAATTACGAGAATTGCCCCTCTGAACTAACGCCGCCATGTTGTTTTGCCTATACATTTTCACAAAATTGTGACAAAATTTACAAATGTTTAGCAACAGTGCCCCCCAGTCAAAGTCATTCAGGCGCCAAAAGATCCTTGAACCATTCTATCTTAACTAATATTATAAAGAGAAAATATTTGTGTTTTTGTATGTTTGTTTGATACGCTTTCACGTTAAAACGGCTGAACGGCTTTGGATGACATTTGGCACATGAGTAGATACTACTTGGAGCAGGACATAGGCTATACATCCTGGATCAAATGGTAGTGTACGTTATGTCGTCGCTGTAGACTGCGAGCTCCATGCTCTGCTAGCTGAAGTAGTATAGCGACCAGTATCACGACTGCGACGAGAGTGACGTGATGGTTCCACCGCACAAGCGCTCCCTGCCACACTATGAGCTTCACTATGCCTGCTAAGTTGTCCCTCTGCCAGCAACTGTAATGACGAAAAAAATAACGGGTCGAGTACTATTTAAATACCTACTACAAAGTTTAGGTTATAATATGCGGCGGCGGCGACAGCATGAAACTTTTCTACAATAATTTTTTTTTAGGTATTTAAGTACCTATTACAAAGTTTTTAGTGTAGAACTGTTTTATATGTTACAAAAAGGCGTTGAATTGAGATCCTTTGGCGGATTTAGAAGTCTGGAATCATATTCTCTGGACTCGCGTGTGAACAAAGTAGGCCATTTTGATAGCGGTCATGACTCACATTGGTGAAAGAAGTTTATGTCGGAAATCGGCAAAACGTATTGAGCAAGCGTGATGATCAAAGCTCGTGTTCTCTGTGTGAGAAGAGGCCTTTGCCCTGCATTAGGAACATAATGGGCTGGTATTATTATTAACAATGTAATAATAATACCACCTTTCTTTTTTTCCTGAATGCCCAATCAATCGAATCCAGGCAGGCGCTTCACTTTGTGTAAATTATTCCATCACCAATTCACCACTGCTCTCAAAACGTAAAGGAAAACTTCGTGAGGAAATTGGCATGTCCTAGATCCAAAAGTTCGAAGACATTGGCATCTACCAACCTGCACTGGGCCCGCGTGGTGAAGAGGTCTGTGTCCCTGCAGCTCACACAGAACATCATAGGCTGATTATGGTTATGCTATCAATAAAGTGTATATAAGACTACCTGTACAAGTTCTCGTCCATGTAGAGTACGGACGTGAACACGAGATGGTCCCGGCAGTTGAGGAACACGCGACCGCCGCTGCCTTTGTCCACGTCGCGCGGCACTAGGTACTTAGTGCCCGCACGCCATTGTATCGGCACGTCGCGGAGTGTCGTACTGGTGAATAAATAGCATTACAATAAGGATATCTTCATTCAAACTGGCAAATACTTGTGTATTGACTGACACCTCTGCCTAACCCTTAGCGTAAAACAGGCGTGATGACGTGCAAAATACAAAATATCTGTGTCAAAAAATAAATAATGTTCAATACATTGTGGAACTTATTTTCTAATGCATTTGTCGCATGAGGCAGATATTGAATGTAGAGTGAATTTAAATTGACATTTACGACGCTAGACTTCGACGAATAAGAGGCATTTTTATACAGGGTGTCCCTGGAAGTATGGATCAAATCGAATAGGGGCGTGGGCAAGGTCATTTCAAAACTTTTTAACCCTGAGAACGTCGGTGAATTTTTTTACGGTTCAAAAGTTATGACCAATTTTTATTTTATTTTCAATCACCTCACATAGTGTTCAAAGAAAATAATTAATCATAAAAAAATACTATCAGGGCTATCTAAAAAAATTAAATTGATAGCCCCGATAGTTTTTTGTTACGATTTTTTTAAAACGATTCGGTTTCTCTTCTCTTTTTATTATTATATTTTTATACGTTTGGAAATGAACTTGCCCACGCCCCTATTTGATTTGATCCATACTTCCAGGGACACTCTGTAGATGTCCGTAGGTGCGTCCGTGGCATCACAGCAGGCCCTGTCAGAATACACTGGTCTGCAAAAAAAAAAAAAATTCGTTCCTTCAAATGTTATGCAGTTATCATGACCGATACAATAATATAATTATAGCATTTAAAGTCATCTATCACGTATATATTTTTTGGGATGGAATTTTTTAATAGAACAATTTTTTAACATGAAATTTTAATCACTAATTTAATAACTTAAATAATGTTCGATGTACACTATCACAAAACTTTAAAACGCATATGACAATATCATTACTAGTTGTTAATCACATTTTACTTAGTAGTTTTTTTTTCCTTTTCTAATGGAGTTTCCCGACAAATCGACCAACAAAAATCTGCAAGCATTGCTTCGGACCATTTCCCGTTGTACCGCCTCTCTATGTGCAAAATATCTTGATAAACCTCTCACCGTGCTTATCAGATACTGCTTCGAGATTTGGTGGGAAAAAATCTATTTGAGATTTCAAAAAATGAATTTTAAGAGACATGATACATTTTAGGGCCATATAGGAATCAAGAAGTTCTTGTATGATTTCCTGATAGTTTTCATTTTTTTTTTCCAGACAATATTTTTCTCTCTTTCTATCAGTGCACGCCGTTTTTTTGTGAGCAAATACAATCTCAACTGATTAAAGTTGCGTTAAAGCGAGAATGACAGTAAAAAAATCTCAAAATTTTTAAATAATTAAAATTAACTTTAAAAAAAAATGTATACGTGATAGCACAAAATAAAAAGCAGATATAGATTTAGCATGCTAAACTCTTTATACGTATCATACTTTTATTGAAAGGAGAATTTCGTTGCAGACCAGTGATATCAGCGCTGCGCTATTAATTTATTAAATATCGCAACATTACGCTGGGGTATCTTTTTTCTTGTTTTTGATGTTAATTTTGTTAGTTTAAAATGCTCCTTTTTTAACCGACTTCAAAAAAGGAGTTTCTGTATTCAACCCGTATGTTTGTTTGTTTGTATGTCTGCGATTTTATCAAAAACTAATGAAGCAATTTTGATAATTCTTTCATTAATGTGGTCTACATAATTTCAGGAAGGTTTTAGTATATAGTACATTAGGTAATTATTCTTATATACGAAGTTACATGCATAAATGTACTGGATCTCCGGCATTTCTATGGGAATTTTGATGATTCTTCTAGTCGGTGTCTTCAATTCTTTAATGCACTAGTGTTAATTGAATGTGTGTGAGGTAGGTATAACTAAAAAGTCAAAAAAATAAAAACTTTTTTACAAAAAAAAAACAACCGACTTCAAAAAAATACTACAGTGATAAATAACTTTAATTTCGGAAGTCGGTGTCAAAAAACGAAAATGCGGAACCAACGACAAAATGAAAAAGATATTATACTTACATAAGTTCTAAAACACAGAATGTAATTTGTGATAACATCTACGAGCTTACCCGACACCTAATGAATTGGTATAAGGGAGGGAGAATGATGACCTTACCCTGGACATCGAAGCACAATCCGTTGGCCAAAGTCTGCGAATATGGTGTCCTGAAAGGGGAGACGCGGCTGTTTTGGTAGCGCCTGCTGCGTGATCGGGTAAAGAATTGTTCCATTCTTCTCAGCGTTATTTTCTCCATATCGTTTTTGTCTTGTGTCGCATGGTTCCTGAAAATGTGTGTACAGTAACGTAGGAGATGTTATTCATAATAACAACTCGATACGATTGTTACACTTCATGCAGTATATTTTAGAGTTACTAAGAACTGGCAAGAGAACTTCTACATAGCATAATCAGTCTATAATGACCCCACTGCTGGGACACACGGCTCGGGGCGAGAATACAGTTACGTAAATTGTTTTATAAAGAATCCCTTTTTCTGTGCGGGCGAAATTGACGGACGTTAGAGGCGGCTAATGTCAAAAGAAAGGTGCGCGTCGTCTTATTCCCGCACGCTTTCTAGAACATT
Organism: Amphipoea oculea; assembly: GCA_945859645.1. Lineage (NCBI taxonomy): Eukaryota > Metazoa > Arthropoda > Insecta > Lepidoptera > Noctuidae > Amphipoea > Amphipoea oculea. Next base: position 21,017,653 of record OX243878.1, on the reverse strand, counting down.
CTAGAAGCTGCGCCCATAATGGACAAGCGGATTGTGGCGGGAGCGGTTTGAAGTAGGTTCGCATTATGAAGCTATATTTACGTACCTTACACAAAGCGATCATGATTTCGCTAGGTCTTTGTTGGATCACATCTACGTCTTTCATTATTTCTGGCAAGTATTGTGATCGGCAGGGCAAACCGTCGGGGAATGCTATAAAAATTTTAAAAATTCATAGAAAGACACAGAGGAAATACAAACAGTAAAAAAGAGCATTTAAAACTAATACAATTAACATTAAAAACAAATAAAAAAAAAAGACCTGTGCGAGGCCAAAAAGACTCCTATCTCAGCATAATGCTGCGAGACATTTAAAAAACAGCACACAGATACTGCCATCCACGAACACGCGCCACACTCTTATTTCTAATCGCTTAAAGCCCCAGTACATTACGCGGCCAGTGAAGGTCTGCCCCGCTTGGGCGGAGCACCGCCGTGTCCTTGTAGAGGCGATCGGCAGCGGCGGCGACCTCTCGCGTTCGGCTCTGGTTCAAGCCATGGTCCGGGGCGAGAGGGAGTGGGAGGCAGTCACCTCCTTCTGCAAAGCAGTCATGCTAGCGAAGGAAGTGGCGGAATGGTCGAGGGAGAGAGCCACACGTCCCAGCCGCCGCGGGAGACGCTCCGGGCGTCGGGAGCCGCGTGACGACTCCCGGCCACCGTAGGCGCGGGCCTGCGGACGGAGAGTAATGGGTAGCTCACCGGCTGACTAGGACCAGCCCCGTGCCGGACGGCGCGTATGTGTTCCACGCGCGCCTCATTTAGATGTCAGCACCAGGGAAGGGGCCCGTCAGGGCCGAAGCCTGCCGGGTCAGCGGGACTGTCCGAAAGGGTTACCGCTACCTCGGAATATAAAGGCCTTAGGAAGGAACACGGGTAGGTTTTAGTCAGTAAGAATCTGAACCTCCCTTGCGCTCCACCCAGAGCGGGAGGAGTCATTTGATTTTTTGAACCCTCAAAAAAAAGGCCGCGCGGCCAGGTCTCCGCGGCAAATGAATTTTTCCGCGCGGCCAATACGTGGTTGCTGGCGGTTGGCCACCTAGTGCGCGCACTAGGCGGCCAGCGGCCACGGAAGAATTATTGGCCGCGGCAACCTGGCCGCGCATCCTGGCCGCGTAATGCGCTGGGGCTCTTACAGTAGATGTGTGCAACATTCAGCTAGTATTTTAGTTTTGTTGTGTTTTGTTGTGTAACCGGCATGTCCTAGAACCAAAAATTCGAAGATATGTGACATCTACCAATTCGCACTGGGCCCGCGTGGTAGATTACGGCCCATTCCCTCTTACCGAGAGGAGGCCTGCGTCCCAGCAGCCTACTCATAGGTAATTAGTGTGTATCGTCAAAACTAAAACACTAGCGGAATGTTGCATACTTGTACCGTAAGCGATTAGGAAGAAGAGTGAGGCGCGTCTTCGTGGATGGCACTATCTGAAACAGTAACAGTCTGAATAAGCTTTATTTGCCATGTAAATACCCTATTATGTTTGATGTTTTGTCAAGTTTAGTCTGTAAACATTGACAGCTGAACAAAGCCATCTTACTTTTAAGTTTACATTAACATTAAAAAGGATTCTGTTGTTTATCTTGACGAATTCAAATACAGCTACTATTAAAACTTTAATCACTACATGTTATAAAACAGTCTCCAAAAAAAAAAAAAATTTACTGGCATACGCCGCCGTCGCGTAAACTAATGAGAGTTATATGAAAACAATGTATTACGGAATTAATACAATAATTGTTTACTTGGATTAACACATAGGGTAATTAAAATCACGGTAGTGCGCTCCCGTGGGATATTTTTCGACATCCACGCAAGCGAAGTCGCCGGTTAGTAATAGTAGTAAGCTAGTAATTCTATAAATATCCAATTTGCATTATTTTAGTGTACCCATACTGATGCTGTTTATCCTTAATATTTAAAACAATAACATGAATTTATTTGAATTGGGCATTAACCCACTAAAACTTTAATTAAAAATTCTCTATTGTTCAAATGATATCTTCCAGTTGTGAATTTTACGAATATTATCGGGTTTACTACAAAATACAATAAATACAATGAGCGGCACTAATGAGCCGTTAAATCGATTTTCCCCTCTCTTTGACTTTAACAAGTAACAAACAATATTATAGATTGCACAATGTAGTTGCCAAGCTGGTTCGCTGGTGTTGTGTTGTCCCAAGTACCTACACGTATGGAATATGGTGAGGATAAATAATAGTGCTTGTTTTGTTTGTATTTTTGAGTCAATTAAAAACACGGATATCGAGGGATATGGCATGGAGGCGTGCCGCATGTCACCTCTATAAAAGGCCATAAGTTGTAATCTGGCCGTATGTTGTTGTGCGGGACGGCGGTAAGCGCCGTAGTCATATGTTTGTATCGAAACGTGTAGTGTCATTTCGTATTTTTACAAAATGCAGAATTGTTCCGTCCTTATTTGCAAAAATAGAACAATCACAACAAACCTTAAGACAAGTGGCATGTCCTACCACCGGTAATTAAAAAATCACTGCACTAATTATATTATTTAAGGATTTTACAAATATTTCGTTGTGAAATATATTTGAAATAACAAGAAAATTGCCTAGCAACGGTAGTGATGCATAGCGCTGAGATATGGCTATCGATAAATATTGTTAGTCTGTCTAAATACGAAAATATATTAAGAACCTATTTTACAAAAATTAATACATTTCATTTCAATTTCCCGTAAGATCCAGAAATTAAAAATAAATGGATAGATGCAACAGGCAGGGAAAATAATTGGTTTCCGTCAATCCAAACTGTAATTTGTTCTGTATACTTTAAAGAGAATTGTTTTAAGTCGCCCGCGAAAAGACACAATTGCTCTTTAAGTGGGCTGTACCTACATTCAAATTAAGATACATACCTATATGAAACCGTAAGTTAACTATTATTAGTGCAGCTATGTGCAAAAGTATTATGCATGTTTACTTCATAATAAAAACAAAAGATAGGAATTCCAAGATCTTTTATGGTAGAACACGTATTTTCGTACTTTTTTATTTTTTTAAAGGGGATTAAAGATTTTTTATGGAGCCTATTTGTAATTTTGTATATCGTCCTATCAGGCCTATCTATATATCCTATGTAAATCAGTGAAACTGACTAATCAACGAAACTAGCGAATTAAATAAACTGACGACAGAGGGAAACTGACCAGTAATACGCGGACTCGATATAATAAGTATGTATCCTATATACAGTGTGTCAGGTTAAACGAGGGACATACTTTAAGGAAGTGTAGTAGATACTCATGAAAATGAACAACTTTTAATATGGGGCGGACTGAAAAATATGAAAAAGAAAAAAACAGCTGTTCCCTACATTTTGTCCAGTTATGCGAACATAAATGTATAGAGCGGCTGGTTTTATTTTTTCGATTTCAGTGTTGGTCTCTTAGTAAAAATTGTTCATTTTCATGGGTACTACATTCCCTTAAAGTATGTCCCTCGTTTAACCTGACACACTGTATATATCGATTTATATAGGTTTCATCGATAACTAAATAGTTTTAATTTTACGTAAGAGAGAAACTAAAGAAACTACTTATTTACTTAAATTTCATTTGCAAACAAATATATTATATTTTTACGTGATTTGGTTTTATTGATTTTTAATATACCACATTGAAAGCGAAAAAATAAACAATACAAAATACACCCAAAACTCAAAAAACACTTCTCTTTTTTGTAGTTGATATCTATCGATATTTTTATCGATCATATATTTATATTACATCTTCCCTAGTTGATGCTAGAGTTGCATGTGTGCATTCAGTGACTGTGTCTATACTTTCTAGTGCCCGCCCCTTTTGAGCATGTGTGCAATAAGATAGCACAAAAGTGTTACGCTTATTTTCTTGTGTGTGTGCCAAAAAAGCCGCCCAATTTGATCATGTGTGCCGTATCTATTTCTTTTGTTTTTGTGTGAATTTCCGGAGTGGGGAAAATGTGGCGACACTTGAACTTGAACAAATATGCAGTGAAGGCATATCTCTCGGATATCTATGATTAAAAACTTATACAACACTTACACAATATAATGCGCAGGTAGATGATGATGATAAATAACAACTATGGAACATGTAATTAGTAACTTACTTTGAAACAATTCAATGATCTTGTCATCCAATTCAAATAATTTATAACGGCTTGCCGTATTATCAGGGTCCACTAAGAAGCTTGCAATCTATGGGATAAGTAGACATTGTATTAGGGCTTATAGGATATTATTTTTTATTAATGAATCTTTCTGTAGGCATAACCAGCCTATAAGGGTCCCACTGCTGGGAGACAGGCCTCCTCTCGGTGAGAGGGAGTGGGCCGTAATACACCACGCGGGCGCAATGCGGGTTGGTAGATGTAACCTGCCTTCGAATTTTTGGGTCCCTTCCAGTGAATAAAAATAAAATAGGGTATATGTTGATAGCATGTAACATTACAATCCAGTTTTAGTGTTATCTTTATGGTCTTATTAGTGTAACTGGTTTCTGTTTCAAATAATTAGGCACTGTATATTGTACACACTTCATCAGGTATGTTGGTGCTAGGTACCTTTCCTAACAATATAATAACGAAGTGATACACCACACTGTAAAATTATCGAATTATTGTTAATTTTACAGTGCTAAGCAGTTAAATCGTGAATTTACACAGCTCGAATTGGATAAAAACCATGGCATTTAGAAAAGCACCTTAATTGCGTAACACATTATCAATATCAATCTGAATAATTTTGAACGATATTGCTAATCCATTGTTTCATAAGTTCGAAAAAGCTGTCTGCTCAACAACGTGCATACCGCAATGAATGTTGTTGAATTGTCAAAATGAAAGCCATTGCTACTGATAGTGTGTTACGCACAGATATAGATACACCTAGATAACGCAAGAGCAACTACTTCGCGTGCCAAAAATCGCACCAGCTTATGTTTGAAAATCATAAGCCGCCACTTTCGCGCTCAGTCCTGCGTACTGCTGGCTGGATGAGCGTGAGCGAGAGAGCGTGAGCTTGTGACGTCTTAGTAGGTAGTCAAAAAGTGGCACGCTTAGTTTTCATACAGTTCGTGATACTTGCGTTATCTAGGTCTATCTTTATCTGTGGTGTTACGCAATTACCCTGCGAGTAGACTATCTGTCGGCACGCCACAGTGGGACGCGTGCCTACGTTGTTATCGTTATATACTCACTAGGTCTTGCTCCAGTTTGACAAAGCACATCCCGTGCCGATGTCGCCTGCCCACCTTGCCACACACACTGCACTCGCTCCACTCACCCCACTGAGTGTATAATACCACGCTCTGGTGTATCTCTGTGGCGACGGCGTGGGGACCTCGGGATTCAGGCGGTTTTACCTGATCAAAAGTTAAATAAGTCCTTTACTTATCTAATTGTAAACATTGTGGACACAGTTACTTCTTTTAATAATAATAATAATAATTATAATTTATTCTTCAGGACATGTTGCCCCCTTGTCGCTACGTCACTATGTGCTAACGACCGTTTCCAGGGGCCCATTATTGAGTGTGCAAGTCACCCCCTGCTATTTTATCCGTGTATATATAAAACATTGATTAGACAGGGGTCATAGTTCTTCCATAGTTCTTGGTAACCAGTCCACTTTAGCCACCCAAACCCATAGCCCAACTTTTTATTTTTCCATATCCTGCAATAGTACTACACCAACCGGGGGTTGTCCTTGGGTGCACTTGCATAGTGCATACAGGGATAATCGTCGGTTGGTGCCACATTTCATTGAAATTTCCTAAGGGGCCTCTGCGGGTTGGCTTCGGCCCCTCGTACGCCTTCCAAAGGACCGGGACCCCTTGGTCCCGAGATATGTAAAATAATTTATTCATTAATTAAGATTTTTATGAAGTAGGTCCATCTATCTGGGGGGTGTGTCACCCCGATCCGCTAATACCTGCACAGTAAATAATAAACTAACAGCTGTATAGGGCTCCTTGTCCACGACCTCTATGAAGATCAGGCCGCTGCCGCCGTCTCCTTGCTTGCACCAGAAGGCGCCCTCGTCACCAGGCATCGCGTTGAAAATCGTCATGACGCCGTTGTCGAACGACAGGCGGTCGTACTCGTAATCTTGTATTGTCTTGAAGTTTTCGATTTCTGAGAGCTAGAAGATGAGATTTTATGGTCCTGTTTCACTATGTTCGGATAGGAATTATATGGTACTAAATTAAAAAATGGATGAAAAAAGTTATGGGTGGTGAAGTTTATCAGTGACTCAGCTCGTTTCATCATCATTCAGACGATAGACGTCCACTGCTAGACATAATAATAAGCCTTCCTCTTACTGTAATAGTGGTGCTTTTTTTATTTCGCGGTTATATACGCGTGAGCTCTCCAAAAGCGTGTCTGTCTTTAATCTTTTACAAATCTATTTATTTATTATTACATTTTATTTTTAGCCTATGTTGTCCCACTGCAGGGCAAGACAGAGACAGAGAGGATTGGCAAGGAGAAAGGGGGCCTCCCTTTCTCCTTTCCACTCTTCTCTAGATTAGTCGGTGGCAAAAAACTAAAACGAAATAAAATACAGATACCAAGACACGGACTTCCGAAATTAAAGTTATTTCATAATTTTGTGTTAATTTCTTTTTGAAGTCGATTTAATTTGTTTTAATTACTTTTTTTTGGATTGTGAAATCTGTTAGCCATAAAAATGTGGACAGGCCACGTTTAAACTGGATGATTTCCTCTGTTATACCTTTGCATACAACCACGTTTGCTGATCCTCTTTGCCGGGCTCCCGGCACAGATCGCACAGTAGCCGCACGGACGCTCCTTGGAAGACCATTATGATGACGTTGTTCTGTGATATATGATCCGAATTCACGTCGCCCAACTGTGACTCTGAACAGTCGTAGTAGTCTCGCCATGCCCGGGACAGAGCTGACAGCTTGTGTTTGTTACCTCCTGAAGATAAGGGAAGTTGTGTTTGAATTGCCGGAAATATTGCTAGTTAGGGTTCCGTAGCCAAATGGCAAAAAACGGAACCCTTATAGATTCGTCATGTCTGTCTGTCTGTCTGTCTGTCTGTCTGTCTGTCCGTCCGTCCGTATGTCACAGCCACTTTTTTCCGAAACTATAAGAACTATACTGTTGAAACTTGGTAAGTAGATGTATTCTGTGAACCGCAGTAAGATTTTCACACAAAAATAGAAAAAAAACAATAAATTTTGGGGTTCCCCATACTTACAACTGAAACTCCAAAAATTTTTTTTCATCAAACCTGTACGTGTGGGGTATCTATGGATAGGTCTTCAAAAATGATATTGAGGTTTCTAATATCATTTTTTTCTAAACTGAATAGTTTGCGCGAGAGACACTTCCAAAGTGGTAAAATGTGTGTCCCCCCCCCTCTAACTTCTAAAATAAGAGAATGATAAAATTAAAAAAATATATATAATGTACATTACCATGTAAACTTCCACCGAAAATTGGTTTGAACGAGATCTAGTAAGTAGTTTTTTTTTTAATACGTCATAAATCGAAAACCGCAATTTACCTTTCACAAAGCTACAACGAACTACAAGAACTTTTATATTATGTTACTTGCTGCTACGGAACCCTTCATGGGCGAGTCCGACTCGCACTTGGCCGGTTTTTTTTTTCTATGCATTTATTATTTAATTTTACTTTGATAGTTTGTCGTGCAGTTTTATAAGCATTGTCTGGGCTTGTATTCCAAATAAAAACTTTTTTACAAAAAAACAACCTACTTCAAAAAAAAAAAAACTTTCAAAGTGAAAAATAACTTTAATTTTGGAAGTCGGTGTCGTTGGTTCCGCATTTTCGTTTTTTGACACCGACTTCCGAAATTAAAGTTATTTTTCACTTTGTAGTGTTTTTTTTTTTTTTGAAATCGGTTGTTTTTTTTTGTAAAAAAGTTTTTATTTTTCACTTTTTAGTTGTACCTACCCCACACAAATTCAATTAACACTAGTGCATTGAAGAATTGAAGAGACGACTCGAAAAATCATCAAAATGCACATAGAAATGCCGGAAATGCAGTACACTTATGCATATAACTTCGTACATAAGCATAATTACCTAATGTATTATATACTAAAACCTTCCTGAAAGTATCTAGATCACACTATTGAAAGAATTATCAAAATCGGTTCAGAAGTTTTAGAGATAATCGCGGACATACAAACATACATACATACAGGTCGAATACAGAACCTCCTTTTTTAAAGTCGGTTAAAAATCTAAAAAACTTGACAGTTGTAGATGCTTGTAAGGTACTACTTATCCTTTTGATGTCAATGGAAATACAATATCACGAAATTTTTGTTGAAAAACGTTAAGACAGTAAAAGGTCGGATAAAAGATCTTTCTAAATTCACTTACTTGGATACGTAAGCTTCTCTAGCGCTAAATCCTTCTTAACGGAACCTCTTCGAACTCCTCCATACATTTCTCTACTTCTATTGTTAATCTCGTTCACTCTCTTGTGAATGTTACGGTTTGATTCGCATCTTGTACAATTTGTAATCATTAAAACTAGAATAACCAAATATTTCAAATCTGCCATTTATGAAAACTGTCATTCTTGACAAATATTTTAATTTTAAATTCGATCTAGAAATGTTATTTCAAACTGTATTCTTATTCAAGGGGATACATGGTCGGCAGATGTTTTTATCTTAGGTCCTTATGCTAGAAACTAATCTCAGTGATGAACCTCTTTTTACTCAACGGCGGCGAAGCCCAAAAGGAGGGTAACGTTTTAAAATCATCTAGTTGTAAAACTTAGCATAGTTTAAGAACTATCCTCGTAATTAAAGAATTCTCAGGGTCAACTACACAACGCACATATGTATCATCTACTGACATTTCACTTTCTACTAGATATTCTGTCAACAGACTATAAATGTTCGTACAATGCAGTTAACTTTACTGTACCCTTTGTATGTTTATCTTTCCAGAAGTCAGAACCAGCGCTGTCCTTAGGCCCGCAGCCCACCCCCGAGATGGAAGCGATAGCGCGCGAGGTGGACGCGTTGGCCCGTGAGCGCCTGGCCTTAGAGGCCGAGCTCGCGGCCAAACAGAGGGACCTCACTGTTAAGACTGGCGAGGCGGACAGCTTGCAGGTATGAACATCGCGAGGTTGAAACGGCCAGAGATTGCCAAATATATCATAGGAGAAGCAAGGGTGTGTTCTATTGAAGATCCTGGAGTACAACTCCTCATGTGATGAAAACGGTTACCGTGCCGTCAACTGTTCCTGGGCCGTAATTCTCTATGACACAATGAACGAAACCGCGCGAAGTTGAGAGATTGGCGAGATTAGCTAAGGGATTGACGTGGCTTCGGTGAGGATCGTTAAGTGGTCACAGTGAATTAGGGCACTGCGTTCGTCCCAGATGAAAATGTATTGCAGTTTGGAAATATAATTGAATTACTGCATTTTGTTTTCAGAGCGAGCTGGACACATTAACGGCGACCCTAAAACAGTTAGAAAACCAGAAAGGTGAAGCACAAAAGAGGTTAAATGAGCTCAAAACACAGGTAACTATTTCACTTATTTAAATAAAACCTTACCTAGTTTAATTTGTTTGTGTGGTATAATTACTTATCTAATTCGATTTTATTCTTACCTTCTCTTCCTCTTTATAAAATCTTTGTTCCGATAATACTAACACAATAACATGACTACTTGCAGGTAGAAAAGCTCCGCTCACAAGTATCAGCACAAGAGGCAGCGGCGGCCGAGACGGAGGCCGAGGTGGCCGCGCGCCGGGCCGCGGCGCAGACGCTCCGGGAGAAGGAGAGGGCGCTGCAGGCCGACGTCGCCGAGGCCGAGGCCGAGGCCGAGGCCATCACTGCGCAGTTAAGGCGCACTGTGCTAGCTGTCAGCCAGGTGAGAGATTATACTACTGTGACATTTATTGCTTGTAAATGACTGGAGTTCGAAGAGAACATGCACAAGTATAATTTAAAGGAATAATCTTCGTCTGTAATTACTATGTATAGCAAGCTTGTCGTTGATTAGAACCGGCATTGCTTAAGGACGTTAAGAAAGAGAATTCTGAGTTAATTGCATGTCTTCAAAAAACATAACAATCACGGGTGTAAGGCCGTCTCAGGCCGTCTGTTGCATTAGGCGGATATCCGCGACGGATGGCCTGCGTGCGTGTCTGTCCTGCGCTATGTGGCGCGGACCGTCCGTCGCACGCGGTTATACATGCGCGCTGGTCCGTTGCGGCCGGCCGAATTGCGTGTATTTAAGGCAGTAATAATTGTCTCAGTTCAAAGTTTTAATTATTATACTTTCTGTTCCAGGCAAACATAAAGATTTCCCATTTAGAAGAACAGCACCGCCTCATTAGTTCTGCAGCCGAAGCCCTGGCCAGCGCAGGCAACGCCGGGCAACACTACCTAACTCTACAGCCGCAGTACTCCGCAGAACATCTGGAGCGCGTCGTGCGAGGAGCCACGCCTAACGACGCACTCGTACGTATACTATACAGGTCAAATTTAATTAGCTAGGGAAACTTCGCAGAGATAGGACAATCTAGAGTCTAGACAAAATCAAACTGGTTGCTAATTTAATTGTAAATTTTTTTATTCTTTTTTTTACATTTATTACTCACACCTTGACTTATTACTTGTATTTTGTTTTTTAATTAAATCGTTTTGCTTGTACCATGTTTGTAAATATGTGAGCACCATGTATCTATCAGATAATTAATTTATATGTCATGGTTTTGTTTTTAATTCTTTTACCTATTGTGGTATAGTAATTTTATTGTAGGTGCATCGTCCTCACATGTTATTATATAATTAATGTACCCATGCAAAATATTGTACCTAAAACATTTTAAAAGAGTAACGGTGGAGTTTCTTGCCCGTTCTTCTCCATACGAAAACTACCTTTTGGAATGGGCGACTAGAATCAATTCTATTTTAAGATAATTTTTGACGTTCACAAGTGCCTTTTATGTGCCTATTTGAAATAAATACTTTGACTTTGACTTATAAGGCGTTTTGTACATACATGGTTTTCTTAGATAGAGATAAGTCTGTGTAAGTCTGTGTTGTTATCACTGTTACTGTATAGATCCTTCTATCTGCCATACTACCAGTAATGTGAGCGCGCGTTATGGCGAGTAGATGTCGACGTCCTGTGCAAGGCCTGATAGTGCGCGCTAAAAGTTATAACGCCTCTCAAATAGCATTCACAATTTTTTTTTCGTATTTCACCAAATGTTGCCTAAAGAATAATCCAAAAAAGGTTTTTTGTCATTCATAAACATTTGTGTTTTTCTGTTACTCAGGAAGACGAGCCATTCGCGAAAAGCAACGGCTTCGCTTCGGGCGCGGGGTTCGACTCCGACCCGTTCGCTTCCCGCGCGTTCGCGCCCGCAGCGATGCCCGCACACGACCCCTTCGCGCCCGCACACACCCCGCAACCCACACAGGTATGTACGACACGAGAAAATGTCTATTGCCATCAACTGGCCAAAAATCCAGACTGCGGGCTGCTACTTTATATAATACTAGATTATTAAAATGCTGTCTTTTGCCTTTATTAATTGTATATTTGAATTGACTGATTTAACTATGTATGAGCGACTATCAAAAACCTTATCAAGTTACTTATATTACAATAGTTGGCGCAGCATTTCGAGGGAAAACTTATGACACGTGTAAGATGTAGACCGTTTATGACCAGACACGCAAAAAGAATCCGCATCCCTTTCTTTATTCACAAGGAAATTTCACTCTCCAAACTCAAACGCGCAAACCGATTAAATCCGAAACGTATTTGCGGATGACGTCAGGACATGTTGTCTAATTAACTTGGTGAAGTATAGTCCTTTCAATATTATTTCTGTGATATTGCATCACTGTCAAAATTGTAGTGAGCTACTGACGAGTCTGTCAATATCACAATGATCTTTATTTTCGTAACAATAAGGTTGTTAATGGGTTGCTGTGTCACAGGTGAAAAAACTGAAAGGGCTGTAGAACACAACTTTTAAAGCGCTCTTATTGCGTTTGTATTGCAGGACGGCTTCGGAACGGACCCGTTCGCATCGAACGCGGATCCTTTTGCCGGCGACGCGTTCGCCGCACACGACAATACGGCCAAACAAAACGAAGACGTGAGTGCTATTCTATCATTGTCTATTCCCACTATAGTCTTTACATGACAGTGTCCTTTTCAGTTTATTTTTATTTTTGAATATTACTTAAAACGATTTTCGAATGAAGTAATGTCTTTCTTTCAGTTGTAAAGTCTGTTAGGATTTATATAATTTTATGTATGTCTATACTATAAACGTCTCAATATTATAAGTATGTTTATATTTTATTTAATTTTATTTATGTAAGTATATTTTTTTCTTTGATAAATGATAAACGATAAAGATTTTCTTATTTGATAATCTTTATCGCTTTAAGTAGATTCCTTTTATGAATTGTGACATATGTTTATAATAAAGGATGTCTTTTTTGTGTGTTTTGTTGTAATGAAATCCCCTGCATGTTATAACGTTAGTGATGTTTGCAATGATGATGAAAAAATTGTTGATTATGGTATAAGATTGCTTCACGTGGCTGAGCCACACGATGTGACTTCGGTTGTTTGTAGGTAGTTGTGCGTCGCGGCTACGTGTCATGTGACGTAGTGTTATCCGTATTATCTTATAGTTTACGTTTTGTTAAGTACGACAACAAGATAAGTTAGTGCAGTAGTTTTCCGGGGTTAAAATGTTCTGGGTGATGATTTGTGGACTTGATGGAGTTTTTTGTCCATTTGTCTATATGAAATTATCTTTAGGAAAGGGGTATCTAGAATTAATTATATTTTTCTTGTAAATTTTAATTTTCCATGTGCATTTTAATGATTTATGTATTTATTTAATGTTTCAAGTACATAAATGTACATAGGCTGACTTAATGCTATAAGCATTTTCTACCAGTTAACTTTTGGGTGATGCAGAGACAAACTAAAAGAAAGCAGAGAGATTTACTTAAAATTTATGACTCGATTTTGTCTTTACTGCTTTATCGGTTATGACGTTTTGTGGAGTGTGACCAGAGGGGCAATTCTCGTAATTTTAAAAATGTTCAGTATGTTGTGTTTCTCAAAAATACCTCTAAATTCCCTACGTTATTGACAAGTTATTGATATTTTGTTTGTCTTCGAGATGAGACTGCGGCTAGAACGTTTTAAATTCGAGCATTGGCCATCTGGTAAGCTGGCACAGTAGTATTTGGGCCCCTGGGCGGGCCCCGTGCCGGCAGTGTGTGTATGCCCTGGTGCCCGCAGCCGGAGGACCCGTTCGCGGTGCTGCACGCGCCGTCGCGCCGCACGCCGACGCCGGCGCTGCCGCCCAAGCGCCACAAGGTGCCGCCCCCGCGCCCCGCGCCGCCGCGCCCGCTGCCGCCCGGGAAGGTACGCGCGCTGTACTGTGTGCTCGAAGGAATACTTCTATTACTTCTTATCTAGTGAGGGCGCAACCGGACCGCGGTCGATCGACGATATTGGACATGTTTTGTGACAAATATATGAAGTAACACAATTTGAAGTTACTATCGGCGTCGATCGACCGGGTCTAATTGCACCATTATACAGAATCCACAGTTCACATTGTATATACAACATATTAAATAAATGTTGTAAAATAATTAGAACTATTCCTTTACATTTTAAACAATCAAAATATTTTTTTTTTACAAAAATAAACTCTGACTGTTAATTATTTTAATTTTTTTTTTTTAATCTTAAATTCTCTTTTTAAACTTAATTATTTGATAACTGTTATTACTTAAAAAAATATAAAATTGAATCAATGAATACCCGATATAAAATAAGCTCATAAAATAAAATTACTCTAGATTATAAATCTCATCTCAAATCCATAAATACTTATTATGTATATGTAATTTCATTGATTCAGATTTTATAACAGTGATAAACTTAGCTAAAACAAATCCTATTTTTTTTAAAGTACTTACTTACTTTCAGCTAAGTTTTATCCAACTTTTACAATTTCAGTATTTCTCCCTATTTTAAGCTAATGATTTATTTCCAGATTGAGTTGTTTTTATGATTATTTGACGTTTATTTACCCCCGCCCCAGTAACTAGGCGCATGGACGAAGGATAGCGTCGTCGAAAGCTAAAAATTTTGTTTTGTTTTATTTACGCTGCAGAGAAAGTAAAATGTACGTAAAGGAGGTTATTTTGCACTCTCAACACTAGAGAATGGCATTTTATCGATGTTCCTTTGCTTTTTTTTTTGTTTTTATAAAATGTCAGTCTCGTTGGCGCCGCTTTCTGGGATTATTTGCACAAACGTTCCGTTTTATTTTCCAATGTGTGCTGTTTGTTTTTATATTAATTTAAAGGTATAATAATCAATACCGCGTTCACTAACCCCCTTACTAATAAACGTATTATAACAGATAAATAGCTACACACCGATTTCTCTCTTTCGGTCGTCAGTAATTTGACTTTCGAAAGAAGAAGACAAAGCGTTGTGTAACTATACAGACGCTATACAACGTTTACTAGTAAGGGGGTAAAAGTTAAAAGATATTTTATTTTGCAACGGCAGAAGGGTTTATCTTCTAACTGTACTATACAGGGTGGCAGGGATGTCGGTCACGGGACATGTAACCATGAATTTCCAGCACATGATTAGGAATATATCAACGGTTATAAAAAAAAATCTCCTGTTGCATAGAAAAGCGCACGCATAGACTACGCGCTTAAAATGGAACAGCATTTTTTTTTTAAATAACTGACGTAAATTGTCAATGTGGTGTTCAGAAACATGTACTGAATCCATAGTAACAGTTTAAACGCGTCGATGTCCGTACCACCCTGTATTTTAGTGTATCGGTCTTATTGCACTCCAACCACATTAAAAAAGAAACGATTTTGTAAAAAATACTGATAAGATGAGCAAAGCCTACACGAAGGGATTGTCATTATTCTCAGTATGCCCAGAAAGTGGATGTAATTTCAGACTCGTGTTTTTATATGTTTTACTTTCTCTGTTCGCGTGGAATGCCATTCTCGCCCGCTCCACGTTCGTTTGGTTGCCGCTACACGCTTCTCACGCTTCTTAACTTGACTGTACTCCATCACTCATTACTGTTTTGTAGTTTTTGCAAATCAAGAGTGCACGTCGTGTTGTAACATTATGTACAGACGCCAGCACATCAACCTACCCGAAACTGTCAAATTTTCGCAATCAACTTTGAACCTTATGCATTAGTGATAAAGTTGAAAATCTATTAAAGAAATTTGACAGATTGTAGTAGGTTGATGTGCTGACTTCTGTGTAAATATCGGAATAGGTAGAGTAATCACCTAAGCTTCAAGGAAAGTGACATAGAGTGGATAACAACTCTCTCTAAAATCCCAGAATGAGTAAAAAAAAAAAGAAAATACCCTAAAATGGACTCTTCTTAACAATAACTCAAAGTTCAGTAAGTAATTCGTGATTATTAAATCCCGAAATGAAAAGGTCATGATTATTATTCCGGGATTTCAGAAGACGGTATTATCTACTCTTTCGTTATTTACTTTCTTGAAGTTTAACTAAATATTCTGTACCTATTCCGGTCTCTGTTTATGTCGATGACATAAGGTTTAAATTGCCATGATTGACGCGCGCTCGTGAAATGCAACGACTACTATCACGTTTTTTATTGCATGTTTTATTTATTTTATGCTTGTATTTTATGTAGTGTGTATATTTTTGTTGTGCGTATTGTTTGATTTGGGACTATTAGAATAATAGGTGATGGGATTTTGTTGTAACGTAATCTTCACTTAGATTATCCATTGTGGAGAGTGAGCTAAAAACGCTAAATAGTTTTCCAAACCAGTCTCGTGCCTAAAAATTGCGAAATAGTAGCAGAAAGAGCGTTTACGCAGTGTTTTGTTGATACGCTGCGCTCTCGTTGTTTTAACGTGGCATGCTATTTCTATAGATGCAGGCAAATATAGTTTTGCTAGTATAGTTTTGATTAAAGAAAAAATATATTATGTTTTTGTTATAGTATCTCGTACATCTAACAGAGTTATAGGGAATCAGGTAACCTCAGTAAGTTATAAAATATACTTTACACTTCTCATGCTCTTGTTCGACATAAAGTCGTTTTTTAATGCTCTAGTGCATAAAGTATTTTTTTTTCTAAGGCTAAGATAATCAGGCCCAACAGCCACACGCACAATAAAACGTCGCAGATTAAAACCGTTATTTTATTTCATTTGTTTTAATTTCTATCACTTCCGTGTTTTCTATCGTTAATTTAATAAAATCATATAAAAAAATAGCTGTCATTTATTATTTAAAAACGCAATGAAACGTTTTTATAACTTGGCAGTATGAAGTACCCAAGTCGAATATGGTAAAAATTAAGAAAAAAAAACTTATAAAATGTTTCGTGGCGGGAATTAGCTATTCTCTTCTTCAATTTTGCAACATTTGTGAACAGTGAAAATACTGTTATATACTTTATGCCTGTTTCATTTTCTCGCAATCGGAAGTGAAAAGCAGAGTGTATAACTCGGGCATAAACGAGCCATTTTACCCCTCGACTTAACTGTCCACCAGTTGCCTGCGGCTCTGGTGGTCTCGGTGTAAAATGGCTTCTTCTAAGCACTAGTTGTACAATCTACTATATACTTAATGGGGAAATAAAATTAAATTGTTTATTCTGTAAATAGGATATCGGAATCCCTTTTAAACGTCATATAAAAAAATATACCAAAAAATAAGCTAGATAGAGTCGAAATTTCCTATCTGACTACCCCTGAGACGAAATGGTGAAAAAAACTCAGGGGGTTAGTCTCTTTTAAAGTCCAGACATAATCTTGGTCAGATCATGTGAGGACCATGTAGATCCGAGGCTAGCGTAGCTTCGCTATGTCTAATGTGTCTATTTTTATTAAAAGTAACTGCAAAATATTAATGAATCAATTTCTATTACTGCTGTAAGTAAAATATTTGATTGGCATAATACTGCTGATCATAATGGATATGGGTTAACTATTATATCTATTTAAAGTATATTAATAGTATATTCTGACGTAAGTAAATTTAGAAAAGAAAAAAGAATAGTAGACCTTTCTGCTTATTGTAGTTTAGTACAGGTACAGATCGGTAGGTACTGGTAGCATGTTAGCCTCCTAGTTCGCTTGTACACGATCACATCCACTCCTGTTTCTTATTGGTTCATTTATATATTTTATTTGGTTCATTTCTTTTCTATAACCGATAAAACTCTACCTGTATATACCTATATTGATAATATTATAATGAGTACATAACGCTATTGAAATATTTTGTGACATAATTATAGAATTTAAAATGGCGCGCCTTCTATTTCGTTTTCACACACACGCAAATTATGTTTTTAAACGTTACACTCACAATTCGTTACCGTCATTGGTTATTCTTCCAATGTCAGTGACAGAAATTGTCAGTAACAGTGACGTTACTATGGTTACCGTCTTCCGTTACCATGTAACTGTTACTGATATAGCTTGAACAAACAATGTCGGTGCCGTTTTGAGCGCATTGCGTAAATACACATATTTTGAGTGCGTGCGCAAATACAGTGGCCATTTTAAATAATAATCTATCTAGTATAACTGACAAAAATAATTTGGATTACTTTACTGTGGGATTTGTTCGGTGGCGTTGTGTAGTCGTATCACTTGTCATGTACACTGTCCACTAACCGTGCTAACACAGCTCGTGCTTGTTCCCACTTGCAGCGCTAAGCGGACGCGGCGGCGGCGGGCACGTGCGTATGTCTGTCCCTCTCGCCCATGCACTCTCCCACTCACTCACGCTCTCTCGTCCAGACCGACCGCCCCGCCATGGACTTCGCCGACGACCCCTTCAAGGACTACCGCTACGAGGACCCCTTCAACATCGAGGACCCCTTCGCCGACACGCCCGACGGACGCAAGCCCGACCCCTTCGGCAGACCGACTTCTGTCCCCGGCTTCGAATCCGACGACTTCTTCTCCGCGTCTAGCACTGTTAATGGAAGCTTTACTTTGCCTGAGAAGCGAAGCGGGAGAGTTTCCGCGCCGCCTGTAGCTTACGACCCGTTCTCTAGCCGCTCAGAATTCAAATCGCCTCCCAAGCCTGCTCCGTCAAACAACTCAAATAACAACACCGGCAGCGACGCGTGGGCCGCTTGGCCCAACGACAACTGGGCCTCTGACGACGCGTGGGCCAAGCCGCCCGCACAGAAAGCCGACGCCTGGACGTCCGACGACACCGCCAAGCGAAACACCAACACCAACACGTCCGACTGGAAGACCGACAACTGGGCCAACAAGTCGGACAACTGGGCCGCCGACTGGGCCGGCACCGACTCCAATAAAAACCTCAACGAGACATGGCCGACCACGAACACCTTGCCTTCGAAGAAGGAGAAGTCGCCGCGGCCCGTGAAGTACGCCAAGTCGTTGGTGCACACGATAGGCGGGATCGGTCGGACGAAACAAAAGGAAAAGAAGGCTAAGGCGCTGGAGGCCAAGAGCGCGGAGCTGCTGCCGAGCGAGGAGCAGCAGTGGGCGTGGGCGGCCGCCGAGTCGCGCCGCGCGCAGGACGCGCAGGAGGCGCGGCGCCGGCAGGAGGACGCCGAGCTGCAGCTGGCGCTCGCCATCTCGCGGCAGGACAAGTGACGTCACTCGGGAGGCCACCTGGATCCCCCTGCTCGCGACTCCGTCGGCTCGTGAAGTCGTCAGCTCGCTTATTTATTGCATTTTGTAATTCGTCCATGATTGTTTTTCGATATTTTTATTCGAGACGGGCGAGTAAATTGGAGGAGTATTTAAATAAATAATTATACATTATGTTGTTCCGCTAGCGGATGGCAGTGGTCTTACGAAATTATTACGTCACGTCATCGGCATGTGAGGCATACTGGACACGCAGGTATATGGAGGTAATCTCAGTTGGAGATATACTACTGTATTCGAATTCACGTTTAGTTCCTAACTTTGTGGCGAGCTTATCGTTTGTCCCGTAACTAGTACATATTGGTGTGTCCAGCAATCACAAAAGGCATAAATAGTGGCGATTTACGTATACATTTTAAGGGCAGAGACACAAAAATTCAATTTCGCAACGCAAAAACTGGGTATATCGCAACGCTTCAATGTGTGTCGGCTCATATGCCTTATAATTGTGATTGCTTTACCTGAAAATACTATTTTACAGCGGGAGAAGCATCACAAACAAATTTACGATCGCCATCTTGAATTTAGAGGAACTTTAAAAGATGATGTGATACAATGTGGAGATGACAATACGACAATTAATGAAAAGACTAGCAATACTAATGCATATTATCTGTGCTAATGCATAGGAGTATTAAGGAACTGTCAAATAAACCCTAACATAGAAATTAAAAAATAATTTTCTACAAATTAAATAGTAGTGATGGGCCGACAATGACTAGCCATAGTGACTAAACTATTGGATATATTTGATTGAATTTGTGTATGCAGGCTGGGAACGTCATTATATATAAGCAGTTTCATTTATTGTTGTATTGTCGTCTCCACCTTGTATACATTTGATATTTCGCACGTTATATTTAGTGATCGTTCAGCATTCCATTCGAGGCGCGGAGTTGATTTATATGTAAAAAAATATTTTGCATGTCTAAAACGTTGTAAATTTATTAATAACGGTTTCTGTATATAATGGTTTATGCGATACATAGTTGCGGTAACCACTTGTTTTTTTTTTAAATCACTGAGGAGGAAGGAAAGGTTAGGCAAGCATAACGTATCGGTTTTTCATATGACAGCGTGAATCAATGTTGGTGAATTGGTGAACATCATTCGTGTGAGGTATGTGGCGGTATGATGCTGAAGCCATTGTGTACAGGAGTCGCAAAAAAAATTTTGGTTTGTTATACAGTCAGTATGCGGAAAAGGCTCAAAAGTATGCAATTTTACGAAGAAGGTTTTGTATTTATAGTGCGCAATATTTTATACATCTAAATGCTGCCTGACTGCCAGGGTTTGTTAGAATCATTACCAAATTATGTCTGTGCAACATCTGGATACGTAAATGACTGATGGTGCATATTTTTTTTATAACTAAATTCTGCTGTGACTGAAGGTTTTGCACATTATTTAAACAAAGACAAAACTTGCCAAACATACTTTTATACAGGCTGAAATTTTAATCACCGTTTCCCTCTCGAGGGGTCATTGTACTCATCATTATGAACAACTAGAAATCGTGAAAAAAAAAAACAGCTGCCCCTACATTTATGTTCGTTTAACTCGTCAAAATGTAGGGAACAACTGGTTTTTTTTCGCGATTTCATGTTTGGTCCCATAGTAAAAGTTGTTCATAATGATGACTACAATGAACCCTTAAGAGGAAAACGGTGATTAAAATTTCACCCTGTATAATTTAAAATTTACTAGTCAACTGTAACAGCAAAACTTAATTATTATTAAAAAAAAATGTCAAAAACAAAATTCCGCGGTTTGCGCGAACAGAAATAAGAAATAACCTTAATTTAATATCATCTTGTTTTTAACTACTGACTGTGCAAATCAACTGATATACAGGGTCAAATTAAATTTGCTAGCGTAACTGCAGACGTGATGAGTATCGATATCGAAACACGATAAAATGAAAATAAATAAAAAGAATTGATGTTTTGTTTTTAGGGGTCCAACGACCAGTGATAGTGTTTTTACTTGAAGTACGAGTTGAGAAAATATGTTTTATCGTGTTTAGTTATCGACGCTAATCACGTGTGTGAAGTTTACACAAAAAAACTGATATTTGGAGTGAATACACGAACTGCATTCGATGACCCCACAAAAAAATCCCCATCACGTATTATAAGTTTTGCCTGCTAATTTAATTTGACCATGTAATATACAAATTGCTTCACTAGTCAATTTGAATATTGCATGTTGGGGGCTCGATCAAAACATGGTGTCTGGGCGTGTATATTAACATAACTACCGCTGTCGCTTGTGCATCGGTTATTTTGGCCATTGACCGGGTAGAACGCAAAAAGTAGAACGCGGAACGCTCAAGTAAAATAGTAGAAAGATACTGACATGATCATATCACGAAGTTTAGGCTTAGTATGTAAAGAAAATGGCGTAGTTTTAAAGATGGTGGTTAAGAAACGCATAATGCTTGTATCTGGACAGTTACTGAAATAACCGGTGCACTCAACGTCAGCGAAAATCTTAATTATAAATAATTTAAATGTAAAAGTGTAATATATTGTTTTCTGCAATCGAGGCCTAATAGCTTCCTCACTATATTGTATAGTCTGTTAGTTATTAATAATATCGCGTTACGGACTATTCTCCGGCATATGGATACTGCCCGGTAACACTGACGTGTAATCTACCGGTAATGTTCATAATAGCTTTGAAGATTGTCGGTAAATGTACACTGGCGAGGAAAATAACTCCACTCGTCAATTAATAAAGTTCTTATTAAGAGTGGCTTGTTTTCTCGCGGCTGTATCCTAAATGAGATTTATTATGAGTATAGAATTTTCAAATGTATTCCCATGCGCTAGAAAGAGACCACGATATATCTGTCTCTTTCACGCATTTTGTAAAGTAACTATTAATGGTCCCATCGTATAATACACACGTGCCACCCGAAACTGGTTCTTATATTCGTAACAATAAGGTCTGCTATTTATTTCTCGTAAAGGCTTCTGTCATTTGAAATCTGATCCAAATAGAGCCGAAAAGCCAAAGAAAAAAAACCTCAATGTTTTTTACTTTTACCTATAATTTGGAATTTATTGGATAACAAACATCTACAAAGGGCTACAGTATAATTTCATATCAATGTGAAATTGCTTAAAAGTTAATTAAAATAAAAAAAAACCTATCGTCGACCTCGTAATTCGAAAATAATCGTATCTCAGAAACGCGACAATCTCCTGTAAAATGTCTTTACTGAGACATTTCAGCGTAAGACTGGTTTCATATTGGCGACCAACGCCCGAAGTTAATAACACATAACGCCTGTAATCCCTGATGGGTTAGGCAGGGGTGTACCTGTAAATCAATAATGTATCTTAATCCCAAACTTGAGCCGAAGAATTACTTGTCTTGGTTCGTTCAGACGCCAATGTGAAAGCAGTGTTAAATACCCTGCCGGTACTTGTATATTAATAATCGCGTTGTAATTTTATTCAGCGTTAATTTAATTGTTTATTTTGTATAAATAGATTATTATTAATTACTGTCTTGTCTGTGGCATTGATTTTGAAACATTTAAATTGTATAATTTAATTAAAATATTTTATAAAAACGTACCAATAATTGTTTGAATGCTAATAAGTTTGACTGAATTTATTTTTAATCTAACGAGAAAATAATATGTAAGTTTCTTGTGAAAAAGTGAGTGAAAAAATCAATGTCATAAACATTACGGGTTTTGTATAGAAGGATGTGTGAATGCGTTTGTGTAAAAATTCCAATGTGTGATATGTATGGTCAAGTACAACCGGATTGTGCAGGTTCTGAGCGTCTGTTAATATGTTATGTTAATAATTATTATTTTTAGTTATGTTGGCAGTATACACTGCTTGCGGGTATGTACGGTCGCGGCTTCTTTACAAGTCTTCGTCACCTAAGCAGACTACATACGTAGCGATATACTTGCACAACTTTTGACTTGCACAAGTATGTTTTCACGTGTGTGGGATGCATTTGCGCAAGTATCGGAGCCACAACGGCGTCACGCATACTTGTGCAAGTATATCGTTACATGTGTACTATGTGTAGTCTGCATTACAACCTTTTTATTTACACGATTTGTTCCGTGTAAACTATTGTATCTGCCATCTGGACATCTAATGCGTGAGCCAAATCGTATAAATGAAATGAGTTGGATTGGCTTTGTCGACGCCGGCAGAATAGGTTTGTTTAAATATTGTAATGTTATAGAAATTAATACATTACGAATGTCGCAACATACTCAATACAGATCGTGAGGTTCTATTTACGCGTGAAAATCGAATATTTAATATTAAAACATAATGAATACTCAACAACAAATAATTATTAAAGATAAATGATCTTTATACGAAATTGTGTACAATTTAGTATGGTTGGTTTAAATACAATAATTAAGTTGTCTTACATTTTGTATTCAGCGCATATTATTCTCTTCGGTAGTGCCTTTCTCTAACTCTACTTATCGTTGTAGCTTCCTTGCGAGTGCAAATGTAAATTGAACATTTCATTGTATTTAAATGTATGGAGTCATTTGTCAAATTATCATGTTCATATAAAATATATAAAAAAAAAAATAATGAAAAAAGTTCTTTAGCTTCAAAATTAACGCGCGGAGTTTATGGGGCGAGTTCGTGGGGTCGCAAACAAAAAATATTTCTACCAAAATGGTAGTTTTTAATTAGCTTGTATTACCAATGACTTAGCTGTGTAGTATCGCATCGTCTTCGCTTGAGTGCGCACGGCCGCGGGCGCCGCCTCCGGTACAATAATTATTATAATTCACTCGCTTGCCGAGACATTTGTCAAAAAAAGGAAAAAAAAATGCTATACCGCGTTCGAACACTTATGACTTCGTTTAAATGTCTCCGCAAGCAGACTATAGTGTGTAGGATAATAAATTAATGATGTATGTATTTGTAAACTAAACGTGTAACTATTGAATACCGATGTGTTTATGGGTATTATCCTAAAGTTGTTATCTCTTTCTTAGGCGCTGTTGTTCGTGGCTCGGTGGATCGCGCGGACCACTCGCACTTGACTCTAGATCGTGTACTATGTAGGTAGATATACATATTTATGAAACATACATAATATATTTATGATTTTAGCAAATTACTATTGCGTTGTTGGGTCTTAAAAGAAATATACTTTGGTCTTAGTCAATTATTTGTTGTAATATATTTTTGTAAGTCCATGTTACTCGGCGTCCGCGCGGTTCGATCGACCCTTGTCTGTTATCAAGTATACATTATAATGTATGTACCTTTCAGTGATAGCCGATAAAACTAATCTTTAAATCTCAACGTTGAATTGTATATGTGTATTAAAGCTAAAATAAAAATGAAATAAATTTGATAAAAATACAGGTTAATGTAAGCTTAAGTCGGTAGTGACGGTGCGCGGGATCAAGCCCTCGATGACTATAGTCCGCGCGGAACTAGTTGGCCGCGCCTTAGGTATGTGAGCGGTGGGACGGAGGGGCGGGGGCGCATTACTCAATACGTGCGTTGCGAACCGCAGCCTCACCCCTGTGTCCACCTCAGCGGCCAACTGGTTCCGCGCGGACTATAACAAATATCTACCACAGACTGTCCATTGTTCAGGTCATCTTATCCTGGTTTTGTATACATTTAGTTCGAAGAAACCATCCATTTAGATGTAAATTCCGGTTGATATTCATTATCTTAAGAAGGGACTGCTCATTGCTGTAACCGCTCAGTATTACTCGGGACCGCGCGCCTTAGCTTGTTAGTTTAAACAAACATAATATAATCGTCACGATATAGGGAAGGTTACAGAGACCAGGATGTCTCGAGGCAGTTGTTCTGTTGACTCGAGTAGGACGGTAGCGTAGGTACGAGGAAGACATGTTGTTGGTAGGACCCTGAACACGTAGAACACCCCGAACGTTAAACTATATCCCATCGTTGTTGTAAACTATTGTAATTATATTATATAACGCGTATAAAGTTATATCTTTCGTAAACTCGGTGTACGCTGTCGTAATTATTGATTAGCATCTTAATCACAGCTTTTTGTATGTGCAACGAATATGTAAGTATGTTTTCTATTGATATTTTTCTGGCTGTTTCTGTGAAACATGTATTTCTATGATTTCTGGGCTGCAGTGCGATGTTCGTGCTGCGTTATCAAAGGACGAAGTAATTACTTTTGTGGACGACGCGGATGTGAGCTGTCATTGTGTAAAACTCTTGTTATCTGTTACAAATAATTTATACTATATATCTTTATGAACGTTATTTTTTGTTGAATGTTTCTATAAAGTGTTTGCGTCGCTCGTCTCGACGATCGCCAGTTAAATTCATATCTTTAAGAACAGAACAGTCGGACATTGATACTTCTCTATTAATTCTGAATGTACTGTTCGTTATTATTGTGGTAGCAACTGAAGTATATAATGCAAACAAATGCTAAACAAGTTATTATCATAGTACAATATCTCATATCACGTTTTCTTTATTCGGGGGATGTATAAAGGATTGTTCTGAAGGTACAATAACTATCTTATAATAATCAAATTCTTGTGATTTAGCGTCGTATTTATATTGTATCTAATATCGGGGCCTTTCACTCGTATGTCAAACTGATCACCGTAGCGTAGTGTGTAACTGATTGGTTTGACAAACGTACGAGTGAAGGCCGTTAGATTTGTTCGCATCTCGCAAATCACTGCGATTCATGCAATTAGACGTCGGAACGAAACTGCATGTTTAAAGTAAGGTATACTCATATAACGGGAACATACGTACCTATTAGCTGATTGGCCAGTTTCGATAGATCTCTAAGGGGAACGTTTAGCTAATGTTGTTACTGGTTGAGCCACATATCGCCTGTAACTCTAGATACTCGGTGCGTCTTCGCTTTAGTTGGCGCTATTGTAAAACGACTGCATTTTTTACTAAAACACATTTTCATTTTGTACTCAAACTGATTTAATACTGTTCAAAAATAAGCTTATAACATAAATATATAATTGTTTAATGCACTTTGTTCTAGTAAAATGCAAGAATAGCAAATTCTACTACATAGGTAACTTATATTGATTATAATAAAATTAAATAAATGTTTATATATAATGTAAAAGTTGTGTACGTTTTTATTAATATAGCGTGTACGACCAAATAATTGATTCACTGTCGGTACTCCAAGGTTGCGAAGTTGATTGTGAAGTAGACGGTAGATGCACTAATAACACGACCTAATGCTACTTTGTATCATTTCCTTGGCTGTGTTTTGTTGCGACATTTATGTTTCTACTGCCGCGCAATGGAAGTTTTTTAAATGTTTATACTGGTCACACTGACCGCTTTTCAACGCGTATAAAAACTCTTAGCAGAGTTCTTATTTTGAAAATGAAAAAAGATGTCTTGTCTATACATAAATGGCGCGTAGATGTTGGAAAGATGCCATTTGTTGATTTTAAATGATTATAATAATTGTATATTTGTTGTGTTTTGAGTTGTATGTATGAGAGGCAGTTGGTTCGGTATCAGGTCGTGCATTCGTCATTACCCGCTGACATGTATTCACTGTATGAAACTATGATATTATATTAATATGAAAACAAACAATTCCTGAGATAATAAAAAGGAAAATATTACAAAATCCAGTTTTATTTATTTCACAACCTTTAAACTGAAAGCTGTAATGGCAGTTGTCCTATGTTGAAGTATACATTAATAGTATTAAATTGAATTTGATGAATAATTAATTAATAAGATTATCTACGAAATAATAACACAATTTAATAAATAACAGCTTATATAATAATCAATATCAATCACATATTAATTGTACTATGTATAAAGTTAAAATTACAAATTGGTCAATACATTAATTGTAATTCAAACAGCACGTTCGTCGTTCAGCATTATGCAGTAAAGTTGCAACCATAGAGTAAGTAATCTTCATTGTATGTAAGAAGAGACGGGAGTCCCATAGAAAAAGATGAAAAACGTCGCTTGTATGAAACTTGTACTAAAACTGAATACCAACATAACAAAAATGACATAGACTGCACAGACTGCACATGTTAAAGCGAGACAGCGATAGCCGCCATTATCTCTAGTACACGTTTCAGTTTCTTTTTTTATTAGACAGTTGCGTCAGACTGGTTGCAACCTTGTCAATTTCTGCGCACTACATTCTGAAGTCTGCGCTTAGATAGGAGCAATGATATTTTGCCACAGACTATCATAATAAAATACATTGTACGATTTAATTATTTAACTATTCCATTTTAATGTTTACTGTGAGTTATACCTACTCGAAGTTCGTCTAAAAAGTTATTATTTCTTAATTATCATTATTATTTATCTAACAAGCAACACAGGCTAAGACTAGATAATTGATATTTATTTCAGAGTATTTACCCTTCAAATTGGCTAAATATATTATCATTTACCTTGCATTACATTCCGACTAAATATTTTACCTTGCATTACATTCCGAAACTTTTCAATATAGCCAAGAAGTATAAAAATTACCATTTCCATGCAAAATTCAAAAACATGAAAATAAAATAACAAACATTTGGTCCCTTTTTCTGTCAGTCAGACAGAGCGTATGTCTATGGTCAAATTGTTCATGCAATTATTTGAGAATACCCCACTTGACATAGTCATTCACGACTCCATTCAGCCTCTCCGCGTAGAGGTCGCTGGTCTTCGCCACGGAGAAGTCGGATATCTCGAGATCATCATTGACTTCGGGCGCGTTCTCGCTGTCGACGGTCACCATAGGTAACGTGAACACTGCTAGGGTGAGGCCAAACGGTAGTTTCTGGAAAAGAATAGAAGATGGTAAGTTTGTAGTAGATACCGAGAGATGGCCTTTGGCTCGGGCCTAATAGGGTATTTGACTTCTGATAAAAACAAACATGGATTACATAATACTTATTTTAAAGATGTTACTTAGGTACCTGGGTAAGGCTCAAATTTTACGCGCACTCTCTAAAAATGTATTGTCCCAGAATTTGAAGAGTAGAAATAAAATATCAAAAATAATAAATACTTGTTTATAATAATATTGCAAGAAAGATGACTATTTTGTCATCATGTCTAATTTTTTTAGTTTAAATATTCCAATTATATACCTATTTAATACTTGAAAATAAGAAGGTCCATGTTTGTCTTCCATACAATTTGTTGATGTCCGTGTACGTACACTTCTCAAAGTCCATTCAATATATATTTAGGAACACATGTTTTTTTTAGTTCGTATACTTTATGGGCTTCAGAATATTATTTGTATACTTCATAGTAAAATAAGTTCAATATTTATCAAAGCGTTTTGATTATATCAAGTAATTTAAAAATGTCCTAAATTTTAATCCAGTGTGACACTTCAGTTGTGCAACGCGATATTTTGGGATTAATTGACATTCTACCATGATCATCAAATTATTTTGGAGAGGCAGCATAGATCCATGATATCCGACTAACTTCAGCGTGTTTCTGCCATTTCATTTTTGTGTCAGACGGAAGATCGTGTCGGAACGTGTTGTGTGACGTTAAGAAATTGTAAGTTTACTTTATTATATTTTCGAAATTTTAATGACTTTCTTGATTTGTGATATTTAATTGTATCTATTACCTACTTAATTAATAAAATATAACGCTTACTATTAGTTGTACTGTACATTTCATGAATTACGATTTTTTTTATGATAGGTTATGTAGAATTTTTATACGTTGTGCGACGAATGACACGAAATTGTGCGACGTGTCACAACGGAAATTGTAAAGCTGTGTACCCATCAACTTTTTACTATATTTATGAAAGCATGATAAAGTACTTGCGTATGTATTGATTTGAATTGCTTAGTACCTAATTTTTTTTTCAGATGCCTTTGTCTGCGGCGGAAAGGTGTCGAAGGTACAGTGAAAAACTTAAACAGTCTAAATCCTGTAAAATACAATACAATTTTGTAATTATAAAATAAAAAAAATATTTGAGACCATCACAACGAGCCCTTTCATTTGATACCTATATCATACAATATTGTTTGCAAAACTTTTTTTGCTTAATTAGTTATTATTATTGAGATAATAATAGTAACTGTTAATAAATTAATATATTTTACAGTCCATGTGCACTATGCTTTACAAATTCCGTTGTGCAACATATTTTCGTTTGTGACACTTTCCGTTGTATTTTCCATTGTGCGACTGCGCAAAAATTTTGAGCCTTACCCACCTACTTACAGAAAAAAAAACGATTATTGAAAAAAAAAAGGGTAAAAATCAAAACGGACATTGAACTGCTATTGTGGCGTTCCTGGGTTCAGCTTGAGACGATAGTTCGCGGAAGTGCTGTCTCTATCTACCATAGACTAAAACGCTTACAACTTCGCCATTTTATGAGATTTAAACAATTTATTAATACTGTGATTTTATATTTTTTTCTATGATTCGAAAAAATAAAAAAACATGTTAAATACCCTAAGAACAGATTGAAAGAAAACCTGCCTTGTCTTATATTGATAATATTATTATCAATATAGGGTAATGCTACATGGGTTTTAATAGACATTGGGGGACATTCTGTGTTTGAAAAGCTGCAGTGGGACAATAAAAGGAGTCGTTCCACTAAAATCCCCTAGACCAGTCCCCTAGGGGACTACACAGCACTCAACGTTCCACTATGATCCCCTATGCTGGGGATTCTCTAAGTACTAATAAATGCTATTCCTTTATAATTCCTTCTAAATAAAAAAGCCACTTACAACATAAGAATATGTGATACATATAATTAAAAATCAACAGAGGGGATAACAATAACGTAAATTAACTTCTAAAATAAGTTAGATTTTGAAAAAAAAAAGTACCAAAAGCTTTGAAGAATTTCGCAGGTTCACTCAGAGCAGCGCGAGCGTCTCGTTGGCGTAAATGGAATCGCGTCACCTGGATAGTGAAAGGCGTGGGTTCGTGTCCCACCTAAGGCGTTCGATTTTTTTAAACGTTTAACTTATTGTATATTTAACGTTATAAACGCAAAATATATAAAAAAAAAATACATTTGAACTTACAAAATTAAAGGTTGTAATTCTACTTAATTAACTTAATAATTGCAAGTTGTTTATCCCTGAATTATTATTTACATCATCATTTCTAGAAAATGACCGACTGATAAATTTGCCCATTGAGTAATTTCAATTGTGACTCTTGAATCCACTGATCTTTGAGTATATCTTCTGGTCTTCGTTGTTTAGCTTAGCTATTGGGCGGCGCTCTTTTTTTAACGCATTCAAAACATGTACCAGCGTAGGTTTACGGCCAAATTTTTTATTCAGATGGGAATGCCAGTTTTCCGCAACATTTGTAGTTCTGTGACGTTCGCCGAAAATTGACCATCTTCTAACAAATTTTTCAGTTTGTAACCAGAACTTCATATACTTTTGCAGTTTTTTAGATTTAGAAAAAATTAGGGATCCTTAGAAATTCTACTAAAACCAACCCAAGGTGCAAAAAAAATATAAAATGTCTTTCATCGCATGCGCCGCCGAAAGTATTGATGATAGAACAAAAAAATGTTCTACAATATTATAGAACATATCAATATCTACAAAAAACTTCGCGAGACCATATGTCCAACTGTTGTAGTTATGTCACTATAACTACTTTTTACATTTTAAAAGTTGATAGAAATGCCGATCAAAATCAGACCATGTTATACATACCTTTGTTTTAATTCTTATCCAAATAAATTATTTTGTATTCAAGACTGTATCAATACCTGTTGATAACTTTTTGAATTATTGAAATCGGACATTCCATTCAAAAGATATTACGAAATTAAAAATGTCAAAATAAACAAAAAATACACGCCGACATACCCGACATGTGTGGCTCCACGCAGCAGCGCAGCGATAAAATTCTCGTGTCAAAGTGTTGGTAACAAAACTCCTCCGAAACGGCTTGACCGATTCTTATGAAATTTTGTGTGTATATTCAGCCTACTGAATATACACACAAAATTTCATAAGAATATAGTTTACGTCCTATACTCAGACCTATCTGAGTATAGGACGTAAACTATTTTTATTTTAAAACTATTGATCGTGTAGGGTAGGGGTAAGGTAGGAGTAGGGTAGGGGTACAGTTGGAGTAAGGGTGATGATGATGATGATGGAGTATGGGTAGGAGTAGAGTAGAGGAGTAGGGTAGGGGTACGGTAGGAGTAGCGTCGGGGTAGGGTAGGAGTAGAGTAGGAGTAGGGTAGGGGATCGGTAGGAGTATGGTCGGTAGGAGTAGGGCAGGGGTATGGTAGGAATAGGGTAGGAGTAAAGTAGGAGTATCTGAGTAAGGTAGGAGTAGGGGTAAGGTAGGGGTACAGTAGGAGTAGGGTAGGAATACCGCAGGGGTATGGTAAGAGTAAGGTAGGAGAGGGGTACGGTAGGAGTAGGGTATGAGTAAGGAAGGGGTAAGGGTCCCTAATTTTTTCTAGCAATAAATATAACCTATGTTACTCAGTGATAAAGTAGCTTTCTAACGGCAAAAGAATTTTTGAAATCGGTCCAGTAGTTTTTACGTTTATTCGTAACATACAAAAATACAAATCTTTCCTCTTTATAATATTAGTGTAGATGTAGATTAGTGTAGATAAGTATAGACAAAATCAATTTTAAATCTAAACTCTTGCTTTTGATAGTTTTCATCGCAATTTTCAGATGAATCTGTTACCTATTTCATTATACCCATTATCAATAAGTCGCGGTCTGTTAATAAAAACATTAGGTCAGAATTTTTATATTTTTATAGATAATAGCTTAGAAAACGTGTAGGTAGGTACTTGCGCATTAGAAATAACTTCCGTGTTGATATTGTCGACTTTCTTGCTTCTGTATACTTTTTTTTTTGTTATTTATAAAAATATTTAATAAATACAATATGTAACAAAAACCCTGTCCGATCCAATAAAGGCGTATTCCTGGTTCAACATACGTACTAGAAAAAATGGTTATAAAAATGTAACTCATAAAAACCAAAAGTTATTGATTTTTTATTTTTATAATCCATGCGAAATTTAACACTGAATATGGCAAATTTTCATAAGTTGGCAACACTCCACCCACCGGCAAAATCTTTTTATTTTTACCTATTTTTATTTCAAAGAACACCGCCATACGCTATCGCGTAGTAGGCACTCTTTCAACTAGTCGCCGACTCTTTGATCTCGCCGACTCGTTGCCTACCGGCGCGCTACTTCTTGCCAGTCTTTCGTGGAGATAGCTTCCGATCGGACGTCCGTACGTATCACACGCTATCGTTTCGTGAACAATGTCGTATTCAAATCAGGAATATTTTAATAAGTTGATGTGTTTAGTCAAGACCGACTGCAATTATGCAGCTGCGCGTAGAACGTATGAGGTGCGATTCGCGAATAGACCAGGTGTGACAGTACCGTCGGAGCGTGCGTCCCAACGCCTGCATAACCGCGTGTATACCACAGGCAGTGTTCAAGCAAATTTAGTGAAAAGGTGTCGAATGTGTGTTAGTGTAGGAGGTGGACATGTGGAACACGATCGCCGAAGTATGCAAGAACAACCAGTGAACGTTTTAATAAGCTGATACCTGCAGTCGGTTAGTACATTGCCAAAAGCACATCACATTTAAAAAAGCCCTTTTCAGGGCTACATTTAATTCAATTAATTATTTCTTGATAAACAGAATAAAGTCTGAAACACAAAATACAGAGAGTGTGTCTGAAATCCGAATCACTATGCCCACAAAACAATATCAGCTGATACCTACACGTAGGCAGGTATTTGTTTGGCGGCACGCGACAAAGCGGGGTCATGAGTTCATGACAAAGGATCATACAAACCGCCTCGCTCAGGCGGCTTCTTTGACACAAAACTGTAGGTGAACTTTGTCGAGCGATCAGTGTTGCCATCGGTCAGGTTTTATTTTTTATTTTAATTTAATTATATTCACTGGGGAAAAATAATAATCTCAAATCCATTAAATGGTTACGTATATGTGTTCGCAATACGATGCCGAATAATACCCTTAAGGATCGGACAGGGTTTTTGTTACATGCTGTATATTTAAAAATTCAAAATACATTTAAATAAAATTTAAAAAGAAAACTCGATTTCGTAACCTTCGGAATCGAACCCGGGGACACTCGAATACAAATCTACACGTCGTCCACATACGTCAGTGTGACAGTTGTACATCAAGTCGAAAATACTTAACTTATGCGTAGACCGTAATGACTGCACTTTCTTAGATGTTTTAAAAATTCATAGTTTCAAAAAAAAAAAACACTGCAAAGTTATAAATAACTTTAATTTCGGAAGTCGGTGTCGCTGGTTCCGCATTTTCGTTTTTTGACACCGACTTCCGAAATTATAGTTATTTATCACGTTGTAGTGTTTTTTTTGAAGTCGGTTGTTTTTTTTAAGTTTTTTTTTCTTTTTAATTGTATGTACCTACCCCACAAAAATTCAATTAACTTTCGTGCATTGAAGAATTGAATACACCGACTACAAGAATCATCAAAATTCGCGTAGAAATGCCGGAGATGCAGTACATTTATGCATGTTAACTTCGGACATACTACATAAGAATAATTACCTAATGTATTATACAGGGTGTTACAGAAAGGGTATATCAATACAAACGGGTTGAAGAGTGTATCTGGTCTAGAATCTCTGTACAAAATTTCAGCTCAAAAGCATTAACTTTGAAATTGCTTCATATATTTTTATTTCGACATCACGGCGCTGCACTGGCGCGCGGCGGCGTGATGTGCGTGTACTAGGCGCACAGACACACTACAGATAATGGATAATGACCCTCGTAGTGCGGTGACACGTTTGTTATGATTTTAATTTAATAAACTATCGAAAAAAATATTAGGTAAGCATTTTCAAAGTTACTGCTTTTGAGCTGAAATTTTGTACAGAGATTCTAGACCAGATTCACTCTTCAACCCGTTTGTATTGATATACCCTTTCCGTAACACCCTGTATACTAAAACCTTCCTGGAAGTATGTAGATCACATTAGTGAAAGAATGATCAAAATTGGTTCATCAGTTTTTGAGAAAATGTACAAATATATATACAGACATACATACATACATACATAAAATACATAACTACATACATACGGGTCGAATACACCACCTCCTTTTTTGAAGTCGGTTAAAAATGTTTTAAATTTTATTGAATCAGTTTTATTTCAAAATCACCCACATCCTTATTTTATTCAAGTCATTCAAAAGAAATAAAAATAATTTTGTTGTCACACGTAACTACATAATTAATTGTTTGTTAGATCTTGAACTTATTTGCGCATCGTTTCCGCGCCATCTATTAGAATACTAGGGCGTAATCTCACAAAACCGTTACTTCTAAATCTCAGTAATGCTTTATGTCATAATTGTGATGGGCGTCGTCGTCAGACGGCGTTCGCGTCGATTCTGTACATGTGTGCCTGCGTTTTTCAAGGACACTTAGGTCTACTAAGCCCCTTAAGGTGCCACTATTCGATATTTTTTCCATACAAATTTCGGGAGAGTATTACTCCACTGTTTGACATTGTACATCCAAAGTTAAACACTGTATCGTTTTGTCTAATTATTATTTGTGTCTGTACGGAAGCAGAATTGTAAAATAACAAGTCATTAAAAAGTTATGAGCCAACAAAGATTCGTTTTTCTTGCTATTTTTAACGTAACTTTGGGTGTAAATAAGTAATAAAAGAACTGAAAAATATTAAAAATTAAATCCGTACCGACAAAGCTCAGTTATCGAAGAGTTCAAAAAACTTTATTTGTGATTGATTTATGTAGTGGATTTTTCATAGAACTCGATTTTCCAAAGCACTTTTCAAATATTTTTATGCGCCTATCAGTTCGGAACGGTGTTTCTGTGCGTGAGAACTAGATGTTGTGCGTGTAGATTAGCGTCTAACCGCTCATCACTGATACTAGCTCCGTCAGACACGAAGCCAAGTTAGACAGCGTGATTTTGGCCATGACCGCCAGTGAGTTCGAGCTCGCGTTTAGTTTACTCTTAAACCGAGTTTTGTTCCCATTTTGTAAACGGCTTTTTAAAGTGAAAATAGCAAGTCTTCACCTCAGCAGTGGGAAAATTCATGTTGATAGCATTTATGGCTGCTAATTCGGTATCCAAAGTAAATTGTAGGTAACTGCGATTTTATTAGCTGTAAAAGGACATCATAAGATTTTTCATTCTTTTCCGTCATGAATGCGTACAAAAAAGGAATAATATTAGTTTCTTTTTCTGTGCTTCCAAAGTCCGCATGAAAAACATATAATTGGGCGAATTGTGTCGGACATGATTGGAACGTACCATCAACCAGCACATGTTTTATTTTTGGTAGTAATTTCGGGTCTCTATTTTCTTTGGAACAGAAAACCAAAATGCGCTGTAACCCGTTTTCTTCTTCGTTTACATAGTCACATAAAACGAAATCTAGATGGAAATTAGGTACTTCTACCTGGTCTCATCTACTAGAAGTATACTTCTGTATATCGGCATTCTTATTTCTTAATTTACATAGACCGGTTTTCATCGCCTTGAAAGATGACATTTTCGCAACTCAGTTATACCCTTTTGTTATAATAGGATCGAAACATTCATTATAAATAGTGGGGATCGGTCTAAATTCTTCGCATGTAACTTTATTTCTGCATTCTTGTTCCGTTAAGTAAATTTCATTTTGCTCTAGGTTTCTTATAAGTACACGACCCTCCATGTTTAGTTCGCCGCACTATCTTATTATCCTAAAGAAAAAAAAAAGAAACAGCTTGTAAGTATGCGACAGTAGTAATATTTGACTAATAATTAAAAATATTTTCTGTACCTTAAGGTTACATAGCCACCACATTTATTTTTGCTCCAATCACTGCATCGCCACAATACTGCCCCGTTTTTGGAAGACTTTTTTTTGTGGTATTTATAACCATCGTGCAACAGCACTTCGCCTCTTCTTTGAATAATTTTATACTCTTCAGACATGAAGTTAAATATATAATTAAATTATTATTGTATCCTTGTGCGATAAAAATTCATCAGTTATCGGTAAATGTCAGTCCAATGTCAGTGTTATTCTTGTATTAGCCAGTGTTACATTGTAAATAAGTTTAAGGTTCTCAAACAGTTTTGGGGATTCAAAAGGAAATTGGAGTTTTATATGATCCCCTAGGGCATCGTAGTGGAACATTGGGTGCTGTGTAGTCCCCTGGGGGACTGGTCTAGGGGATTTTAGTGAAACGGGCGAATAAAAGACGTGTAAATGGGACATGGACTGCTGGTAGCAACCCAAGACTGCTTATGGCCCGATGGGGTTTTACACTAGGTCGTTTTTCGCCGTGCGGTTGGCCGCTTACCAAATGACCATCCATCCCATTTACACAGGTCGATAAAGATCCAGGTGACTAGTACATTTTGCATTCAAATCGACCTTCGTGTGGCGCGCGATTGCGTGCGACTGAGCTACAGATTACTTAGAGATATGGACTGATAATTTTCACGGACGATACTCGATATTAGCCACCCGCCGCAAGCGACCTGCCGCACTTCAAAAGTCGAAACCTACTCTATTTTGATTTCGTTTTTTTTGTCACCTGCGGCCTAGCCCATTTTCGCCTTGCGGCTATACCTAGTCGTCTGTGTAAAGCCCGCATTACGAGGAAGAAATTATAGAATGTTGCAGCTACCTATTATCACCACACATGTTTAATAGGCCAAGCGTATTATTTGGCAACGTCTTCAGATAATATATAGTTATATCCGGATATCATAGCTATAATCGGACAGATAAATGTGTTATGACATGATTGTGGCTAGACTTGGTTCTTGCATAACATCTAGGTACGACCGCACCTCTGGGAAAGATACTCTCACCTTTGATTGATTGATTCGATTGAAAACCACTAGAGCAGGGAAAATCAACCGTAGTATGTAAGTAGATATTGAACTGCGTAATTATGTAGGTGCATAAGTTTACATCTTGTTGCTGCTTGCATAGTTTTATTAAATTAGGTACTAAGTAGATGCATAATGAGGCTGAGACACCATTTTTATCATCAAGCATGGTGCAGCATTTACATGCAAACAAGAATACTTAGTATGTAGCTAAATATAACTGCGCAGATATATCCTTAATAATAGGTATAAGAGCTATACCTACCTGCATCAATTTGCATACGGATCAGTGGTCATATGATCTAATTCAAACGGATGTCGGATGCTAGGTACCATCTTAATTAGCCACCAAGGTCGATCAAATCTAGTGAGATCTAAAACTAACACTAAGTAGGTACCGTATGTAGATAGATAAAACATTTATTCAGTGCACACAAAAGACATGGGTATTTAAGTAAATACCCATGTCTCATTTAATTATCATTTAATTATTATTTTGTGTGTTGTAAGTACAACACACAAAATAATAATTAAATGATATCTAACAAATTACATAATCTATAAAGAGAAGGTGCCAATACCTAAGTAAGTATATTAGGTCCTTACCTATGAAATTGCCATTTTTGATACCTACTGGCTATTGTGAATTTGTGAAGACCGATAGGGCTGATTTTCCAATCGGCAGATACCTAATTTTTATTCGTGGAATAAAATTGATGTCTGACAGATTTTGTATGGAAGAACCAGTCCGGGGCAGTGGTCCAACTGCTCTGTCCAACTAGTTGGACCATGGGTCTTTACTAGGGGCAGTTGTCCAACTTTAAAAATAGTTGGACCACTCACCTTTTGAGAGTTCCGTGGTCCAATTCATTTAAAAAATAACTTGCCAACTCTAAAAACCTCAACTGCATCTATGTGTGTATGGTACCTACTGGTTTACGGTTATATTGAACCTCTTTGCAGTAAAATAACAAAATTAAAGTCGGATGACTAATTCTAATTTTTTTTTTAAATGTTTGACAACTTTCAACGAAATTTATCTGAAGCATGACCTACAGTAATATCACCTTAAATCAGTTGTAGCTAAATTTCTCGTATATAATCATATATTCTCAATTTGGACCTTACGTCTTTTGTGTGCGATTTCATATGATAAAGTTGTACATACATAGGTACATAAAGATGCAGTTGAGGTTTTTAGAGTTGGCAAGTTATTTTTTAAATGAATTGGACCACGGAACTCTCAAAAGGTGCTGTGGTCCAACTATTTTTAAAGTTGGACAACTGCCCCTAGTAAAGACCCATGGTCCAACTAGTTGGACAGAGCAGTTGGACCACTGCCCCGGACTGGGAAGAACGGTCAAAAATTCAAAATTATACCTCTGATAAAATTATCTGGCGTTAGAAAAATCAGCCTTTAGAATTCCAAATTCAAATAAGGTATAATATAGCATGACATTTTGTTTTTCAGAATCAGTCTGTGATTCATTTGTTTTTCCGCCATTCGATATTAAATAGGCCTATCGCTATTTCTGTTACCAAAAATTATGTAGGTAGTTATTATACAGTAAAGTTTCGCTTTGGGAAACGTTCTTGTTCGTTGATGTGTTGATTGTGTTTTAATTACGTGATTACTATTTATAAAATCTTATTGTATACAGGGTGTTACAGAAAGGGTATATCAATACAAACAGGTTGAAGAGTGTATCTGGTCTAGAATCTCTGTACAAAATTTCAGCTCAAAAGCAGTAACTTTGAAAATGCTTAATATTTTTTTATTTCGATAGTTTATTAAATTGAAATCATAAAAAACGTGTCACCGCACTACGAGGGTCATTATCCATTATCTGTAGTGTGTCTGTGCGCCTAGTACACGCACATCACGCCGCCGCGCGCCAGTGCAGCGCCGTGATGTAGAAATAAAAATATATTAAGCATTTTCAAAGTTAATGCTTTTGAGCTGAAATTTTGTACAGAGATTCTAGACCAGATACACTCTTCAACCCGTTTGTATTGATATACCCTTTCTGTAACACCCTGTATAAATGAATAATCGTTTTAAAATTTTCGCGTAGACCCGATTCTGTGTTCGCGATACAATGTTTCTTGAATTATATTCCTGTGACTGTCATTTCTTTTGAGGTCCTAGGATCATCCCCGAGTTGGACAGTTTATTGATCTTTTAATTTTTTCAATACCTATATGAATTTCTCAGTAGTAGCCCGGCTCTGGAATTAATCTAATTTATGGCAGTAGGCTTGCCCTAACAAGGGACTTTCTACATAACAGCACAGAAATAGTACCTAATAATAACAGGTACAATGTGGGTGTAACTGCCCATACTTCCACCTACCCCTTCGAAGGAATACACGTGTAATGTTATGTAACTCTAAAGTGTAGTATAATTTAGTAGTCATATCATTAAATAATCCATCTGTTGCCGGAAGCCGCGTTTGTTCTGAGACGGCCTTGAGAGTTGGCGGCAAATTACGCATAATAACAACACACAACTTGTTTAGGTACACATTATCATCAGTTGAATAATCTACGCGGAATTAAATATCATTATAATCAAAACAATAACTTTATATAGTCGACCTCGTAGTGGCTTTACCACTTTTGGCAACAAACAAGAACCAGCCTATTATGTTCCCACTGCTGGGACACAGATCTTCTCTCGGTGAAAGGAGTGGGCCGTAATACACCACGCGGGGCCAGTGCGGGTTGGTAGATGTCACAATGTCTTCGAATTTTTGGTTCTAGGGCATTTTTTTTCCTCACGATGTTTTCTTTCACCGTTTTAAGAGCAGTAGTGATGAAATAATTTACACAAAGTAAAGCGCCTGTCTGGGTTCGAACCTACCTGCAACTCGTAAGTCGCGGCCGATATCACTGCTCCACCATAGCTTTCTGCTTTTGGCAACAATTCCCAGTTAATTGAAACTTCACTAAAGTAGAAACTGTCACTTAGATAAATAGACTATTCATTTGGTAACGTGCAATGTGACATTCAATCTTAGGGTGGTAAAGTATTTATGAGGTCTACTGTACCTATAAGCAGCTGATAGTGTGGATAGGTACCTATACCGTTACTAGCGTACAAATAATGCTCCAGATAAGATTACATGCAGATTTAAAATAAACAATATTGTACAATCAATGTAGGTGTTTGTTGAAAGATATTCCTGTACGAGCGTATTTACCGTAGATAATACACACATCAAAAGTGTCTAGGGATCAAGCATTTTTATGCGGATTTCTTGAGATTGAGATGTGGCTTTGTAATAAATTTATGATTTTATAAATTTATATGGATCCTTTTTGGTGCATTTGATAATTTGAATCAGGAACTGTGAATCAAATTCGAGTAAAAGATGAAAATCAGCTGTCAATATTTTCCCTATAAAAACATACAACGCATTGAAGACATTATTAGTGCTACTGTTTCCCTACTACTGATTAAAACCAACGTTATTATGGAGCGGCGACGTCATTTAAGCAGGGAAGAAATGCTCAGAGCCGTGGGAATGATAGAAGCTGGTTCCCGGCAACGTACCTACTGTGGCTTTAGCTCTGAATACAAGTCAGAGTGTTATCAGTCGACTTTGGACACGTTACCGAAGCACTGGTACCGTGGCTGAGCGCCATGGAGGACGGTATCGCTGCACCACACGGAGACAAGACCAATACCTACATTCAAATCTTAACTCGAAGAGCTCCAACAATAACCGCCATGATGTTAGCCGTGAGGCTTCATCACTCTTCAGGGAACTTAATTAGCGACCAAACAGTCAGAAACCGCTTGCATGAACTGAACCTTCATTCCCGAAGACCGCTACGGGTACCACCTATAGCAATGCACAATCGTAGGATTCGATATCAATGGGCTCTTGAACACAGAAATTGGGCAGAAGAATAATGGCGTTTCGTGTGCTTTTCTGATGAGTCTCGTTTTGGTATGAGACCGGATACAAGACGTATACGACACTGGAGAACCCCTGGACGCCAACAGCGATTAAAATCCTGCCAGGAAGTCCATCCTTATAGTGGTGGAACCATCATGGTATGGGTGGGTATTTGGATCGGCGGAAGAACTGAGTTGATTTGGATCAGAGGCAACCTCAACGCTCAAATTTATGCTGAGACGATTGTATCAGACGTCATCGTTCCTCTACAAGTGCAAATCGGTCCCTTATTTCAGTTAATGCATGATAATGCACGACCGCACACCGCAAGAGTTGTAAGACAGACTCTCGCCGCAGCTAACATCAATGTCCTGCCCTGGCCTGCTCAGTCGCCAGACTTGAACCCGATTGAGCATGCATGGGATATGCTACAGAGAAGAGCTCTGCCGAATATGGAGGGTATCCAGTCGCAAGAAGACCTTTTTTTGTTGTTGCAACGAACATGGGCGGCCATTCCACAGCGTGATTTGGATGAACTCATTTTGAGTATGCCAAACCGATGTTCTTGTGTTGTTAGTGTTCGCGGTAGAAACACGGATTATTAATTGTTTAAGTTACCCAATAAAATTTTAAAGAAAACTGTTATTTCAGTCTTTTTTTCGAACTTTTGTGTTAGTGGTTCAAATGTCAAAAATCCCTTTATTAGGAAAATGGCAAATTTCTTTATTAATGCAAAGGTGACTTGGTTTATCGTTACTGTGACAAACGAAAACACTTTATTTGATGAATCCTTAAAGAAAATTTTAATTAATATCAATCAGGAGAAAAGTTATTGAAAAAATATATGTTGATCCCTAGACACTTTTGATGTGTGTACATGTCCCGGATCGGACAAAATGTTATTGAGTTTTTTCATGGTAGGAATTTCTGAGTAGTAGCCCGGAGTTTTTGTATTTGTGCCCGGTTGATGGCAATAGGCTCGCCCCCTGTTAATAACTGCCTAAATGTGGGTGTGCTATAGGAGCATCTCTACCTAACTTTTAGCGGAATACCGACGTGACGTCATATGTCTGCATACCTACCAAAACTTTTTTTTTTAACTTTGCGAAATGCTCATGCATTCTGCACTACTACGGGGCGATATTGCAGTTATGTGGGACTCTAACCCACTAAAACTCGACGGTGTCCTCCTCTGCCGCTTATGGCGGGAACACGGGCACGCGTTAGCCCTCATCCGCGGACGGACGGACAGCCGCGGCGGGTGACCCCGCCGCGGCTGGGACCCTCCTCTGGGTAGTATTCCCTATCACCGGCGCACCAGAACACATAGCACGCCGTGACCACCCCAGGGACCAAACCACCACATGGGCGCCAGACGGCCCCGTGTCTGGGCACCCTTGGTCCCCCTGCGGCGGGTCAGGTCATTGTCCCCGCCGCCTGCCAATTTTCGGCCGCAGAGGATAGGGAGAGTGGCCAACGTCATAGTAACACTCCTTCTCCCCCAATCTACATACCTAACACAACCTATTAGGTATCTAACTACTCATAAAAACGATTGTCTAACAAAAAATTGAAGACATGCAGTGACATCCGCCAACCCGCACTGGGCCCGCTTGGTGGATTATGGCCTGCTCCCTCACACAGACTGGAGAGCCAGTGTCGCAGCAGGGGGAACATTATAGGCCGATTATGCTATGCTACGAGTACATCAAAATAGAGTTCAAAATACGTAATTATAAATTGCAATCGAACTAAAAATCTGTATACCTATTTCAGAAGGCAGGTAGGTGCCTGACATTTCTTATCTTCTATCAAGTCACTGTAGGTGCAGTGTGCACCAACACCGCCAGTTAGTTTTAGT
The DNA here is from genome assembly GCA_945859645.1 of Amphipoea oculea. Classification (NCBI taxonomy): domain Eukaryota; kingdom Metazoa; phylum Arthropoda; class Insecta; order Lepidoptera; family Noctuidae; genus Amphipoea; species Amphipoea oculea. The sequence goes on along the minus strand of OX243878.1, from coordinate 20,975,128 downwards.
CCCACGTAATATGGGGAAATGAAATAAAATTATTTATTCTGTAATTAGAAATATAATATAACCACTTTTACAAGTCATATATATAAAAAAAAAAACTAGATAAGGTCGGCGTTTCCTATCTGACTACGCTGAGAAGAAAGGCTGAAACAAACAACGAGGGTGCGAGCCTATAGACCACTGATGGGGCGAAACTCCAGACTCCTCTACACCGCAGTCATCCGTCCTTTCATGACCTATGCTTGCTTTGTTTTCGCTCACGCTAAGCCTCACCATCTGCATAGAATGCAGGCCCTCCAGAACCGTTTCCTCAGAAAGGTCACGGGAGCCCCCTTCTATGTCCGCAATGAGAGTCCTACACTTAGATCTCAGAATGCCCACCGTCCAGCAGTTCATGAAACGCCTCTCCAAGCGTTTCTTTGATACTGCTATAAAGCACCCCAATCCCCTGATTGCGACAGCCACCCGATACACTCCCTCCCGCATAAGTAGGATTCGCCGACTGAGGCATACCTTTACCATCCCCGACGACGCTATGACCCTCCTACAGGAAAGTAGTAAGGCCACCAGTAGGTACTCTCAGAAAGTACAAATCCCGACAGCCGTCTTTCCGTCCTCGCCGTCGAGGCCCGTCGCGACGCCCCATACCATGTTCGCCCCGATCCTTGCTCTAGCCAGCCCGCGCTGCTGAGCCTATAGTTTTAAATTCCCCTAAATAATTCCGATCTAGCCTGTCCCTTGCTGCCTTTTCCCAGCGACGCCCTAAGCCGAGGTCCGTACCCCACAGGGGGTGCCCTTAGCGTGTAGTCGCTTAGTTTTTAAGTGTTTTAAGCCCTGACTGGAGGCTTTAATTTATTGAGGCATCCACAAGCAAGCCCGGTTAAGCAGACGACAACCTCATAGTTTGAACGGCGAGATGCCATTTATAAAAAAATATCGGTCGAGACGCGACGAAAATTTGGGCGCGCAAACGGAGCTGGCTGCGCAGAAAGGTCCATATTGGAGAAAACTTATTTACGTTCCATGTGTCAGGAAAGACTGTCGGACCTTGGAATCTTGTCGATAGAAAATACAATTGCCCAAAAGCTAAATTATTCTGAATTAATTCAGAAATTTGCTAGCGCAAAAGCTTGAAATGTAGCCGAATCCATGCGGACGAAGTCGCGGGCACAGCTAGTCTATGTAATATCCGATTGATCCGTGTAAGCAACTGCATATGCATAATATCATAGGAACATGGCACATAGAGGGGCGCCACTTTAAGATTTTGCACCACCTAAAATTTTTTCTAGGGCGGCCGCTGTCACGCAAGATAGTATTAACGTCTAATGTTCCGACAGCCTACGTGATATATGAGTTACTCTTAAAGCTTCAGTCTAAATCCAAAACGGTATGTCTTCAATGGATTCCGTCGCATTGTCAGATAGAAGAAAATGAAAAGGTTGATATGCTCGCCAAACTAGCGTGTGTTGATGGAGTTCCTATGAATATTACTCCACTGTATTCGGACTATTTTGGTAAAGTTAAAAGAAAGTGTTTGGATCTTTGGCAGGAATATTTTGATGAAAGATCAAAAGAAAAAGGGATATGGTATCGAAGGGTTCCCTCTATCTGGCAGAATCTTGATGCTCCGAATTTTTTTTGGCATAACACACTTGGCATAATCTTCTTTAAACGAATATTTTTAAGGCATAAAAATTATTTAACATAATTATTGCTTGGCCGAATGTTTATATGTCTGAATTTACGATGGCATACTTTTAAGATGGCAGAATTTTATTTGGCATAATTACCTTTGGCAGAGTTAAAATTCCGCATAATTTCGTTTAGCATAACGTTTATTTAGAGCGACGATTATTTGGTACTAGCTGCGCCCCGCGGTTATACCCGCGTAAGTATCGATCCCGTGGGAATATCGGGATAAAAAGTATCCTATGTCCTTTCCCGGGACTCAAACTATCCCTATACCAAATTTCATCTAAATCGGTTCAGCGGTTTGAGCGTGAAGAAGTAACAAAAATATAAACACACACACACACTCACAAACTTTCGCCTTTATAATATTAGTGTGATATATATAGTGTGATGTGATAGTGTGATTGTGATAATTTCACTTGGCATACTATGAAGATGATAGAATTTTATTAGGAATATTGTTATTTGTACAAAATAGCATTTTGAACCTTAATTAAGATTAAAATATTGTCAACACTATGGAATGAGTGGTTCGATAAATAGGTAGTTCGGCACGGTAGAGCGGTGACAACGGATGGATGAACCGTCGACCTGCTGACAGAAACCCTAACCCTAGACGGTCGACGTCAGGGGCACCCCGAGGTTCGGTTGGTTAGGTTCCTTTAAACCCTGCAGGCAGAAATAGGAGCCCCGCGCAGTGGGGCTCCGTCGATCTGCTGACAGAAACCCGTTTCATCGTCTGTCCGTCCGTCACACCGCTACATCTCGAAAACTACTTTACCACCTCATTGTTTATAGAATGAGATTTTTTACCGACAAATTCCGATTTAATACGATAGATGAGTCTCTCAATTATTATTGATATGAAATTTATGCCAAAAGATGGTTCTAACTGTAAACTTTCTGAGATATGATAGTTCTGCCTTTTGATGATTATCGATATGAAATTTATGCCTAAAGATGATTCTGACTTACAAAATTATGAGTTTTGAATGTATGATAAATGAGTGTATGCCAAACGATTTTCTGCGAAATGAAGTTTAAGCTATCCGCTGTTATGCAAAATAATATTATGACATAAAAAGTTCTGCTATAAAGGGTGTAGGTACCCGGTATCGAACTATCCAGCCAGAGATTTCTCGGGTTCCGTGGATTGATTGTGACCTCAATAAAAACCTAACTACTATAGCCTTAAGACTTCGTTCCGGACATATTCCATCAAAAAAGTTTTATTACTTAATGAGGAAAGCTTTGTCTCCAAATTGTGATGACTGTGGAGTGGTTGATGATGTCTTTCATATTCTGATGGAGTGTGTCCGGAATGAAAATACTAGAATTGATATTTTCGGACGACATAAAAGATACGATATTGGCTTTTGTAATACCATCCTTGCTTTTCCAGTTTCCGATAAGGCAAAAGAATTGTACAAGTTAGTTATACGATAGATCGTAAGTAATTAACAATTTTGTGTTTTTCTGCACTGGGCGATGTGGTCGCTAAGCGACAAAGCCCTTTAAATAAATTAAAAAAAAAGTAATGTTTTTAACATATCGGACTCTATGTAGAATATCGATAAATTATCGAGCCTTTCTTGTATCATCTTTGTCCTTTTTTCATTTTTTAATATTTTTAAATTTGAGGTGTGGTTTTTATTGACGTGAGAGTGAGACGTGATGCCCTAAGGACGGATTTTTTTGTGCTTCTTCTGGTGCCCCCCCAGACGTGATGCCCTAGGCAATTGCTTAATTTGATTAAGGGTTAATCCGTCACTGCGGACAATCCCGCACCCCCGGCAGGCTTCGGCCCTGGCAGGCCCCTTCCTATATGCTGACATCTCTTTAAGGCGCGCGTGGAACACGTACGCGCCGTCCGGCACGGGCCTGGTCCTGATCGGACGGTGAGCTACCCATTACTCTCCGTCCGCAGGCCCGCGCCTACGGTGGCCGGGAGTCGTCACGCGGCTCCCGACGCCCGGAGCGTCTCCCGCGGCGGCTGGGGCGTGAGGCTCTCTCCCTCAGCCGTTCCGCCACCTCCTTCGCTAGCAAGACTGCTTCGCAGAAGGAGGTGACCGCCTCTCACTCCCTCTCGCCCCGGACCATGGCTTGAACCAGGGCCGGACGCGAGAGGTCGCCGCCGCTGTCGATCGCCTCTACGAGGGCACGGCGGTGCTCCGCCCATGCGGGGCAGACCTCCACCGTATGCTCCACCGTGTCCTCTGGGCGATCCTCGCAGTGGTGACGCCCGGGCGTCTCCTCCCACCTGATGATGTGCAGGAACCTCCCAAAACATCCGTGTCCGGTGAGGACCTGCGTCAGGCGATAGGTGAGGACGCCGTGACGCCTCTCTAGCCACTCCTCAAAGAGGGATCTTATCGCCACTCAAAGTCAAAGTCAAAGCATTTATTTCAAATAGGCACAAAAAAGGCACTTTTGAACGTCAAAAATTATCTTAAAATAGAATTGATTCTAGTCGCCCATTCCAAAAGGTAGTTTTCGTATGGAGAAGAATGGGCAAGAAACTCCACCGTTACTCTTTTAAAATGTTTTAGGTACAATATTTTGCATGGGTACATTAATTATATATAATAACATGTGAGGACGATGCACCTAAAATAAAATTACTATACCACAATAGGTAAAAGAATTAAAAACGAAACCATGACATATAAATTAATTATCTGATAGATACATGGTGCTCACATATTTACAAACATGGTACAAGCAAAACGATTTTTATAAAAATAAAAAAAAATACAAGTAATAAGTCAGGGTGTGAGTAATGAATGTAAAAACTAATAAAAAAAATTACAATTAAATTAGCAACCAGTTTGATTTTGTCTAGACTCTAGATTGTCCTATGGAGCGGGACCAGCATGTTTCCAAGCGTTCTTATCTTGGATATAATCTTCTAATTTATAGTATGCTTGTTTACAAAGTGTACGTTTAATGTGTTTTAAATTTTCTTTCATTTAATTGCAATATATCACAAGGTATTTTATTGTAACATTTGACACAGTACCCCATAAAAGATGTACATGTACTTTGGCTAATCTGAAAAATGGTTGATGTATTTTATCTTTATTTCTTGTGTTAAAGTTATGTCTATCGCTTATTTTATTAAAAAGATGTAGATTTTTTCTTACATACATAATGTTTTCATAAATGAATTGGCAAGGTACCGTCATAATATTAGTCCTTTTAAATAGTTCCCTGAGAGATTCGCGGCGACGTAGATTATAAATGGCTCTGACAGCTCTCTTTTGCAAAATAAAGATGGATTCAATGTCAGCAGCTCGACCCCATAGTAAAATGCCGTACGACATAATGCTGTGAAAGTAACTAAAATAGACTAAACGCGCGGTTTCTACATCTGTTAACTGTCTTATCTTCCTAACAGCATAAGCGGCCGAGCTAAGCCGCCCCGCAAGAGATGTTATGTGAGGTCCCCATTGTAATTTCTCGTCTAGCGTGATTCCCAGAAAAACCGTTTGATCAACAAATTCTAGTTTTTCTCCATTCAGTATGATGTCACATTCGCTACTTCTCACATTAGGTAATTTAAATCTAATGCATTTGGTTTTCTTTTCATTTAGTACCAAATTATTTACCGTAAACCAGTCTTGGACCTGAAGAATAGAGTTATTCACGTCGTCAAGATTTTGTGCCCGTCTGTCTATCTTAAATATCAATGATGTGTCATCTGCAAATAACACCATCTTCGGTTGATTTTGAAGTAATTGTGGTAAATCATTAATGTAAACTAAAAAGAGGATCAGAGCCATTTATAATCTACGTCGCCGCGAATCTCTCAGGGAACTATTTAAAAGGATTAATATTATGACGGTACCTTGCCAATTCATTTATGAAAATATAATGTATGTAAGAAAAAATCTACATCTTTTTAACAAAATAAGCGATAGACATAACTTTAATACAAGAAATAAAGATAAAATACATCAACCATTTTTCAGATTAGCCAAAGTACATGCATCTTTTATGGGGTACTGTGTTAAATGTTACAATAAAATACCTTGTGATATATTGCAATTAAATGAAAGAAAATTTAAAACTCACATTAAACGTACACTTTGTAAACAAGCATACTATAAATTAGAAGATTATATCCAAGATAAGAACGCTTGGAAACATGCTGGTCCTGCTCCATAGGACAATCTAGAGTCTAGACAAAATCAAACTGGTTGCTAATTTAATTGTAAATTTTTTTATTCTTTTTTTTACATTTATTACTCACACCCTGACTTATTACTTGTATTTTGTTTTTTAATTAAAATCGTTTTGCTTGTACCATGTTTGTAAATATGTGAGCACCATGTATCTATCAGATAATTAATTTATATGTCATGGTTTCGTTTTTAATTCTTTTACCTATTGTGGTATAGTAATTTTATTGTAGGTGCATCGTCCTCACATGTTATTATATAATTAATGTACCCATGCAAAATATTGTACCTAAACATTTTAAAAGAGTAACGGTGGAGTTTCTTGCCCGTTCTTCTCCATACGAAAACTACCTTTTGGAATGGGCGACTAGAATCAATTCTATTTTAAGATAATTTTTGACGTTCAAAAGTGCCTTTTATGTGCCTATTTGAAATAAATGCTTTGACTTTGACTTTGACTTTGACTTTGAGGAATGGACCCAATATCGAACCTTGAGGAACGCCCATTGCCATTTCAGACCCCAATGAGTTTACGCCGTTTACTTGAACTTTAAGCTTTCTATCTTTTAGATACGACTTTAGTAAATCAAGAGCTAAATTCCTAATCCCATAGTGCTCAAGTTTCATCAGAAGTGTCTCATGGTTGACGCAATCGAACGCCTTTGAGAGGTCGCAAAAGATTCCAATGGCATCTTGTGCTTCCTCCCAGGCGTTAAAAATGTTCTTTATTAGGGTGACACCGGCGTCAGTGGTACAACGCCCTTTGGTGAAACCGTACTGTTGTTCATGAAAGATGGAATTTTTATTAAAGTGGCGTAACATTTGATTGAGCATCAACTTTTCAAACACCTTACTGAGAACTGGCAGAATTGACACAGGCCTATAATTGTTGGGTTCTTTACTATCACCGGCTTTGAATAAAGGAACTACTTTACTGTGTTTCATGAGATCCGGAAAGACTCCTTGGTCTATACTGATGTTAAATATGAAAGCTAAATAGGGCGCAATCGTTTCAATGATAGATCTACAAACTTTTACAGACATTCCCCAGAGATCTTCTGTTGATTTAATTTTAAGATCTTTAAAAGCTTTTATAACAGCCGGGGGGTTTGTATGTTGAAAACTAAACTCCGAGGGGCATGCCTTAACATTCTTTCTAAGTAAATCTGCAGAACGCGAGGGTGAGGAATTTAAAGCTTCAGTAGTTTTAATGGGAATATTAGCAAAAAAGTTTTCAAATTCCTGAGCAATTTCTACATCTGAGTTTATGGGGCCATGTGCAGTTTCTAAATTAAATTCAGTATTACGCTGTTTTTTCCTACCTGTTTCATTATTTATTATTTGCCAGGTAGTTTTTATTTTATCATCGGCTGATTTTATTTTATTGCTAATATAAAGAGCTTTAGCTGTTTTGCATACACTTTTAAAAGTCTTAGAATATGTTGCAACATACTGATGAAAGCTTGTGTTATTCATATGTTGCTTTAGGCCATAAAGTTCAAAAAGGTTTTCCCTGCTTTTACGAATACGGAGTCGCCCAATCACTAAATAAGAACTTTGTGTAAATACTTTTAGTCTTTAGTGGGAAAGTGTCATTAAATTGCGTGTTTAATAGTGAAAAGAACTCGGCGTAGAACTCATTCGGGTGACCCGAATGAGTTCTACGCCGAGTTCTTTTCAAAGTTTTTCAAAGTTTTAATAATTTATGTGACCCGAATCGGGTCACATAAATTATTAAAACTTTGAACACATAATTTACTTGCCAAAGAATTATTTAATTTCTCTAAATTTTTAGATGTAATTGGCCTAAACCTTATTAGTTTTTTTTGTAAAGGCATGTAGGAGCAAAATGTTATTGTTTGTCCGCTGTGATCAGATGGCAACTGATTTACAATTTGTTTGTGTAAATAATCACAGTTACACAAAATATTATCTATACAAGTGGCAGAGGAAGCTGTCACTCGGGTGGGTTCAATAAAAACATTTGACAAGACAAATGACCTAAAAAGACTTAATAATCTCATAGTATTTGAGTTATTTTCTAATAAATTAATATTAAAATCGCCACATATGATTATTGACTTACTACTAGTAGAAAGTTTCTTTAGTACATCTTCCATTACAGAATCAAACACAGATAGATTCTGGTAACTTGGAGGTCTGTATACGCATACTATTACATGCTTATCGAGCTCAACACAGGACAATTCAATGGTGTGTTCAACAGACAGCCCAACAATGTCTTTTCGTTCCTTTGATTTAACAGAATTTTTAACTAATATTAGTGATCCACTGTATCATACATGTTCGGCTGAAATGGCTAACTACACAATAATTTTCATAATTAATTGACATTACTTGATGAGCTTTTAACCAATGTTCTGTTAAACAAATGACATCAAACTTGGTATTTTCTAAAAACAATTCTATTTCCAGTAATTTAGAAGAGCAACCTTGAATATTTTGGTTAAATAATTTTAAAACATTTTGCCCTCCCTTTGGTTTTTTATTATTCTGAGTAATATTGCCAGAAGATACCTTTTTATTATTCTCTAATAGTAATAGGTTATTTAAAGGGGTAACTTCTGTTGTCTTACTAACTAGGTTAAAGAGTTATCCGGAGTGACCTCCACAACTACGACTGAAGTGTCTAGGAAGCCCGTATGAGTTCCAGCAGGAAGAGAATACCCTATCTGACTGGTAGTGGCCTCCAAAGATGTTGGTATTGTAGGTGGACCCTCCTTCGTACAACATGAAGATTCATAATTAATCATCACTATGTTGTTAGTATGACTAGACAACACAGACTCGTCCCTAATACTAGAATTTGTTATATTAGCTATAACACCGTTAATATTATATGCTATCAACATAGCAATCATATGTCTACATTCCCAAGACAGAGATAAAGTTCTCTGAGTTAATTTAAAACCACTAACAAACTTATTAGTGTCAAAAAACAATAACTTGTCACTATGATAACATGTCAGCATGTGAATAGTGTTATTCAACTTATATATATATTTATTCTCATCTTCTGATAGAGTATCAGAGTAAGGTAAAGCACACAACATTAGCTTACCTATGTTTAACTTTAATAAGGTGTTGACACCATCCACTATGTCCTCTCTGGTAATACCAGTACTTTTACCTAGTAGCAAAACCATTGTAGAATAATTATCTAGGTTTGTGTTTGCAATTATTTTAATCAGTATCGTGGCGTGCCCTGCGCTGGGTTGCAAAAGTCGCTCCTTCCATGCCACCATGAGATCGCGCCGGAGGTCTGTCCGCTCCGCCGCGACTTGTCGCGGAAGCGGAGTTTCCCCCCGGCGTAGTGTCTCCGCGCGCCACTCATACAGGCACGTTTAATACCCTGGTTACACCTATCGAGTATCCTACTCGATAGGTGTAACCAGTCTCGTCGTCCTCGACGAGAGAGTAAAATGTCACTCGGCCGAGAGAGTGATATGGCCGAGTGAGTGCCAAATTGTAGGGTACTTCTATTTTGCTACGCAGCGAGCTACAGCTACGCCGTAGCTCAGCTCTACGCATGCGCTACGAAGCGTAGGCTTATCGTGGAACTCTTTTTAGGACACTTTCTTTGTTGATAAATTCAAGCCCATTCATCGGATTTTGCGGAGGTTTGTGTAGGTGTAAGATATATTTATTTGCCAAACAATGCTGGCGTCTTAACAAAACCATGCACCTGTCTAAATGTAATATTTGAGTTGCTTACCTCCTTCATTTCAAAGTCAAAGTCTTTCCTGGAGAATGTCTCCTCAGGGTCGACGTTCAGCCTCCTCATGGCGGCACTGAGCTGCGTGTAGTAGTGGTCGAGCAGCTTCTCGAAGTACTTGGCGCGGAACTCCTCGTCGGAGCCGGTGAAGATGAAGTAGAGCAGGTCGGTGACAGGGCATCCTCCCTGAAGGGTCTGCAGATCCACGATTTTAATGTCCACTTTGCCATCCTGGAATTAGGCAAGATATATGGCTAGATTTGGTCGTAACTTTCAGAGACGCAGATTGGTTTCATGATTATTGAAGTCATTCTGTATTTATTTTTTATATAAATCGATTATGGAGGTGGGCAGGCTACATGTGTCGCATGTCGCATCAGATTTGGGCGAAAGGGGTGAACCCTGCTGGGTTCTGAACAACAGGAACCGGTGACGCGGTAGGCCCAGAAGGAGATGGCGTGACGAGTTACATAGACTCATATCTAAAGGATTAAAGGGTTCTAATTGTAAAAGAGTGAGAAAAATGGTAAGTCGGAGGTGTTGTGTCCCACTGCAGGCCTCCCCATTGCCCCTGCAGTGGGATGCAACAGGCACATCACATAACACACACACATAATCAGCCTATAACGTTCCCACTGCTGGGACACAGGCCTCCTCTCTGTGAGAGGGAGTGGGCCGTAATCCACCACGCGGGCCCAGTGCGGGTTGGTGGATGTCACATGTCTTCGAATTTTTGGTTCTAGGACATGCCGGTTTCCTCACGATGTTTTCCTTCACCGTTTTGAGAGCAGTAGTAAGGAAATAATTTACACAAAGTAAAGCGCCTGTCGGGGTTCGAACCTACGACCTACAACTTGTAAGTCGCGGCTGATACCACTGGGCCACCACTGCTCTCCACAGGCACATAAAAAATAGAATTATCAGATCGCACCGTGGGAATACGTTGCAACTGCAAAGTTAATAGGTATTGGAAATTCTCAATTAATAAATACGTGCAACAATGATCGTGTTTATTTTAAAGAGACTTTATGCAGTAGGTAGGTACGATAAAAACTGATAATGATCAATATTATCTGAATCATTACAATACATTACTTTTCCTCCAGAAATGTCAGAGAAAGGTTATTAGGTGACAATATGGACGGTAAATAAAAACCATATACCAACATATTATTATATGGTTTTACCCAATGATAACCAATGTCTATCTAATCTTCTTTTACAGCCATATAAATCATAATTATGCCTTTAATATGTAGGTTTATATCTACTAATTATATACATAAGTACTCAGGTAATAAACAGACAGGATAGTATTTGATCGTTTACCTTGTACATTGTTTACACATCACTACATAACAATGTCAGTCTTCGCAGTTTGTCAAAGATGAGTAAATATTATAAAGTCGTAGGTATTAACTGTTATGTTGACATGAAACAAAGTAGCTCTAATAAAATAAACGTAGTTAGTGAATACTTATCATTGTTTGGGTACTTACCTATATGTAATAAATGATTGTGAGCGATTAGATAAATTCTACGTGATGATTCCGAATTACGGAATTCGTATTTTAGCTTTCGATTATCACGATCGTTCATTCCTTATCAACAGCTTACGTCAATAAGTAGTTTGATGCATTTATAGATACGTAATCAAAAGGTTTAACCCAAACAACGTAGTTGTTATCCATTTTTATCCAAGAAAATTGTTTATTATGTAGGTAGGTATACATCATGTTTTTGCTAAATGAGGACATTTCCTCCAGACCGTATTTCGGCCACGGCGGCCAATCTCAACGGAGACTAGCCTTCGGCGCGAGAGATATTATAGTGCATAAGTGTGCGCGCTGACACAGGTGCACTCCCTCTTACCTCACTCTCATAGTCCGAAGGGACGGCAATCCAACACGACCGGAGAGAGATCAGGTGCTGCAGGACCAACGGCTTAACGTGCTTTCGGAGGCACGGGAGTATCACACCGTCAACTTTCAAACTCCGGGCTGTTACTAAGAAATTCCTAATGGAACAACCTCAATAACACTTTGCCCGGCCCGGGCATCGAACCCAGGACCCCACGTTCACCAGTCGCGCTTGCGACTACGAGACCAACGGTACAGTTAGTTTTGCTTAAACATAGAGTAGGTATTAACGTATGTAGGATAGGTAATAGATAGGTGATCATTCAATTGACGCAGTCAGATTCTTCAGCTGACTCAAGACGAGGCGAGCTGACTGAATTCTATCAACGGAATATCAAATTACCGTAAGTATATACCCTATGTAATTTTTCACTAGTGTCGGTATTATGTTTCCAGGGCCTACTAGTCGGAACAAAGCAATCAAAAATTTTTGTCTAAGTTCGTGGGTACACGGCTGCAAAATCTCAAGGCGTGCCAGATGAGCTCAACAAGTTAAAAGACAAACAAAATAAATCCATGCAGGGTTTGTTTAGTACTACTCACTGGTCAACGCTATTGCGGGTTATATGCCGTTTAAATATTACCTATGGAATTTGATTTGAGCTTATAAAACGGTTTGAGAAAAGAAGGCGGATCAGTTGAATGGAATAATGACACATATGACAGATCAACTTACGTCAAGATGCTTATGCATCAAGTTACTCGGTCTAAAGTCACCATGACTCAGTAGTTGCCGGCTCAACTTGGACTTGGTGATTTTAAATACTGTGTACACGATTTAATATCGTTTAAAGATTGTAAAATCCGTTCCGATCCCATGCGATGCGAGCCGTTTGGTGGAAATCATCCTTAACAGAAATCCCCCATAAGTCTTCAGTGTTTTTTATGTTAGTGGGTAAACTAATCAATTTCTGGTCATACGCCATGATTCACTGTTTTGTAAAACTGGCTGGAAAATAAAGTGGTAATTTATCTGCATACAAATAGTAGGTATAATCTCAATAAAACGTTGCACTTACTGTTTACAGGAACCCACTTCTATTGCAAGCATGAATATCATTCATGTATCTTTGTTAAAGAGGTAGATGGATATTTTTTTAATAATGTAGGTAGGTTTGTTTGTGGTTATAATAGGTTATAATGCATGTATATAATATGGATTATTGTTTTGTACGTTCTGCGGTTTGTACTATTAATAGCTTTATTTAAAAAAACGGTCAGTCATAAGTAGAGCTGATCGTTTTTAGGGTTCCGTAGTCTACTTTAAGGGTTCCTAAACCCTTATAGTTTCGCCATGTCTGTCTGTCCGTCCTCGCTTAATCTCTGTGACCGTTAGCACTAGAAAGCTGAAATTTGGTACCAATATGTATATCAATCACGCCGACAAAGTGGTAAAATAAAAATTGGAAAAAAATGTTTTATTAGGGTAGCCCCCCTATATGTAAAGTGGGAAGTGATTTTTTTTATTTTGAACTTGATAGAAACAACAGTTTTTGTACAAAAAAGACAAAAAGTTCTACAAAATCATTTCTGGACTAAGTTCGTAGTATAATCGTATATGCAAGCATTTTTTTTTAACTTCGTTTACATATTTTATTATCCTGAACGTATCTTTTTTCAAACAAAAAAAGAATGATTAAAATCGGTTCTCGCAATCCAAAATTACCACCGAAAACTTCTGGCACGTCTATGTATTAATTAGTAACCCAATTCCCCGAGAGATGGCGCTGTAGGTACTTATTACATTTGGTCGGGTATTATCAAATTGTACGTGGGAACACTTATTGTGACGGACGGGAAACTACGGAACCCTACATTGAGCGTGGCCCGACACGCTCTTGGCCGGTTTTTTTAAGTAAAGCTTGATTTAACGCATTTGTAGATATTATTGAACCGCAAAAGTTTTGATAATTTTCTGTCCAAATTAAATTCTATAAATAGTTAATAATATGTAACATATTATTTTATGCGAAGATAATATCAATAATCTTAATGTAAACTATTATTTCAAAAAGCTAATTAGCATTTGTTAATTTGAATGTTTGCTTGTTCCGCTTTCACGTTAAAACGTCTGCACCATAGAAATGGTCTGAACGAATTTGGATGGGCACATGGCTAGGTAGACCATGACCTGGATTAGAAAATAGGGTACTTTTTACCCCGCAGGAAACCGCGGATAAAATCGCGGGGCACATTATAAAACAAAAATAACATTAATGCAAAATTCACAAAACAACATGCCAAAATCATTACTAGAAATTAATTTTGCAACCGGAAAATACGTTCATTCCTAAAACGACCGGAGTAAGTGCTATTAATAAACTGTGTGACACACAGCACGCGGCGTTGTTATAATCCTATAAACATTCATTATTTTAGTTTTCCTGCTTGGTTTTGTGTGCTCGTGCATAATCGGATGGCCAGTACCTATGCACACATAGTTGGTAACCTTTGTGTCTGTGTGCTACATGACCTGTGACGTTATACTCATACTATTACTTATCATTATCAACGTAATATTATGCGTACCTACTAGTACAATAAATAATATCTACATCTCAATCTTGCAGTTTTGTTGAAAGGACGGATTGATCAATGATTCAACAAAGAGCGAGTTTAATTTTTATTGTACCGAGTTGGATAAGTAATAAGTATTGCGCAAGCTTATGGACGGTGGTGGCCCAGTGGTAACGGCCGCGACTTACGAATTGGTAGTCATAGGTTCGAACCCATACAAGCGCTCTCTGTGTAAATTTTTTCATCATAACTGCTCTGAAAACGGCGAAGGAAAACATCGTGAGGAAACCGGCATGTCCTAGTATAAAAATTTCGATGACATGTGACATCCACCAACCCGCCCTGGGCCCACTTTATTTTGCAGAAAGAGAAGGCCTATGTCCCAGCATTGGGAACATTATAGGCTAATTATGTAGGTAAGCTTATGGGTCGTCAATATTATTGCGTGAAGATAATTATGGATCGTTTGAGTGCAAGGGCTGATTCAATCATTTCGCAATATTTATATATTGCTCAAACTTGTTATAGCTGTTGGGGCCGCCAAGTGACGACCCAGTACTCCCAGTAAAACCGAAAACTGCTTCATATGTGTTATGTTTATTTCTCACTGCATATATTGTAAGTGGTTGTAGGCTTTGTGATTATGTATATTTAAAAAAACTTTCGACTCAATATTGTCACAGTGTAAAGTCACACAAATGAAAACCGTCAAATTACAATGGTGTGCTTGCTTGGTGTGCTTAGTGTTTTCATCTCAGACGTTAACATATTAAGTAACACGAACAAACACGAAGTGACACGAACTTCAAGTCGTTCGTGGTGCGTGTTCCGACACACCATCTCGAGAACTTCCTCAAAGAAGAGTTCTGGCCGAAGGGTGTTGTGTATCGCCGGTTTCGTGGCCGGCTACATGACACCAGTCAGCGAAACACGACGCCGTCACTTCGTGTTTAGTTAGTTTGTAATTATAATGATGTATTTATTTATAGTATTTTTAAGTTATATTAATATTGTATTTTATGTGTTTTCTATGGGCCTTGATGCCTGAAATAAATGGATAAATAAAAAATAATAATAAGTAAAGATACAACTTACCTCCCGTACTCTATGCAGCAAGTTACTCCCCCTAAAGTCTCCATGAATGATGGCAGTGGAACGAACGGTAGCGCACAGCTTCACTAATAGGTCTTTTATAAAGACTTCCCGTCTTAAAAACTTCTCTAATGCTTCTTTATTTTTGGGCTTGACGTTCTGCAACGCAGTTTCGGCCGACTTCTCCATCATACCATCCATGGCTCCTTCTTTCCAGTTCATTTTTAGAATTTCCAAAGCCTTTTCAAATTCCTCTGGGTTTTTTTTACCAAACGCAAAGGATAATGCGTGCATTTTCGCCAAATCTGTAGTCGCGGAAGCAGCGTACTCCCAATCAAATGAATGGAATCTGTCGTAAGGTCTGTAACCCTGTGCCAATAAGTCTTCCATTACTACCGTCTCCTGATACTTTGTGGGGTCAAAGCCGTAACATTTAGTGAAAAACAGTCTGTGCTCCTCGGGAACTCCATTTTCTTCTTCCAAGGATGCGTAAACTTTCGCCAGTTTCGTATAAGCGAATTGTTCAGTATCGAAAACCGTAACAGGCACTTCACTGCGAAACTTTTCTCCTAGTGTTGCGACTTTTGCGAATAAATGTAGATCTTCTTTATCTTCTTCTCTTATGACCACTGTGAATAGTCTCGACGTGTAGTTGGCTCCTCCACTTGACGTTTCATTTATAATTATTTCAGGGTTTTCATATTTTTGTTCCGTAGCGATTTTGTATAGTAATTGCCGCAGCTGTTTTTCTACGTGCGCCATGGTTCGTGTATTGAGGCATACTAACCACAGACTAAGAAGAGAAGTTACCTTATACTATCGTACAACACTGTGATTATCACTGTGTAGTAGCGTTGTTGTAAATAGTCGCCTTCAGATTAGCGGTCAATGTCACGTGACCAATTTATTTTTACACTCACTGGCACGGAAACTTAGCCACATGTGAATTTCACGATATTTCGCATTTAAATGTATTTTTGTTGAATTAATTAATCTAAAATCATTTACAAACTGAAGTTGATTTTTATAATAAGTATAATAATAATAACGTTTACGTTTTTTTTTTGTTTTTCAAAAAGTTATACACAAAACAATTTTGGGTTTGGAGTCTTCATTTAAGCAAATAATGCCTGTATTAGAAGACTCCGCTCCTTCACAACAGTAGGTACTTTAAAACACAATAAAAACAGTACTGGGTGTAGTAAGACAAAACATAATTATGTGAACGTGTGTGAGTGTGCATGTGTTGTTGGGTGTAAATGAGTGTTACGGATGTGTGGTTGTATGAGTGTGTGTGTGTGTATGTGAATGGACGTGTAGGGAGAGTCTCAGTGTGTGTGAGCGGGCCGTATACTTGTATTAAGTTACGTTTTGAAGGAGAGCTTCAGTATTTTCATATGTCAGTGGTTTTATCCAGTCAATCAACATTTCTTTACATATTTATGATAAGATTTTGCATATATGAAAATTTATTTATTTATTTTGTTATACAATTGAGCTGATCGCTTACTAAATTGCATAGAGCCGAATTTAGTCTTGGTTAAAGGTATTTGAACTACATCGTGTTTTCTTCTCCTAGAGTGAATATCCGGATTATAAGGTAAGGTTTTGTGCTTTTTTTAAATTATTTGAGTAATGTATAGTTTCCTAACTGATAGTACATCACTAAGTTTGTAGAGGTTCTCTGTAGAATATCTCCTTTTTTTAAAATGCATTATTTTGGCTCGTTGTGCTCGCTCCAATTGGATGAATTTAGATTTTGTTGCCCCTCCCCAAACAGAAATACAGATCAATGTTGATTGAGCAAGAGAAATATATGTTTGAGTGAGCACATTTCTAACAGGCTTACCGCTACTCTGTATAAACTAGGGAGCACGTGACGCAGAGTCTTAAAGTTGGGAATAATACCACCTCGCGAATAATACCGCCTCGGGTGTAATGATCAACATAGCACACATGTATCATAATGTACTATTATGATTGACCATGTCGCTTTACATTTATTTTTATTAAAAAAATGTTGTAATAGTGTGATGGAGGTATTTTTCTTGTGATAAATGATTTATTTTCTGTAAGTAGGTTTGTACAACACTTCAATCACGTCATTTTTTTTTAAGCTAGTTGTGTTCGGCGTTTCCTACCTGACTATTCCGAGAAGAAAGGCCGAAACCTTTACTTATAGCATCATGTTGATATTCGTAATATAAAGCTCTCTTTTTAAACCCGTACTAAGCCATTTGTTTTTTATAGGTTTATTGCAAATTTTAACGAGGATTTCGGGAAAACACAAGATAAAGAAGAGCGTGAATACGTCGTAGGGAAAGTACGAATTACGCGCGGACGAAGTAACGGGCAAATGCCAGTTATTGTAATTCATACAATGATGTAGTAAAGTCAAACAGTAATTAATTTAATTAATTATTTAACATACAAACTATTAAAATAAAAATATAATATCCTAACCTAACTATATTATATATATTGTCAATATATCTATGAAAATATCATGTACGTAATGAAAAACCTACGTCTTTTTAGTAAAAGAGGTGAAAGACACAATTATATCACTAGAAATAGGGACCAATTAGTTCAACCAGGTTTCAGGCTGGCTAAAGTAGACTCATCTTTCATGGGCTACTGTTTAAAATGTTACAATAAAATACCTACCCACATACTTGAACTGAATGAAACGAAGTCTTGTATAAAACGCACACTATGCAGCCAGGCATATCTATTGTAAATTGGGGGATTACATCACTGATAAAAATGCTTGGCTAAATGCTGGTCCTGCTCCATAAGGACGCACAAATAAATTGATTAGCATTGGAAAATACTGTTGGAGCTGCTGAAGATTTTAAAATACTATTTTTGCATTATATAAATTCAATCTCCTAGTATTGTATAATTGCATAGCACATGTGTGAGTACTATGTACATACTATAAAGCTACCATTTACTGGGTACGTCTTTCATTGACTTGAATGTGCCCTGGCGGCTGAGAGTATGTCATGCTCACTCAAATGTCTCGCTGATGGTGGGGCATGTGTTGGATCATTTAGCTCCCTTCAAAATGGTTGAGCTGAATGGTGCTATATTACATGCGTCATGTTCGTGAACGGGCGCCGTCAGTAGGGACTGGTCATCTCTTTGCTGCCACGGCTTATTTTAATTTAACATTTGAATTGTTTTTTTTTCCCATCTTTTCATTATGGACGCTTTTAACGTTCTGCATCGTTCTCACATGTATAATTTTTAACATGAATGATGTAACCAAGACTTTGTAACCATATTATTTTGCTTTAAAAGGACACTGCATGGAGTTTCTTGCCCGTTCTTCTTCATAGGTACCTACGCTTTTGAATGGGCAACTAGCTTCATCTTTCTAACTGACCGACCCCTTGACAATTCAAAAGTGCCTGTAATTGGTTTAATTGAAATAAATGCTTTGAGTTTGACTAAAACTATTAAAAAACTAAAATGTCGAAATATTCCTCCGCATCGCCATCGCTGTCAACTGGTACTCGTAATGTACCCAAGAGACAAAAAATAGTACAATTACAACATTATTTATAAAATTACTAATATAGGTACCTAGTTTATAAAAATAGCTCGACTTAAAAGTAAAACCGTCAGCCTTCAAAGCAAGAGGCATCTTCTTGACTTGCTCATTCCATCATAGACCTCATCCATGACTTTCCACCAGGCGAGATCGAAGTCAAGAGCAGGCCCATTTTGCAATAAAAAAAAACCAACTTCATTTCTACCATGTTCCTAGTTTTGCTAACAATACTGTCGTTTGCTTTGCTTTATACTTATTCCACATTGTTTGTCAATATCATCAAAAAATTCATTATTATCATCTTCATATAAAATTAAAAATTTAAAAAACCCCCGACTCAAACAAAAAACTCTAAAAAGTAAAATAATAATAATAGCCCTTTAAGTTTAATATAAGTTGCAGGAAATATTTTGATCCAAGCGTCCTGATGTCGGGGGACGGCTAATGAAAATTGGAAGTTAACAGCAGTCTGTTATGTTTCTACAATATGTAGTTACATTCATTATTGCTGGGTTTAAGCCTCATCTGTTTGGCGTTTTCATTAGCCGTCCCCCGACATGAGGACGCTTGGATCAAAATATTTCCTGCAACTTATATTAAACTTAAAGGGCTAATATATATTATTATTTTACTTTTTAGAGGTTTTTGTTTGAGTCGGGGGTTTTTTAAATTTTTAATTTAATTTTTATTTCTTGCTTTTTAAACTTTATAATATTATATTACTAGTAAACATACTATACGATCCACATGTGATTAGCCGAAATCTGCGCAGCTGTACGTATTTTTTTACCACAGTGAAGCGAACCTAGTTAGGTACTCGTGGTCGTTGGCGTTCATTCCATACTAACGTATTCCTCTGTGAATTCGCCATTTCTGGTGGCGGCCATCTTAGATTTGAAATTTGTAATAGTGTATAGTATTCTACTAGTCAAGCCCTTTGATTTGATACCCATATTGAGGGAATTATGAAAAAAAATATATAATTCGCCATTTTGTGGTGGCGGCCATCTTGTTTTTGAAATGTATCATAGTGTTTGGTATTCTACTTGTCAAGCCCTTTCATTTGATACCCATATTGAGGGAGTTATGAAAAAATATGTAATCCGCCATTTTCTGGCGGCGGCCATCTTGGACCGATTTTCTTCAAACATAGCTAAGAACACTCGCGACTAATTCACCTTTCAAACAAAAAAAAACAAAATCAAAATCGGTTCATCGGTTCGGGAGCTACGATGCCACAGACAGACACACACACACACACAGACACGTCAAACTTCTAACACCCCGTCGTTTTTGCGTCGGGGGTTAAAAATACAACAAAAGTGAAATGAATGTTCAAAACATTTGTTTCCTATGTACAAGTAGCATAACGAAAAAGATGTAGGTAAATATTTTTTTCTCAAACATGCTTGGAAATTTCAGCATTATTTTGACAACCTTCTTCGAGATAAATCGAAATTGCTGTACTGGCCAAATACATGCGAGCAGCGGTCGGCAAAAGTTGTATGAAAATCTGTTTTGCGGCCAAATAAATTACATATTAAACTCATATATGTCGTGTTATTTAAAATGGAACGATCGTTTACTCCATACATGGCAACCAAGGAGGTCACTTATCAAAGGTTTTATTTTTCGCTTGCAAATAGAAAGCTGTTTATTGAAAAAAAAACAAATGAACACTTTAAGGCTGGCCGCATACGTCCGGTTTCCTGATTCGGAATTCATATTCGGAGACCCTGAATAACACACTACACCACACCTGAATAACTTAAACTCAAATCAAATCACAACTGTCCTCCTTGGACAGCTGGATGAAATGGTTATAACCCGGTCAAATTGTGCATGCCATTATTTGAGAATACCCCACTTGACATAATCGCTGACGACTCCATTCAGCCTCTCTGCGTAGAGGTCGCTGATCTTCTCAACGGAGATACTGGCGAAGTCGAGAGACTCGTCGACTTTGGGCGCGTCTTCGCTGTCAATTGTAATTACAGGCAAAACGCACACTGCAAGCGAGAGCCCGTATGGCAGTTTCTGGAAAAAAAAATATTTTTGTTTTTTTTAAACATTGTTTAAAAATTAAATTAATTTAATTAATTATTAATTTTAAAAATGAAGTTTGAATACAGAATTCCACGATCCTTTACGGGACGCTTATGATAAACACGATACAGATAATTATAAAGCGATCGTTACCTCCTTCATTTCATATTCAAAGTCTTCTCTGGAGAATGTCTCCTCAGGATCGAGGTTCAGCCTTCTCATGGCGGCGCTGAGTTGCGTATAGTAGTGATCAAGCAGCTTCTCGAAGTACTTAGCGCGGAACTCCTCGTCGGAGCTGGTGATGACGAAGTAAATCAGGTCGGAGACCGGGCTGCCTACCTGCAGGGTCTGCAGGTCCACGATCTTGATATCCATCTTACCGTTCTGGAGTCAAATGGAAATATTACTCTATGTTTTTCAATTATTGTAAAGCTACAATATTTTAAAAGGGTTCTTTTGAAAAAATAACTGGGTGAAAGCCAAAGGTGGCCGGTAAACCGGCTAAAATTGCCTATGGTCTGTTCCAAAAGTATCTAAATGAAATGTAAATAAACCCTATTCAGTTTAAATTCTTAAGCAATCACTGGCTACAGGGACTGGGAATTCGAAATTCATTCATCTATAGAATAGGTTTCAATATCATCTTACCACTTTTCCCGACAGTTAGGTATTGTTTGAATAAAATTCTTAAATCATCGATGAAAATCTATACTATCCATATTAATATTATAAATTCGAAAGTAACTCTGTCTGTATGTTACCTTTTCACGCCTAAACCGCTGAACCGATTTAAATGAAATTTGGTATAGACCTAGTTTGAGTCCCGGGAAAGGACATAGGATACTTTTTATCCCGATATTCCTATGGGATCGACACTTATGCGGGTGAAACCGCGTGGCGCAGCTAGTAAGTTATAAAATTAACCTCAATTGTCAAACGAAAAAACATTATTAAAATAAATCAAATGAGTCCATGTAGGTAGCTACAAAAATAACTTTAATCGAAAAAACAAATCAAATAAAAACATTATAAGGTAATTTAAAATTTGAATTTAGGGGTTTAGTATTCAAATAATAAAATCAAATGAGTTCATTTGTAGGTGAGACTACAAATTAGCATTCTTACTTTTGGAACAGACTGACACACACACAGACAGAAGTGCTTTATTGTTTTAATTTAATAAACTTACCTCTTGTACTCTGTGCAGCAAGTTATTTCCTCTAAAGTCTCCATGTATGATGACTCTACTACGAATGGGCGAGTTCATCATCATTGGATTCTTGTGATTTTCAATAAACTTTTGTAATGCTTCTTTGTATTCGGGATTGACATTGCCCAACGCAACGTTTATCGTTCTCTGCATCATAACTTCCATACTTCCAAATTCTTTCCATTCAAATTTTAAATCCACCGAAGTCTTCTCAAATTCTTCTGGGAATTTTTTACTAAATGCGAAGGACAGTGCGTGCATCTTCGCCATGTCTGTAACCGCTGTGGAAGCGTACTCCCAATCTATGGAATGAAATCTATCGTAAGGACCATATCCATGCGCCAACAAGTTCTCAAGAACCAATATCTCCTGGTACGTGCTGGGGTCTACGCCGTAGAACTTGGTGAAGTTAAGTCTATGCTCCTCAGGTACTCCGTTTTCTTCCTCCAAGGATGCGTAGATTTTCGCCAATTTTAGGTAAGCGAATTGTTCTGTTTTAAAAGCATCTACAGGAAATTCGTTGCGAAATGCTTCTCCGACTGCAGCGACTTTAGCGAATAAATGTAAATCTTCTTTATTTTCTTCTTTTATGATCACTGTGAATAGTTTGGACGTGTAGTTGGCTCCTCCGGTGAATATTTCATTCATAATTATTTCATGGTTTTTATAGTTTTGTTCCGCAGCGATATTGTTTAGTAACTTCTGCAGCGTTTCTTCTGAGTTCGCCATGGTGGGACTTACAAGGTGTGCTGAGGTGAACAGTTCGTTTCATCATAATATATAGGTAATAATGTAGAAGATAAGATTAAGTATACAAGTGATGATAAATAGTTTAGATACTTAAATGATTACATATCTGTTAGAAGGTCAAACAGTTTACCGTCAATCATAATTATTTAGAAAAAAAGTAGATGAGTTCGACGTTTCCTGTCCACTTACTCAGAGAAGAAAGGCCGAAACAAACTCAAAGGTAAAGGTTTCTTTTAAAGTCCAGATATAATCTTGGTCAAATCAGTTTTTTTACACAATTGTTAAAAGATTAGCACACACATTGGCAAGGATGCGTTAATTTTTGTACATAGCATGGTGTGTACCAATCAGTTGTTATGGAAAATTAATCAGGAATTGTCATAATTGTAAAGTCATTGGTTCTCATCAGATTTCAGAAATAACATACAAACATGATAAAATCGATGCTTTTTATATAATATATCCGCTTTTATAATCAGTTTAATCAATTATTTCGTTCATGACGAGTCAAATTATAGGCATGCGCTGTTGATATGTAGATATGCGGATATTGCGGAGGGCGATGGCCAAGGACTTGGAAAAGAGAAATGGACTGGCGGATAGCTAGTAGCACACTCACGCTCACGTTAATGGGGGTAATAAAGTTACCTTCACGTTCTCAGCTATTTTTTAGGTGCGCTATCTATGAATCATGTTCTTTATAATTCACATAGGACGTAAATACCTACTAGACGTCTCTACAAAACGACTTAGACTTTATAGTTGTTGAAAATTACTATTTTATTCTAAAAAAAATAAAAATCACAATGACAAAATTAGAAATTGGTGAAACAAGATGGTCGATACGTTTTGCAATCTGCGCCACGATTACTAAAATCTGTGTTTGCGCGCGCTGGATTTGTTATTAACCCTTATAGGATCACTTTGTTGTCCGTCCGTCCGTCCGTCCGTCTGTCAAGACTCGGATATCTATGGTCAAGACCGTTTTTCTCAGGAACGCGTGAAGTTATCAAACTGAAATTTATCTATACTAATATTATAAACAGGTAAAATTTGATTGTAAGTTTGTAATTTGTAAGTTTGTATGTAGGGGATAATCTCTGGAAATACCAGTCGGGATTGAAAAATTCTTCTTGCATTTGATAGCCCGGCTATAGGCTATTTAACATTACGCTATGACCCTTAGGAGCCGAGCAAAAAGAAAAAAAGTCAAAAAGAACGTCAAGTGATAGCGCGGGCGGGTGATGCGATACGACGCGGGGTGACTCGGGGGAAACAAGAAGTTTCACGCGAACGAAGTCGCGGGCTGAAGCTAGTATCTAATACTCAGGTCTACTGTCCCTTGGAGCTGTGAAAAAATCAAACTTCTAAGCTAAAGCAATCAAAAGATATAGCCGTTTATGCCGCAAATTTTCGAAACTCGCACGGGAATCAAAACCTACAGGGTACTTCCCGTGAACTTAGAATCTTGAAATTTGGTATTAAGTAACGTCTTATAGTACAGATAAAGGAAAAATGGCGAAAACTGTAAATTTTTAGTTACATCATATAATAAAACATATTTTTGAAAATTTTAAAGTTACTAAGTACGTACTTCTTTTCTCATGAACGCGTAGAGGTATTAAATTGAAATTAATATAAAATACTCGGGTCTATAATACCTTTAAGCTGTAACAAAATCAAACTTCTATGTCAACGCAATCAAAAGAAACGGCAATATTTTCAAACTCGCAACTACTCGCAAGGGAATCAAAACCTAAAGGGGACTTCCAGTCGACCTAGAATCTTGAAATTTGGCATGAAGCAATGTTTTATAGCACACATAAAGGTAAAATTCCGAAAACCTTAATTTTTTATACGGAACCCTCGGTGCGCGAGTCCGACTCGCACTTGGCCGGTTTTTTTCATATTGTTTATGCTGTTTTCTTTGCTGCTAATACGTTGACTTGAAGCTCTGCTCCTCCGTAAAAGCTTGAAGAGACCATCATCAGATTCGCCAGTCCGTCCATGCGTTGAGTGTATTCGCGGGGCGAAGGCCAACTGAATTCGGTGTCTGTTTGCGATACTTGGAGGCTATTAGTTAAGTGTTGCGATATTTGGAGGCTATTAGTTAAGTGTTGCGATATTTGGAGGCTATTAGTTAAGTGTTGCGATATTTGGAAGCTATTAGTTAAGTGTTGCGATATTTGGAAGCTATTAGTTAAGTGTTGCGATATTGGACACTATTATACAGGGTGTTACGGAAAGGGTATATCAATACAAACGGGTTGAAGAGTGTATCTGCTCTAGAATCTCTGTACTTTCAGCTCAAAAGCATTAACTTTGAAAATGCTTAATATTTTTTTATTTCGGCATGACGGCTCTGCACTGGCGCGCGGCGGCGTGATCTGCGTGTACTAGGCGCACAGAAACACTACAGATAATGGATAATGACCCTCGTAGTGCGGTGACACGTTTGTTATGATTTCAATTTAATAAACTATCGAAATAAAAAAATATTAAGCATTTTCAAAGTTACTGCTTTTGAGCTGACATTTTGTACAGAGATTCTAGACCAGATACACTCTTCAACCCGTTTTATTGATATACCCTTTTCGTAGCACCCTGTATAAAGACAGAAATAAATTCTCACCGTCGTCGCACCGTTGCACACCCATTTGCGACGGAACATGAATTCTCCGCGGAATAAAAACATAGTAGATAAATAAGTAAAGTAGTACTTATGTGCTGAAAGTGTTTTATCGCAATACTTACACCCAAAACTAAAAGGAATGCCTGCGCAAATTCGTCGGAAGAAATTATATTAGCAGATCGGAAATTAGGAAATAGATGTAACATTGTGATTTTTTTTCTATTGAGACAATTTTATATTATTATAAAGTAGAAACCTGAATTTTGGACTGAAACTGTAGTTTAAAACGAAAGCGTGGATTAAAAGAAAGGATTTTGCGAAGATCAAAGCAAATTGTATTCCCGCTGTTCACCCCGAAAGGGGTTTGGTGATTAGGATTAGCGGGTTTCTCGAAGGACCAATACGCGTTGTGTAATTTAGCGTGAAAATATTATGATTATTGAAAATTTTAACTACCGTTAAACGGGGTGAATATGGATGCAGGGGTGAATCGGGACGAAACTTTAAAATGGATTTTAACGTTGAAATAATATAGTTTGTTGTCAATAAAGGCACGTAATCGTTAATTAAATTACAGTAAACACATTAGGGTCCTTTCTGGCCACAAACTATATTATTTTAATGTTAAAATCCCTTTTAAAGTTTTGTCTACCTAATACATTTCCATTTTTAACATTTTTGATTATTTATATCAATTTTAGATTTAATCGAAGCAAATAGTATCCTCCCTTAAAAACATGATTTCACCGATGAATCAATTGTTGATTTATAAAAAATCCAAAAACACGCAGATAATTCTAGTTTTTTCTTTAGTTAATTAATGCTGAGTTTCAAATTCATCGGACGAATAAGATTGTTCATCTCTCTAGGGGCTGATTTTTCAATCGACAGATAATTTTTATTCGCGGAATAGACGTCTGACAGTTTTTTCTGGAAGAACTGTCCAAAAATTCAAAATTATACCTCCGATAAAATTATCTGGCGTTGGAAAAATCAACCCTTAAACATATACCCTGCTTTTCACCAACTTCATGGTTGAACTTCGATCACCATTTTCCAATACCGCTAAATATAAATGTTATTATTTATTTTAAGAGACTTTTCCTTCTTTTCGGTTTTGTGCTTGACTTTCTTTACGTCGCGTCGTCGCTTAGTTAGCGATAACAATATTATTTTTTTTAGTGAGTAATGTATATATTCGTAATCATAAAGTCAAAGTGCGATATGTGAATCTTGCCCTTACTAATGTGCCTGTAAATACAGATCAAGATAAAGATAACGAAACGAGGAGACTGGTAGAATGCCTGCCAGTCTCCTAATTCCTATTAACTACCTAATGGAGGCAAACAGATTTGCTGCTCAAATAATTTCACAAGGCGTTATGATTACCTTCATGTGTTCAACATGATAATGACTTATCAAATAAACTACAATAACAATCTTAAGTATCAGTGCTCAGTACAGTCACGTCTAAAAGTATGTATACACTTGGCTTTATTCAAAGGCGATTTTCTCCTTTATTTTTGAACTAGCTTCTGCCCGCGACTTCGTCCGCGTGAAATTCGTACTTTCCTCTAAAAGTTTCGAAAATGTATGTTGGTATGATCTTTATAATTAATTTAGATAAATAAGTCTTCGGGCCAATTTTTAAGTTTATAGAACAAAGGAATCAGATTTTTCAAATAAACTGTATCCCCGCTTTTCACCCCTACAGGGGTGGAATTTTGAAAAATCGTTTAAGAAGTGTTCATAACTTGACTCAAAGTTTATTTATACCAATTTTCGAGCTAATCAAGCCATGCAGTAAAATCCTCCCCTTTAAAATTAACTACCTCTTTTCACACAGTTAGGGGTAGATTTTCGAAAAACCCTGATATTTAAAGACTAAAAGTCGCGCTGATAAGCACTGTTTCTCAATATCAATTATTGTCTGTCAATAAGGTCGAACGCTCTGAACGCATCGAGGCAACCGTTACACAAAAATAATCCTTATTCAGTATGTCATGTCATGATTCAGTAGTCACGTGCGACGGCGCGATGGCTTATTTCATGTATAAGTTTGGTGTTTCTATACCGATTTCTATGATTCTTTTTTTTATTGAATAGGTAATAATGTTACCTTTTTTAAATTAGGGATGAGTGAGAGTATTATAAACGTAAGAGTAAACAAATATAATCAGAATGCTCCGAACTGCTAAGCTATCAGGAGTTACACGTGTTATTGTGAGTCAACCATAAAAGATAGACATATGCTGTTGCGGGATATTTTTTAGACAATTTTATGTAGAATATTTCCGTCATACATGATTTCTATGTAACTTTAACCATTAAGGCTGCACACGCGACGGAAGCGTAAAAAAATGGAGTAATTTCTCCCGTTTTCCCACCTTCACTACTCTGCTCCTATTGATTGTAGCGTGATGAAAAGTATACTATAACCTGCCCGAGAGTATGAAGAATAATTGTACCAAGTTTCGTTAAAATCCGTCGAGTAGTTTTTGTTTCTATAAGGAACATACAGACAGACAGACAAAAATTTTACTGATTGCATTTTTGGCATCAGTATCGATCACTAATCACCCCCTGATAGTTATTTTGAAAATATATTTCATGTACAGAATTGACCTCTCTACAGATTTATTATAAGTATAGATGAAATTTTATGTTATTACGAAAATAGTATTTTCGAACCCATAAGTTTATGTTAAGTGTCGTATTTCAACGTTGCATACTGTATTTCACGAAAAAATCGCAATTGAAAATTGCCAAGTGTATACATACTTTTAGACGTGACTGTACTCATCAAAAATAAAAAAAATAAAAGAGATGGAACATCCTTTCTACTATCTCACGTTTTCACATTGTTCCTATGGTTCTTTACAAACGATTAGATATATTTTACTACTTGAATTTGTTCATACCAAACAAATGTAATTTTTAACCACATTTATTCGGTATGAAAAAAATTAAGAAGTAAAATATACCTTATCGTTTAACGTTCACTCATTAAACTGTTTAATGAGTGAACGTTAACAATAGTTACAAATCGTACCATATTTTAAACAGAATAAAATATTAACTTAACCATGCTTATACCTACACCGTGAAATTGTAATCACCGTTTTCCTCTTAAGGGGTCATTCTATACTCATCATTATGAACAACTTTTAATATGGGACTAAACATCAAATCGCGAAAAAAAAAATCAGCTGTTCCCTACATTTTGACGATTTATGCGAACATAAATGTAGGGAACAGCTGATTTTTTTACCCCGTTGTGCTTTTAGCATCTCTAGTGTATTTTGTATTTTTGCATGCCTTCTGGTTAAATATGGCTGTTGATAAATTTTATATTTTTTTATGTCACCGTGTTTTGTACCCATATTTGCAAAATAAATATCTTGCGCGTTGGTTGCAGTAGTACACAGTGAAGTACCTACTTTGACACCTATCGCCAAACAATCATTATATCGATGTTGTAAACATCACCAAGTCGAACATTTTGTTTGTATCTCAACCGCGGAGCCGCAGATCATAGATCAGTCAAAATCCAGTCGTGAATCAGTCGCCCACCATGTCGGACGCGGAGAATATACTACGCAAAGTTCTCGACAAAATCATAGATCAATTACAATACAAACATGCAAAAATATCGTTGAAGGAACTAACAAGTGGTGGTGCTAATTACACGTCAGCTCTATTTTCTATAAATGTCACAGCACCAGACCAAGATGCCTTGAAACTCTTCGCGAAAGTGGCTAATGTCAGTGGAATGTTTCGCAAAGTTATGAACATAGATTTCTTGTTCAAAACTGAACAGTTTGTGTACTCTGACCTCGTTAAAGTGTACGAGAAGATTCAAGACAAAAACCAACTCAGTCCGGAGCATCGGTTCGAGTTCCCCAGGTTCTTCGGAGGTGAGTCAGCTGAAGGTGAAGAGACGGTGGTTATGGAGGACCTGACGGCGAAGGGCTTCGGCACCTACAGCAGGTTCAAGTCCATTGACTGGGAGCATGCCGCCTGCGCGGTAGAGTACTTAGCTAGATTCCACGCTTTATCTTTTGCGTACCAAAAGGAAGATCCTGAAAATTTCGACAGAGACGCCGAGCGAGTAAAAACAAAGAAAAGGGATGATTTGGATAACTCTAATTTCAAGGAAACTTGGGAAAAAATGGTTGCATCAGCTGTTAACGTCGCTAAAGAGGAACACAAGGAGAGATTGGCAAAGTTATTAGAAGCTGATAACAGTCGTGATGAGTTCCACAAGTTCAAGAATCCATTGAGTACTACAGTGCTGTGTCATGGTGACTACAGAGTCAGCAATTTGTTGTTCAGAGGACTGGTACGTTGTTTTTTGTAACTACTTAGCAGATAAGAATAAAACATTGACCATTGTTAAAAAATTGGTAGTACAGTCGACTACATGTCTCGGTGGTTACAACTTGACCTTGAGTTGGTCTAGTGTAATAAGGAGGTTCAATATAGTAAGAGGTTAGTTTATACTGGTTTTGTTACCTCTGACGTGTGGCCTAGTATATTTAGTATTTAGCTGTCAAGGTGAATTTACTATCGTCTTCACATTTGTTTTACTGCCTAGAATTACACCGTGAAGCGTCGAATTATTTCGTAACATTTGTTTAGATATCATCCGTGTTGTTTTAGGTAGGTACAGACGCCAGCATATCAAGTTACTAAAACCTGTAAAATTTTCTTTAATAGATTTTCAACTTTATTGCTACAATGTAAGGTTCAAGGTTAATTGGGAAAATTTGACAATTTCGGGTAGCATGCTGTGCTGGCATCTGTACATTACCTAATCAAACTGCCGACTGTGTAATGACCGTTATTGTCACCAAAAACCTTGAATCTGTGTATGATATATCTAAAAGGAAATTAGTGACGCTGACATGCTTTACGGAATATATCGTTTTAGTTTGAATTAGCATAGTATGCATATCATAATCAGCCTATAATGTTCCCACTGCTTGCACACAGGCCTCCTCTCTGTGAGAGGGAGTAGGCGAACTACCACATATCTACGGCAGCATCATGCTGCATGTTATCATACTTATTTATAATCTACTACACTTATCTATTATCTAAGTTAACTGAAGTGCTACCTTGTAATTACATGTTCATTTACTGGGAATACCTGTCTCTAGGTATGTAGCAAACATACAATTATTTTCATGAACTTGCATTTTCCCCTTTAGTATCTGTTTTTTAGTATAAATTAGGTAGGTTCTTGCGTAGACCCTAAGACTATTATAAACGGCTCCCGTGTATAAAGACTTCCTGCTTAAAACGTGTTTATTATATATTATACTATGTATAAAATGCTATGTAAATGATTCACCTATTTTTGATTAATTATATGCTTGTCTCAAATAGCTACGTATTGTGTAGGGGACATGATGTATGAGACATAATTTATCAGTATTTTAACCGTCAAGGTCATGGACTCATGGCTCGTGGCTAAATGATAACAGCCACACGGGTTATCGAAGGTTAAGCTACACTTGCCGCGGTCGGTTCGTGGATGTGACCCTCCTTTACATTTCGAGACCCCTCCGACCCTCAGAAAGCACGTTTAGCCGTTGGTCCCGGTTGTCACTCTCGGATCTTTGACAGTCGTTACGGGTCGGCCCGAAAGTCTGACAACCAAGGGGTATCGTGTTACCCAGTCACTGGGTGTGGAGGTCAGATAGACAGTTGCTCCATGTAAAATACTGTATTCAGCTGCATCCGGTTAGACTGGAAGCTACCCCAACATAGTTGGGAAAAGGCTAGGCAGATTGATTGATTTGGTCATTGTGTATTAAGCAATGATGATGATGATGATGGAAAGGCAGCAGGTCACGCAACAGCAGAGGATCGACTGCACACGGGCCACGACTTATCGAATAACTTTCCAAGTGGATTTTTGGTGACTGCAAGATCCTTACTCAGTTTGTAGTTTCGTGTTTTTCTAAAGAATTGGATGTGTACAGTCGAGCGCACATCTGTGGAACCACTTTGACCTTGAACTGGCCTAGCGTAGTACGGAGTTTCATTCAATAGAATAAGAGGCTAACTTTTACTGGTTTTGTTACCTCTGACGTGTAGCATACTGTACTTGGTTCCCGAGATGACCGATTAGAAGCTAAGCTGATAATTCTTAGGGCCAAAACACACGCTACTTTTAGCATCGGCGATCGGCGATTTAGCTGCTTTTTAGATGCTAAATGCAGCGACTAAGCATTCCATACCGCACACTTAAAACGCCAAACGCGGCGATTCAGTCGCTTTTCGGAAGCACGACACAGCGGCTGAACGCTACACTCCGCACACATTTGAATGCCGGTCGCAGCGATTTGGCATTTGCGCCAGCATCGGAGCAGTCGCTAAAACGCGCGATTCCGATACTGCGTCCGAACGCAGGAAGTCGCGAAATCGTTATGCAGCGTCGATCCAGCATCTGAGCAGTCGCTAAAACGCGTGATTCCGATACAGCGTCCGAACGCAGAGAGTCGCCAAAACGCTATGCAGAATCGATACAGCTGCAAAATCGCCGATCGCCGATGCTAAAAGTAGCGTGTGTGCTTTGGCCCTTAGTGGGTCATTTACAAGCATCTTATCTTTGCTTGATTCTGGTAGTTGACCTTTCTCATGATAATTATATCTACAGCCAAACTTGTATAACCACAAGCTCTAATGAATGTGGTAATCATTCTAAACTAACTAGGCTAGGTCTTTTGTTCTTTTCTACTGGGACACGTTAGACAGAGATAATGATAGTCCGGTCATTATTTCGGTATTTAGGACAATGTCTCCATTTGGTCGGTCACGTAGTTTTTTTTAGCACATTCATTTGTTTGTTGTTACTATTCGTTGCAATTTACTTTTGTTCGTTCTGAGTAGATAAGAGGTATATATTTGGTACTTAAAGGCTTAAGAGTTAGATTATCATCGTGGATATATTCTGTGAAGGTTGATTATATTATTCTATCACTTTTAAATTCAATTATTTTTCTTTAAGTACACTGTACCAGTACAGTGTTTTAATAATTGTTTGCTGCAACGGACGACGTCATTACGTCAGCGCCGGCTGTCACTGAAAACCAGCGCTGGGGCTCTGTCTTGCACAGGGTCGCAGCATAATGCTGAGCGATAGCCGTTTTGCGTGGATATGATGCATGTTTTCCCCTACCTTTTTATTTTATTTTTTGCGTCATTTTTAAAGCAAATAAACGTATTTTCTTTCTTTCTTTATATGAGTTATTATTCCATCGGCTATACTGTAATATGTTCGTTTTTTTGGGAAAACCAAGAAGCCAATACCCATAAGTAACATATTATCCAGATCTGCATTATTTTTCCTATGACTATGTATAATTATAATGTTTTAGGAACTTGTCATCACCAAGCTGATAAATGGCAGCTTAAAGTCTAACCAAAGCTTAGGACCACATATACGTTAGCACCAAAATACATTAAGACCACAATACATTAGGGCCACAATACAGATGACCACAATATATTAGGACCATATAAACATTAGGGCCAAAATACATTAGGACCACAATACATTAGGGCCACAATACAGATGACCACAATATATTAGGACCACATATACATTAGGACCACTATACATTAGGACCACAATACATTAGGACTATTTAAGTTAGAATGTAAACTCCTCAATTAAAGGTCAACAATAATCCTACGTTGGCCATGATAGCAGATTGTCGCGGTCTCAATAAGCGTTGGTAGCCAAGGTCGGGGACCCGGGGTCCATTGAGTTTCTACTCGCTGCCACACAATGAAACTGGGACATGGCAAACTAACGGAACACGCTTTGTTGACCAAGATTTTTTTCCCTTTTTTTGTATGAAATCTCGGTGAGTTAAGGTTGGAGTAATTTACGTGTTTACGATACGCATGAAAACATTCGCGTAGTAGATATTTTTATTTTTAACGTCACATGTTTTAGGATAAATGTTAAATATCTGTGGGCCAATGATATCTATAATATACATATAATTTATTAAAGTCGCTTCCTGTGTCGGTATGTACATGTGTGACCGCGATGTTGTTTCTAAACTACGCAACAATTTCAATGAAGTTTTCATCACTATTTAGACAATTCATTCAGGAAGGTTTGTGGAATATAATAAATTCAAATTAAACTTACAGGAGGTGATATTTATATTATAAGGTATTACTTTTATTAAAGAGGATAAAAATATTTAGACAGGATAGAAATTTTAAGCTAGATTATCATAAAAATAAAAATATATTAACCTAACCTAACTCTATTAACTAATTAAAATATGGCGTCGAAAAAATCCTCCGCATCGCTGACATAAAACTGAAACTTACATAAAATAAAAACAATCACGATGTAAGTCAAGTCAATGGCATGCCAATGCTTTTGTATTATGATCGGGTGTGACGCAGAATGTGCACTTCGCAAAATGTGGGTAAACTTTAATCACAAATGAGGTTTAGGTTTTTAACCAAAGTGAACCAAGGTTGTCGACATAGCTCACAGAATAAGCAAGCTGAAGTGACAATGGGCCGGCCATATTAGCCATAGAACCGATGACCATTGGGGTAGACGTGTTCTTGAGTGGAGCCCATGAATCGGCAAACGAAAGGTAGGACGCCCTCAGGTTAGGTGGAGTGACGATCTTGGCAGGTTGGTTGGTAGCAGCTGGATGAGAGTTGTCGAGAATCGAGCTGAATGGCGTGCAATAGGAGAGGCCCATAGGCCGCAGTAGGCATAGGTAGGCAGCAGTGGACTGCTGTAGGCTGATGATGTTGATGCCATGAGAGTTTCAGACAACCTTTATTTATCAAAACGATCTCCAAACTTTTATCTTGAGATAGGAAGGACGCTGTTGTTACCAAAAATTACTCTACCTACTAAACTAAGATGCCAATAAAAGTATCCTAACGAATGAAAATTAATCATTCAATTAAAGTCGTTAAACAAACCTTCTTGGATAATACGGTTTGTATGTTTATTAATTTTTCAGTTTTGATGTGGTTGTAGCATGCCATAACCACATCAAAACTTCAGCAACTGCAGATAACCTTGAATATAGAAACGTGCAGCACAATTTTATATTGTTATCATTATATTTATTTTAATGAGGTGCATTGAGAAGGGATGCTCAAAGTACTTAATTAAAATAAATAGTAATAATTACTTATGCGTGAAAAATCGAAAACTTCTAGTCATGAATAACCTGCGATAAAACCATAGATAATGCCAAGTATAACAATAAAATAAAGTAGAGTTTATTCATCGATACATTTTGAACACTGTTACTCATTAATCATACGTTATTGTTCATTAATCATCATCAGAATGACTTTGCACTTGAGACCAGATATAGAAGTACTCATAAAATATTACAATGCAATATTACAACTAAGTAAGTCCTATGTCCCATTAACGGGGCAGCATAAGTCCTATGTCCCATTAACGGGGCAGAGCACACAAATACCACGTATATATTGAGATCACAAAGAGCATGCTATAAATAAGCGCGATACTACTAAGTACTATTAGTTATTACTAGATAACAACCATGATTTTTTATAAGCAAGTGTATTTCAGCCTCAACTCTTCCTCCAACTTGAGAATCAAATGCAGGAAATTAGGTCGCGGTCTCGGGCGTAATCATAAAACACTAGCTTCTGCCCGCGACTTCGTTTGCTTGTTTTAAGATAAAATATATAATATTAGTATAGATAATAAAGATCACAATGCAACAACTCAAGCATAATACCGTACGAATTCGAACAATAGTACGTTAGTACTATTCGTTATTCTGTGACAATAGTGTTGTATCAAAACAACGTGTTCTTGCAAATATTAGGCTTTATCAATTGTTTGACTTTACTCTCGATAAACAAGCGGGTTATCTGATAGTAAGATAGTTATGATCAGGAAATTAATGCTCGTTTAAGTAGTGATTAAATTTTATCATCGTGTATTGTCGCCAACGGCAACGATGGTCGTTGATTGTCCCCATTGTTCTTTCTTCTACTAGTATAATCCCAAAACCTGTCACTCAAAGCCTTATCAACCTACAGATGACCGGGCCTGCGGACGGAGAGTAATGGGTAGCTCACCGTCCGATCAGGACCAGGCCCGTGCCGGACGGCGCGTACGTGTTCCACGCGCGCCTCAAAGAGATGATAGCAAAAAGGAAGGGGCCTGCCAGGGCCGAAGCCTGCCGGGGGTGCGCGATTGTCCGAAAGGGTTACCGCTACCCCGGAACATAAAGGGCTAAAGAAGGAACACGGATGGGTTTTAGTCAGTAAGAGTCTGACACTCCCTTCCGCTCCACCCAGAGCGGGAGGGGTCGTTTGATGATTTCCCATCCATTAAAAAAAACCTACAGATGACTCACACACTTACCTGCTCCAAGTAGCAACTACTCTCGTCGACAGTCACCTACTTATCTCAATTTTGCCTTACCTACATACTTTGTTCTGCCCGATCGCGGCGTGTAAGGTTTTATAACCTCTCATATCACTCTCTGACACCATAGCATTTAAGGCGATTCTTCTATTGCAGGTGGGTTTTGGTAAAATCAGAGCCGGCGTCTTCTGTGGAGATACCCGAACGAAATCTGTACAGATCAATTGATATGACGATAAATTAGATTTCAAATATAACACGTCACTTATAATATATGTAGATATAGAGATCAATGTAGGACTGTAATTAAAATTGTATACGTACCGTGCATTCAGTGGCGTAACTATAGGGTGGCATTAGGGCAAAATTCCACGGGCCCCCAGGCAGAGGGGGACCCCGACCCGAGAGGGCCATGAGCACAGTAGGATCATAAGTTTATAAAAGCAAACTTTTTTTGAAAATGTGCAACAAAGGACATCATTCAGGTTTCGAACATTTTGTACCTTTTTCCCATTGTTTGTCAAATTTTTTGGATAGGACCTCATGCTCAGCAGTAGCGCTTGCGACCACTAGAGCAACGAAGCAGTCAGGTTATATTTCATTGATATCGTCACAAGGGGACTTGAGCATACTGCGGGATGGTGCTGGTATTCCGCAGAAGGCTTCGGCTTGCGTCATGTCTAGAAAGCGGCCTTAACAGGACCAGAAGGACTGATGATCAGTTTTTATATGAACCCTATTTGATCTCCACAAAATATTCACATAATATCACATAATCAGCCAACGTTCCCACTGCTGGGACACAGGCCTCCTCTCTGTGAGAGGGAGTGGGCCGTAATCCACCACGCGGGCCCAGTGCGGGTTGGTGGATGTCACATGTCTTCGAATATTTGGTTCTAGGACATGCCGGTTTCCTTCACCGTTTTGAGAGCAGTGGTGATGAAATAATTTACACAAAGTAAAGCGCCTATCGGGGTTCGAACCTACGACCTACAACTTGTAAGTCGCGGCTGATACCACTGGGCCACCACTACTCTCCACAAAATATTATCAATTATGATTTCATAATATTATCACCAAGTTTAATACTTTTGTTTAATATTTTCCAGGATGGCCGCCTAGACCCAATCGTGGTGGACTACCAAACGCTACACTCCGGCTGCCCCGCCACCGACCTGCTGTACTTCGAGTTCCTGGGAACAGACCAGGAGTTCAGAAGAGAGCACCACCAGCAACTAGTCGACCACTACTTTAGCAGCCTGACTGTTGCGTTGGACAGGCTCGGGATCGATGTCAATGAGGTGTACCCCAGGGAGACCTTCGATACGGAATTCAAAGAGGTAGGTGATTTGGTTCAGCGTGATAAACTCGAACTCAAAGCAATCATGTGGGATTTAATTATTTAACTTCAATGAACTATCTGCACAATTTAATTGATGCAACAATTGCAAGTCATTTGTTTCTAATGATTATAATTCTATAAACTGGTATAGTCGCGAATCATATTTTGATCAAGATATAACCTGACACCGACCTGAAGGCCAATTCCCGCAATTAAACACGTTCAAAATCTTTTCGTAGTCTCATCTCGGCGACATACAAATGTCAAAAACTTGTCAAAATGTAGAGAAATTAGAGGTATTTTTGACAGATTGAAACCGAGATCAGACTGTGAACGTTCTTAAAATTACGAGAATTGCCTCTCTGAAAATTGCAAAAAACGTGAGAATTAGTGACGTAGCATTCAAACCGGGAAAAGTGAAAAGAGGGAATGGAGGCCTTTGCCCTGCAGACCCTGCAGTAAGACAACACAGGCTTATAATAATAATAAGTCATTCAAACGGTGAAACGATGCTGCGTAGCACGACGCGCCGTCGTATCGTGTTTATGTGTGGGAGCCCTTACATCGTTTTCGCTCAGTATTTTTTATTATTTATTTATTTAATACTTCAAGCAAATACAGAGGCGGACTTAATGCCATAAGCATTTTCTACCAATTAATCAGCCAGTCAGTTTTTTCTGACTTTTGTTCTTTTTTATTAGCTCCTAAGGGTCATTCCTTCCTCAAGAATTGGGCTATCAAATGCAAAAATAATTTTTCAAATCCGACCGGTTGTTCCAGAGATTAGTGCGTTCAAACAAACAAACAAACTCTTCAGCTTTATTGTTTGTATAAATTGACTTTGACTTTAAATTCTACCACATGAGAGTCTTCAAGATAGTAAAGACCGCCTTCAAATATCTATTTCTTTAACTGTTTCAGATGATGGCCCCAGCCCTGTACATGTCGATTGCGGTCCTACCACTCGTACTGGTGGAGGCGGAGCACGCTCCTCATATGAGCGAGATCAAGGATGTGGGACAGTTCGCCATCTCACCAACACAGATCTTTGCTGAGCGGTACAGCGGTCTCGTCAGTGACTGTGTTGAGTGGGGAGTTATATAGAACTATATATCATAAATGTAGCGGTATATCTACAACGCCACATGCGAACAACGCGTCACCCTGTTCCTCATACCGCTGTATCTATGCTAGTTGCGCGGTAAACTCTGCTTGCGAGATGCAGGATTTTGCCGAGCAACTAGCATAGACACAACGTCCCGACGTGAATCATCGGGCAGCTGCCCGCCAGACACAACACCCGTCTGGTCGGAGGATCCTCCCTTCTCTATAGAGTATGAGTGAACTTTACACCCTGTTCCTCATACCTCTATACTGGTGGCACGAAGGCTGCGCTGACGTTCATACTCGGGGTGAGTATGAACGTCAGCGCAGCCTTCGTGCAAATATTTCAGTGTGACGTCAGTATGACGCGTTGTTTGCATGTGGCGTTGTAAATACCGCTACATAAGCATTGACTGGTTTCTCACCTAAACACGCTGGTAGAAGCCAGATATTGCAGGCTGCCTCGTTGCTCTAGTGGTCGCAAGCGCTACTGCGGCACATGAGGTCCTGAGTTCCATCCCCTGGTGGGGCAGTGTGATTGGAGTTTCCATCAGGGATCTCTCCGTAGCAGCATGGAGTCTAGATTTGTTCCCGGTTGATGGCAATGGACCCCCCCCCCTAACATAGTTGGCGCAATGTATAGGTGCTATAGGTGTATAGCACACCAACATTT
Source organism: Amphipoea oculea (assembly GCA_945859645.1). Taxonomy (NCBI): domain Eukaryota; kingdom Metazoa; phylum Arthropoda; class Insecta; order Lepidoptera; family Noctuidae; genus Amphipoea; species Amphipoea oculea. The sequence continues at coordinate 20,936,258 of OX243878.1, read as the reverse complement.
CGCTAGTTATGGTTCAAGAAATAAATAAATTAATGTTTTTAGTTAATTTTTTATATAGTTGAAATGTTCCATATTATACAACCCACATTCCAAGGGGTCCAAAACTATCTTTGCTCAGTATTACATGTGTTACGTTTATCATGTTAAAAGGTTGTTATGGGTAACCTAATTAAGTAGATAAGTAATAAGTTGCACGTGGTGGTTACAATGAAATTAATATAAGTGTTATTCATAATATAATATTCATTTACTTATGTCCTTTGGGATATTTACCTCACTCTACTTCTAAATAAACGTAGTTGTAAGTATTTTTTATATAAGTACCTAAGTGCAATAAAATGTTAAATGAAGAAAACGTGTCTTATTTTTAAACACGCCGTAAAATATAATTTTTGTCTTTTATAGCAATTTAAAATTTTTAAATGTTTGTCGACCTCGTCTATATTATTATTATTTAGCTGCATCCGGTTAGACTGGAAGCCGACCCCAACATACTTGGGAAAAGGCTAGGCAAATTATGATGTCGACCTCGTCTATGTAACAGTTAGATAATTTCAACCTTTAGGCTTCCTAAAAGAGCGGCGACCGCCACATGGCGGCCGCAGTGACGACTGTCGTGAAAATGATGACACCGGGGTTTGACTTCTTAATCACAACCTATAATGTTCCCACTGCTGAGGCACAGGCCTCTTTTCGGTGAGAGGTGAGCCGTAATCTACCACGCGGTCCCAGTGTGGGTTGGTAGATGTCACATATTATGTCTTCGAATGTTTGGTTCTAGGACATGCCGGTTTCCTCACGATGTATTCCTTCACCGTTTTGAGAGAAGTGGTGATGAAATGAATTACACAAAGTGCCTGCCTGGTTTCGAACTCACGACCCACGACGTTCGTAAGTCGAGGCCGATACCACTGGGCTACCACTGCTCTTTCAGATTCACTTTAAGGTGTCAAAAACGTTTTCTAGGAAAACACACCAACTTACTTTCATAAATAACGTTTGAGTGACGTCTTTCGACGACAAATTTCGGTCGCTACGTGGCGGCCACAGCAGTCTTAGGAAACCCTAGCTTTAGTGCAGTTTTAATTTACTACAAATAGTTGTCAACAGTGGTAAACAAATTAAGAGCTTGACTATACCAAGGACTCTATTGGTTTCAATAAAAAAATACAGTGTGTTTGTTGCATAATGCCAATTTTCGCCGTGGTTGAGAAAAGGATGATTTTATTGTTATCATAGCATGATATTCCAAAGGGTGCCATACTGTGTTGGCGATATGAGTATTAAATGTCGCAGGTTCGATTCCTGTACCGTCATGTTCGTCATACATTTTGACAAAGATGTAAGGTTTGTAGAGTTAGAGACCTGACTACATTAAATATAACTTTCGTGGCAAGTTGGCAACCTATTTTACATGAAATGTTTTGGTGGGATTATATTTTAATGGATGACTTTGTGCATGTTAGGATATTTATCTATACTTACTAATAATAATGGTAAGGAGTTTTTTAGTTTCTTTGTTCATTTGTTTGTTTGAACGCGCTAATCTCTGAAAGTCCCAGTAGGATTGGAAAAATATTTTTGCATTTGATAGCCCAATTCTTGAGGAAGGCTTACGTTACTTAACATCACGCTAGGACTCTCAGAAGCCGAGCAAAAACAAAAAAAAGTCAGAAAGAATGCTTAGCGAAAACGAAGGTTTAGCGCGGTCAGGCGACGCGATGCGACAAGGTGTGTCGGGGAGCAAGAAATTTCACGCGGACGAAGTCGCGGGCAGAAGCTAGTACCTAATATTATCTAGGTAGATAGGCTTTCATATCAAAACTATTCTTCAATTGGTTTAAGTCTGATCTCTGCCAAGCGTTTGCGGACACTGGACACGTTCTTATATCTATGTATGGTAACGAAGTATCTATCGATCTATGTCTTAATGTCGCCCTATTATAGCCGTTCAATGTATCTAACCGCTTATAGAGGAGCATCCTCAAGGCCCATAGCTTTATTGGCTTCTATACAACATAGCTATAGTTTATCAAAGAGGTTCCTGCTCCTATTTATTTTGAGGAGATTTAGATGAACAGCATAACATAATGCCTGTATTACCTTAAGGGTTGGGCAGATTTGCGCCTATAGTACACCCAAATTTCGCCAGTTATGTGTAAGTCCCATGCAATAGGGAGTATATCCGCACATATTGTGAAAAACTTACAATGTTAGGAGAGACAATAACGTATCTGTGTTTCTTTTGCTATTAGCTTATGGACAGGCGCTTCAACGAGCTATCGCAAAAGAAAAATCAAAGAGTATGCAAATTGAAGGAAAGAGAGCCCTGTGTCGGCGAGCGGCGCAGGCGGTAGTATTCAAATTATGAATTATTTTATGTTGTTATATTTTTTATGATTACTGGCCACTAGTGATAAATTAATGTCGCTATTGTAGCGGCACGTTGTATTATATGCCTACACTACGCTACGCACGCTAGCTACGCTGACACAGTGAGCAGAAAAACTTTAATAACAATAAACTTTATTTATTCAGACTATACTGTACAATGTTACTAACAAAATAAGCTTAGCGGCTAAGCATTTTTTTTTTGTTTTGGTTAATGTTAGTATTTGAGTTCCGGCACAGAATAAATAGTACAAGTAGTTGGTGTGGAAGCGCCTGCACTATATAGCAGGTGGTCTGCCCGGGCGGCTATCGAATAAAAACATAAACTCAAAGCATTTATTTCAATTAAACCAATTACAGGCACTTTTGAATTGTCAAGGGGTCGGTCAGTCAGAAAGATGAAGCTAGTTGCCCATTCCAAAGCGTAGGTACCTATGGAGAAGAACGGGCAAGAAACTCCATGGACACTCTTTTAAATCAAAATAATATGGTTACAAAGTCTTGGTTACATCATTCATGTCAAAAACTATACATGTGAGAACGATGCAGAACGTTAAAAGCGTCCATAATAAAAAGATGAGAAAAAACAGCAATTCAAATATTAAATTAAAATAAAATAAGCCATGGCAGCAAAGAGATGACCAGTTCCTACTGACGGCGCCCGTTTACGAACATGACGCATGTATTAGCACCATTCAGCTCAACCATTTTGAAGGGAGCTAAATGATCCAACACATAGTACGTATTCATAATAATACCACTACTGATTTAGATTTTTGCTAACATATACACATCACATACATCAAACATCATATTGTGAGGCACTCATCAAATAATTTATTTGCATAACACAGGTTTAAAAGATGTTACAGAAGGGAGAGAAAGGAGGTAACCTTCAGTCTCAACGGATTCAATTGGTTATTATCGACTCTATTCTGTTAACTCTTACGACTACAACGGCCAGAAGTCCAATGATCCTACAATGGACTTCTGACCGTTGTGGTCGTCCGAAGGGCGGTCCGTGGGGTCCCCAAACCCCACATTAGATGACTGATGCGCTTCCCTTAGTAAGTAATTGTATGGTGCTATCAGACAAACCACTGCAGCTACTGAAGATAGCTACTCCCCATGTCTTTAATTGCCTTAATTAGTTTAATAAGGATATAGCACTTATTAGCACAAACGCAGTTCTAACTATCTCCCCTACTTAGAGGTACAGTAGACCGCACCTCATTGGTGACAAAATCATTATAAAATAAAATAGAAAAGAAAACTTTTAGTTTCAGAGTCCATAGGGTTAGTAACAATTTTACGTAACATCTAGTTTTACTTAAGTTTTTCTTACCGCCAAAAACTACGGTTTATGCGCCTTGTGTAGGCACGGTTCGTTAGTGTTGTTGGATCACTATGGAGGCTTGTTAACAGACCCTTTTCTCTACGGCGCGGTTTATACACCGTACCGTAATGACACTATACGGGGTGTTACGGAAAGGGTATATCAATACAAACGGGTTGAAGAGTGTATCTGGTCTAGAATCTCTGTACATTTCAGCTCAAAAGCAGTAACTTTGAAAATGCTTAATATTTTTTTATTTCGATAGTTTATTAAATTGAAATCATAACAAACATGTCACCGCACTACAAGGGTCATTATCCATTATCTGTAGTGTGTAGTGTGTGCGCCTAGTATACGCGCGTACAGTACAATAACGCATTCAGGGTGTTATTGGGGTTTCCGTGGCGGTGTAGCGCGTCAGGGATGTTCGCGGAGGCGTGCGTCGACGGGTTCGCTGCGATCATACGGAAGCGATGCGCTTCCATGATGGCGCGCTTGCGCTCCTCCTCCAATGGCATCCTGAATGTGTTTTCAGACCGGTGGGACACTCCCCTCTTACGGAGGTGGTTAGGAGTCCAGACACACTTCATTTAATAACAGGTGTGTTAAATTTAAGTAATACTAACATTAGGTTAAGTTATACTATCACTATATGGATTTATCCGAAATAAAAATATTTGAATCGAATTTGAATTGAATATGCACATCACGCCGCCGCGCGCCAGTACAGCGCCGTGATGTCGAAATAAAAAAATATTAAACATTTTCAAAGTTAATGCTTTTGAGCTGAAATTCTGTACAGAGATTCTAGACCAGAGCCCTGATTCACAACCATGCGACAGGCTATCGTATCGAAAACCTGACATTTCGATAACCTGATTTGACTTCCCCTCAACAGCAAATAGCTGTTGGAAGAATAGCGGGCGTCTATTTGATTTAAACTGACAAAATTTTCGGGTTTTGGACTTGTGAACAGCATTGAGAAGACTCCTACGATAACAATGATTAATGTTCGATACGATACGGAAGCATATCGAGTGTTTGTGAATAAGGGGGCAGATACACTCTTCAACCCGTTTGTATTGATATACCCTTTCCGTAACACCCTGTAGAGGTATGAGGAACAGGGTGTAAAGTTCACTCATACTCCATAGAAAAGGGAGGATCCTCCAACCAGACGGGTGTTGTATTTGGCGGGCAATTGTCCGATGATTCATGTCGGGCCGAGTATATAATTATGCTAGTTGCGCGGTAAACTGTGCTTGCGAGATGCAGGATTTCTATTTTTTTTAATATTCGTGTGACGTTAGCATGACGCGGAGTTCGCATTTGGCGTTTGTAGATACTGCTACAAAACCGTGGCATGTACAAAGGACCTTAGTATGTTACAGACACAAAAAAAAGTTTACGTACAATTAAAATTCAGCATGGAGCTGCATCCACCGCCGCATCATTGGGGTATCCAACCGGTCTGCGAGCAACAGATAAGCTGGCCTCGCATTCTATTCAAACTCCGTACTACCACAGAATCGTAGTCTACGCCAGGCTAGCTAAAGGTCAAAGTGAGGACACCGTCGCGCGGTCGACTGTACTTTGAGACAACTAGACGCAGACATATTCTCTGTAAACAGACATCTAAGTAGAACTGGATGTATAAACAAAGGAAGGTATCGCAAACCGCATATTTTTCTTGTTTCCTTGTTCTGTGTAAGTATAAAGTACTCGTCTAGGTACAGTCGAAAAAGCAATTTAGTATACAGGCAGCTAACTTGCAGCTACTTTTAAACAATGGTGTGAGTGTGCTGAGTTAGTCAATTCTTTTATACCACTCTATTATGGATGCCATAAGCTGAAAAAGTTATAATGCACAAAATAAAACTATATTATATTATACAACTACTATATACTAACTATACTATATTATATTATTAACTATATTATATATTGGCAGTGTAGTGGAAAGATGAATAATTTTGCCTGTATACTAAATAGCTTGTTCAACCGTACTATATTATTATTATATTCACTACTGTTGTAACGCGGATCCGCTTTGAAATATAAGAAAATGTAGATTGTTTTTAATTATTTACTTATTTTAGGATCTCCAACAAAAGATATACACTAAACATTATGTGGTTAATGGAAGACAAAGATGTTGGTAGGTGTACTCTTTCAATTACAGGAGGCCACAGCATGCACAATAAAATGAACAACTAAGCTAACAAATTAAATACCTAATTGTATAATATAAGAAAAAAAAAATACTGTAGAATATAAAAAACACACAATAAATTCTTTAAAATATTAAAACATAGAATAATAAAATACCTAACATTAACATAAAAAAGAAAAAAAAAAGCATTCACAATAATTGTTTAGACATTTCTTATATTTAACGAGAGATTGGCTGCTGTAGTTTTTTTAGTTTTCTGTTCAGAGTTCAGAGTTCATTTATTTGTCAGAAACATGAGTATGCACACACAAAGCATGCAAGATGTTAAGTATATTGCAGAAAGGATCACAGTCATGTTTTACCTTTACGGCGTACAAATATGTATTATAATAACATTTGATCAATTGTAACTATTAATTATTAAACATAGGTATTTATAAACAAAAAAAAAACTAATAAATTGATTACATTTGTTAAAGATTACAATAAATTACATTTGCATTTAATAGTCATAAGCCATTCAAACATTAATTAAATAAGATAAGTAGAGGAACAAAATATCATCGTCAAAATTAATTCAAAATGTCAAAAATAAGATAAAAATACTAACAAGATAAAAATACTAAATTACATTTACATAATAATAGTACAGCATAAGCAATTTTAACATCAATTAAATAAGCCTTTAGAGGAACAAAAATATCATCGTCAAAATTATGTCAAATGTCAAAATATGATAAAATACTAACAGAAGTCAATAGAAACAAACTTCGCCCACACCATAGAATTTACATTAGAATTAGCATGTTTTCTCCATTAGAAACTCAGCAATACTATAAAAACATTTGGCTGCTAAATACTCTTTTAGTTTTTTTTTAAATAAGTTTGTAACATGTGTTTTTATAAGCATTTAAAAAAAGCGTGTTGGTGTCTGGAGTTTTCCTGATTAGCACTTTATATTACGCGATAGTGACGAGCATGCGCACACATACTTCATTTGTAAAAACGTGTCCGTATGATGTTTCTAGACGTTTTCTTCTTGGTATATCGCACTCAGTCCCGCCCATATTGCAAAAATTATGTAACATCTGCATCCCACTGATAGCAAACTGTTTTTTTTTCGTTTTTCTGTCATTAGATAATATCGATACTTAGGTAGATACCAAAAATCAAAAAGAGACAAATATAAAAAAAAAATACAAAATTCAGATATCGAAAATGCCAATGGCATTAAGTCCGCCACTATACATGTTATGTGCTTGAAGTATTAAATAAATAAATAATAATTCTTCACATTTTGTGAAGTTTCACCAGCTAATTAAATTTGATCCTGGATATTATTTCTAAATGATTAAAGGCAAGGGATATCTAAGACACCTAGTGGTCAGTAGTGTCTTGTGGATTTCCTTTGGGTGGGTTTGATCTAATGTTGCATACTATAAGGCAGATGCGTAGTGCTCGCAACCGGCGTGCGTCAGATGTATGAACGTAAACTTTTTTTTTTTAATGAGTTCTGTAAATTGGCAATCTGTGTTAACACAATAAGCCATTCAGATGTGGTATCTTGATCTATGTCTTGTTAGCTGAAGGAATCCCTATGAATCCCTTTCATCTGGTGTCACCAAATCTCACGGTAAGTGTAGAGACACTATGCCGTTTCAATCGGGAATGTGTAGTACTTCCTGTGCTTTCTAGTTTGGATGCCAGTTCATTGACGTGAGTTGATATTCACGTCTGATAGCTTTCACTATATCTAGCGATCTCTTGTTTGACGCTATGAACGTAAACTAAGAAAAAAAGTATGTAAGGATCGTAGCAGGTGGCGTTCTGTAGTTTCTGTACACCCCCATGGGAAGATGGCGTGAGTTTATGTATGTCTGTATGTATGTCCGATACTTTCGACTCTGCTCCTAAGACGACACTGGCTTACGTCTTAAAGAAAACGCATAAACAAACAAACAATATAACATTACAAGCCACGTCACGCGTCCTTGGTCGAATATATAGATCAAACAAGGATATCTTGCGGCTCAAATGACCGCCTCACTATTGTACCCCCACACTCGCGGTAGCTACACGTTCCGGATAGATTACACACTTACAATCATAAATACATCTTAGTTAATAAATATTAAATAATTTATAGTGCCTGTGGAAAAACGCCAAAAAGTTTTCATAACAATTATATGATTTTATCAGGCTGTATGTTAAATTCCTATGCCATTTTCGGCAGTTTTAGAAAAAGTTATAAATAATTATGGCGGGTTGTGGTGATATTCGAATTTAATGAATTTATTCGTGAAGCTTTTCATTTATTTTTTTTATATAATTGTAGTAATTTAATAGTTTCTAATTCGAGAGGCCAACCTCAGAAGTAAACTAAGTTTTATTTGGAGTGCGTGTAAAAGTTTTAGTCAAAATGTTTCGATTATTTCTGGTGTCATTTGTTTTCCTTGGGAGATCTGCGGCTGTTATCTACAAATTGAATGGTAAGTTGAAAGCATAATTCATGCCATAATTCACTGTGTCCAAAAACAAACCAACGATCCTCCACATGACTGTTCCAACGCGCGTAATTTGGGAACAGGTTTGGCGGCTATGTCGTCACATTGGCCATTTCGTCGCTATCCCTAATAGGTCACTTTCACTAATACGTCACCTTGTGCATCTGGTCAGTTTCTTAACTCGTCTCATGCTGTATTTCGACTCATTCCCAACTCGCCCGATGGATATGTACAACGTACAGTCAGCGTTAAAAATGTCGGGACGAACAGACTGTTCACAATGATCTCAACAACTAATATTTTTTTTTTTTTTTTTAATTAATCGTCTATCTTTAGGCGATTTTGTGTAAATTAAAATGCTAGTTAGGTACGTACCTATTTATGTTACGAGAGAGTCCATTTTTATTTAAGTTGAGTTTTTTTTTTTCTTTATTGTGTTTCTATTAAAAATTCAAACAAGATTGTGCGAGTACTACCTCATTTATAATAAAATTTTTGTTGTACTGAAAATGTTTGTTTTTGTGCTTAATTGTACATATCCATCGGACGAGTTGGGAATGAGTCGAAATACAGCATGAGACGAGTTAAGAAACTGACCAGATGCACAAGGTGACGTATTAGTGAAAGTGACCTATTAGGGATAGCGACGAAATGGCCAATGTGACGACATAGCCGCCAAACCGTTAATATTATTTTGGCAAAAAAGTGTTGTCTCCTTTCTGCCACATGTGGCATTTATACAAAATAACGCATGGGTCGGAAAAAGTTTTTATTGCCTCAGTTTTAGACGTCCACGCGTTCTGGTTTGTTTTTTTTATTCTGAGCCTTAGAGCAATACAATATTGGTCTTAATTTTTCCGGTCTTTTTTAATAACGTGCGTCTTTTTTCGCTCGTTGTAGTACAGTGCATATTTACTTGCACTATTGCGTTGTTTTCTCGATGGCTTAGGCATTCAAACAAACTTAACTCTTTCTAACTTGTCGCTAGGAAAATTATGAAAATGTATATGGTTTGCAAGCTATGATGTCATAATCGTCACACTATGATAGTACTAGTTATTAGGCCCTGTTGCTATTTCTCCCAACGATAAATTAAAGCCTTAAAGTCGAGTGACAAAACAAAGGACCACGTGCAACCTTGGATCGTGGTTGTAGACGTGCCAACTACTTTGGCTGAAACTGAAGTCTTCAGGTTCATTTACGAACAAAACGTAGCCGACAAGTTCCCAACAATGCCTATGGAGTCCTTTTTGAGCTCTTTTAAGTTAAGCCACAAATCGAATAAACATATTGCCTCGAACGTGATTTAATTTTGTGCAATATTGACTTTAACTCACAAGATAGTACTGTACGCAAACTAAATAAGAAATTACGTAGTACATAAAACTTTTTTTATTTTATCCTTAGGTGAGGTTAATAGAATTTAAGTAAACTAGGTAAAAATAATGATTAATAAAATTTTGTCATTGTTTCAAGACTTCTAATGTTAAATATTGTTAAAAAAATTATTCTCGTACATACCATACCATAGTGATACAGGTTTATCCTAGGGGAAACCTCTATCACCATGGTAACTGTACAGGCATCTAACATTATAATACCTTTGTAAATTATTTCTAAGATTTATGTTAATATTCTGCTAATTTTAATACTGAATAAAAAAATAATATTATTAATTAAAATTCGCTCCTTGTGAACAAATAAAGTACAAAGTAATTATGTTAAAACGACTCACCTTTTGTCCGTAGATACCTTAAATGGTTTCGTAATAAGATGTACAGTACCTACAGCAAAGCCAAACATTAGTCTGTCAGGAACGGAAGATCATACGAACCAACATTAGCAATCTGTTCCAGGCCGATATCAGGTGCACTGGTCAGACGGTCCTATTAAATGTCCTTATCCGAAGCATGTTCTCTGTCTACAGTCGAGGCTATTTTTTGGAAATCTTGTGTATTGAATGCTCGGCTACCGTTTCAATTTAACCTGTAAGTGTGCAAACACAAGAGCGACACGCACCGACGACAGAGGCATTCAATCATTCAATACACAAGATCTATTTCCAAATAAAACTTTTTTACATAAAAAAAACAACCGACTTCAAAAAAAACACTACAAAGTGATAAATAACTTTAATTTCGGAAGTCGGTGTCGTTGGTTCCGCATTTTCGTTTTTTGACACCGACTTCCGAAACTAAAGTTATTTATCACTTTGTAGTGTTTTTTTTGAAGTCGGTTGTTTTTTTATGTAAAAAAGTTTTATTTTTCACTTTTTAGTTGTACCTACCCCACAAAAAAAAGTAAACAAAAAAATCGTTAATGTGGACAATGTAGATAAATTTTTACATTTTTGTTGATTTTTCAAAAACCGCTTGTCCGATTTCGATAAAATTTTCATGGGACCATTTGGGAACTATACCCTTTCTAACAAAAAAAGAATTTTTCAAATCGGTTGGCAAGCGACGGAGTTATGCGCGAACAAACATTAAAAAAAAAAAAAAAAAAAAAACACAAACATTCGAATTGAGAACCTCCTCCTTTTTTAGAAGTCGGTTAAAAACAGCCTCGACTGTACACAGAAACCGTGCTTTGGATAAGGACTTTTAATAGGACCGTCTGACCAGTACACTAAGTAGGACATCAAAACGACTGCGACCGCAAACAAATTACCTACTTTGATGTAAGGATTAAACTTCTTCCAAGTTTAGCCCATCATCCTTATGCTAAAAATATTGTGGTTAAACTGATATTAAGTAGTGCTTTGGCATTCATCCACAGTAGGTAACTTTATATAGTTAATCCGTCCCGGATCACAAGACTCACTTTCTGCATGTCGCACCTTGAATGCGTAGATTTGTATTCACACAAAGTACCTCACATTATGTTGCAAATTATACCTAAAAAAAAAGGATCTAAACGCCTTTTACGTCAAAATAATAAAATTAATAGCCCAGGATATTTTTAGCGGAGACGAACATACGTGAGAAAATAGTGCGTAAACGGAATAACATTGAACTGGAGTTCAAGTTCAAAATAAAAACGGAGCGGACAGGAAAATGTATATAGCGTGAAGTAATTGTGAGATATTGTGACCTGAATGACGCAGCTGACGTCGCTCAGGGCCGTGGGTTAGATTCCCGTGTTAGGGCACTTTTATGGCCCAAGTGATATAGAGGCAAGAATCGCCTGTAAGTTTGTTACTCGTAAAAACAATATGAGTTATAGGACTTATAGGTACTCTCCTAAACACAAAAACGAATTTCTTCGACCATCTAACTTGACATACCTATGAATGTATATAAAACACGCGTGTACCGTGGCATATAATATGACACTTGTCTTTTCGGACTATGTCTACTGGTATCTTCAACGAATTATGGGGGCCCCGACCTCAGAAAATTAGACTAAAGAGTGAGTCCAAATATACAAAAGCAAAAAAGAAAAAAAGAAAATCAATTGTGTCTCATTAGCGGAGCTCGACAGATTAAACATGTATTAACTATTAAGGCATATTTAAATGTCAAAATATGTGTAATCACACATATTTTAAGACATATTTTAATACATGTTTAATCGAGACACAATTGATTTTCTATTGTTTCGTCACCGATCGATCAAGCCCCTAAATAAGGGGTAAATGTATTAAATTATCCATTATTTCTATTACTTTATACTACTTTTTAACCTTCATTTTAATAAACAAATTACCACATAAGTTTTCTCGTTACAAATACTGAGTAACGTAATGTAACATTATGTGTTATGTCCGCGACCATTTTAACTATTTAAATACTTCTTGCTATAAACCTTGTCGGTTTTATCGCCATGTTATTGAATATTAACTGTGCGCACTGTAGTAGCAATGGCATTAACAACACCAATAAAAAAGACAATTGCTTGTATGCTTCATTCTTGGAGGTTAGGCGCGAACACAAATTAGGTAATTTTTGTCATGTAAATATCAGCTCGAAGGACCACGGTGTCTTAAAATAATATTTTAGTGTAGGGCCTAGTATTCACGTAATTCATGATCGGATTGGTGTACAGGAGCCGTTGGTCGTTTTTATTGGTGAAGGGAAAAGGACAGAATGTCTGAATTTCCTTCCCTTCCAATTTTTATCATTATCCTATCAAGGTAGATAGATAGATATAATCATTTTTAATATGTATCATAAAAATAATAAATAAAAATGTAAATAATCTATACTAATATTATATTATATAGGTATAATTTTTAGTTTGTAATTTGTAAGTTTGTATGTAGGGGGTAATCTCTGGAACTAACAGTCGGATTTGAAAAATTCTTCTTGCATTTGATAGCCCAATTCTTGAGGAAGGCTATAGGCCATTTAACATCACGCTATGATCCTTAGGAGCCGAGCAAAAAGAAAAAAAGTCAAAAAGAACGTTACGTGATACCGCGGGCGGGTGATGCGATACGACGGGGTGGCTCGGGGGAAACAAGAAGTTTCACGCGAACGAAGTCGCGGGCTGAAGCTATATATACTTAATAAATGTAGAAATTTTACAAGGGGTGACATAATGGGCGGTCTTTTCGCTAAGCGCGTTCTTGGGTGGATAAAGGGAGAAGGAGAGACTATACTGAAGGCAGTCTATGGATTACCATTTACATATATACAATAAGTACATATATACCTAAAACATAATTCTTAAACTTATCAATAATAATCATGAAATAAGTGCAAAGAACAAAAAAATAAATGGTCAAACCACCACACAATTCACGCGCAACTGTGCTCATGATTCCCATAGCAATTATTTTGAAGAATTCTTATTTTATGTCACAGTCTAAACACGGGAAGAATTAATTTCTGCCCCCAGCTTCAGAGAAAACGTCATTTGAAGTAATTAGCTAAGCTATATTTACTGCAGAATTATGGTAACATAATTGATCGTCTGTCTGCATAATACAATTCGCTGCGGTGCAATTATAAAATTATTGCTTTTCAATTATGGATAGTACGTTAGATATTAAAATACGGCAAACATTTACTTGGAATATGTTGTAATTGAACATAATTATTTTATATTTGTATAATTGGATTTATAGCAGACTAGCTTCTGCTCGCGACTTCGTCCGCGTGAATTTTAAAGTTCCCTCGACCCACCCCGTCGCATCGCATCGCCTGCCCGCGCTATTGCTTCTTTTTCACTTAGCGTTCTTTGTGACTTTTTTATACAGGGTGTTACGGAAAGGGTATATCAATACAAACGGGTTGAAGAGTGTATCTGGTCTAGAATCTCTGTACAAAATTTCAGCTCAAAAGCCTTAACTTTGAAAATGCTTAATATTTTTTTATTTCGACATCACGGCGCTGTACTGGCGCGCGGCGGCGTGATGTGCGTGTACTAGGCGCACAGACACACTACAGATAATGGATAATGACCCTTGTAGTGCGGTGACACGTTTGTTATGATTTCAATTTAATAAACTATCGAAATAAAAAAAATATTAAGCATTTTCAAAGTTACTGCTTTTGAGCTGAAATTTTGTACAGAGATTCTAGACCAGATACACTCTTGAACCCGTTTGTATTGATATACCCTTTCCGTAACACCCTGTATATAAATAAAATATGTAGCCTTCCTCATTGATTGGGCTATCAAATGCAAAACTTGTTGTTCCAGTGCGTTCAAACAAACAAACAACAAACTCTTCAGCTTTATTATAAGTATAGACTAGCTGTTACCCGCGACTTCTTCCGTGTGGCGTTTTTTTTCGTGGGACCTTATTTTTTTTCTGATATAAAAGTAGCCTAAGTTACTCCTTATAACATCAGCTATCTGCCAGTGAAAGTCCTGTCAAAATCGGTCCAGCCGTTTCAAAGATTAGCCGGAACAAACAGACAGACAGACAAAAATTGTAAAAAATGTTATTTTGGTATATGTACCGTGTGTTACATTCATTTAGTAAAAAGCGGTTATTTTAATATTACAAACAGGCACTCCAATTTTATTTATTTGTATGTATATGTGTATAGATATGGAATAGTTACTTATATTTTCAAAGACTGGTGTTATACAAATGAAAATAGGATTCTGCATAATTTCTAGAACATTATCTAAGGGGAGAATTTGTACCTACGTTAGCCCCTGTAAAGATCTTGCCTTATCTATCATCCTTTCTTCTTGTTCTTCTGTTTCGGCATAACTATCATCTTATCATGGGCCTGAAGCTTTCTTAGTAAAAGCAGTAGCATTAGTTTATTAAAAGGAGTATTGTGAAAACTCACATGAGTTTAGTAGGTCCAAATAACCTTAAGTTTGAGCATTCGTTTTGTATCCATACTAATATTATAAATTCGAAAGTAACTCTGTCTGTCTGTCTGTCTGTATGTTACCTTTTCACGCCTAAACCGCTGAACCGATTTAGATTAAATTTGGTATAGAGATAGTTTGAGTCCCGGAAAGGGCATAGGATACTTTTTATCCCGATATTCCCACGGGATCGAGACTTATGCGGGTGAAACCGTGGGGCGCAGCTAGTAAATAATAATAATACCAGCCTATTATTGTCCCACTGCAGAGTAAAGGCCTCTTCTCATAAAAAGAAGGCATGAGCATAGATCACCAAGCTTGCTAGTAGGACAAGTTGGCAATTGACAACATTTCAAACCTGACACGACCATAAAACAAAAATATTATTTCTTTATTTTCGTATCCTGAGTTCAAATATATTTTTATTTTATTTTCTTACTAGCTTCTGCCTGCGACTTCGTCCGCGTGAAATTCGTACTTTCCTCTAAAAGTTTCGAAAATGTATGTTGGTATGATCTTTATAATTAATTTAAATAAATAAGTATTCGGGCCAATTGTTAAGTTTATAGAACAAAGGAATCAGATTTTTCAAAGAAACTATCCCCGCTTTTCACCCCCACAGGGGTAGAATTTTGAAAAATCGTTTAAGATGTGTTCATAACTTGACTCAAAGTTTATTTATACCAATTTTCGAGCTAATCAAGCCACGCAGTAAAATCCTCCCCTTTAAAATTAACTACCTCTTTTCATACAGTTAGGGGTAGATTTTCGAAAAACCCTGATACACGTTATTATTTTTAGTCCTTAGTATAAATACTGAGTTTCAAGTTAATCGGACAGGGCGTTAAAATTCTTCCATACAAATTTTAACACCAATTTAAACATTACCTCTTTAGGGGGTATTTTAGAAAAAACGAAAAATTCCAAACTTCATAATTTACTTAAATAAGTATTGCCAAGTTTCAAGGTTATTAACTCAATAAATAAGATTTTTCATACAAACAAAATCCCCCCTTTTCACCCCCTTAAAGGTTGAATTTCCAAAAACCCCTTCTTATTCGATACCTACTCTGCACAAAGAACACAACCTCCAAAACTCATGTCCCTAGGACCAGCGGTTTAGACTGCGTTGATATTTCAGTCAGTTCGTTCATCCCCCTTTGGGGTAGAAATTATCAAAAACGCTGAGGCACGTATAAATTAATTTTTCAATCGTTAGCCTAAATACAAAATTTGAAGACCCTAACTTTTAAACTGACGGACTTTCATACACAACTTCATCCCCCTTTTTAACCCTTTGGGGTTGGAATTATCAAAAACGCTGAGACACGTATAAATTAATTTTTAGTCGTCAGCCTAAACACAAAATTTGAAGATCCTAACTTTAAAACTGACGGACTTTCATACAAACTTTCATCCCCTATTTAACTCCCTTAGGGGTTGAATTAAAAAAAAATCTTTCCTAATTCCTTGTCTACATTATAAAGGGAACCATTGTGTAAAATTTCAAAATAAATACCTATAACTACTTTAATTAATAAAAGTACCTACGCTTAATAATTTGTAATTTGAACGAATATTTAAACACTACCAAAACAACTAATACGTGGTCCTAACTTTAGCTACCTTACACATAAAATCTAAGTGACTATTTAAACTAAAATATTCTTATAGAATTATAAACAGAAATACAATACAATACAACTCACAATAAAAAAGAAATGAAAATAAAGCTGAAACGCCTGTGCAATACTATCTACCTATACCTACTTCACTTAAAAATAAATACTTATAACTACTTTAATTAATAAAAGTACCTACGCTTAATAATTTTTAATTAACCGACGAAAAAAAACTCTCTTTTGTTGGATATGACATACTTCGAAGTTGGTCCCATGTAAATTTGGAAAAAAAAAACCTACCCTAAGGGTGGGAAAATAGGGGTGACTTATTGTTCATTCACAGATTTTAATGCTGAGCTGTGTATTACAATTAAAATAAAAGGCCTATCTATGTTGGTATATAAAGCCTGTTTTTTTAAGTATTACATTATATTATTTAGTATTATATTACACAAAAAATAATAGTTAAAGTAGGATCATATAACAGTTAATGTCTAAAGTAAGGTTGATGCGGCGGCTTAAAGCCGGAATTAAATTTGAAGTGGACTGTAAGGAGCGGTTCTAGAAGTGGGTGTTGGGTGTGGAAAATATTGTACCTGCCTGGCGAGATATGGAGACACGCTGCTATGTTTTCTTCAGCCACGTGGCGGCGGCAGGTTTCAGATGACACAACACAATCACGCACTTGCACAAAATTTTAATGTCTTCGTTCCTTGCGTTTTAATTTATTATTTTATATTTTTTAGGCGGTGCTCATGGAGCGTTCGAGCAAAAACTGACTTTGTTTTTTATGTCAATGCGGGATGTTTCTGATTTTAAAAATCTCCTTTTCTCCTCTCGCTCAGGCATTGTAGGGGTTGCGGAAGGGAGAGGGAAAATGGAAGGAAATTACACAGATACTGTGAGTGGCCAGTAATAAGGCGTGAAAACATATACAAACTATGGCGTTGACAATCCCCGCGGCCTTAAAGGGTCATCTTTAAAGAGTATAATATAATAGAAATTACATTTAAATGTAACTAAAGGGGAAAGGGATTGAATAAATTACTGAGTAGGAATAGGGCATAAGCGGACCACTGGTCTCACAAGAATCCCATTAGAAGTGCGTACAGAAACGACGCGCGTGCTACCGTCTTTAGACGTATGCAATTTATCAATAACACCTAGAGGCCAGGATAAAGGAGGAGCATTATCATTAACAATCACTACTACAGTACCTTCCTTAATCATGTTTCCATCAGGTTTATTCCATTTTAAGCGCGATTGTAAACTATGAAGATACTCGCTTCGCCATCTTTTCCAGTACGACTGGACTAATTTATCCATAAGAGAGTGTCTTTGAAGCAGGTTACCAGATGATGAACTTACTTCCGCGGCAGGCAACGAATTAAGCGGCACAGTATGTAAAAAATGCGAGAGGGTAAGAGCTTTAGGCTCTACCGGATCAGCGCTAAGAACAGTAAGAGGTCTGGAATTCAACAGACACTCTATTTGAGAAAGAATTGTAACTAATTCTTCATAAGAGAGGAGTTGTTGACCTATTGTCTTGAAAAGGTGAGTCTTTACGACCTTCACCATAGACTCCCAACATCCACCGAAGTGCGGTGATGCGGGCGGAATAAATTGCCAATGAATGCGATGCTCAGCGAGCTCCTCCTCAAAGCGCGGGCGGTATTCATTATTTATGAAAGTATACAAGTCGCGTAAAAACGAATTAGCTCCTCGAAAATTAGTCGCGTTATCCGAATATAAACATTGTACTGGTCCGCGGCGGGATAAAAACCGTTTCAACGCGGCTATGAACGAAACAGTTGTAAGATCTGTAGCTAATTCAATGTGAACAGCGCGAGTGGTCATACAGGTGAAGATACATAAGTAGCCCTTGCGACTCTTTGCACCCCGACCGCGCACGGGCACGTACTGTATAGGGCCAGCGTAATCACAGCCTGTATGAGTAAAAGCTTTGATAGCTACATTTACTCTAGATTGTGGAAGATCGCCCATCATTGGCGGACCATGAGGTCGCGGTCGCCACCGGTGGCATGCGTTGCACTTGTGGATTCTATGACGAATAATTCGTCTAGCGGACAAAATCCAATACCTATGGCGCAATAACGACATAGTGAGTTCTGGACCTGCATGTAGATATTTTTTATGATAATAGTCTACGAGAATTTCAACTATGCGATCATGTCGGGGCAACACTACAGGGTGTTTAGTACTATAGGCCTCAGCCGAATGAGTTAATCGACCCCCAACGCGGATTAAATCATCACCATCTACGAATGGCTTGACTTTAATAAGAGCGGGTGAGCAAAATTTATTATCTTTTAACTCGGAATAATCTTTTATGAAGTGTTTTCTTTGAACATGACGCAACAAAATGGTTTCAGCGAACTCGAGGTCGCTAGCGGTAACGGCGTTAGTTCGACGCGGGAGTTTTTTCATGAAGCGATATATGAAAACAATAATACGCCGCAACTTCGTCCAAGACGACGTACGTTCTGCGAGTATGAGTAGAAGCGAGTTGTCCGAACTTGAGTCCGCGACTATGGGGTGTGCGTGGACCTTTTCTTCCGGAATAGGTTCCGAATTCAAGTCATTAACCTTATGTATGGGCCATTCGGAAGGGTCAAGCTTAGCCCAAGCGGGTCCGTGCAACCAAAATGGGTGCTCAATGAATTTGTCAGGTGTTAAACCACGTGACAAACAGTCCGCCGGATTTTCAGTACCAGCTACGTGATAGAAATGCTCCGCGGGGACGTTGTCTACGATGCGAACGACACGATTGGCCACAAACGTTTGCCAACGATGCGGAGAAGAATTTATCCAGCAAAGAGTCACCTTTGAATCGGTGAAAGCGTAAATAGCGGTAACATTATAACGCTGATTATAAGTGTCGTGAACACGGCGAAGAAGCTTAGCGAGGAGCTCGGCACCGCAGAGCTCCAGTCGAGCAATAGTCAATGGTTTAACCGGCGATACCTTTGACTTGGCACAAACCAGCTGAACGACCACGTCGTCGTTGCGAGTAACATGCGCATAGATGACAGCGCCGTAGGCGCCTTCGCTGGCGTCGGAAAATCCAATTAGGCGAAGAACACAGTTTTCAACAACACTTAAATGGCGCGGAATTTTAAAATCATTTAAAAGCGGCAGGGCATAGCGAAAAGTTTGCCAAATATTTATGATATGACGCGGAGGGGTGTCATCCCAATCGAGCTTTAGTAACCACAATTCTTTGATAAGTAGTTTAGCATAGAGAACTACAGGCGCGACAAGACCCATAATGTCCCACAGTTTAGCTACGGCTGACAGTATAGCGCGTTTGGTACACGTATCAGGCGGCGCGGAAACAAGAAATCTGAAGCAATCACTTGACCTGCACCAGCGTAAGCCAAGAACCTTTTGCTCTACCGACTTGTCGAATTCTAGTTGATCGGTCAATTTATGCGACGCCGGAATACTGTTTAGTACAGTTTGAGAGTTACTGGTCCACTTGACCAACTCGAACTGACCTCCCTTAAAGAGTTTAATCAGTTCGTGTGCAACCTGGACTGCTTGCGGTTCGGAGCTTACGCTACAGACTACGTCATCCATATACAGCGAGTCCCTGATGACAGCGCTGGCGTGCGGGAAGAGATGACCATCGTCTTGAACCAACTGTCGAACTGTGCGGATCGCATGGTAAGGACTTGACTTGAGACCAAAACAGACGCGGTTAAACTGATATAGAACCAGAGGATCGTTTACACTGAAACGATATAAGATGCGTTGAAAGCGGCGATCGCTTTCTCTTACTTTAATCTGTAAGAACATTTGTCGGCAATCAGCCGAGAGTGCGAATGCGAACAAGCGGAAATTCAAAATTATGGTAAATAAATCGCCCTGTAAATTTGGGCCACTGTGCAAAATATCGTTGAGAGATACTCCCGTACTCGTTTTAGCACTAGCATCTAGCACGGAGCGTACTTTTGTTGTTGTTCTATCTAAACGTACAACAGCATGATGCGGAATTACATAGTCAGGACGAATATTGTCTGGACTATCGAGAAGAACAGGCGATAGATATTCTTTATCAATGTATTCGCGGATAACGTCATCATATGCATTACGTAACTCGGGTACGGATTCTAATTTCTTTTCTAGACAGAAAAAACGTCTTTTCGCGACATCGAGTGAGTTCCCCAATTGGAACACATCGCTGCGAAACGGTAAGGCTACAGAGTATCTACCTGTGTCCTCATCGCGTTCCGTTGTAGAGTTATAAAAGTGCTCGCACTCTAGTTCTTCGAGCGATTTGCTCGTCGAAAGAGTGACGGGCGCTTCATCGACCTGCCAGAATTTTTTCAACGCCGATTCTAATGAATCTTCGTCTGATGGGTGCGAAACGTATGAGCAACAAGACAGTGCAGTCTTATTACGACGTACAGGCAGCGCGGGCACAGTGCCCATGATGACGTAACCGAGTACCGTCTGCATGGCGGGCGGAGCGGAGGAGTTGCTGCTTACTACGCGGGGCAGCAGAAGATGCGGGAAAAGCGAAGCCCCGATCAGCACATCGATGCGACCGGGCGTGCCGAACGATTCGTCGGCGAGCGGTAAACCGTATAAGTAAGGCAAAGCGGAAGTATCTACGGGAACGGTAGGAAGATTGTCGGTGATTGCATCGACAACTAGCGAATTAATGTTGAAAGTAACGTTCGGATTAAAGCGAGAAAAGAAAGTAAATTGTACGGAACCCTTAACGGACTTTTCCGTACCACCGATACCCTTAACGGAAGGCGTATCAGATGAACGCCTAGTCAAGTCTAATCGTTTGCAGCATTCTGCGGTAATGAAATTAGTTTGTGAGCCACTGTCTAATAGACAACGAATTAAATGTTCCTTATCAGATGCATCTCGAATTATTACAGTAGCGGTTGACAACAAAATAGTGGTATTCGTGTTACCTTGCGGCTTTGATATGCGGGAGTTCGAGTCGTAAAACTTCGAGGCAGCAATGGACGCGTTACATTGCGGGGCGCTCTGAACGGCGGCGGCGAGCGCATGTGGTTCGCTTGGAGCCTGCGCGTGCGGCTCGGTAGCAGTAGTGCTATCTCTAGCGCGAGCCGTAACGTTTGAACTGGCTTGTGCGGTATTATCAAAATCGTTCGCGCGTGCTTCGCGATTAAAGTGCAAAAGCGTATGATGTTTATTGTTACAAGCTTTACATCTAGATTCAGACCGGCAGGCTTTGGCCTTATGTTTAATACTTAAACAGTTAGTGCATGCTTCGATTTGTTTCACTGATTTGAAACGATCACTTGGTGTCATTTTAGAAAAGACAGGACATTTAAATAAATGTTCATGGACAAAGTCATCACACAAACATTTTGCGGAATTATTAATTATAGTGTATGATTGCGGTTGCGGAGCTTTAGACGTTTTTTTATTTTTAGAATTGTTATTAGACTGAGTGAAACTCGAGCTGTCTAAAGCTTTAGTATTTTGTAAAATGCGAGATTGATTTTTAATGAACTGCACTAAATTGTCGAATTTAGGAATTTCGTCACTTGAATTCATTTCGAAAAGTCGAGCGGTTTCAGAATCGACCTTCTTTATAGCGACATGGAAAAAGATGAAATCTGTCAAATCATTTATCTTAAGGTTTTTTAAGGCGTTTGCGGCGGAGACAAAATTATCAGAAAATGATTCGAAATTCTGAATAGATGCGGTATTAAAAGATTTATGTTCAAACATCCGATTAAGGTAACTAGAAGCCAAAATACGTTTGTCTTCGTATTTGTTTATGAGTGAATTAAAAATTAATTGGTAATTATCGCCATTAGGGCAAACTCCTGAGAATGCGGTTTGAGCCTTAGCTGTCAATTTCCCCATCAAATAATACAATTTCTCCGAATCAGTCAATGTATTATTCTCGTGAACCATGCTTTTAAAGTTAGCATAGAACATGGGCCAGTTACGAATGTCGCCATCGAATGACATAATTTCAATGGGAGGCAAGCGAACTGTTTGTTTATTGACACCACTAGAAGTAGGAGCCGATGTGTCTGCTGATTTTAAGTAATTCGAATGGTTATATTTAATTCGGCAATACAAATCTTCAAAACTAGCCCACGACTGTTCATCAATCGTATTTTTAGGGTTTTGTTTTAGAAGAAGCGAATTATATTTATTAAATGCCTGGTGGAACTCGGTGCGCATCGCATCGACATTGACACACGCACACATGAATTTCTCCAGCGGTTCTATACCGGACTTCACATTTTCCATTAAATCGTAAATAAGTTGCATGCGGGAAAAAATCATATTACGAGATGACATTGCTATTTGAATGGCGGATTCAATCGGGTCATCCGAATCTATGGTTACTTTCTTTGACATTTTAGATATTTTGTAGATTTATAATAAATAAATCTGCGCGCGGTGTAGGATTGGTACCTATGAATATCGTAGAAAGACGGCGGAGCGAGCGAGCGGTAGGAAGGTATATTTCCTATATACCTATATAAATTAAATTAAATAATATTAATTTAAGCGGGATGCGAAATACCTGTGAATGTACGCAATGGCGGCGTAAGTAGGTATTGCAATAAATGAAAGCGGTTTAATACATGAGTTTAAGGAACGAAGATTAAAATGAAAATTAAATATGGTTGCGGGATGATGATATACGGATAGAATAATGATATCCGTTATCGAAAGGATAAAGAAAATAGGTATCCGGCTCGAAGGACCAAAAAATGATGCGGCGGCTTAAAGCCGGAATTAAATTTGAAGTGGACTGTAAGGAGCGGTTCTAGAAGTGGGTGTTGGGTGTGGAAAATATTGTACCTGCCTGGCGAGATATGGAGACACGCTGCTATGTTTTCTTCAGCCACGTGGCGGCGGCAGGTTTCAGATGACACAACACAATCACGCACTTGCACAAAATTTTAATGTCTTCGTTCCTTGCGTTTTAATTTATTATTTTATATTTTTTAGGCGGTGCTCATGGAGCGTTCGAGCAAAAACTGACTTTGTTTTTTATGTCAATGCGGGATGTTTCTGATTTTAAAAATCTCCTTTTCTCCTCTCGCTCAGGCATTGTAGGGGTTGCGGAAGGGAGAGGGAAAATGGAAGGAAATTACACAGATACTGTGAGTGGCCAGTAATAAGGCGTGAAAACATATACAAACTATGGCGTTGACAAAGGTAGCTATTTTAAAAGTAATCAAACATTAAGCATGTAGTAATTAGTAAATTATAGCCTCAAAAAATTATAAAATAAAAACTTTTTAACAAAAAATTACACCTCCGAAAAAACTGAAAAAAAAACCTACCCTAAGGGTGGGAAAATAGGGGTGACTTATTGTTTATTCACAGATTTTAATGCTGAGCTGTGTATTACAATTAAAATAAAAGGCCTATCTATGTTGGTATATAAAGCCTGTTTTTTTAAGTATTACATTATATTATTTAGTATTATATTACACAAAAAATAATAGTTAAAGTAGGATTATACAGGGTGATTGGAAGATGGGTGCAAAGCTTTAAGGTGAAGATAGTATAGACAATTTAGGACCATTTAAGCCATGGTTGTCTTAGACGAAGTCTTACCAAATTTTTTTAACCAAATTTTTAAGTTTTTTTTCGGAAATTCTCAAAATTTAATGAAAACTGCATAATTATGGCCAAATTGAATGATAAATGAATTAATTTTTTATTTATTTAATTAAAGTAATGTGTAAGCAACCAAGCAAAACATGTTTTAGGCTTCTGTGTCATTAGACATTTTTTTTACAGATATTTAAACCTCAGAAAAAATAAAAAATTTGTACAATACGTCTTTTAAACCTTATTTAAAAAAAAAACGGAGGGTGCTTTTTTGTTCAAACCTTTTTGAAGACATGCTTGATAATCGCTCTTTCTTTTGAGGTATCATTTATGCGGATATCTTACAAATTATTGAAATTAGGACCTAATAAACCAAATCGAGGGAGAAATTTTAAATTTTAGGCAGTCTAACAAAACACAAAATTTTTGCTTAAAAGAATACTTTATGTGCTCGAAATGATAACATTGTTCAATTCTAAGAATTTTTGGCACATGCAGGAACCAATTGAGGGGAACCCATTGAGGGGATTCTCTAAACAATGGCCACCGAGCGCGGTGCGACGGCATTTCTACTATGACTACTATGACTATGGCTACTTTTTCCAATCAAGAATATGCGGATATCGTATTTATGTACGGTAGAGCAGACGGCAATGGATCTTTGGCGCGACGGATGTATCAAGAGCGCTATCCGAATCGCAGGATACCGAATGTCCGAGTGTTTTACAACACGTTTCGTCGTCTTGCCCAAGATGGGTTTCACCGCGTGGAACCTGGAGTCAACCCGGGCAGACACGAAACTGCCGTCGACGAAGACATTTTAGCAGCATTTCAAGCGGATCCTACTACCAGTACTAGAGCAGTAGCTCGAAATTTAAACATTTCTCAATGGAAGGTGTGGCATACAATGCACCAAAATGATAAGTATCCGTTCCATGGCAGGAGTGTGCAAGGTCTAGTAGAGCAAGATCCTCAAAGAAGAATTCAGTTCTGCCGTTTCCTCCTCAACAGAGACATCGAAGATGCGTGGTTTCTGAAATCAATCTTGTGGACGGATGAAAGTAAATTTTCAAGGGAAGGTATTACAAACTTTCACAACATCCATGAATGGGCCGACGTAGACAACAATCCACATTTTAAGAAGCAGGTGTCATTTCAGATGAAATTCTCTGTGAATGTATGGGCTGGAATAATTGGCAGAACATTGATTGGGCCCCACTTTTTGCCTGATCCATTGAATGGCGAAAATTATTTGCAATTTCTGCAAATTGATTTACCACTGCTGATAGAGGAATCAGGTGTCCCGATCTTCGAAAGAGACCGAACAGTCATCTTTCAGCAAGACGGCTGTCCAGCGCATTGGACTTTAAATGTAAGGGAACACCTCAACAATTGCTTTCCTGATAGCTGGATCGGCAGGGATGGACCCATCCCTTGGCCCGCTCGCTCCCCAGATCTGACCCCGTTGGACTTTTTCGTGTGGGGCCGGGCCAAGGAACTGGTGTATAACAACAAAGAAATTAACACTAGAGAAGAATTGATACAAAGAATAAATTCAGCGTTTGAGACAATGAAGCAGGAGATGATGTTGAAAATAACGACTACAGAAGTTAGAAGACGGGGCCGTGCTTGTATTAGGAATCACGGCCGTCATTTTGAACATGAAAAATAAATAATTTTAATTCAAATGTTGTTTTAATTAGTCTGCCTAAAATAAAAAAAATTCTCCCTCAAATTGGTTTGTAGGCCCTAATTTCAATAATTTGTAAGATATCCGCATAAATGATACCTCAAAAGAAAGAGCGATTATCAAGCATGTCTTCAAAAAGGTTTGAACAAAAAAAGCACCCTCCGTTTTTTTTTTGAATAAGGTTTAAAAGACGTATTGTACAATTTTTTTATTTTTTCTGATCTTTAAATGTCTGTAAAAAAAATGTCTAATGACACAGAAGCCTAAAACATGTTTTGCTTGATTGCTTACACATTACTTTAATTAAATAAATAAAAAATGAATTCATTTATCATTCAATTTGGCCATAATTATGCAGTTTACATTAAATTTTGAGAATTTCCGAAAAAAAACTTAAAAATTTGGTTAAAAATATTTGGTAAGACTTCGTCTAAGACAACCATGGCTTAAATGGTTCTAAATTGTCTGTACTATCTTCGCCTTAAAGCTTTGCACCCATCTTCCAATCACCCTGTATAACAGTTAATGTCTAAAGTAAGGTAGGTATTTTAAAAGTAATCAAACATTAAGCATATAGTAATTAGTAAATTATAGCCTCAAAAAATTATAAAATAAAAACTTTTTAACAAAAAATTAAACCTCCGAAAAAACTGAAAAGCAAAAAATAATAAACTTTTTTTATTTAACCTTAATAAATAAGTTCTTAAACTAATGCAAGTATACCTAAGTAATTTTGAGTCGGCGCCAAGCAAGCAAATTAATTCGTTAGCAAGCAAATTAAAGTAAATTTGGAAATACATTTATATGGAAAAATGCGACTCGGCTACGCTCTTAATAAAGCAAATAAACTGTGAAATAAACAATACAATACCACATTTTCTAATAATATTTAAGTATAAGTAGGTACTTACATTTCTGGTTGAGTAGGAACTATGAAGAATGATAAGTCCGGGTTTGCGAAATCATTATTGAGGCACCCGAAAACACTACAATATTTTTTTCCCCTTTTTGAAGTCATGATACTCGTAATTTAAGTGGCCGCCGCCGGCGAGAGTTGACGAACGCAAGCGGTCATGTAGCGTACGCGCGTGCTCACAGTCGCGCTGCACAGCCCGCACTGCCGCCACCTTATTCCCTCATATATTATGCTAGCGTGTGCGTGAAATCGCGTGCCGACATGGCGCGCGGCGCGCACGCTCACATTCAAACCGAGAGCGGCACGTTTGTATGAAGATGTTCTACTGTATATTATATCTACTGTGCCCGTGTCGAGCGCGGCAACCGTTACACAAAAATAATCCTTACAGCATGATTCAATATTCTGGTGCGACGGCGCGATGGCTTATTTCATGTATAAGTTTGGTGTTTCTATACCGATTTCTATGATTATTTTTTTATTGAATAGGTAATAATGTTAACTATTTTAAATTAGGGATGAGTGAGAGTATTATAAACGTAAGAGTAAACAAATATAATCAGAATGCTCCGAACTGCTAAGCTATCAGGAGTTACACGTGTTATTTTGAGTCAACCATAAAAGATAGGCATATGCTGTGGCGGGATATTTTTTAGACAATTTTATGTAGAATATTTCCGTTATACATAATTTCTATGTAACTTTAACTATTAAGGCTGCACACGCGACGGAAGCTTAAAAAATGGAGTAACTTCTCCCGTTTTCCCAACATTTCCCTTCACTACTCTGCTCCTATTGATTGTAGCGTGATGAAAAGTATACTATAACCTGCCCAGGAGTATGAAGAATAATTGTACAAAGTTTCGTTAAAATCCGTCGAGTAGTTTTTGTTTCTATAAGGAACATACAGACAGACAGAAAGACAGACAGACAGACAGACAAAAATTTTACTGATTGCATTTTTGGCATCAGTAGCGATCACTAATCACCCCCTGATAGTTATTTTGAAAATATATTTCATGTACAGAATTGACCTCTCTACAGATTTATTATAAGTATAGATTTCTAAATTTCTGAGAAAAAAAATAAAAATCAAAAAACAGGTGATGACGTCACATAAACGGCGGAATGAGTACCTTTGCGCATTCCAATGTCTTTGATTGAAAACATTATATCAAACAAGACATGTCAATGTCACCTAAGAAGTATAACTAGAAAACAACTGAAGACGTGAGTGGATGAAGGGGATATGTCACAAAATTCTAATTTTGAGAAAATTCAGTTCAGTTTCACATAAAGTTTATGTGAAACTTTGAACTCAATTTTCAATTTTCTTCAAATAAAAAAACTGAATTGAATTCAACAATATTTTTTCCTATCAACTCGACACGCTGCTTACTGTTAATATTATCAATTTTTGATTGATATTTCGCCAATAAAATGGATCCCAATGAAAAATATACGCCAATGACGGAACCAAAACAACGACTGAGACAAGTGACATCTAAGAGTTTTTTTGACGGGTCACAATAAAGCAACGGTAATATCGCCATTCTACCGTCATCTGGCACTTACGTCTTTTTAGAATACACCGAATTTCAAAGTTAAAATTATGAATGAAAAGTACATAATTTCGAAAAACGAAAAAATATGGGTGCCCTAGATTTGAATTTACTTTTATATAACGTAATAATATATGCAGGTTAAAAATATGAAATGTTGTCAATTGAGGATTTAATATTAACTATAAGTCCAGCACCCTAATTGCGTAACACACTATCAATCGGAATTTGAATCATTTTGAAGCCAATTGCTAATCCATTGTTTCGTAAGTTCGAAAAATTTGTCTCCTCAACACGTAAATATCGCAATGAATGTTGTTGAACTGTCAAAATTAAACCGATTCCGATTGATAAAGTGTTACGCAATTGCCCCGCAGGTTTCCTTACGATATTTTCCTTCACCGATGTCAGTAATGTCCAAGTTAAACTCAGAAAGTACGTCTTTCATTGGCTTGAATGTGCTCTGGCGGCCGAGAGTATGTCATGCTCACTCAAATGTCTTGTTGGTGGTGGCGTGTGTTGGATCATTAAGTTCCCTTCATAATGGTTGAGCTGAATGGTGCTGATCCATACGTCATGTTCGTGAATGGGCGCCGTCAGTAGGGACTGGTCATTTCTTAACTGCCATGGCTTATTTTAATTTCTGAATTGATTTTATCGTTTTCATAACGGACGCTTTTAACGTGCACGTCTTTCTACATCGTTCTAACATGAATATTTTTAACATGAATGATGTAACCAATATTTTGTAATCATTTTATGATTTGAAAGTGTGTCCGTGGAGTTTCTTGCCCGTTCTTCTCCATAGGTACATAAGTACCTACTACGCCTTGAAATGGGCAACTAGCTTCATCTTTCTAACCGACCGACCCCTTGACAGTTCAAAAGTGTTTGTAATTGGTTTATTTGAAATAAATGTTTTAAGTTTGAGTACATAGATATTAATTGAAAACGTCACATTGGCTCTTGCCCGGATTTGAACCCTCATCCTGTCATCACAATACATGTTGTTTAATTGTTGATTCTTTGTTCTCAGTGAGTGAATACAATAAAATGCCGGCTCTGTACGGGCTGGATGACTACGACGCATGTATGGCGGAGCCAGGAGGCACGTACTGTGTCGTGGACGTCAACTTACACGCGGGTACCAACGCTGACCTCATGCGGATGATACAGGTACCTACCTGCTACCTTCCTATTGATTAGCAGTAAGGGATGCTTCACACTTAGACAAGGGATGCAGAACAGACGGCCGAAAGGTTCTGGGAGACCTATGTCCAGCAGTGGACGTCTTTTGGCTGAAATAATGACGATGAAGGGATGCTTTACACTTGTTCGGGTCGGCACATTCGATTTGGCAGTATTTTTTTAACAGCAAAGCCGATATCTACCCTCTCTGAATCATGTTCGGGTGGCTTGTTCCAGAACATATCATCATAATTTCAGCCAAAAGACGTCCACTGCAGGACATAGGCCTCCCCCAAGTACTTTCAACTGCGACCGGTTCTGTGCTTCTCGCATTCAGCGGATTCATACAGCCTTTACAAGGTCATCGATCCACTTTGTAGGAGACCTTTTAACGCTAAGTCTTCCGGTACGCGGTCGCCACTCCAGAATCATTCGGCCAGAACATATATCTACATAATTATAATAGATTTTGCCACCCGGCTGTGCCGAGTCATGCCGACTCGAACAATTTATTAATCTGATTAAGAGATACACATACATAAACTCTCGCCTTCTTTCCATGGAAGAAGGCTATAGAATAGAACGCCACCTTCTAAAATCTTTACATACTGCCATTGTTGTATAAAATACATCAATGCATACTGCTTTTTCTTCGTTTACGTATATTAAAGTAAATAAATATATTCTATTCTATACAGAGGCCAATTCTCGTAATTTATAACGTTCAAAATCAGTCGCAATCTCATCTCAGCGACAAACAAATGTCAAAAACTTGTCAAAATGTATTGAAATTGGAGGTTTTTTGACAGATTGAGACTGAGATCAGACTGTGAACGTTCATAAAATTACGAGAATTGGCCTTCTGACTGTGAACGTTCTTAAAATTACGAGAATTGCCCCTCTGACTGTGAACGTCCTTAAAATTACGAGAATTGTCCTGAACGTTCTTAAAATTATGAGAATTGCCCTCTGACTGTGAACGTTCTTAAAATTACGAGAATTGCCCCTCTGACTGTGAACGTTTTTAAAATTACGAGAATTGCCCCTCTGACTGTGAACGTTCTTAAAATTACGAGAATTGCCCATCAGACTGTGAACGTTCTTAAAATTACGAGAATTGCCCATCAGACTGTGAACGTTCTTAAAATTACGAGAATTGCTTCTCACGTACGCCGGTTGCGAGTACTACACACCTGACCTTTCTGAAGAACATCACCGGACGGTTACGAGATGTATATCTAAGATTGAATTATCAATGTAATGGCTTAGTAAAGTCTACTTTCTTTTCTCTTAGAAAATAAACCAGTCAGTAATGTTTGAACTCAACGAACAATACACCAGTATCAATGAACGTCACATTTTCCACTAGTTCTTATATAACCTAATGATATCATTATCATCATTAGGTATACTACCTTTCAAAGTGAGGTAGTTGTTGGTATATTGTTAGATTAATGATCTTATTCATTAAGATGATAGAAACACTTATTTTTATAGGTAATTAAAACTTAAATATGTGTCACTTTTTTACTTCCATTATTATCATATCAAGCACGCAGTTTTTAATTGTTCTTTTGTTTGTCTATCATCATTATTCTCTTTGTAATCATCATCATCTCCCTGTCAACCGTCACGCTATCATTTACTCTCACTCCCTTCTCTTTCGTATCATTCCTCACACAATCCATCCATCTTGTCTTTGGTCTTTCTTTCCCATTTTTTTTAAACTATATTTTTTGTAAATAAAAATCGCTGCACGAATACGCAATTGGTGCTTTCATATCGGAAAGCGTCCTCTGGCGGCGCGACCGCGCGTCCCGGTTCACCGAACAATAACTGACGTCGACGTTTCGTCGTCTATTAGGACGCGTTCATGTATCACTATTTTGTTCGGAAAAGCAGATGCTTCAGGCGCAAAAGTATATACTTATTTTCTTTCTTCCTTTTTCTACTTAGTTAAATCATCATCATCAGTCTACGGCAGTCTACTACTGGACATAGGCCTCTTCAATTGCACGCCATTCAAATCTGTTCTCGGCAACTCTCATCCAGCTTCTCTCAGCCACCCTGCGATCTTCGTAGAGGTGGCTGGTAGTCGCTCCACCTAACCTAAGGCCAACCTTCCTTACGTTTGCCGATTCTCGGTCTCCACTCAAGTACCTACACGTCTATCCCAAAGGCTAATATAGCCGATCCATTGCCACTTCAGCTTGCTTATTCTGTGAACTCTTTTAGATGTACCTACAAAATGCGTAATTTGCATTTTATTTGCCAAAAATGTAAACAAATATGAGTTTATGGAAAAATAACTTTAAATCCTACAATAATACAGTTCAGTTTACGATACAACTTCAAACATTTTGTTTATTATTGTTTCAATAGCGCTAGGCACTCTGAAATCAACGTACTTAATTGCCATTAAATAAAGTTAATATTTGTTTAACTTTAAATAATATTAATTTGAAACATAACTTGGACACGGTCTAGATGTTGGCTGGTACTTAGGTCTATTATAGCTTATATTATAATAGTTATCTCGTATTTAGCAATTTGAACAAGATAAGTAGGTACTAAACGTAATTTCTTCGCGACATTTATTTACATGACGCAGACTATGATTTACGACGTGCGTGTGTTAACAGTTGCTAATCTAATTGTTCCTTGTAACTAATTAGAGTCGATTACGTGCTACACTATCCACCACCATCATCATCAGGAATGGGAAAACCAGCGTGCTTACCTTTCTGCGAAGGTTGTTTGTAATTATGACACGTGTGTTTACCGACAACAAGTCAGTCCATATAGATATGCGCATACAAATATAGGAGTCTCTGGAGACAGAATGAAAGAAATATTTTTAACTTTTTTAACAAAATATTTTGATTGTTTCAGTGATCTATTTTAGGGGACATGTTGATCGGCTTGCTGCCATTTATTCGATAAAGTCAATCAGTGGTTTATTTATTTCATTGTCTTTATCGGTAATATGGATAAAGCCTCTTTAGACTTAGAACATAGGGGGACGGACCCGTGCTTCATCTATTTTCTCCACCTGGGTGAAGCACGGGGTCTAGGGGTATAGAGAACCATTTATATGGACTACATAGTTTCCTCGAATTAGATTTATGGTCAATTTTAAATTGCATTAAAATAATAATATGTATATAAAAAAGGGAAGGGAAAGAAAAATAGAGCATCAAAAACTTTCATCCGCATCGCTGTCAACAGGAAAAGTGCCCAAAAGGCTGGCAGCATTGCCACGTTGTATGGCAAAATTCGAATGAGATAAATCACGTCTTGATTATCTTCCTAATTAATGTAGGTAATGATAGTGTTACAACACTACCGATAAGTAATGACCAGTTGGTTTATTCAAGCTTTATAGTGCTTAATAATTCTTTGTTCGTTGTTCACAGTCAACAGATCAACAGGCGAAGGCCTGGCCACCAATACAATGTTCAAGTTCACATCAAAGAATGCAATAAACATCGATTCGTATTACAATTAACTATTTACACTAGGTTATTAATTAAATAACGAACTAACTATACATATACAATACAAGGACAAAGCTAAAGGATAAAGCCTGATTTACACGGTGCAATTTAAATTCCTGTGACATACCTTAAAAGTTGAAGCAACAATAAAAGTGGCAGCATCTAATCTATTTTTATATGCCCACATTCTCTTAGCTGCCACGGCTTATTTGAATATAATTTTTTTAACGTTCCGCATCGTTCTCACAGGTATAAATTCAACATGAATGATGTTACCATTTTTTTATACCATATTTTGATTTAAAAGAGTGTCCGTAGAGTTTCTTGCTCGTTCCATAGTTCGTACCTACTAGCTTTGGAATGGGTAACTAGTTTGCTTTGAGTTGAGTGTAAAGTATGAGGATATACCAAAAAAAAACAGTGCAGGCATATCCTAGCGTGTGTGTATCTTGTCAGCAGTTATAATACAGGTTTCAACTATTGCTTTGTCACTTGTAGCTCTAAATACCATGATGTTTGCATATACATATAACATATCTGCCAGATCCGTAACAAGATAAGATCTTTCAAAACATAAGATCATTATAATCAACATAATAACACCAGTCACGGCTGTCACAGTAATGACTTATTATAATTCTCATCCTAGACTATATAATAGTGCCAGAGGTCTGCTGACCTACATCGCAATCCAAACTAATATTATAAATGCGAAAGTAACTCTGTCTGTCTGTCTTTTCTTCACGCCTAAACTACTGAACCGATTTGTGTGGTACAGACATAGTTTGGAACTTGAGAAAGGACATAGGATAGTTTTTATCCCGATATTCCCACGGGATCGAGACTTATGCGGGTGAAACCGCGGGGCGCAGCTAGTGATGTATATAATTGAGGAGCAATCTATTAATTAACAGATTGCTCCTTAATCCATCATTGCAATATAGGTCTAATGAAACCATTTTATTACATTGTAAAATAATGAAAAAGATTGCTTGTAAAACGGCTTGAGATTAGGTACTGATTTATGATAACTAGTGTTATTAGTATTACAGATATTACTACAATATTGTTTCTAAAAGTTAGTCGACATTACAATTATAATCTAAATTCTATTTATTAACTTAAACAATGCGGATTTCTTTCATTGTATCCAACTTTGTAGGAAGAACAATAATATTAGCAAGATTTGTTGTACTTGATGCAGGCCACACACGTTACGATATACTTGCGCAAAATGGGACTTGTACAAGTATGCATTAACTTGTGTGGGATGAATTTGCACAAGTATCCGAGCCATAAGGTATCATGCAGACTAATGCAAGTCTAAACTTGCGCAAGTATAATTATCATAACGTGTATGGCTACCATTACAGTTTAGAAACTATCTCCAGTACAGAAAATTTCCTACACATTTCAAGCCATTTCCCTCTTTTTATCTTCAATTTTTTATTTTATTTCAGGGATATTCAGACCACAAACTGAAGCACTTTAATCATACACAAATACACCGAGGAGTGTGTGTAACTACTACATGCAAAGACTTCACAAGAGTTCCCAACATAAACGAAACAGCACAGGGCCTAGAAGAGACCCTTGAGGGATGCCTGAATAATTCTCTTTATTCTCAATATGGACTTGAAGGGAGAGTAGCTAATATACACTATTGTAACAAGGAAGGGGACAGGGTGACATTAGATAATAGTGATATAGTAATGGCTGTGGTTTATTTAGTTTTAATTTTGCTCAACATTGCCGGAAGCTTATACGACGTCCTTTTTTTCAAGAAAGAGGACAAAACAGGTATAAAATGAAATAATATGTTCCGAAAATTTTAAAGTCATTTATGTGAAAATGGATTCTAATATTATATTTTTTTTTCCAGGGAATCCGTATTTATTGTCGTTTTCAATACGCAGAAATTGGGATAGACTGGTAGCACCAAGTAATAGTGGGCAAGAGCCCCGACTAGAAAGACTGAAATTATTTTATGGATTAAGGTAACTAGTACCAGATAAGGTTTAGTATGATTGTTTAAGTCTTCTTCTAAATAAAAAATAACGTTGCAAATTGTTGTCAACGTATTGATTGGAATTCCACACTTCTTAAAAGAATTACCTAATCATCGATATTTTGTATGTTTTTTAGGACCATGACGATGTTTTGTGTGATCTTTTCACACACAACCCTCATAATGTCGTATTCTTATGTCGATAACCCACTTTATATCGAAACGGTAAGTTGTATCTTGTTTCTTTTTTTTTATTTACTTTCTTATTGATATTAAAAGCCAGTTCACAAAAAAAATATCATAGTAATAAATTAATCGATGAAGTGATTAAGAGGTAAAATTTGTTTGTAAGTTTGTATGTAGGGGGTAATCTCTGGAACTACCAGTCGGATTTGAAAAATTCTTCTTGCATTTGATAGCCCAATTCTCGAGGAAGGCTATAGGCTATTTAACATCACGCTATGACCCTTAGGAGCCGAGCAAAAAGAAAAAAAAGTCAAAAAGAACGTTAAGTGATACCGCGGGCGGGTGATGCGATACGACGGGGTGGCTCTGGGGAAACAAGAAGTTTCACGCGAACGAAGTCGCAGGCTGAAGCTAGTTAAATAATAAATGACAACTATTTTATCTAGGTTTATTAAATTAACGACAGAAAACACGGAAGTGATATAAATTAAAGCAAATAAAATAAAATAACGACTCTAACCTGCGATGTTTTATTGTGCGGGTGGCTGTTGGGCCTGATTATCGTAGTCTTAGTTAAAATACTTTATGCACTAGAGCATAAAAAGCGACTTTATGTCGCCTACGCACAACATAAACACGAACTTTTAGAGCATGAGAAGTGAAAAAATGATTTAAATTATATAAGTCAGAGGAAAATAAATTATAATTGTGTGCATAGATAAAGATAGGTTGTTTTAACCTATAATTATGTAATAGGGGACCTTAGACCTAACGAACTTCGTAGCGTTATTATTATTGTTTTTCTTTTCTATTTCTGCATAGCACTTGTAATTGTATCGTAATAATATAATTAGTAGTTATGAACATCTTGTTATGCAAATAGATGTTTTTCTGGTTTTTACTCGACAATTGAATTTATTAGCTAATTAAGTACTACTTTGACCTCTTTCGTGCATTCTAATACATTATTGTTCATCTATATTAACATTTTTTCTATTTCAAGTTCTACACATTATTACAAGTGCTTGGCCAGACTGGCAGCGCGGGCGCAAGGAACGTGCGGGCAACTCACGCCATAGCTCGTTCATACAAGTGGCCGCGGTGGGTGCGCGAACTGGTTCGAGCTTTTTTCTAGTAAAAATAAGTCTTCTTTATCCATATTATATTTTGACAAACACTGGACACAATAACACGCAGAACGCAGCCGCGCTCCAGTGCGGACAGGTAGCCCGCGCGCGATCCCGCACCCGCGCCCGCCCCGCGCCCGCGCCCCAGTCTGGCCAAAAACGAATAGGTCTTTATAAAAACGTCTTTTTGTACATTTTTTCTTACTGTAACATCTATTTCTTTTTCTTAAATTATTTGTGTGTATGTTTCAGTCGTACGAAGATCCTATCAAACAGATTCTGTTTAACGGCAGCCTGGTCACGCACACTTTCTTCGTGATGTCCAGCTTCCTCCTCGCGTTCAACTTCCAGATTTACACTGAGAAGCACAAAGTCAGCTGGTTGCATTTACCGAAAGGGATCCTTCTAAGATGGCTGAGGTAATTTTCCTCTTTTGTTTGGTACATTTCAATTTATTTCAATATTATAATAAGGAAATAGTTAGTTGTAACAGCGAGCTATTCTGTCTGCTTTAGGTCTAGTTTCGAGGCAACGATTGTGGCTATGACCGGCAATTGACCTTTGTTAGCATTTAGTATAACACCTATTATTTAAGCTACAATTAAAATTGCAAAATCCTACTTTCCGAAATTCACCATCTTTTATGACAAACAATCCCCCATCGTTTTACTTCTAGTAACTAAACTGGCCGAAGATGTACAAAAATAAAACATGATCATGTATCATCATGATCATGTCTGCCTATCTTTAAATGTCAAATTATCGACCTGAGAGAAAACAGAGACACCACTCGGTATATAAGCATTACTGAAGTGAAACCTGAACATAATCTGTGTTACTTAATGATTCATTGCAAAAAACGAGTATGTATAGGTAGTTAAAACGTGTTATTACTCTTCCAGACTAACCCCAATATACGCCCTCATCCTATTCTCCATATCAACATGGATGCGGCATGGGTTCCGCGGCCCGCTGTGGCAGCTGGTAGTCACCACCGAGGCGGACGCGTGCCGGCAGTACTGGTGGGCACATCTGCTGTATATCAATAACTACGTGTATGACGACGCCTGGTGCCAGCCGCAGACCTGGTGAGGTCACTAACCTACTCATAAAATGCTCATCATCATCGTCTGACTAGCCCTATTCCAGCTACCCTCCCCTTCGATTTTTCTTAGTATATAAAGGAAAAGAAAACATTTAAACATTTGATGTCTTGACGAGGTATTAGCTAGATTCATTGGTCGTGGGCTCCACTCCGGAGCAATTATCTGCCTTATATCACAATCAGTAGATGACCTCGTTTCATTTTATTTTATGAACAGTTTTATTGATTTTGGGGCTTATACAGGCTGTTACAGAAAAGGTATATCAATACAAACGGGTTGAAGATTGTATCTGGTCTAGAATCTCTGTACAAAATTTCAGCTCAAAAGCAGTACTTAACTTTGAAAATGCTTAATATTTTTTTTATTTCGATAGTTTATTAAATTGAAATCATAACAAACGTGTCACCGCAGTACGAGGGTCATTATCCATTATCTGTAGTGTGTCTGTGCGCCTAGTACACGCACATCACGCCGCCGCGCGCCAGTGCAGCGCCGTGATGTCGAAATAAAAAAATATTAAGCATTTTCAAAGTTAATGCTTTTGAGCTGTTTTGTACAGAGATTCTAGACCAGATACACTTTTCAACCCGTTTGTATTGATATACCCTTTTCGTAACACCCTGTATAGATGTAATCAAAGTTTTAGTTTGGAACTTTCATACTTAGGGCCATCGCTTTTAAAAATAATTGTTTTTCCATTTAAACCATATTTTAATTACTATTTTCCCTTTGGCGTCGACTGCTCTTATTGCCACAAGCTTAATTTACTTAATTGTATCGAATGATGAAAAGAAATGTCTTCCATTACATATAACCACTAGCTTCTGCTCGCGACTTCATCCGCGTAAAATTTCACCCTCCCCCGATTCACCCTCTTAGGGGTGGAATTTCGAAAAACCCTTTCTTAGTGGATACCTTCTCTTCACAAAGAACACACCCTCCAAATTTCATGTCTCTTGGACCAGCGGTTGAAGCTGTGCGTTGATATATCAGTCAGTCAGTCAGAACTTTGAATTTTACATATATAGATATAACGCATATAATTCTAACCCCACAGGTACCTAGCAGCCGACACACAGCTCTTCTGCCTAGGTTTACTAGTATGCCTGTTGGCTCGCACGAGTAAGACCCGCGCCATTCTACTTTCTGTCCTGTTTGTGGCCTCTCTGGTCATCGTCGCAGGACACACGTACTTCCAAGACTTGGATCCAGTGGTAATACAGTCACCCGAGTAAGTTATTGAAGATTTTTGCCCATTACCTACTTTAAAATACTGTTTAAACTTTGAAACCTTTAACTCGTAACTCGACTACCTAGCAATGTATCCTGCGACAGGGAATCGTGTCACTAGATTTGCCAGAGTTTAGTTGCCAGACCTTCATGTTTAGTTATTTCCTCTGCTTGTGCATTTGTCGTGTATTTTTGAAGTGAAACTTCTTTAGGCGCGCTTGACTTGGGGAGTAAACTGGCGAATGCGTTACGAAAACGTGTGATCGCGAGTAGGGAAGGTACGTAAAAAATAGCTGGAAATACCTGGTGTAAAAACCCGGTCCCGGTCGCATAAATATGCGACCGGGTTTTTACACCAGGTATTTGCTTCCAAGTACGCACACCGGGTACCGACTCAAAATACTTGCAAGACTATAAAGTATCTTATAGGTGAAACTTCTTTAGGCGCGCTTGACTTGGGGAGTAAACTGGCGAATGCGTTACGAAAACGTGTGATCGGGCGAGTAGGGAAGGTACGTATTTATGCGACCGGGTTTTTACTCCAGGTATTTGCTTCCAAGTACGCACACGAGTTACCGACTCAAAATACTTGCAAGACTATAAAGTATCTTATACGGCTACTCGCTCAAATACGTAGGTACTCAACCAAAAATTTTGATTGTCTAACTAAATCGAACTAAATCTGACTATTTTTAATCGTGATTAAAAAGGTGTGGAATAAAATTAGTTGTCATGAATAGAAATTCACACCAACACCTCGACTTCAGGTGCAAAACCAGTACTGTCTGTACCTTTTTTTTTCTTTTGTTTATATCTCGAAAATGGTGCGTCCTATCGCAAAAATAATGAAAATTTCGACCCCCTTTATAAAACCCATAAACTCCTAAAACTCAACATGTAGGTAATCATTTTTCATATTTCCCATACAAAAAGTGAAAAATTCCTTAAAAAACACGCCAAGGTTTCCCCCTCCGCGCCTGCGGCTCTAAAAAACAATTCACGGGGTAGGGCAAATAAGTACCACGTGTCGACGAGTCGCGATTGTCAAATTCGATTTTTGTTGTATAAAAATTATTGATGTGAAACTTCTTTACGCACCCTTGACTTGGAGAGTAAGCTGGCGAACGCGTGACGTAAACGTATCTTATACGGCTACTCGCTCAAATACGTAGGTACTCAACCGCGTTAGTTTTCCCAAATGCGATCATTCTCCTTATCAGTAAGAGTCTACGGAACAATTTCGTATGCAAGTACTTTTTACTTTAATGGTTTGCAAGTATTTATTTGTAAACGCGCGATTTTGCTCCTTATTTATAGGAAGTCATTGATCAATTTCCTATGCAAGTAGTTTTACTTCCAACGGGGCTTTTGAATACGCGATTGTACTTCTTATCTGTATGAAGTTATGGATCAATTTTCTATGCAGATAGAAAATACTTGAAAGTATCTCGCTCCGTCGTGCCTCAGCGCTCGAGTACGTAGGTACTCAAATAGTTCAACAACCGCGTTTGTTTTCGCAAATGTGATCATGCTCCTTATCAGTAAGAGCACAGAATACTTAATAGTACTACGTACAGAAAGGACACTCCCTTCCTCGCCCTCATATCAGATATCGCACCTCACCCCGCACTTCGAGGTATTCGTCGCCGACTCTTTAGCAAGGGCGCTCGCGAACCGCAGCGCTCTGTATTGCTGACACGAACACACAATTATGCGATTTAAAAGTTTTATTTGAGTTTTAATCACGATGGTTGGATATTGTGATGCTTTTCCGAATTCGTATTTACATAAACTGTTTGTAAGATTTCGCATTTTTAATAACATGCAATTCAATAACCGATTATTTACAGATAAGTCATTTAAACTAAACTATTTTCGTGTTTTTATTTCATTACGAACCCGACTATATAAATAAACAATATTGAACTACATGGTCACTTCATAATAATGCACACATCCGGGCAGCGCCGCCGCCGTCGTCGTTCGGTTCCCCGACACAAATTGCTTTCCGCGCCATTTTTTACTACTTTTTTACTACTTTTGCTACTAGATTTCACGCACACATTTGCACGTATACAAACGTCATTTGTTTATGTAGTAGTAATAGGTAATTATTTTGCGAGCGTTGTATGGAGTGTCCGAGGTGTGGTAAGAGTCTACGGAACAATTTCGTATGCAAGTATTTTTACTTTAATGGTTTGTAAAAGTATTTATTTGTAAACGCGATTGTGCTCCTTATTTATAGGTATTCACGGGTCAATTTCCTATGCAAGTACTTTTTACTTCCAACAGGGCTTTTGTTTGATTACGCGATTGTACTTCTTATTTGTATGAAGTTATGGATCAATTTTCGATGCAGATAGAAAATACTTGAAAGTATCTCGAGCCCTGGTTTTAGACCCTGGTTTCTTAAGGTGGACGTACTTGGAAGCCCTGGTACTCGATTTTGCAAGTACGACCCATGTCTACGGGCTACGGGCGAGGCAAACGGCTGTTGAGTGGGGGATATAAGCAAGAGAAAGCAGTGCGCGCGCACATTTTCTTTCTCTCTTCCTCTCATAGCCAAATACGTTTGAAGTTTCACTTCAGTCGTGTGGTCATAAGCACACTCGGTTTTTTTTTTATTAATAATCTATGAACACCCATAATAACCACACTTAGCAAAAGGACTTTGCTCAATTATCAGGAGGATGTCGTTTCAACTTTTTGACGTCACTATTTTCTCATGAAAATATTTATAATCAGCAACAAAATGTTCATTCATAAAATTAATTATTTACCCATGATCATGGTTTTGCAGATCATACCGCAATCTATACGCAACCGACGATACCTTCCGTCTCCTGTACATCCGCGGCCACACCAACATGTCCACCTACATCCTCGGGCTGGCGGGAGGCTTCCTCGCCTACCACCTGCAGGGTGGCAAGGACCTGACCAAGTACAAGGTACACTGTTTCTGGTGGTCACACCACCAATACATCTACGTCAAAAAGACTAATTTTGAATGGTGTTTTTATCTTGATTGATTTACTTTTAGTATAAAACAACACAACTTTGAATACTTTGTCCTTATGAATATAGTGGATAAGACAGAGTTTAAAACAGAAAACAAACTAGCAGGGGATCAAGGTGGTGCAGAGTTTAATTTTCTGAGAATATACACCACATGATTCACCAGCTACGGATTCATCCTATACGACGTTAATTTTGTTGTTGTGAAAGATTCAACTGAGACTGTCTCAAAATTAAATGCTCCAAACCTTGCCATGGGAGTCAGTTATGCACCATATTACCACGTTATACTTCCCAGAAGTACCGCTGGGCGATGTGGCTGTGCTTCCCGCTGGGCGTGGCGCTGATCCTGTCGGGCGGCGCGTTCTACTCCGACGGCGCGCGCGCGGGCGCCGCACTGCGCGTGCTGTACGCGGCGCTGTACCGGCCGCTGTTCCAGCTGCTCGTCGTCATCATCATACTGGGCAGCGTCTTCAAGTTTGAAAGTAAGTGCACGTCTCCTTTTTAAGGAAATTGCTCGCCGACTGGTCGACACTTCACGAGACCAGAGGGCTGGCCATTCAACGTGGCAATGCTGCCTGTCTTCTGAGCATGAGTCCGGATTTCAACGATGCGGACGAGTATTTCGACGTCTAAGTGTCCTTTTGTTTTTATATTTATTTGTATAGTTAGTTAGTAATTTAATTAGGTAAGTTGGTACCTACTGTTCTTTATAGGGCACTATCTTTGTGGCTATTGGGTCAAGGCAAGTTCTGGATTTGTTATATGTTAAGTTAATAAAATTTAACAAGTTTTGTGCGTGCAGCAAGCAGTGGTGACCCAGTGGTAACGGCCGCGACTTACGAGTTGTAGGTCATAGGTTCGAAACCAGACAGGCGCTTTACTTTGTGTAAATTATTTCATCACAATTGCTTTCAAAACGGTAAAAGAAAACATCGTG
Organism: Amphipoea oculea; assembly: GCA_945859645.1. Classification (NCBI taxonomy): domain Eukaryota; kingdom Metazoa; phylum Arthropoda; class Insecta; order Lepidoptera; family Noctuidae; genus Amphipoea; species Amphipoea oculea. The sequence goes on along the minus strand of OX243878.1, from coordinate 20,893,889 downwards.
AGGAAACCGGCATGTCCTAGAACAAATAAAAACGAAGACATATGACATCTACCAAACCAAACTAGACCCGCGCGGTAAATTACGGCCCACTCCCTCTCACTGAGAGGTCGCAGCAGTCCACATTATAGGCTGATTATGCTTTTCCGTACAGTTAGTGCACCATCTTGATCTTCTTCAAAGTTTTCACTCTCATCCTTCGTTCCAGTCAAATATAGGATACAAATAATTTGAAGTAAGCTTTAGTTTTGCATACAAATTACAGTTTTATTTCAAATAAACCATTACAGACACTTTTGAATTGTCAAGGGGTCAGTCACTCAGAAAGATGAAGCTAGTTGCCCATTTCAAAGCATAGTAGGTACCTATGGAGAAGAACGGGCAAGAAACTCCACGGACGCTCTCTTAAATTAATTAAAAAAGTAACAATTCATAATTATGAACATTTGGGACCTAAAGTAATCTTCATCTTCCTAATTACAGCGATCTACCGCGGCATCGTCGAATGGCGTGGTTGGACTTGGTCGGGTCGAGTGTCGTACAGTGCCTTCCTACTGCACACTTTGTTCCAGAGAGGACTTATCGGGGCAATGACGCAAACCATTCACATGACTGATTATTACGTGGTATGTAGTATATATAGTGTAATAAGGAGTATGGTGGCTCAAGACCACAGAGACATAGGTGTAGAAATGGCGACTGAACACGGCACAGACAAAGCAATATACACTGATAGCTTTTTCATTGAAACCCTTACAACTCATGCCTTAGAACTGATTTTTCAATCGTCTGATAACATTAACCGAGATTTATTCCATCGTCATTCATTCGGCCGAAAAACGTCCACTGCAGGACATAGGCCTCCCCCAAGCACCTTCACTTTGTCCGGTTCTGTGCTTCCCGCATCCAGCGGGTTCCTGCGGCCTTCACAAGGTCGCCGGTCCACCTTGTGGGACATTTGTTTAACAACTGTAAATTTTTCTAAACAATATCTAGTCAAGATTTTCAAAAGTCAATTTTATTCTGCCCTGCGTAATATCTATTTTCCTTTGTCAGTTTTCAGTTCTATCGGCGAGCATCTTCCTGAGCTACCTGTGCGCGTGCGTGCTGTTCGTGTGCGTGGAGGCGCCCGCCGCGCGGCTCGTGCGTGCGCTCGCGCGGGGGGGCGGCGGGGGCGGCGGGGAGGAGAGGGAGGGGGAAACTACCAAAGTTTAAATAAAACAAAGACATCACTTTTATTCTTGTTTTATTGACAAATAAAACTCTAGGGGATGCTGTAAGGGTTACACGCGAAATAATTTTTTATCACATTTATTCAAAAAGAGCTAGTGTATTCTTCGTAAACAGAAACTAAAATAGCTCTTTAATCCCTAGGGACTAAAAGTGATTTGAATTTGGAATGTGGATGTTGTTAGTAATAGTTATAATCACCAAATTAGAGATCAATCACGAACATTATACTCGCGCCTCCTCCTCGAGATTAGTAATTTACACATGTAGTTACGCTAGTTGTCACCACTCATGCACTAGAATAGAATAGAATAGAATACTCTTTATTATGTACACCATATAAATTACAGACAACACACACAGACACTAAGTTGAGAAAAAAAAAAAATATTAAATTTTTCTTTATCTATGGCAATTCACTTTGACTTACCTACCCACAATTTTTTATTTAATTTTTATTTTTTATACGTGTGGGTACTTTGTCCAGTTCCGCTCTCAGACGATGTCGCCAATCATTCGCATTTTAGTGCTCAACCACTCAACACCTATTTCGCGTCTTCGCACAGTTAGTTATATAAAAAAAAAAAAATGCCGAAACGTAAGAATTCTAGGTCTCGGGAAGAAGACATTAAACATTACAAAAATAAAATTAGAACGCAAAATTCGTGATAGACAAATTAGTGCTTCGGAAAGCGTATCAGACTTAGAGGAAGCGGTTGTTCTACACGAGGAGGATATTGGAGCAGGTATTTACCCACTTACTCATTTTAAAGTGATAACTATTTTCTTACCGCCTTGTTTACGTATCTACTTATTTAAGTTTTTGAATGCAACCTGAACAGTCACTGGGGCTGTTTCAACGCATTTAATATACGGTTGGCGTTCCTTCCGCTGGGGATTGTAACCTAACCTAATAATTATTATGACTAATCTACAAAAAATAATTAAGTACCTACTTAACTGAAATTTCAATGCTTTGTATAAAGATAAAAGATTATGATCATAAAAATTAGTCATGGACTTATTTAAGTCCACTTTTTAATGTTTTCAAGTAAGTTATTTAACTTGCGTTTTAAAGAAATTATCATGTCTATGATAATTTGCAGACACCCCCGCAATGCGACCAGATGATTGGTTATTAGAATGGCCACCTGAAGATGAAACAGTTCAGGATTCGCACAAAACCTGTGAACCTCAGCCAGGCCCTAGTACTTCCACGGATGTACACCCTGAAGAATCTATTGTTCATGAGGTTAATATTCCTGATCTGGACACGGAGATCCTAGATATTTTAGGCGATTATCCTACAAGCACTGACAAATACGGGCCTGAAATACGCAACGAAGTTGCAAATCGTTTATTACACATTGCTAAAGACGGTTTGAATAAGGAAAATCGTAAAGATTTAATCTCAAAATATTTATTACCTACCTAAAAATTGTGTCCAACTAGATGCTCCTAAAATAAATCTGGAAATTAAGGCGGCAATTGCTGATACCGCAGTTAAACGTGATAAAGGTATAGAAAACAAACAGAAACAAATGTCTAGTGCAATTGCTTGTTTGGCCGACATCATAAATTCCCAATTAAATTCAAAAACTGTAACCAATGACGTCCTGCAAAAATTTATGGATATAAGCAGAATTTTATGCGATTTACAACATGCAGACTCCATCACACGTACAAATTTCATTTTATTTGCCCTCAAAAACGACATGAAGGAACACCTTAAAAATACCAAGATAGACACGTATCTGTTCGGCGAAAATTTAGCAGAGACATTAAAATCAGCAAAGGCCGTAAACAAATCAGGAATCGAACTGAAAGCCGAATCTAGCAGCAAGACTGCGAATACCTACTATAAAGGACAAGCATCGAGAGCGTTAAACCGCAACTGGTAAATCGGTTAAACAAGAAAAACAACTTGAGATTATGGTCGACAACAAATTAGTTAGTAAAGCAGCTGACGTAGCTGAGGCATTTAATGAGTTTTTTGCCAACATACCTATAACTACGACTGGCTCCTTAAATTCGTCCCCGTCTAAAGCTGAAAACCTTTTGCATAGTAGTGTACCTAAATGTAGTCGCTTATTTAGCTTCGAACATGTAACCCCGCGTGATGTAGTTAATGTTTTTAACACACTTAAGTCTAAAAACACCGGTGATTATTGGGGCATCTCCGTTAAACTCTTAAGTAATATAATAGACATCGTAGCCCCCTATTTAGCTGTTACTTTTAATAAATGTGTTGATTTAGGAACTTTTCCTGACCTCATGAAGAGTAGTAAAGTCATACCGTTATTTAAATCAGGTAATAAAAATGACGTTGGCAATTTTAGGCCTATTTCTATCTTACCTGCATTTAGCAAAATATTTGAAAAATTAATACTCAAGCAGTTGCTAAGACATTTTAATTTAAATAGCCTCCTTCATAATGAACAATATGGCTTTACAAAAGGTCGTTCAACCACAGATGCGGGTGTTGCTTTGCTGAAACACATATTTAATGCATGGGAGAAATCTCAAAATGCTATTGGAGTTTTCTGTGATCTCTCCAAAGCCTTTGATTGCGTGCACCATGACACGCTTTTACGTAAACTACGTCATTACGGTGTCCAAAACGAAGCTCTCAACGTAATAAATTCTTATTTACATAATAGGTTCCAATGTGTAGATGTTAATGGTGTAAAATCTTCCGGGCTACCAGTTCAGTTAGGTGTACCACAAGGCTCAATACTGGGTCCATTCTTGTTCTTAGTGTATATCAATGATTTACCATTCCATTTAAAGGGGTTGTTATTATTTATTTAGCAACTTAATTAACAAAAATAACAAGATTAAAAACTAACTTAACTAAAACTATACAAAAACTAAAATATAGCGTCGAAAAATTCATCCGCATCGCTGTCGACTGGTAATGTACCCAAGAGACTGGCGGCATTGCCACGTTGTATGGCAATGCTTAGCCTTTGGCCAAGGTAAAAGCCAGCCCTTGGGTCACGGGAATTGTCAACCAGCCGTTTTGAAATTTCTGTAAAAAGACCATGAGCACTCGGATACCACGGCCCGAGGGTTTCAACCCCAAACGGCTCGAAAATATAATTTCCGATAAGGTTATTATATTTTCGCCGCTTGAGGTTTTCCGCAGCCGCAGCAGCAGCGCCAGCACAGCATGCCGATCCAGGAAGGTGGGATGGCGCAAGAGTATCGACACAAGTTGCGTCCCACACTAAAGGCCTACCCACCTTCCAAGGAAATAGAGACATACCGTCCGGTCTCTTGCCGTCGTCGCGTACCAAGCCATTGGGTTCTAATACAGCTGGAACGCCGACGGTAACAAGAGCTCGTCGGATGATGTCATTAATGTTCGCGTGGCACGCTAAGCGACCCGCACTTCGGCTGCAAGACAGGCCGTGGTGTCCGAGGCTGTTGACATCTTCGCCACAGTGACAGCGATGAGGGAAACAGCAAGGAGTGCCTAGTCGCAGGGAAGCAGCGAGGCGAAAAGTAGTGTCGTCGAACAAAGTGCCTATGTTCGACGAAGGTAGTGCATGAAGCCAAAGTCCCGACTCCCATCTACCCACAGCCAGCAGGCGTGCACGTTCCGCAGAAGTAGCAGACGAGTCAAGTAAATTGTTCTGTACTACTCTGCAGAGCGGCTCATCCCACCGTCTCTGGGAAGATGGATTGTCAGGTGGATCTGTATTCGGGCAAGCGAGTCTCCAGGCATCCATAGCCTCGGTGAAACACGGCACATCAGAATTAATCAGTGTGGAGGCTAAGATTTTCCTGATTAATTTATCAGTGCCGTGGACCGAGGATATGAAAGCCGGTAAACTAATACTAGAAATTTTGCGGATTTAAATTAAATTTAAAGGGCATCTGTGACGTTGTACTGTTTGCAGACGATACATCTCTTATTTTTAAGGTTGACAGGAATAGACAAGATTTTGACGACGTAAACAGTGCACTATCAATAGTTACGGATTGGTTTACGTCAAATAACCTAGTTCTCAATGCCAAGAAAACGAAATGTGTAAAGTTTGCCTTACCAAATGTTAGAAATCTAGGACCCAACATCGTCTTAGATAAAGTGGTGCTTGAAACAGTGGGCTCGGCAGTTTTTCTGGGAATAACAGTAGATGCCAAACTTCAGTGGGGACCACATATATCAAGCCTAGCAGGAAGGCTCAGTTCGGCTGCCTATGCCGTCAGGAAAGTAAGACAATACACTGACGTTGATACAGCTCGTTTAGTCTATTTTAGTTATTTTCACAGCGTTATGTCCTACGGTATTCTGCTGTGGGGCAAAGCCGCTGATATACAAAATATATTTGTCCTGCAAAAACGAGCTGTTCGAGCGATTTACCAGCTAGGCGCCAGATTTTCTCTAAGAGATTTTTTTAAAGATATTGGTATTCTCACGGTTGCATCACAGTTCATCTTTGCCAACATCTTATATGTTAGGCAAAATATACACTTGTACACTAAAAACAGTGATACTCACAATGTTAACACTAGAAATAAGGACAAACTACGTGCTCCCTTTCACCGGCTTCATAAGGTTCATAACTCATTTGTTGGGCTTGGTATAACCTTTTATAACAAGCTACCTTCTTCCTTGCTAGATTTGCCTTTTAATAGATTTAAAGCTCAAGTAAAATCCAACCTTTGTTCAAAAGCATACTATTCCATCAACGACTACTTAAACGATAAGAATAGTTGGTCGCCCTGATTAACTCAAGACAATTATTATGTTCTTTCTCCAGAATTAGCTTACTGACAGGTTATATGAGTTCATATAATTGTTTTTATTTTATTTTTATTTTTTTGTTTTTTTTTAGTTGAGAGTTTTAGTCAATTCGGTTTAATTTTATTGCAATTTATTATTGACATAATCTACTCATTTCAATGTCTTTTAATGAGTTGATTGCAATATGTGGTTAGCTAGCGACCTCTACGAATGATCATATTATTATTCTTGCTTGAGCAACCGGCAGCAAGTTCGTCATGCTCCCTTAGATGTCATTGCTTGCGGTAGCGTCGGGGGTCGGGTTGCCTCCTTCCCTCAAATATGGCGAGGGCGGTAATGGCTGATCTTTGCGTTATGCTCGTGAACGGGTGCTGCTTGTGGTGACTGGTCGTCTTGCTGACCATGGTTTTATTGTTGTTATTAGTAGTAATAACTTGTTTATTTATTTTACTTCGATGGTCCTAGTTTATCATTTGTGACTTCAAGTGACAGCTATGTAAACAGAACCCAGCATTGCATACATATGTAAGCTGTCACGCCCTTTATACCTGGAGGCTTTTATTTGGTCAGTAAGTTTTTTTTTTTTTTTTTGGTTATATTTTTAATTTTTTTTTGCTTGAGTACGTATAGTGTTTATTGTATTTGTTGGTATATTGGCGTGGCTAGTTAACCTATGGCAAATAATTTAATTTAAGGTTCTGTGTCCTGTAATGTTAATTACTTTGCATACATAGTATTGTATAAAATTAATTATTTTCTAACTGAACAGACAGCTGTGCTGCTGGGGAGTTTGTTCCGCCACTTCTTCTCCCCAGCGAAAGCACTAGGAAGTGGCGAAGGGCGGGCGTTTTGGGGGACTGTCTTTTGTAATTTTGACGTTCGAAAAGTGCTGATTCTCAGCCTAGTTTGAATAAATGACTTTTGATTTTGATTTTTGATTTTGCAGGGCTCCCCCCAGGCGCGCAGGCCGCCCGCGGGGACGGCGCCAGCGCCGAGGAGCCGCGAGCCTGCCGCGTCGCGCGCGCAGTATCCCCCGCCGCAGACGCAGTAGGTACATGCCACCGCACGCGCACTCATCGAAGACGTCATCGCGGGGCCATCAGGCGACGTATCCTCGTCGCCGCTTTTAGAGACAGTTAAGTACGCAGGCCGCTTATCTAAGTTCTATCAACAATGGGCTGCAATTACGAACGATCAGACTATACTATCTTGGATAAGAGGTTATAAAATACCATTCACAACACCCGTTGTACAGACGCCAGCACATCAACCTACTACAATCTGTCAAATTTCTTTTATAGATTTTCAACTTTATCACTAAAGCAAGGTTCAAAGTTGATTGGGAAAATATCTGACAGTTTCGGGTAGGTTGATGTGCTGGCGTCTGTACAACATATACTCCCTGCTAGTCCAACTTACTCGGCTAATGAAAGACCGCATTATTTAAAAGCGATTAATAACCTACTCAAAATAGGCGCAATATCAAAATGCTCTGCATGTGAAAATCAATTTGTGTCAAGCATTTTTTTGGTACCCAAACCCAATGGCAAGATGCGCTTTATTTTGAACTTAAAAAACCTTAACAAATTCGTTAAAAAAGATCATTTTAAGTTAGAGGATTTAAGAACGGCATTAAAAATTGTAACGTATAATTGTCAAATGGCGTCAATTGACCTCAGAGACGCATATTTCTTAATTAATATGCATAAAGAAACTCGAAAATATCTAAGATTCTATTTTGAGGGTACATTATTCGAATTTAATGTTTTGCCATTTGGGTTACCTAAGTACAGCACCTTACGTTTTCACAAAAATATGTAAACCTATAGCTAAATTATTGCGCTCCGCAGGCCTTCTGTCCACTGTTTATTTAGACGATTGGTTATTGTTTAGATATTCCCATCAGGAATGCCTTACCAACATAGACTTAACTAAAAGATTATTAACTTCACTTGGTTTTATTATTAATGTAGAAAAAAGCGCACTTTCTCCTTCGACTAAATGCAGATTCTTAGGTATGATTATAGACTCACATAAGTTTCAGATTAGTATGCCAACAGATAAAAGGTTACGAATAAAAGCGCAACTTGTTATGTTTTCAAAATTAAAGCGTTGTAAAATTAGGACTTTTGCTCAGTTGTTAGGCTTATTAGTTTCATCTTGTCCAGCGATCGAATACGGATGGCTGCACACTAAAGAAATGGAAAGATGTAAATATCTCAACTTGAAAGGTCATGACGATTATAACAAATCTATGATTTTACCTGAATCACTACAACCCGACTTTGACTGGTGGTTAAATAAAATAAAACATTCTGTCCATCGAATAAAAGTTGATGTTTACCAAATTGAGATATTTTCTGACGCCTCAACGACGGGGTGGGGGGCTGCCTGTGAAGGAAGGTCCGCGAGCGGGCAGTGGTCGAATACCGAACGAGAACGACACATAAATTATTTAGAACTGCTTGCCGCATTTATTGCCTTAAAAGGTTTTGCTAAAAACCTTTTTAATTGCTAAATATTACTACGCGTTGACAATTCAACAGCAGTAGCATATATAAATAAAATGGGGGGTATACAATACCCTCATCTAACAAAAATAACTCGTGATATTTGGAATACGAATCACGAAGAACTCATCCGGACATAGAATGGGAGCTGTCCGATTGGGCCTTTGACAGTCTCACTCGCGCATTCGGTCATCCAAAAATTGATTTGTTTGCTAGTCGCATAAATAACAAATGTGCCACATGCATATCTTGGCACCGCGACCCAGACGCATTTACGATAGACTCGTTTACAGTTTCATGGGCAAATTATGATTTCTATGCATTCCCGCCATTTTCAGTCATACTTAAAACTCTTAGAAAAATAATAACAGACAAGGCACGGGGTATCATGGTCGTACCTTTTTGGCCAACACAGCCATGGTACCCCGTGTTTAGATCCCTTCTTATTTCCACCTAAAAGTCAAGCCTTACTGTCTCATTCCAGCTCCCGTCGGATACACGAGTCAATTACCCTGGTGGCAGGCATATTATCCGGGACGCATTTTCAAGGAGAAACATACCAGAATCATCACTTGATATAATGTTAGCATCATTAGCGCCTAACTCCATGAAACAATACGATGTTTACTTGAAGAAATGGTGGGACTTCTGTAAAATTAATTCGTTAAATGTTTATGACGCCTCTGTACCCACAGTAATATCCTTTTTAACCCAACTCTTTAATGACGGTTGCCAATATGGTACACTCAATTCATGCAGATCAGCCCTTTCTCTGGTGCTGAGTCCGGTACTAATTAGTGATGATAGAATAAAAAGATTCCTCAAAGGGGTTTTTAGATTAAAGCCGCCAAAACCTAAATATGAAGTTACCTGGGATACCAACCTAGTATTGGATAAACTGAGTTCATGGCATCCTAATGAGGAACTAACCTTAGATAAACTTACAAATAAAACTATTACTTTACTTGCTCTGTCAACCGCACACAGAGTCCAAACTCTCACGAAGATAAAAGTTAGCAATATTCAAAACCACTCTCAGCGTATCACAATTAAAATCTCCAATATTATAAAGACTTCTAGACCGAGATTTCAACAACCTATTATTCATTTACCCTTCTTTATTGATAAAGCATCCATATGCCCAGCCTAGTACATTACTGTGTTACATACAACGCACCTCATTATTAAGAACATCTGATGATTTATTTGTTGGAATTAGGAAACCTTATAAACCAGTGGGAACGCAAACGTTTAGCCGCTGGATAAAGCAAACACTCAGTGAGTGTGGGGGTCGACACTAACGTGTTCAGTGCACACAGCACGAAACATGCAGCATCGTCGCGCGCGCACTCACTGGGCGTTAGCCTAGATACTATCCGTAAAACGGCAGGTTGGAGTAGGAATTCTACAACTTTTGCAAAATTCTATCAGAGGGTTATTATTGATGATGATAGTACTACCTTAGCAGAATCGGTGTATTCCCGTTCGTCCCACCGACTTCGTCCCCGTCGTGGGACGAACGGGAATTTACAAAAATAATATTAAATTTGTTCCCGTTCGTCCCCTTTAGAATTTTAGAGGGACGAATGGGAATATGTTCTTAGATTAGTGCCATTCGTCCCATTATATAGTATTGTGCGTAAAATGTTTAATCGTTGTTTCGTAGTTTACTTTCAAAGGAGAATGGGCAAATATGTATAAATATGTATGGAGCCTGGTACTCGGCCCAAAAGCTATAATATACTATGTATCATTGGAAAGGTCTTTTTACAAAGATTAATGATAACCGAGTCGCTTGTCTCCATTTGCTGTCGGAACGGAGTTATTTTGTGTTAAGTATTTAATCCTTTTTTTGTTTGATTATGTTAAGATAATGGTGATATTATATAGTTGACTTGTATAGAATCATGTGTGTTTTGCTTAATAGGTACTAAAATGAATAAACACTCAGGAATAAAAAAGAAAAAAAATAACAAAAGTAAGAAACGTTATTTTTTTTAAAATATTATCAATAATGACATTGCTGAGGAACGCTGCAGGAGCAGTGAAGCCTTCATGTCTGGCATATCCTAGATACCACACGAATGAAACTATATGTATGAGCACAAGTGCCGACTGTTCGTCGTACGGTCAGTAATAATTGCATAAAATGTTATGGAAATTGTTTTTATTTTCATTAACATTGTTTTTTATCAATAAATAACAATAATAAGTTCTTGACCGTACGTGATGCGACTGTATGCGTTCGTGTAAAAGCCAAGCATCTTCTTTTGTGTCATATTCATTTCAATCCTGGAGTGCGCTTTCTCTATACATTTCTAAAATCCATTTGATAAATGCTCGTTGCAGTAGGATCGGGCTAGCTTCAGTTGATAGGTGCCCAAAGAAAGTAAAATAATCTGTTCTTCCGTCAGTAGTGGGAAGTCCTGTATTCCGTGACTTTCTATTCTTTGAAAATCCGCTCTTCGGCTATTCAAACGTTTTCTTTCTACATAATCATAAAGTAGATTCGGGGAACCTATTTTCTCTCTGATTATGTTTAGGAAGGCCTCTAAGTGAATTTTGTCATCGATGGGTATGTGGAAGTTATTTAACATAGCTGCGGCGATTTTAAAATCAATGAACATTTTTGGTAACCTTTAACCCTAATAGTATACACATAAGGTCAACTTTTAAGTACTGAGTACCATTCTTGATGTACGGTATTTAATATATTAAAACATGCTGTTGGCTGCTAGATAGCACGATGTAGGCCTCGCCGATACATCACACAGTTGCGATGTTCTTCCATAACGATGATCCAAATCGATAAGCCCAACAATAGTCCTCAACACTAGCCAAGATAAACGTTTATAGCGGGTAACAATGTCCAAAAGAGGCGCCGGGGTCAGTGATGAAAACGGTAGTAACACAATACATTTCTCGTTTTAAATAATGTTGTTTAACATTTTTATTTTTCGTATCTTCAATCATGATAGGTATGTAATATTATCGTATTTGCAATTATGATATCAACTAAAACTGGAACTTTGGGGGCTTCCCGTGGTTTTCGGACAAGGATTTGGGACAAGTCGCCATAGTAAATATTTTTTCTGATGAAAAGACCTATCCAATGACACCACAATGATTGCTATTGGAGCGAGTACCAAAATGCCCATTCTCCTTTAATATTATTTTTGTAAATTCCCGTTCGTCTCACGACGGGGACCTCTCGCCATCAAACGTAAATGTTTGGCAACACCAAATTAAGTAACAATTAAGTAACACCAGTGGTGTTACTTAATTCTAAACTCGCCAATTATTACAGTATCATTAAACAAAAAAAAAAGTCGGTGGGACGAACGGGAATACATGAAAATAATTAATAAATGATTCCCGTTCGTCCCATCAATAAAATTAGTGGGACGATCGGGAAAAAAATAACGAATTCCCGTTCGTCCCACGAGGGGGACGAAGTCGATGGGACGAACGGGAATACACCGCAGAATCAATAATCAACCAACATTCATAATTAATTTATTGTGATTATACATAACTGTTTAAAGCTAACTGTGATAGCTATTATAAGAATAATTATTCCTTAGTTAGCTAATTAAATTCATAATTTTTGTTATTCTTAGAAGTACAAAGTTGTTCTTTCTGTTTATTGATTGTACCAAAATAAACAATAGTAAAGTTATTTTGATATTTACGTACATTATTATTAATTGATGATATTCCCAAAATACTCTCAAAGTCTACATGTGTAAATTACTAATCTCGAGGAGGAGGCGCGAGTATAATTAATGATTAAACGAACTTACCTGTACGTGAAGTTCTATCATAATTATACGAGCGCCGAGTCCGAAGAGATTAGTAAGCCCACCCTCCCAGTGCTTTACATACATACACACTCCAAATTACCTAGTGTCTCGGAAATACATCAATTAACTATGGATCTTTTACTCTAAACTAAATGATTGGCGACATCGTCTGAGAGCGGAACTGGACAAAGTACCCACACGTATAAAAAATAAAAATTAAATAAAAAATTGTGGGTATGTCAAATTGAATTGCCATAGATAAAGAAAAATTTAATGTATATATTTTTTTTTCTCAACTTAGTGCATGAGTGGTGACAACTAGCGTAACTACATGTGTAAATTACTAATCTCGAGGAGGAGGCGCGAGTATAATTATGATAGAACTTCACGTACAGGTAAGTTCGTTTAATCATTAATTATATGAACAAACAGCAGGCTGTATAATAAAGTAAAAGGCGCGCGAAAAGCACTCAAAATAGTATGTAAATAAATAAACATACTATTCTTATTCATAAGTTGCACTTACTTATTTTTTCATAGAGGGTGATAAAAAGTAGAGTGCCCACCTCGGGAGCAACACTATTTTAAGCTCGAGTGACGTACTTTGAATCCCTTCAAAGAAACACTCTGTAGCGCTTAGGTGGTGTGAGGCAATAATACTCCAGATTTAGTTGCGACGAAAGTATATTAATATTAAAAATAAATGAGGAATAGTGAAGCGTGTAGCGTGTATAGTGTGGAGTGTCTCCCTACCAATGTGTACATGTTTTATTGTAAACTGATGGGCACAAGTAGTGACCTCCTTATAAACGTAAATCGACCAATAGGAGTTCAGCTGAAACATTTGGTATGCGATTTAGTTCTTAAAGAAATCCGTGCGGGGGCGCGCAGGTCGCCGTCGTGTTATTGTTCGGTCGAGGCGACCGCGTCGACGGCTCGGCGCGGCGGCGAGCGTGGTGGAGCCCTAGAGTCCCGCGCACAGCGGCGGCGGACGGATGTGTATTTATGTATTGCAGGCGCAGCTACAACTCGCCTTCAAAATAGTCGTTTGCTCTCTTGGCAAAGAATCTACTATTTTTACGTTTTTTGCAATTTTAAGGCAGTTTGTAATGATGACGCTTGAAGCCAATTCTAACCTCGAAGAGTTGTGTTAATGATTCTAATGATTATAATTCTGTAAATACATATTTGTTACGCTCACGAATAATATTTAGACTATTATAAAACCTGACACTGAACTGCAAATTGCAAAACGTAAGAAATTTTTTATTTCGCAGCTTACCTTAGCGCATCCCTTATCCTCCTATCCCATCCTTATGTGCGATACTGTACGTTAACCCGAGGAATTCTGCTGAAAAAATTGTTGCAGATCCTAGTCATAGATATCATTCAACAACCAACATATTTTTTAAAGTTCAGGCTAGACTGTCAGCGTCACCAGATGGCGCTCGCGTTCCGAATAGTGAAACGAATGACTGGATGCGACATATACAGTGTGGCGATTAGATTATCACATTAATTGAAACCACGTATTCTACATCACGTATTTTAAATATACAAGATTAAAATTAGAGATAACAATTAACATTCTAGCCGTAGTACCTAATTGAAAACTAAAAATGAATCGCCGAAATGTATGCACACGCATAACTTCCGAACGAGTGCACCAAATTGGATAATTCTTTTTTTGTTGTGTTCGGTATTGTCAGGACAAGGTTTCTATGGAACAAAATTACGGAAATTAGTTTTTTTTTATTTATATTTTTTGTAAAATTGAAAGAAAGAAAAAGGTTTATTTGGACACAGTTCGTGAAACACAAAATACAAAATTATTAAAATAAAATATTTTTTTTATTTTTATTAAATTGATTATTTTATTATTTTAACAGACTAATAACAACTTTTAACAGCCGCTGTACTGTTAATGTGATAACCTAATCGCCACTCTGTTTATAAATATACTAATAATAACAGCAAGAGCAACACCGCAGGAGAACCTAGGTTACCGACATAGCTCGAAGAATTGCCAAACTTAAATAAGTGGTATTGAGCAGCACATTGCTCGAAAGGTTCTGGAGTGGCGACCGCGTACCGGAAGACGAAGCGTTGAAAGGCCTCCCACAAGATGGACCGACGACCTTGTGAAGGCCGCAGGAACCCTTTGGACGCGAGAAGCACAAAACCGGTCGAATTGGTGGTGCTTGGGGGAGGCCTATGTCCGGCAGTGGACGTCATTCGACTGAATGATGATGACCATCATTATCATCAGCCTACAGCAGTCCACTGCTGGACATAGGCCTCTCTTATTGCACGCCATTCAACTCAATTTTCGGCAACTCTCATTCAGCTGCTACCAGCCATCCTGCGAAGATCGTCACTTCACCTAGCCTGAGGGCATCCTACCTTACGTTTGCCGATTCGACGTCTCCACTCAAGAATAAGTTTACCCCAACGGTCATCGGTTCTACGCCTAATATGACCGGCCCATTGCATCCACCGGTTCTCTCCACACTCTATCGCTTCTTTAGCTATGACCTTCAATGATAAACATTGATTCATTTTATGTATTTCCTTCTTTTTTGTTTTCGATTTTTGGGAACAATACATATATATAACATACATTAATGCCCGGTTCCTGAGGCACTTTTATCGATAGTTTATCTATTTATTAGCGCTATTGGTTCGATAATTTGTGAAAGTGCGTTTCCGAACACCGCAATGTAAGATAAACTCCGTTTAAACTTAAGATAAGCTCCGTTGAAACTTTAATAAAGCTAAGCAAGCAGGCTTTTTGCAATTTTGGGAATCTACCAGCAACCAGCTATTGCATGATAGACAAAGACAGAAGCACAAGGATAAATTGTTTCTAAGTAAATAATTACAGTGACAAAACTGACCTGTTACAAAGGACCATATTTTATGAGGTACCGAAACCAAGTCACCGGCACAGTCGCGCGTCGGAGCTAACACCACTGCATAAGTTGGTGTTAATCTGTAAACAGAAAATAAAACGCTTGGTAGGCTAGCAGCAAATGGAAGACCAGAAGCAAGTAGCTGCTCTAACTAAAACACAAGGGAAATTATAATCTTTAAAGATAAAACAAAGCCGGGTTGGTTACCTACACCATTTATAACTCAAGAACGGTTTAACAGATTTTATGATCTTTGATTTGTTGGATTTGACACCGCACCGCCCTGATTAGCAGAATAACTATTAAAATATGGAAAAAATTCACGAAAAAAATAATAATGAAAATGATACATTTTCTCATAGATAGATTGAGGGCAGTACGAAGTTCGCCGGGTGAACTAGTATGTTATAAAGAAGGGTGGGTCGGCGGCCAATAAATTTCACGCGGACGAAGTCACGGGCAGAAGCTAGTGTAGTATATTTTGCCATGACGTCTTGGCTTTATTTTGAGAACAATTAATGCGGTAGTTATTTTGAGCTTTTTGCGTGAGATTGATAATTTTTTTAAGCCTCCGTGAATAATTTTTAAATGTATTTTTACTTTCACATGAAGGTGCTTTTCTGTATTTCCAAAGTAGGTTTCTTTGTTTTCTGCTGCAAAGTCTAATTCCCCGCGAAATCCACTTTACTTTCTTATTAGGTTTTATATTCATTAATTTATTTGGAAAGCATAAATCATAAAATAAACGAAACAGTTCAATAAACCTATCGTATGCTTCGTTCGGATTATCAGATTCGAAAACTTCTGCAAAAGACAGACATTGAAGGTGTTTTTAAATAAAATTAAATTTTCTTTGGATAAATCACGTTTTTGAGTGTGCCAAGAATTTAGTATGCATGTTTTGTTAACTTGAATTTTTAAAACTTGAGCTGTATGGTCTGATAATGCGAAATCGATTACTTTACTCTCACATTTTTGTTTGGAATTATGAGCAAAGTTATCTAAACACGTTCCGCTTTTTGGTCTAGTTGACTCATTTAATTCTAATTTAAGGTTATAGGTAAGTAGTACATTTTCAAAGTCTAATGAGAAGTTATTTCTTTTCAGTCTGTTAATGTTAAAATCCCCAATTCCCCACACAATACAATTTTTTTATTAGGTTTAGGACATAGTTGCTTTAGTAGGGTATCTAAATTATCTAAAAATGAATTTATGCACGACATATTCGGAGGTCTGTAGATGCAAACAATTATTATTCCTTGTTCAAATAACTCTATTGCACAATATTCAAATATACCTGAGATAGACGAGTTAGGAAGTTCCCTGTATTTATATTTATTTCTGATAAGGATACACGATCCCCCGCGCTTCTGTTGCTTTCTTGAATAACACGCTGCAAGCTTGAAATTATGGACTTTTATTAATGATTCTTGACCTGAAGTAACGAAATGTTCAGTTATGCACAATACGTCGATATCTATATTTTCTTTAGTATGCAACTCTTGGATATGCATTGTCAACATATCCGATTTATTTAAAAGTCCAGCGATATTTTGGTGCATAATATTCAAGTGTTTATAATAGAAAAAACTGGTTATCTTGGTAGGTTGGAGTCTCGGTATTGCTGATTGTAGAAGCTCTGGCATCAGTCTGTGAGTTCGCACCAATTTCTTGAAAACCGAACAAGTCGTAGTCAAACATTATCCTGGACATGATCTGGTCAAAGATGTTTTTCCTTCCGTATTTATTTATTCTCCCAGTATTATACGAAAACATTTCATGCGATAAGGTACCTACTATTGCTATCGAAGAAATAGGCGTATTCGTTGTTTCTTATGTCTGTTTAAGAGGAGGTTATTGAAGAGCTCTACTTTATAATTATGAATTAATGCACCTTTTATGTACCTATATGGGCGCGCAAATAACAATATTTGTATGGGTCACATTTTGTAGCGAGCTTTTTAAGTTATGTAGTATGTGTGAATACTCCCCACTTTGCAGATCAATTTCTCCAATGAATATAAGGCAGTAGTCATTCATTGTAAAGTCCTTTAATTTGTATTTAATACTCCTTAGGAAGGATGTTGTGGTGACGTTCGGTATTATATAATTACAATATTCAAAATGTTTAGAAAATAATTCTTCGATTATTGGCAGAGTTCCCTGGGTGCAATTGCTGCTTATAATAGCTAATCTGTTTTTGTGAAAGGGAATGATATAGCGCCTGGATCATTTTTGCAAGCAACATTAGCCACATGTAGCCGACCCATTGCCGGTCAGCTTGCTTATTCTGTGAACTATTTTAGATGTGTTTTAGACAGAATGCGTAATCTTCTTTCGCGATTTATTTGCCAAAAATGTAAACAAATATGAGTTTATGGAAAAATAACTTTAAATTCTACAGAATAAAGTTCAGTTTACGCTCCAACTTCAAACATTTTTATAAACGTTCCAATAGTGCTAGTCACTCGGAAATCAACTAAAGTACCATTAAAATAAAGTTGATATTTGTTTAACTTGAAATAATATATTTGAAACATAACTTGGACACGGTATAGATGTCGGCTGGTAGGTCTATTACAGCTTGTATTATTATCAATGATGTATAAAACGTCATTGATATTATAGTTATCTCGTATTTAGCGATTTGAACAAGATAAGTACCCAGTAAACGTAATTTCTTCGCGACATTCATTTCGATGACGCAGACTATGATTTATTACGTGCTACACTATCCACCACCATCATCATCAGGAATGGGAAAACCAGCGTGCTTACCTTTCTGCGAAGGTTGTTTGTAATTTTTATGACACGTGTGTTTACTGACAACAAGTCAGTCCATATAGATATGCGCATACAAATAAAGGAGTCTCTGGAGACAGAATGAAAGAAATATTTTTTTCATTTCTCATACTCGGAAAGTAGTGTTTGTTTGATCCAAATAGCGGGTGGAAGACGCTGCTTCCCACCACAGGGCGGGAAAGACTCATAGTAATTACTTCCCTCTTTAGGGTGGGACTGAATTTTAAAAATAGAACTGTAGTCAGCTACGAAATTTTTTACATAAATTAAGAAAAATGCTGCAGTCTTGCGAGTGTATAAACAGCCAGTGTGAATTAAAAAAAAAACCTACTAAGCGGGACAGCCCGCGGCGATGACGTGGTGTGTTCCATATTTAAAATAAAAAAAGGCAATAGTATTATTTGGCGGGATACTAACCCTGTTTAAGCTGTACCGAAATTCAAAAAGGTTGCATGTTATTGTTATCAATCAATATTTTAGAAAAACGACTACTTTTTACTTTCCTTATATTCGAAATGAAAAGTAGAGTGTTTAACACGAGTGAAAGTCATCAATTCCTACTCGGGCTATAGCGCCTCGTATAGGAATTGATTCCTTTCGACCCTTGCATAACAATCTACTATTTACTTTTTCAATAAAATATTTTGATTATTTCAGTAATCTATTTTGGGAGACATGTTGATCGGGGTAGATGTTTGCTGCCATTTATTCGATAAAGTCAATCAGTGGTTTATTTATTTCATTGTCTTTATCGGCAATATGGATAAAGCCTCTTTAGACTTAGCACATAGGGGTATAGAGAACCATTTATATGGACTACATAGTTTCCTCGAATTAGATTTTTGGTCAATTTTAAATTGCATTAAAATAATAATATGTATATAAAAAAGGGAAGGGAAAGAAAAATAGAGCATCAAAAACTTTCGTTCGCATCGCTGTCAACAGGAAAAGTGCCCAAAAGGCTGGCAGTATTGCCACGTCGTATGGCAAAATTCGAATGAGATAAATCACGTCTTGATTATCTTCCTAATGAATGTAGGTAATGATAGTGTTAGAACACTACCGATAAGTAATGACCAGTTGGTTTATTCAAGTTTTATAGTGCTTAATAATTCTTTGTTCGTTGTTCACAGTTAACAGATCAACAGGCGAAGCCCTGGCCACCAATACAATGTTCAAGTTCACATCAAAGAATGCAATAAACATCGATTCGCATTACAATTAACTATTTACACTAGGTTATTAATTAAATAGGTAACGAACTAACTATACATATACAATACAAGGACACTAAAGCCTGATTTACACGGTGCAATTTAAATTCCTGTGACATACCTTAAAAGTTGAAGCAACAATAAAAGTGGCAGCATCTAAACAGAGCTAGACGACGTAAGTCCTTTGTTGCTTCAATATTATTATTAGGTCCTTACATATGAAATTGGCGTTTTGTATGGAAGGAACAAAAAGTCGAATATTTTTTAATATAATATATTTAATTAATCAAAGTATGAACCATTGTTTTCAATGCACTTTTGCCATCTTATAGGTAGTTCATTGATCCCTTTACTAAAAAAACCAGTCGGACGGGAATCAATAAAATCTTTGAAGGCGATTTGGACTGCCCCATCGGAGTTGAATTTTTTCCCTTGCAAAAAGTTATCCAAATTGCGAAAAAAATGGTAATCTGTTGGAGCAAGGTCCGGGGAGTACGGAGGATGTCTAAGACATTCCAATTCAAGCTCTTCTAATTTGGTAGCCGTCTGTTGCGCAGTGTGTGGTCTGGCGTTGTCGTGAAGCAGCAGTGGCGTGGAGCTTTTTAATCTTCCCAATTTGCTTCAAGTGAATTAAAACAGTTTTATCACTAACATCGAAGCCTGCAGCTAACTCGGACGTGGTTTGCGATGGGTCCGCTTCCACAATAGCCTTCAATTCTCCATTATCAACTTGGGTCTCAGGCCGTCCACGGGGCTTGTTCTGCAGGTCGAAATTTCCAGAACGAAAACGTTGGAACCAAAAACGAACTGTGTTTTCTTTTGCAACATGACCGCCATACACATCATTCACCCTTCGAGTCGTTTCCGCAGCACTAGTGCCACGACGGAACTCGTACTCGTAAATAATGCGATATTTTAAATTTTCCATTTTGTAAAATGAGTGACGCAAACAGAAAAAACAGAAGAAAAAAAACAAATGAATGACGGTCATCGAAGCACAAATACATGAGTAAATAGCTGTACAAATTTGAATTTGGAATTCCTTACCAAAGAGGAGAAATTCGTGATTAAAGTGGCCAGTACGAAAAACGCCAATTTCATATGTAAGGACCTAATATATGCCCACATTTTCTTAGCTGCCACGGCTTATTTTAATATAATTTTTTTACGTTTTTCATCGTTCTCACAGGTACAAATTCAACATGAATGATGTAACCAATATTTTGTACAATATTTTGATTTAAAAGAGTGTCCGTAGAGTTTCTTGCTCGTTCCATAGTTCGTACCTACTAGCTTTGGAATGGATAACTAGTTTGCTTTGAGTTGAGTGTAAAGTATGAGGATATACCAAAAAAATCAGTGCAGGCATATCCTAGCGTGTGTGTATCTTGTCAGCAGTTATAATACAAGTTTCAAGTATTGCTTTGTCACTTGTAGTTCTAAATACCTTGACGTTTGCATATAACATATCTGCCAGATCCGTAACAACATAAGATCTTTCAAAACATAAGATCATTATAATCAACATAATAACACCCGTCACGGCTGTCACAGTAATGACTTATTATAATTCTCAAGTTTATATCCTAGACTATATAATAGTGCCAGAGGTCTGCTAACCTACATTGCAATGATGTATATAATTGATTGCTCCTTAATTATACATCATTGCAATATAGGTCAAATGAAACCATTTTATTACATTGTAAAATAATGTAAAAGATTGCTTTTCAAATACTTGAGATTAGGTACTGATATATGATTACTAGTGTTATTATAGATATTACTACAATATTGTTTCTAAAAGTTAGTCGACATTACAATTATAATTTAAATTCTATTTATTAACTTAAACAATGCGGATTTATTTCATTGTATCCAACTTTGTAGGAAGAACAATAATATTAGCAAGTTTTGTTGTACTTGATGCAGGCCACACACGTTACGATATACTTGCGAAAAATTGGACTTGTACAAGTATGCATTAACTTGTGTGAGATGAATTTGCACAAGTATCCGAGCCATACGGTATCATGCAGACTAATGCAAGTCTAAACTTGCGCAAGTATAATTATCATAACGTGTATGGCTACCATTACAGTTTAGAAACTATTTCCAGTACAGAAAATTTCCTACACATTTCAAGCCATTTCCCTCTTTTTATCGTCAATTTTTTATTTTATTTCAGGGATATTCAGACCACAAACTGAAGCACTTTAATCATACACAAATACACCGAGGAGTGTGTGTAACTACTACATGCAAAGACTTCACAAGAGTTCCCAACATAAACGAAACATCACAGGGCCTAGGAGAGACCCTTGAGGGATGCCTGAATAATTCTCTTTATTCTCAATATGGACTTGAAGGGAGAGTAGCTAATATACACTATTGTAACAAGGAAGGGGACGGGGTGACATTAGATAATAGTGATATAGTAATGGCTGTGGTTTATTTAGTTTTAATTTTGCTCAACATTGCCGGAAGCTTATACGACGTCCTTTTTTTCAAGAAAGAGGACAAAACAGGTATAAAATGAAATAATATGTTCCGAAAATTTTAAAGTCATTTATGTGAAAATGGATTCTAATGTTAGATTTTTTTCCAGGGAATCCGTATTTATTGTCGTTTTCAATACGCAGAAATTGGGACAGACTGGTAGCACCAAGTAACAGAGGGCAAGAGCCCCGACTAGAAAGACTGAAATTATTTTATGGATTAAGGTAACTAGTACTAGATAAGGTTTAGTATGATTGTTTAAGTCTTCTTCTAAATAAAAAATAACGTTGCAAAGTGTTGTCACGTTTTGATTGGAATTCTTCACTTCTTAAATGAATTACCTAATCATCGATTTTTTGTATGTTTTTTAGGACCATGACGATGTTTTGTGTGATCTTTTCACACACAATCCTCATAATGTCGTATTCTTATGTCGATAACCCACTTTATATCGAAACGGTAAGTTGTATCTTGTTTCTTTTTTTTTTATTTACTTTCTTATTGATATTAAAAGCTAGTTATCGTTAGTTACAATATCCGGATGGGCACTATTTACTAGATAAATATTTAAATGGAACAGAATATACATGAAATTGTCTATAGTAAGTTTAAGTTAACCGGAACTTATCATGAGATGGTAAAAACAATCAAAAACATTGTGAAATTCTTCGCTTTTTTTTTTGTTAAAAATATCCCATTATTCATCTTCCACCTAGCGCTACAAGAAGTTTCCAATATACAATAAAAATACCATAGTAATAAATTAATCGATGAAGTCATTTATAGTAGATTGTACAACTAGTGCATAAAATAAGACCCCTCCCCCTAGGTAATATAAACGTCTCGGGGTAAAATACCTCGTTTATGCCCGAGTTATAAACTCTGCTTTTCACGTCGATTGCGAGAACATGAAACAGGCATAATTTTATTAAATTGACGACAGAAAACACGGAATTGATATAATTTAAAGCAAACAAAATAACGACTTTAACCTGCGACATTTTATTGTGCGTGTAGCTGTTGGGCCTGATTATCTTAGTCTTCGAAAACAAAAAACTTTATGCACTATAGCATAAAAAGCGAGTTTTTGTGTCGCCTACGCACAACATACTTAAAGACGAACATTTAGAGCATGAGAAGTGAAAAAATGATTTAAATTATATAAGTCAGCGGAAAATAAATTATAATTGTGTGCATAGATAAAGATAGGTTGTTTTAACCTATAATTATGTAATAGGGGGACCTTGGACCTAACGAACTTCGTAGCGTTATTATTATTGTTTTTCTTTTCTATTTCTGCATAGCACTTGTAATTGTATCGTAATAATATAATTTAGTAGTTATGAACATCTTGTTATGCAAATAGATGTTTTTCTGGTTTTTACGCGACAATTGAATTTATTAGCTAATTAAGTACTACTTTGACCTCTTTCGTGCATCCTAATACATTCTTGTTCATCTATATTCAATTTATTTGTATTTCAAGTTCTACACATTACTGTAAGTGCTTAGCCAGACTGGCAGCGCGGGCGCTGCGCGGCGAACTCAAACATATGAATTTCTTTTGAGTGTCCATAGTGGGCACGCGGGCGCGGTGAGCGGCGCGGGCTGCGCGGCGCGGGCTGCGCGGCGCGGGCTGCGCGGCGCGGGTGCGAGCGGCCCGTGCGGGGACCAGGGTCCTCAAACTAGTTCGAGCTTTTTTCTAGTAAAAATACTTAAGTCTTCTTCATCCATATTATATTTTGACAAACACTGGACACGATAACACGCAGAACGCAGCCGCGCTCCAGTGCGGACAGGTAGCCCGCGCGCGATCCTGTACCCGCGCCCGCCCCGCGCCCGCCCCGCGCCCGCGCCCCAGTCTGGCGAAACGCTAGGTATTTATAAAAACACTTTGCGTCTTTTTATACATTTTTCTTACTGTAACATCTATTTCTTTTTCTTAAATTATTTGTGTGTATGTTTCAGTCGTACGAAGATCCTATCAAACAGATTCTGTTTAACGGCAGCCTGGTCACGCACACTTTCTTCGTGATGTCCAGCTTCCTCCTCGCGTTCAACTTCCAGATTTACACTGAGAAGCACAAAGTCAGCTGGTTGCATTTACCAAAAGGGATCCTTCTAAGATGGCTGAGGTAATTTTCCTCTTTTGTTTGGTACATTTCAATTTATTTCAATATTATAATGATAAGTTAGTTGTAACAGCGAGCTATTCTGCTTTAGGTCTAGTTTCGAGGCAACGATTTTGGCTATGACCGGCAATTGACCTTTGTCAGGATTTAGTATAACACCTGTTTTTAAGCTACAATTAAAATTGCAAAATCCTACTTTCCGAAATTCACCATCTTTTATGACACACGTTTTACTTCGAGTAACTAAACTGGCTGAAGAGTTTAAAAAATAAAATATGATCATGTATGTATGTCTGCCCGTCTTTCAATGTCAAGTTATCGACCTGAAAGAAAATAGATACACCACTCACTCACTACTGAAGTGAAACTCTCAAACTCAAACTCAAAGCATTTATTTCAATTAAACCAATTACAGGCACTTTTGAATTGTCAAAGGGTCGGTCAGTCAGAAAGATGAAGCTAGTTGCCCATTCCAAAGCGTAGGTACCTATGGAGAAGAACGGGCAAGAAACTCCATGGACACTCTTTTAAGTCAAAATAATATAGTTACAAATTCTTGGTTATATCATTCATGTTAAATATTATACATGTGAGAACGATGCAGAACATTAAAAGCGTCCATATTGAAAAGATAAGAAAAAACAACAATTCAAATATTAAATAAAATAAAATAAGCCATGGCAGCAAAGAGATGACCAGTCCCTACTGACGGACTAAACGTGAACATAATCTGTGTAATCTGTGTTACTTAATGATTAATTGCAAAAAACTAGTATGTATAGCTAAAACGTGTTATTACTCTTCCAGACTAACCCCAACATACGCCCTCATCCTATTCTCCATATCAACATGGATGCGGCATGGGTTCCGCGGCCCGCTGTGGCAGCTGATAGTCACCACCGAGGCGGACGCGTGCCGCCAGTACTGGTGGGCACATCTGCTGTATATCAATAACTACGTGTATGACGACGCCTGGTGCACGCCGCAGACCTGGTGAGATCACTCACCTACTCATAAAATGCTCATCATCATCATCGTCTGACTAGCCCTTTTCCAGCTACCCTCTTCGGTTTTTCTTAGTATATAAAGGAAAAGAAAACATTTACACATTTGATGTCTTGACGAGGTATTAGCTAGATTCATTGGTCGTGGGACTCAGGACCAATTATCTGCCTTATATCACAATCGCTAGATGACCTAGTTTTATTTTATGAACAGTTTTATTGATTTTGGGGGTTTTAAATGGATGTAATCAAAGTTTTAGTTTGGAACTTTCATACTTAGGGCCATCGCTTTTAATTTTTTTTTTCCATTTAAACCATTTTTTAATTACTATTTTCCCTTTAGCGTCGACTGCTCTTAATGCCACAAGCTTAATTTACATAAATTGTATCGAGGGATGAAAAGAAAATAATGTCTTCAATTACATATAACCATATAACGCCAATAATTCTAACGGGTGCGCCAAAGTTCACCTAAATTTTCAACTCCGATAATTGGAAATCCGAAAATGTTCTTCCTAATATTTTTCATCCTAACAATCACAATTCCTAACTACTCTGTCTCTAATGTTCATAATTCCGAATCATTCAACTTCATAATGTCAGTAGCAATAAACATCTATTATACTTTTATTTGTTTTCCTATATTTTCTCAACTTAACCATCTTTTACACTATTATTCAAAGTCATATATTTTTTGTTTAGATCGTCGACATAGGATGCAAAAACGAGCGAAGGGCACCCCGAGGTTCGGTTTGGTTAGGTTACTTTAAACCCTTTACACAGAAATAGGGGCCCCGTGAAGCGGGGCTCCGTCGACATAGGATGCAAGGGCGAGCGAAGGGCACCCCGAGGTTCGGTTTGGTTAGGTTACTTTAAACCCTTTACACACAAATAGGGGCCCCGCAAAGCGAGGCTTCGTCGACATAGGATGCAAGGGCGAGCGAAGGACACCCCGAGGTTCGGTTTGGTTAGGTTACTTTAAACCCTTTACACAGAAATAGGGGCCCCGCGAAGCGGGGCTCCGTCGACATAGGATGCAAGGGCGAGCGAAGGGCACCCCGAGGTTCGGTTTGGTTAGGTTACTTTAAACCCTTTACACAGAAATAGGGGCCCCGCGAAGCGGGGCTCCGTCGACATAGGATGCAAGGGCGAGCGAAGGGCACCCCGAGGTTCGGTTTGGTTAGGTTACTTTAAACCCTTTACACAGAAATAGGGGCCCCGCGAAGCGGGGCTCCGTCGACATAGGATGCAAGGGCGAGCGAAGGGCACCCCGAGGTTCGGTTTGGTTAGGTTACTTTAAACCCTTTACACAGAAATAGGGGCCCCGCGAAGCGGGGCTCCGTCGACTTAGGATGCAAGGGCGAGCGAAGGGCACCCCGAGGTTCGGTTTGGTTAGGTTACTTTAAACCCTTTACACAGAAATAGGGGCCCCGCGAAGCGGGGCTCCGTCGACATAGGATGCAAGGGCGAGCGAAGGGCACCCCGAGGTTCGGTTTGGTTAGGTTACTTTAAACCCTTTACACAGAAATAGGGGCCCCGCGATGAGGGGCTCCGTCGACATAGGATGCAAGGGCGAGCGAAGGGCACCCCGAGGTTCGGTTTGGTTAGGTTACTTTAAACCCTTTACACAGAAATAGGGGCCCCGCGAAGCGGGGCTCCGTCGACATAGGATGCAAGGGCGAGCGAAGGGCACCCCGAGGTTCGGTTTGGTTAGGTTACTTTAAACCCTTTACACAGAAATAGGGGCCCCGCGAAGCG
The DNA here is from genome assembly GCA_945859645.1 of Amphipoea oculea. NCBI lineage: Eukaryota > Metazoa > Arthropoda > Insecta > Lepidoptera > Noctuidae > Amphipoea > Amphipoea oculea. The sequence continues at coordinate 20,867,275 of OX243878.1, read as the reverse complement.
GGGCTCCGTCGACATTGGATGACATAGGATAAAAAAAAAAAAGAAAATATCATATTAGACTAAATAGGTTTTATGTCTATTGAGTGGTATATCAAACGATTTTATATTGTCTGTTATTCTTATAGAAATTAGTTACATTAGTAGTTATGTTTAGGGATAAAAGCGTTATGATAAAAAACAGTAGGAGTTTAAAATATTTACATTAATGATATTATTGATTACAATTTTCGGAAACATGAGTGTTATGAACATCGCCGGTAGCACTACAAATAGTATGAATGAAAACTTTAGGATGAAAAATTTTAGGAAGAGTGATCATTCGGATTACAAATCGTTAGGAAGAACAATTTCGGGTAAAGAACTTTAGTTGAGCCAATATGGACCCAATTCTAACCCCACAGGTACCTAGCAGCCGACACACAGCTCTTCTGCCTAGGTTTACTAGTATGCCTGTTGGCTCGCACAAGTAAGATCCGCGCCATTCTGCTTTCTGTCCTGTTTGTGGCGTCTCTGGTCATCGTCGCAGGACACACGTACTTTCAAGACTTGGACCCAGTGGTTATACAGTCACCCGAGTAAGTTATTGAAGATTTTTGCCCATTACCTAATTTAAAATACTGTTTAAACTTTGAAACTTTTAACTCACAACTCGATTACCTAGCAATGTATCCTGCGACAGGGAATCGTGTCACTAGATTTGCCAGACCTACATATTTAGTTATTTCGTCTGCTTGTGCATTTGTCGTGTATTTTTTTTTATTAATAATCTATGAACACCCATAATAACCACACTTAGCAAATGGACTTTGCTCAATTATCAGGAGGATGTCGTTCCAAATTTTTGACGTCACTATTTTCTCATGAAAATAATTATTTTCAGCCACAAAATGTTCATTCATAAAAATAATTATTTACCCATGATCATGGTTTTGCAGATCATACCGCAATTTGTACGCAACCGACGATACCTTCCGTCTCCTGTACATCCGCGGCCACACCAACATGTCCACCTACATCCTCGGGCTGGCGGGAGGCTTCCTCGCCTACCACCTGCAGGGTGGCAAGGACCTGAGCAAGTACAAGGTACACTGCTTCTGGTGGTCACACCACCTGTACATCTACGTCAAAAAGACTACCTAAATCATGGCACCAATGATGGTTTCATTTTTAAAGGCTTGAATATTTTTTTATAACGATTGTTTAATTTCGAATGGTATTTTTATCTTGATTGATTTACTATTAGGATAAAAAAAAATACAAACATTCGAATTGAGAACCTCCTCCTTTTTAGAATTCTGTTAAAAACACAACTTTGAATACTTTGTCCTTACGAATAATGTGGATAAGACAGAGTTTAAAACAGAAAACAAACTAGCAGGGGATCGAGGAGGGGGGTTCAGGGGACTGGAATAAATCCATAAACCGTGACAGTTTCATTTTCTGAGAATATACACTACATATTTCAGCAGCTACGGATTCATCCTATACGACGTTAATTTTGTTGTTGTGAAAGATTCAACTGAGACTGTCTCAAAATTAAATGCTTAAAACGTTGCCATGGGAGTAAGTTATGCACCATATTACCACACCCCGGACACTCCATACAACGCTCGCAAAATAATTACCTACTACTACTGCATTAAAAAATGACGTTTGTATACGTATGAATGTGTGCGTGAGGTACTTGTGTTTGCGAGCGCTCTTGTTAAAGAACTGCGACGAATACGCCGAACTGCGGGGTGAGGTGCGGTAACTGATGTTAGTGCGGGGAAGGGAGTGGCCTTTCTGTACGTAGTACTTTAAGTATTCTGTGATATTACCACGTTATACTTCCCAGAAGTACCGCTGGGCGATGTGGCTGTGCTTCCCGCTGGGCGTGGCGCTGATCCTGTCGGGCGGCGCGTTCTACTCCGACGGCGCGCGCGCGGGCGCCGCACTGCGCGTGCTGTACGCGGCGCTGTACCGGCCGCTGTTCCAGCTGCTCGTCGTCATCATCATACTGGGCAGCGTCTTCAAGTTTGAAAGTAAGTGCACGTCTCCTTTTTAAGGAAATTGCTCGCCGACTGGCCGGCACTTCACGAGACCAGAGGGCTGGCCATTCAACGTGGCAATGCTGCCTGTCTTCTGGGCATGAGTCCGGATTTCAGCGATGGGGACGAGTATTTCGACGTCTAAGTGTTCTTTTGTTTTTATATTTATTTGTATAGTTAGTTAGTAATTTAATTAGGTAAGTTGGTACCTACTGTTCTTTATATGGCACTATCTTTGTGGCTATTGGGTCAAGGCAAGTTCTGGATTTTTTATATGTTAAGTTAAATAGTATTTAACAAATTTTGTGCGTGCAGCAAGCAGTGGTGACCCAGTGGTAACGGCCGCGACTTACGAGTTGTAGGTCATAGGTTCGAAACCAGACAGGCGCTTTACTTTGTGTAAATTATTTCATCACAATTGCTTTCAAAACGGTAAAAGAAAACATCGTGAGGAAACCGGCATGTCCTAGAACAAATAAAAACGAAGACATATGACATCTACCAAACCAAACTAGACCCGCGCGGTAAATTACGGCCCACTCCCTCTCACTGAGAGGTCCCAGCAGTCCACATTATAGGCTGATTATGCTTTTCCGTACAGTTAGTGCACCATCTTGATCTTCTTCAAAGTTTTCACTCTCATCCTTCGTTCCAGTCAAATATAGGATACAAATAATTTGAAGTAAGCTTTAGTTTTGCATACAAATTACAGTTTTATTTCAAATAAACCATTACAGACACTTTTGAATTGTCAAGGGGTCAGTCACTCAGAAAGATGAAGCTAGTTGCCCATTTCAAAGCATAGTAGGTACCTATGGAGAAGAACGGGCAAGAAACTCCACGGACGCTCTCTTAAATTAATTAAAAAAGTAACAATTCATAATTATGAACATTTGGGACCTAAAGTAATCTTCATCTTCCTAATTACAGCGATCTACCGCGGCATCGTCGAATGGCGTGGTTGGACTTGGTCGGGTCGAGTGTCGTACAGTGCCTTCCTACTGCACACTTTGTTCCAGAGAGGACTTATCGGGGCAATGACGCAAACCATTCACATGACTGATTATTACGTGGTATGTAGTATATATAGTGTAATAAGGAGTATGGTGGCTCAAGACCACAGAGAGTAGAGACATAGGTGTTGAAATGGCGATTGAACACGGCACAGACAAAGCAACGCACACTGATAGCTTTTTTATTGAAACCCTTACAACTCATGCCTTAGAGCTGATTTTTCAATCGTCTGATAACATTAACCGAGATTTATTCCATCGTCATTCATTCGGCCGAAAAACGTCCACTGCAGGACATAGGTCTCCCCCAAGCACCTCCATTTCGCCCCGTTCTGTGCTTCCCGCATCCAGCGGGTTCCTGCGGCCTTCACAAGGTCGCCGGTCCACCTTGTGGGAGATTTGTTGAACAACTGTACATTTATCTACACAATATCTAGTCAAGATTTTCAAAAGTCAATTGTATTCTGCCCTGCATAATATCTATTTTCCTTTGTCAGTTTTCAGTTCTATCGGCGAGCATCTTCCTGAGCTACCTGTGCGCGTGCGTGCTGTTCGTGTGCGTGGAGGCGCCCGCCGCGCGGCTCGTGCGTGCGCTCGCGCGGGGGGGCGGCGGGGGCGGCGGGGAGGAGAGGGAGGGGGAAACTACCAAAGTTTAAATAAAACAAAGACATCACTTTTATTCTTGTTTTATTGACAAATAAAACTCTAGGGGATGCTGTAAGGGTTACACGCGAAATAATTTTTTTAACACATTTATTCAAAACTAGCTTCTGCCCGCGACTTCGTCCGCGTGAAATTCGTACTTTCCTCTAAAAGTTTTGAAAATGTATGTTGGTATGATCTTTATAATTAATTTAGATAAATACTTGTATTCGGGCCAATTTTTAAGTTTATAGAACAAAGGAATCAGATTTTTCAAATAAACCGTATCCCCGCTTTTCACCCCCATAGGGGTGGAATTTTGAAAAATCGTTTTAGATGTGTTCATAACTTGACTCAAAGTTTATTTATACCAATTTTCGAGCTAATCAAGCCACGCAGTAAAATCCTCCCCTTTAAAATTAACTACCTCTTTTCACACAGGGATAGATTTTCGAAAACCCTGATACACGTTATTAATTATTTTTAGTCCTTAATAAAAAAATACTGAGTTTTAAGTTAATCGGACAGGGCGTTAAAATTCTTCCATACAAATTTTGACACTCCCCAATACCTCTTTAGGGGGTATTTTAGAAAAACGAAAAATTCCAAACTTCTTAATTTACTTAAATAAGTATTCGTGCCAAGTTTCAAGGTTATTAACTCAAGAAATAAGATTTTTCATACAAACAAAATCCCCCCTTTTCACACCCTTAAAGGTTAAATTTCCAAAAACCCCTTCTTATTCGATACCTACTCTTCACAAAGAACACACCCTCCAAAATTCATGTCCCTAGGACCAGCAGTTTAGACTGTGCGTTGATATTTCAGTCAGGTCGTTCATCCCCCTTTGGGGGAGAAATTATCAAAAACGCTGAGACACGTATACATTAATTTTCAATCGTTAGGCTAAATACAAAATTTGAAGATCCTAACTTTTAAACTGACGGACTTTCATACACAACTCCATCCCCCTTTTTAACCCTTTGGGGGTAGAATTATCAAAAACGTTGAGACACGTATAAATTAATTTTTAGTCGTCAGCCTAAACTCAAAATTTGAAGATCCTAACTTTAAAACTGACGGACCTTCATACAAACTTTCATCCCCAATTTAACTCCCTTAGGGGTTGAATTTCAAAAAATCCTTCCTTATTCCTTGTCTACATTATAAAGGAAACCACTGTGTAAAATTTCAGCTTTCTAGATCCAAGGGTTTGGGCTGGGCGTTGATGAGTCAGTCAGTCAGTCAGGCCTTTTGTTTATATTTATACATAAGATAGATAGATAGATACTTTTCCGGGATAAAAAGTACCCAGTGTGGTGCCCAGGATATTAAGAACAATTATACCAAGTTTGATCGTAATCGAACCAATAGTTTTTGCGTGATGCCTGAACAAACAGAGACAAACAAAAATTTTTTTAATCACATTTTTGGGTTCGGTGTCGGTCTGGTAACACCCCCTGTTATTTATTTTTTTGATATTTTCAATGTACAGAATTTTCACTTCTACAGATTTATTGTAAGTATAGAAAAGTTAGTGTATTCTTCGTAAACAGGAACTAAAATAGCTCTTTAATCCCTAGAGACTAACAGTGATTTGAATTTGGAATGTGGATATTGTTAGTAAAAGTTACAATCACCAAATTAGAGATCAATCACAAACATTGTATGAACAAATAACAGGCTGTATGATAAAGTAAAACGCGCGCGAGCCAAATTACAAAAAAAAGTTAGTAAAAAATAAAAAACGCGCGAAAAGCACTCAAAATTGTATGTAAATAAATATACATGCTATTCTTATTCATAAGTTGCACTTATTTATTTTTTCATAGAGGGAGATAAAAAGTAGAGTGTCCACCTCGGGAGCAACACTATTTTAAGCTCGAGTGACGTACTTTGAATCCCTTCAAAGAAACACTCTCGCCTTCAAAATATTTGTTTGCTCTTTTGGCAAACAATCTATTATTCTTGCGTTTTTTTCAATTTTAAGGCAGGTTGTAATGATGACACTTGAAGCCAATTCTAACCACGAAGAGTTGTGTTAATGATTCTAATTATTATAATTCTGTAAATACATATTTGTTACGCTCACGAATAATATTTTGACTAACATACAACTTGACACTGACCTGCAAATTGCATTAAGTAAGAATTTTTTTATTTCGCAGCTTACCTTAGCGCATCCCTTATCCTCTCCCATCCCAGCCTTAAGTGCGATACTATGTAATAGATACTACGTTAGCCTGAGGAATTCCGCTGAAAAAAAAAAACTGTCTATTATATATAGGTATATGACGGAGAAGGTAGGTATGTGTCTCTCGTTATTATCAGCCATATTTTAATTACTGCAGACGAACTGTGGGTAGTGTTAGTTATTGCGCAATCGGAAAACCGTTTACAGTTCAAATCAGATTATCACAACAGCGAACGAACACGAACTGTAGGTACACGACACCACCAGATACGGAACCCGGACAATTTCTGAGCACATGTTGTCCGTACGATGTCAAATATCCAAGAGTTCCACATCGTTCTGTCGCGCTGTCGTCGATACCCCACGAACTCAGGCTAGACTCTGTCAGCGTCACCAGATGGCGCTCACGTTCCGAATAGACTGGATGCGACATATACAGTGTGGCGATTAGGTTATCACATTAATTGAAACCAAAACAATTACCACTAATTAAATATACAAAATTACAATTATACATAACAATTAACATTCTAGCCGTGGTACCTAATATGAAAACCATAAAAATGAATCGCCGAAATGTATGCACGCGCATAACTTCCGAACGAGTGCACCAAATTGGATAGTTCTTTTTTTGTTGTGTTTGGTATTGTCAGGACAAGGTTTCTATGAAAGAAAATTACGTTTTTTTTTTTTTTTTTTAATTTATATATTTTGTAATACGAGTACTTAGTGATTATTTTATTATTTTGACAGACTAATAACAACTTTTAATAACCGCTGTACTGTTTAATGTGATAACATTATCGCCACTCTGTATATAATAATATACTAATAATAACAGCAAGAGCAACAACGCAGGAGAACCTAGGTAACCGACATAGCTCGAAGAATTGCCAAACTTAAATAAGTGGTATTGAGCAGCACATTGCTCGAAAGGTTCTGGAGTGGCGACCGCGTACCGGAAGACGAAGCGTTGAAAGGCCTCCCACAAGATGGACCGACGACCTTGTGAAGGCCGCAGGAACCCTTTGGACGCGAGAAGCACAAAACCGGTCGAATTGGTGGTGCTTGGGGGAGGCCTATGTCCGGCAGTGGACGTCATTCGACTGAATGATGATGACCATCATTATCATCAGCCTACAGCAGTCCACTGCTGGACATAGGCCTCTCTTATTGCACGCCATTCAACTCAATTTTCGGCAACTCTCATTCAGCTGCTACCAGCCATCCTGCGAAGATCGTCACTTCACCTAGCCTGAGGGCATCCTACCTTACGTTTGCCGATTCGACGTCTCCACTCAAGAATAAGTTTACCCCAACGGTCATGGTTCTACGGCAAATATGGCCGACCCATTGCATCTGCTAGTTCTCTCTACAGTCTATCGCTTCTTTAGCTATGACCTCCTGCAATGGTACAGACGCCAGCACATCAACCTACTACAATCTGTCAAATTTCTTTAATAGATTTTCAACTTTATCACTTAAGGTTCAAAGTTGATTGGGAAAATCTGACAGTTTCGGGTAGGTTGATATGCTGGCGTCTGTACCTAAACATTGATTCATTTATGTATTTACTTTTTTTTGGTTTTTGATTTTTGGGGACAATACACATAAGCATAACATACATTAATGCCCGGTTTCTGAGGCACTTTTATCGGTAGTTTATCTGTTCATTAGCGCTCTTGGTTTGATAACTTGTGAAAGTGCGTTTCCAAACAACGCAATGTAAGATAAACTCCGTTTAAACTTAAGTTAACTTAAGTGACCAATGGGCACCGTTCCGTTCCGTATCGGTTCCATAACTATAACTGACGCATTTTTTTAATAAAGCTAAGCAAGCAGGCTTTTTGCAATTTTGGGAATCTTAGCTGATAGCATGATAGACAGAGACAGAAGCACAAGGAGAAATTGTTTCTATAACAATAATCACAGTGACTAAACTGACCTGCTACAAAGGACCATATTTTGTGAGGGATCTGAGCCAAGTCACCGGCACTATCGCGCGTCAGAGCTAATACCACTGCATAAGTTAAAAGGCGGCATAAGGCGTAGCGTAAGCGGAAGAATGAAATAATGATGCGAGTACAGTTTTACGCTCATATCTTCCTACTGTGCTTTAAAGCTAATATAGCCATTAGCACGGGTTCGATTCCCGATTCAGTAGAAATCAGTGACCATACTGATTTTCTACAACTTCAAAGCTCTAATGCATTCCAGCACAGAGTACACTATAATATACTGAAACATTCCAGTTTGACTCGCTCTCGCTTGTACACCACGCATTATATTGCTTGCTTTTTCGCACAGCTGTTTATGATTTAATGTTCACGCGCAAACTTTTTTAAAGCTTACCTTCCTTGCATGTTTATATTTTTTAACCGACGAAAAAAAACGGAGGAGGTTCTCAATTCGACGCGTATATTTTTTTTTTTTTTATGTATGATCACGCATAACTTTTTACAGAGCAGTCCGATTTTGATAATTCTTTTTTTATTAGAAAGGGTATACCCTGAAGTTGGTCCCATATAAATTTGGAAAAAAAATTCCAACCCTAAGGGTTAGAAAACAGGGGATGATTGATTGTTCACTCACTGATTGTAATGTATGACCACGCTTAACTTTTTACAGAGTAGTCCGATTTTGATCATTCTTCTTTTGTTGGATAGGACATACTTCGAAGTTGGTCCCATGTAAATTTGGAAAAAAAAAACCTACCCTAAGGGTGGGAAAATAGGGGTGACTTATTGTTCATTCACAGATTTTAATGCTGAGCTGTGTATTACAATTAAAATAAAAGGCCTATCTATGTTGGTATATAAAGCCTGTTTTTTTTAAGTATTACATTATATTATTTAGTATTATATTACACAAAAAATAATAGTTAAAGTAGGAGTATATAACAGTTAATGTCTAAAGTAAGGTAGGTATTTTAAAAGTAATCAAACATTAAGCATGTAGTAATTAGTAAATTATGGCCTCAAAAAATTATAAAATAAAAACTTTTTAACAAAAAATTAAACCTCCGAAAAAACTGAAAAGCAAAAAATAATAAACTTTTTTTATTTAACCTTAATAAATAAGTTCTTAAACTAATGCAAGTATACCTAAGTAATTTTGAGTCGGCGCCAAACAATCAATGAACAAAGATTACTAAATTACCTTAGATTTAAAGAAATAAGCAACGTGAAATCTATAGCGATAAACATTAACATTTCAAACAAAAAATGCGCTCTCCGCACGACCACTCGCAACGAATTAATTTGCTTGTTTGGCGCCGACTCAAAATTTCTTAGGTATACTTGCATTAGTTTAAGAACTTATTTATTAAGGTTAAATAAAAAAGTTTATTATTTTTTGCTTTTCAGTTTTTTCGGAGGTTTAATTTTTTGTTAAAAAGTTTTTATATTTTAACTTAATAATACATTATTAGTTAATGAATGCTGTAACCATAATGCTGTAAACAGCGCGATGAGAAGTATTTAAAGGATTCCTTTAGCTAAACAAAAGAGAGGTGTCGAGTTCATTAGTGCGATTGAGGTGCTAAACCTTTTGTAAACAAATACTGAGATACCTACTTAGGATCACAAAAAATATAAGCGATTGTCTATACTAATATTATAAAGAGGTAAAATTTGTTTGTAAGTTTGTATGTAGGGGGTAATATCTGGAACTGCCAGTCGGATTTGAAAAATTCTTGTTGCATTTGATAGCCCAATTCTTGAGGAAGGCTATAGGCTATTTAACGTCACGCTATGACCCTTAGGAGCCGAGCAAAAGCGCTATGGGGAAATGAAGTGATAGAGCAGGAGACGCGGGCAGGTGATGCAATACGACGAGATGGGTCGAGGGAATAAGAAATTTCACGCAAACGAAGTCGCGGGCAGAAGCTAGTAATTAAATAAAATTATTAACAAAAAGTTAAATTAATAATTTAAAAAACCCCCGACTCAAACAAAAACCTCTAAAAAGTAAAATAATAATATATATTGGCCCTTTAACTTTAATATAAGTTGCAGGAAATATTTTGATCCAAGCGTCCTCACGTCGGGGGACGGCTAATGAAAATTGGAAGTTAACAGCAGTTATGTTTTCTACAACAGCTACATCCATTATTGCTGGGTTTAAGCCTCATCTGTTTGGCGTTTTCATTAGCCGTCCCCCGACATGAGGACGCTTGGATCAAAATATTTCCTGCAACTTATATTAAAGTTAAAGGGCCAATATATATTATTATTTTACTTTTTAGAGGTTTTTGTTTGAGTCGGGGGTTTTTTAAATTATTAATTTAACTTTTATTTCTTGCTTTTTAAACTTTGTAATATTATATTACTAGTAAACATGCTATACGATCGACACGTGAGTCGCACAGTGAAGCTAGTTAGTTACTCGTGGTCGTTGGCGTTCATTCCATACCTACTAAGGTATTCCTCTGTGAATTCGCCATTTGTAGTGGCGGCCATTTTGGATTTGAAATTTTTAATAGTGTATAGTATTCTACTAGTCCAGCCCTTTCATTTGATACCAATATTGAGGGAATTGTGAAAAAAAAAAAATATAATTCGCCATTTTGTGGTGGCGGCCATCTTGGTTTTGAAATTTGTCATAGTGTTTAGTATTCTACTTGTCAAGCTCTTTCATTTGATACCCATATTGAGGGAGTTGTGAAAATATATGTAATCCGCCATTTTGTGGCGGCGGCCATCTTGGACCGATTTTCTTCAAACATAGCTAAGAACACTCGCGACTAATTCACCTTTCAAACAAAAAAAACAAAATCAAAATCGGTTCATCCGTTCGGGAGCTACGATGTAACAGACAGACACACACACACACACACACACAGACACGTCAAACTTATAACACCCCGTCGTTTTTGCGTCGGGGGTTAAAAATAGGAAGCATTTTAAACAATTTTATTTAAATTGATTCTTTACGATACAACAACACACACACACACACAATTACCATTTTTTTATACATGGATTTTCCCATGCTTTACCCAAACGAACTCATAATATTTCTCCTTGACCATAGTTTTCAGCTTCTTATACTCCACGAACTCAAACTCCAACTACAGGCACTTTTGAATTGTCAAGGGGTCGGTCAGTCAGAAAGATGAAGCTACTTGCTCATTCCAAAGCGTAGGTACCTATGGAGAAGAACGGGCAAGAAACTTCACGGACAATCTTCACGCTCAGGTGATCATTGAAATATAATATACGCTGACTTGTGCCCTGAAACCCGGATGTGGATAGATTCTTAACGGCACGTGCAACTGCTATAAAATCTTCTTTCACGTACAGGTTTAAAAAACTCACTACTTATGATGAAATTTTTCGTTAGAATTGAAAATAGGCACCCTTGAGTTATAATTTATTTATTTAATACTTCAAGCACATAAATGTTCAGAGGCGGACTTAATGCCATAGGCATTTTCTACCAGTCAACCTTTAATAATTCACCTTCCGGCCAATATCGCTTCAATAATCGAAAAAAGATTTTAATTTTTTCTTATAGGGACTCCTTTAATCTCTACGTTGTTTAGTCGGGATCGCTGTTCATATTTTGCGAGTTCGAACTTGGATCTCTCTAAGTCAGTCTGCAAACACCTCACTGCTTCCTGAAGCTTGTCAAGTTCTGTTGCTTTTGCTTCAACCTCCGCTAGTCGAGTGTCAAATTCATCAAGACTACCACTACCATCAGTGCCATCAAATGTAATTTTTAGCTCAGCAAACTCATCCTTTATTACTCGAATATCATCTACCAAGGTCGGCAAATTAACTGGCGTTTCATGTCATGAAATTCACTCAATATTGTTTCGAGTGAGGCTGGTTCAGGAGCAACCAGAGCTGGGGATGACGTTCGACAAGTGGGGCACTTCCATTGCGCCATTCTGCTGGCGCCAAGTTTTCTCCATCCGGCTTCAGAAATATTTGCACATCCAAAATCCAGATGTTTCCTGCAGCTCCCACGTTGGACTCCGTCATAGAACTGCACGTTAAAAGCTGCGCACGTTTTCATTATTGAAACTCGGTATAAGTAAAATTAAGCATATACCAAAGCAAAACTAGCAAAAATTTTAATTTGGTATAAAAGTTAGAAAAGGTTGACGATCTATTATTTCGAGCGACGCGTACTTATGAATATCCACAGACGTGCGAGTTTTTAAATCTGCAAGTACCCTAGAGTAACTTAGTATTGCATTAGATTTTATTAGAAAATGTTGTGTGAAGCATAGTTCTATTGTGACAACAAAATGTTTACAATATTGTTATTATTTGTTTTGTTTCATAGTTCTTCAGCAGTTATATACGAGCTCAATGGTATGTGTGGATAATATCGTAGATATACTAAAGTCTAGTTAACCTTTAAAGCGCGTCTAGGTGAATTTTACGGCTATTCCGTTTATCCACTCCAAAAAATCAACCATAATGTGAATACTAATATGATAATCACACTATCACACTAATCACACTAATATTATAAAGGCGAAAGTTTGTGAGTGTGTGTGTGTGTTTATATGTTTGTTACTTCTTCACGCCTAAACCACTGAACCGATTTAGATGAAATTTGGTATAGAGATAGTTTGAGTCCCGGAAAAGGACATAGGATAGTTTTTATCCCGATATTCCCACGGGATCGACATTTACGCGGGTGAAACCGCGGGGCGCAGCTAGTATATTATAATACTCTACGTCATGTTTACCGCAAGTAAACGTATTTTCTTTCTTGGTTTTTATGAGAACGTCACGTAATTTTTCCCGTAAAATTCGTAGATACACGTGCGCACTACCAACATTATATTGATTGATTGAGATTGATTGTAAGATTGTATAAATAAATAAATTTTAACATACTTAATCTTAATTTTTAGCTTCATAGTGTACGTGCCCGGAATAAATCATGACTTCAACACTAAATGGATCGTAAAATGATGATCTATTCACAAATGGCGCAAGATGACCTAAAGGTCAGCAGGCGTTTACCTAGCAAATCTTAATGTGTACCTAAACAGAAGTAGTGTAGTACTTGTGTTACACTCTTTCTTGTACCATGTTTTACGCGAAAATGTTTTGCCAAGCTACGTGCTGCAGAAGATACAAGTCAGATAAATAAAACAATCAAGAGCCCTAATTCACTATCATCATCATCATTTCAGCCAAAAGACGTCCACTGCAGGACATAAGCCTCCCCCAAGCACCTCCACTCGACCGGTTCTGTGCTTCTCGCATCCAACGAGTTCCTGCGGCCTTCACAAGGTCGTCGGTGCTCCTTGTGGGAGGCCTTCCAACGCTACGTCTTCCGGTACGCGGTCGCCACTCCAGAACCTTTCGGCCCCATCGGCCATCTGTTCTGCGAGCAATGTGCCCTGCCCACTGCCACTTAAGTTTGTCAATTCTTCGGGCTATGTCGGTTACCTTGGTTCTCCTGCGGATCTCTTCATTTCTGATTCGATCACGTAGAGAAACTCCAAGCATAGCCCTCTCCATTGCCCTTTGGGTGACTTTCAGCCTTCTAATATGACCATGATTCACTATAACCATAAAAACTTAGATTCCCCGATAAGTAAAAAGAAAACCGATAATTGAAAAGAAAAGTGTGAACAGTGCAGTGGTGTCCCCCTGGAGAGACCCTAGACTTAAGAGCTGGAGGTCGTAGATTCGAACCCAGACAGGCACTTTACTTTTTGCACAATATTTCTCACCACTGCTCTCAAAACGGTGAAGGCCGAAACCCGGAAACCCGGTCGGAAGTGGTGATCGTGACGATACCCGGAAACCGGCATGTCCTAGAATAAAAAATTCGAAGACATGTGACATCCACCAAGGCGCACTGGGCCCCACTCCCTCTCACAGAGAGGAGGCCTGTGTCCCAGCAGTGGAAATATTTTAGGCTAATTATGTAAAAAGACGACCCACTGACCGCAATCTTGCCTCTTACAATTGACTGAAGAGAAACCTTTACCGTTTAAGACATTTATTACTCAAAAAGAATACAATTCACATATTATTATGACAAATATGAGTTAATCATAATACTTGATACACGAACTTATGAAGAACGGTAGGTACTCGTAAATAAACTAGTAGCAGTAGATGCGCAAATATTTTTCTTACAATGAGAAAAAGTTAGTGTAACAAAGTTTCTTGATAGCAAGTCAATAGCAATTACACGTTGTTGTAGCAAGCTGACAATATGAAATACAGTTTAGTAACTATTAACAATGTTAATAGATAGTTGTTTGTATATTTCACCTTAACAATGTTGTAGTATTCAGTAACGTTATATCACAGAATACTTAGTTATATTTAGAACCAACATCTGCGGTGTAATTCATCACGAAACAGTAGGAATTGCTTTTATTTTGACAGTTCAACGACATTCATTGCGTTATTTACGTTATTGAGCAGACAAATCGTTCGAACATATGAAGCAATGGATTAGCAATATCCTTCAAAATGATTCAGATTTTGATTGAAAGTGTATTACACAATAAGGATGTAAAGGCCAGTGTTGGTTATAAATATTATGTATTTCACGACCTCCTGAAACTTATTTAGCAGAATATTCCACGCAAATTAAATTCCATTTGGATATAGCTTTTGTTGCATTTTGCAAACAAGAGAACATTACTGCCGTCACGTACGCACCTAGGTCTATAGTACCATAAAGATGACCGTAGAATTTCAATAGTTTTCCTAAGTTACAACAAAGTAAACTTTTACGACAGCCTCGGGAGCGGAAGGTGTGACCTACAATTGAAGTTGAACTATTTCATGGGCGATCATTGTGCATGATGTCTTTCATGCTTTGTGTCTCTAAGATCAATGAACGTAGACAAAGCAAAAGGAGTATGTAAGGATCGTAGCACGAGGCAAACCATAGTTTCTACTTACCTATGTATGATTTACAACATTGTCTTCATTAAAAAAAAAAAATGCCTAATTGGTTGAAAAGAAACTGACAGCCCTGTTACTTGATCAGTGCTATTATTCAATTAAACTTTTTTTTTAAATGACACAACTATTTGACATTGTGTGTTTTCTTTTTATTAGAAGTCATGTTTTAAATCCTATTTTTTTTTGGCAATTTTGATTTTACTGACAGGTTTTTTAATGTATGCATGTATTATTTTAAGGTAGATTTTACAGGCGTAGCAAAGTTTTGTAAACACATTTTATGTGCTTACTTTCTAAGAAAATAAACGATTATGATTACAGATACGGACTACGAGCTTATGCCTCCCATCTTCCAATTGGACGACTACGAGGAATGTTTCGAAGATCCTGAGGGGCTGTACTGCACTGCAGACTTAGCCATGGTTTCAGATAAGCCTAGCCCGCTCTTAACTATGATGCAGGTGAGTTTTGAGTCTCATCCATAATCTTTGCCAAATAGGGTTCGCCACGAAAAGCGACTTGAATCTATACAAATAATAAAAATTATAATAAGTATACAGGGTGGCAGAGACATCGACGAGCAACCCGTTACCATGGACTTAGTACATGATTTCGGACCCCTCTGCGTTGAAATTTAAGTCGGTTATTACAAAAAAAAATTGCTGTTCCATACATCTTGACCGCATAGGTATTGCACTTTTGTAGAAAACAGGTTAATTTTTGTTATAACCGACAGTAACTTTTAACGCAACGCAGTCTAGTGGTAACGGTTGTGCGAGTGCCTAGGGGAACTTCTGTGCTATCTGCATCATCATTTCAGTCGAACGACGTCTACTGCTGGTCACATAAGCCTCTCCTAAGCGTCCCCACATCGACCGTATCTGTGCTTCTCGCATTCAGGGGATTCCTGCGAGCCCCACCATTCTTTATTATGATTATCTCAAATAATATATCGTTTTCTAATAACTAAACCTATTTTAAATAATTTATTATGTGTACTTTATACAATTAAACGTAGACAAATTGCAATCATCAATTAGCACTTAAAGTTTTGAACTCAAACTCCAAGATCAAAAGGTTTGCATTGCTATTTAAACGATGACGACACAATAATGAACACACAACAAATGTAGCAAATCTATATCTATCTGTACAAATAAATAATATTGAAGTGTCTGTTTGTAATGTCAACATAACAGCTTTTATAAATGAAAGTATGTATACAGGGTGAATTTTCCAAGTGGGCGTGGATGGCCAAATCCTAAACTATGAGGAATAGCGAAAAGTACTGAAAGGAGTCGCGGGCTCGATTTTGATGAAAACTAAAACTGCATCATTGGATTTTTGAAAATTCAATATTTCTAGCCAGGAATCGAACCTGTTGATTTTGAAAAAAAAAAACACACTGTATTATTACACCATTCGATAGTGTCCCTAATAAGGATCAAATTCTGGGAAGTAATGACATACGGCAAACTTAAGGAAAATGTTGAATTTTAATAAACTGCTTCTTTTTTCATACCTTGTTCGAAATTATGCTCAATATTTTTACACCCGAAATACTTACTCGTAGAGCAGTCACCTTCACAAAATTATGTTCTAAATTCAAATTTTAAATTGCAGTACAATCCTTGAGACGTCGAATCCAGCTATGTATTCAAAAACAATTGTCATAATTTTGAACAATTAATCAGTTAAGGTTTAATAGGTAGGTAGCATAAGAAAATAAAAAAAGTATTTTGATAAAAATGAGCTCTTTCCTTTAGTTTGCCGTATGCCATTACTTCCCAGAATTTGATCCTTATTAGCGACACTATCGAATGGTGTAATAATACAGCGTGTGTTTTTTTTTTCAAAATCAACAGGTTCGATTCCTGGCCAAAAATATTGATTTTTCAAAAATCCAATGATGCAGTTTTAGTTTTTATCAAAATCGAGCCCGCGACTCCTTTGAGTACTTTTCGCTATTCCTCATAGTTTCGGATTTGGCCATCCACGCCCACTTGAAAAATTCACCCTGTATACGGTACTTATAACAAAAAAAAAAAACAATGTTTGTCATTCTTGTCTGTCTCTCTAATCTCTGAAACGGCTGGAGCGATTTTGATGAAATTTTGGTATGAGGATACTTTGAACCTTGGGGAAGAACACAAGCTTTTTATTGAAATAACATAAGGTACGGTAGGCTTCAAAAGTGCATGGGTAGTACAGAAACAAAATCGTATGAAGCGAGAAATGACGCCATCTAGCGTAAAACCAGTTAACGACTAACAAAATTGAATTATGCTGTTATTAGATGGCGTTGCTTTGCTTTATATGATAAAATATTTTTGCAGTTTCTTTTTGTCTCTTCAAACATTCAAACAATTTATAATTAATAGTTTCTTTTAAAGAAAATTGTTCCTAATTATTAACCTACTATGTTAAAATTGAATATCAATTTATAAGTAGGTAGGTATCTGATTTTCTATGTTTTAGTTTTCAAACTTGAGAGGGTAGGTTGAATATGGATTTATAAATAATTGGTAGGTGGTATGAATAATACTTAGATCGAAGATTTATGACAGCTCAATTGATCGTTCGCTAAGTTCATTTCGATTACCTCGTTCGAGTGCCTTTTGTTCAGTTTTTATTTATGATCAGGCGGATTACTTGTTTTACCAAAACGAGCACGAGTTATAATATTGATTTCGTTACAAGAGCTCAAATAATTGCTTTGAATAATCAAGCCAAAAACTTGTCAGAAATAGCCAGAGACCGGTGTAAACGTAAGTAGTTTTATTTTTTACACTTTTATATTAAAAACTGCATTATTTGTTTGTTACTATACTACATAATAATCATTATTGGGTATTATATATTTCTGTTTTATTGTTGCAGAGAAAAACAGTTGTTCTTTGAGTACGACGATTTGAAGAGGAGGGTTCTTTGAAACACCATCAAAGAACTGGTAGACCACGACTTATAAAACACATTGCAGCATCAAACCATGATAAGGCAGTATGAAGAAAATGGATTTCTGCCGCCGAACCACTATGCTGGTTTATTTGACACAAGTTTTGACACGAAGCCGCGTCAAAACTTGTGCCGCGGAGGCATGCTGTGAAACCCTTGCTCACGGAAAACCATAAAAGGGCAAGATTACAGTTCGCTTTGGATCACATAAACTTCGATTGGAGTAATGTCATCTTTACAGATGAAAAAACTTTTAAGTCCAGTGAATACGGACACTTATGTTTGTGGCGTCGAAATAATACGCGATACACAAGTGGTTACGTAGCTACGAGCTAAATAATTATACTTAGATAATATTATTTATATTGACTGGAGACCTGGTTATGTGTGTATAAACTATAACTTACGTATTTTTAATAATTTAAAAAGTTATGACCACTTTAAGTTTAAACAACATAGTTTTTAGTTTTTTATGTTGCTTACTAACCATTTGATATGTTTTTGTGCAATTTTGTAGTTTTTAGCCTACTTATTTAGTATCCATTTAATCCGTTTGACCTTTGTAATAAAATAACCTGGTCTCCTGTTTGTTTTTATTGAGGTTACATAAGCTTCAATCCTCTTTCCGATTTTGGAAACGAATACTTAAGCTATCGCCTCAATAACTTTATAATATTATACCTATAATATTTAATAAACTGACTATTAAATTTGAATAATAAACTGTAAGAAATAAACCTCTATAATTTTTTATAGTGCCTTTTTTTGCGAGCCCACAAGGCGAGCCTGTTTACCTGCAATGAATCTGCTCTTTTTTCCTGTTGCTAAGTAACTACCTACCAATTCGAATATTAAATTAATTATTAAAATACGGTCCACTCGTTAGCTTAATAAATATATTCCTATCGGTTTCTATTATTATTTTATCATTTAAGCTACGTATGCTGGTTATTGTAATGTAATAATTAGATAAATGTATTAGCCTTGTAATTCCTTCGTTTCTTCCTAACTCCTTACTTACGTTTCGTAAATTAGTCATAGTTGTGAAGAAACCAACGCCATCTAGTTTATTTTCGAAAACTTGAATTCAAACGTTCACGGGAAAATAGACACTAAGGTACCCATGCAATTTTGCTGGCGACTGTACAATTATGACAAATTAAGCTGAAGACATTTTCTTCAGCTTAATTTACATACTGCCAACCTAGCTACATTAACTTTCCCATTTGCTATAATCAGCGTATGTATTATATAAATTTTCTACAGGAGTATTCTGCACATTTCCCTACACACTACAATCATACGCTGCTACGTCGTGGTATATGCATCACTCAAACATGCAAAAAGTTCTACGAAGCTTCAGAAGGGGACCTAGGATCGGCCCTTGAGGCATGCGCCAACGAAACCTTTTATAACAATTACGAGCTAAAAGCGAGAGTGTCAAAAGACTTTGCTTGTTCCAAACGCGAAAAGAACCAACCAATAGACTATGTGGATATAGCTGTGGGTGTGATCTGCGTCGCAATATTGGTCACAAACATTGTCGCAAGCATTTGCGATTACTTTTTTGAAATAGGAAAAGATTTTGGAGGTTTGTTTTTTTGTTATATTTATATTTAGATAGCTTTAGAATTTATACATAATTTTAAAAACGATATTTTCGGCATCAGACTCGTTCCTCCACCTCGTGGCAAATAAAAAATTATAATAATACAATAATATTTTTTTTTAAATATTCAATGTACAGTTTGACTTCGATACTATTTTATTATATGTATAAATGATTTCCCATATATTATCAGATCGTTAACGTTTACAATCCGAATTTGATTTTCTATCCCTTAAGAGCCTATACTACCTCAAATGGCTTAGCGTGATCCTCCGTTATGTCGAAAATACTGGACCATTAATTTTTATATTATATCATATTAATGCTAAGTCCTATGTTAGACGAAAACACGATTACATAAAATTTTCTCGATAGAAAAAAAATCCAAAGTTACCTCTAACCCGAACAATAAACCGCTGGTATTCAAAAAATACTTCAAATTAGATCATGAAACTTTGCATACTAACTGAACTTACTTTAAAGTAGGTCATATGTTATTTATTTTTTTATAATTACCATTATTTTCACTGTAAAAAGCAAATACCTAAACTATTGGCGCTGCCTGCCGTCCAGCACCGCACTCTGTCTCGCTCTCACTCAGTCCGCGAGCAGTATCGTATGAGCGAGATAAAAAGTGAATTTTAGCTGAGGTAGTATAGGCTCTTAAGTGTGACACTCGGACGGTTTTGGCCATCTTCTGAGAATAAATTAACAAAAAAAAAATTGCCCAATACCTTTCTTTCCTTTTCTTAATCATCATCATCAATCATTTTCAGGTCTCAGGTATCTGTACTGTTTCTCAATATTTCGTAATTGGGGCAAACTGGTGGCGCCTCCAGCAGATGATAGAGAACCTCGTCTGCAAGTATTGAGAGGATTTCATGGTATCAGGTAAAGTGTATTCACAACTGTACCTAACTGCCGGACATGGATTTAGTACATGATCCTGGACACCCCCTGCATTGAAATTTTCCGTCGCTTATTAAAAAAAAAATCTGTTGTTTCCTATAAAATGCAATACCTATGCGGTCAAAATATAAGGAACAGCAAATTTTCTCTCTTTTTCTTCTAAATCTCTCTCTGTTTTGTGCGATCTCTGGCCCTGTTGGCCCCGCAAATATGATTAGATCGTCACATCAGCTTCGTCGCGGTCTACCTTGAGGACGATGTCCTCCCTCAGGCGTACAGTGAGTGACGATCATATTTTAATAAACTGTATTTATTTGTTGCAGGGCATTGACGACGATTTGTGTCATTGTAGGACACTCACTTGTAATGTGTGTCTTTTCTGTTGAAAACTCTAAGTTTATAGAAAACGTAAGTTATACTTAACCAAATATCTAGTTATAAACGCATAAAGACCTTTTCACTGAGCAATATAATCGAAAAAAGGCTTTGTTTTTAAAATATCTAATTTAAAAGAAAGAATTTGAAAATGGCCTGATTCATATTATGATGAAAATGAGTTTTTAATTTTAGATGTTCATTGCTGACCTCATGCACATATTACTGAACGGGACGATGATAATGCAGACATTCTTGTTGATGTCGTCCTTTCTACTAGTGTATAAGTGGCTGATACATTCAGAGAAACATGAACCTTCGTGGAAGATGCTGCCGAAAATATTCATGATGAGGTGGTTGAGGTGAGGAAAATACATGCAGTTGGCGATATTGAAGCACCAAACCATCTTTTAGGAAACATACAGTACAAAATAACAAAACACACGTACATAAACAACGAAACATATGTCAGTTTAAGACTGTTGCTATGAACATATACCAAAGACAAACAAACAGACTTATTTACTTTTTCCCATCTATGTTGGGGTCGGCTTTCAGTATAACCCGATTCAGCTAATTACTAGTATTTTACATGAGCGACTGCCTATCAGTGCCTGAGCAGTGGTGTGGTGGCCCATTGGTCGGCCCCGACTTACGAGTTGTAGGTCGTGAGTTCGAACCCGGGCAGGCAATTTACTTTGTGTATTTCAGCGCTGCTTTCAAAGCGGTATAGGAAAGCATCGTAACGAAGCCGGCATGTTCTAGAACCAAAAAACTAAAACCCGACTACTGAAAAGGATGAAACAAGAAAGTACCTTCCCGTGGTCGCATGCTACCATCGCTTATAATAATAATATGTTAGTACAGTAGCATGCGATCACGGGAAGGTACTTTCTTGTTTCATCCTTTTCAGTAGTCGGGTTTTAGTTTTTAAACTTATTTTTTATTTAATTATTTTTGGGCTTATTTGGGGGTAATATTTATATTTTTTAAATGTGCTAATAAAGCCCCTTCATTTGATACCCCACACGGCATATTAAAAAAAATTTTTTTTTTAGATCATGACTATGTCCCACGTCCGCTAGACGGCACATATTCAATTTAATGGGACGTCACATATATAGCCTATAACCAGCGGGCGATGAAGACGCTTCCAATGATACCTCATTTGTCTATAAATTATGACAAATAGTTTAGAAGTTATGAGGGAACAGATGAACATACATACCTACCGGTCAAAATCATAACCCTCCTTTTTGCCTCGCCGTAGTCGGGTAAAATTCGGAGACATGTGACATCTACCAACCCGCACTGGGCCCGCGTGTGAGTGGTGACAGCCGGACCAACGGCTTGACGTGCTTTCTGAGGCACCGAGGGTCTCGATATGTAATGGATTGTACCCATCCATGAACCAACCGCGTCAAGGGTAGCTTAACCAACAAATAAAATTGCGAACGCAGGATAATTTGTATCACTTTATTCGGAAGATGAATGTCCAATAAATGTTAACAATAAATGGTTGTTGCAGATTGACTCCATCGTACGCCATCATCTTAGCCTTGACAGCTACTTGGCTTGGGAGACTAACATCAGGACCTTACTGGAAGGTAAGCTTTTTTCACTTACCAACTATTTAAATCAGCGTCAGGTGGTACACCTTGTCATCTGACACTATGCTGAGCTGAGGCCCTTTTTCCCTTTTTCTGTTTTTTATAGTTTTAAAGTGTATTTTATTCTTTAATAAACTGTGATTTCTTCTATGCCAGTATTTATAACAAAATATAATATTAGGTATCATCATCATCATCATTTTAGACGAAAGACGTCCACTGCTGGACATAAGCCTCAAGCAACGCCACTTGTCATTTTGGGGGATTCGCCATAATCACCACGTATTATTATTAAATATAATTATATTAAATACGGCCTTGTGAATAGTCACTCCTCTATTTTATTAGGTATTGGTAAAATAACGGCAACGGTGAAGGAAAAAATCGTGAGGAAACCGGCATATCCTAGACCCAAAAATTCGAAGACATGTGACATCCACCAACCCGCATTGGGCCCACGGTGGGGAGCACTTTCACTGTGAGGAGCCCTGTATGTGGGAACATTATAGGCTGATCACGTTTTGTTATTTATAGGTAGAAGATATCATAATACGGTGAACAAGCTTTTGAAATCTTGAATAAATAACTTACTAAATCAATGAACAATTTCATGTTCTGCGCTTCTATCATTTTTTTCAAGCTTTGATTTCTTTACAGAAAGCAGTTGGGATCGAGTTGAGTGATTGCCGCCGTGATTGGTGGAAGCATCTCCTCTACATCAACAATTACTCCGACAACTCCGAATGTATGATACAGTCCTGGTCAGTATTTAAACGATAAGGTAGACCGCGATGTTTTTTTTTCGCGAAATATTAAGATTTTTTTTATATACGTTTATACACACAAACGTAGAGGGTTGTATTAATATTTTTCATGATATAATTCTGTAAATACATACCTGTCACGGTCACAAATCATACTTTGATCAACATACAACCTGTCACTGACCTGCAAGTTGCAAAAACGTAAGATAGGTAATTTGAATGTTGAGGGATGAATAAATGGTTACTGTGTACGTATCGTTTATTTCTGCCGCCAAGGAACACAATGTTTCAGTTGAAGGCAGGGAAAATAATGTTTTATCAAATTGAGTACCAACTTAAATTGTCCGCATATTCAAATCTCAACTGTCATTCTTTGACAGTCAGTTAGGTACATGAAATGGCTATAACACGGCAAATTGACGTAGAGTATCAATGAATCCTCGTGCATTCGTTCTCACATGCGTAATTTCAACATGTATGATGTAGCCAATATTTTGTAACCATATTATTTTGATTTAAAAACGTGTCCATAGAGTTTCTTGCCCGTTCTTCTCCATAGGTACCTACGCTTTGGAATGGGCAACTAGCTTCATTTTTCTGACTGACCGACCCCTTGAAAAATCAAAAGTGCTGCGCCTATGCTTTGACTTTGAATGATAAAAGAATTAAATGTATCCTCTTTTCTCCAGGTATCTAGCAGCAGATACCCAGCTCTACTACATGGCCGCCACCCTCTTTGTCCTGTGCAGAACAAGCGACAGTAGGAAGGTTGTACTGAGCCTTCTCTTGGTCCTAGGAGTGGTTGTTCCCACACTACATACTTACTACCAAAACCTCGACGGTGTTCTAATAGTTTTTCCTGAGTAAGTTGGTCATATAATATATTAAAGTATAATAGATCATCATCATCATCATTTCAACCGAAAGACGTCCACCGTTGGACATAGGCTTCCCCCAAGCACCTCTACTTCAACCGGTTTTGCGCTTGCCGCGTCCAACGGGTTCCTGTAGTCTTCACAAGGTCGTCGGCCCACCTTGTGGGAGGCCTTCCAACACTACGTCTTCCGGTACGCGGTCGCCACTCCAGAACCTTTCAGCCCCATCGGCTGTCTGTTCTGCGAGCAATGTCTGCCCACTGCCACTTAAGTTTGGCAATTTTTTGGGCTATGTCGGTTACCTTGGTTCTCCTGCGAATCTCTTCATTTCTTAAGATACCTAATTATTAACCTTGAATGAAATTATTTTATATTATAAATAGGATATCGGAAACATTTTTACTAACAAAGTTCATACAAATATATGGAGTCGACATTTCCTATCTGGCTACCCCTGATAAGAAATGGCGAAACAAACTCAGGGGCCCAAGGCCTCTTTTAAAGTCCAGATATTAAATATCAACAACATCTTGTAATAAAATGCAGGATAGCATACGGACTGGCCTTGTGAGGAAACTATCGGGAACGGTTTGAGTAGGTAAACCTGTCCTAATACCTGCAAGAGTTATATATATCTCTCAAGTAGAAATTAAGCCTCTTTATAATTCCGTACGGATAAACACCCCACAAAAACTAGTAATATTAAGAACGTTCACAGTGTGTCCTCAGTCTTAACTCTTAATCTATCAAAAATACCTCTAATTTCATCACATTTTTGACAAGTTTTTGACATTGATTGTCGCTGAGTTTGTGACTAGATTTTGAACGTTTTTAATTACGACAATTGACCCTCTGATGTACGCCAAATAATGAAAGATAACTAGTTGTGCCTGCGGCTGCGCTCACGGGACTGTCCATTCTCTTGGCATTCAAATGAATAGAAACCTAAAGTCATACTTACATATTGATAGTTATTATTGAAGTGAAACTTCTTTATGCACGCTTGACTTGGGGAGTAAGCTGGCGAACGTGTGACGTAAGCGTTACGAAAAGTGTGATCGGGCGAGGCGAACGAGAGTTGAGTGGGGGATATAAGCAAGAGAAAGCAGTGCGCGCGCACATGTAGCGAAAGAAGTTTCACTTCAGTCGTGTGGTCATAAGCACACTCGGTTTTTTTTTTAAATTATTACTTTATTATTAAGAGGCTGTATTCTCCCACTGCGGGGCAAAAGCCTCTCTACTCTCTCTCCACTTCTCTTGATGTAAGGCGACTAAGAACCAGTATTTGTTGAAGGCGTGTAGCTAGAAGTACAATAAAGTTAATTTATTTTTATAATTCCCAGGTCTGCAATGGTTTTGTTTAAGAATTCTCCGACATTCGACAGTAACTATAAGAGAGGGCACAACAACCTGACTGGTTACGTCATCGGCATGGCAATGGGCTACTGGGTCTATGAGTGGCAGAAATCTGGTGGTGATCCGAAATCCTTCCGGGTAACTACACATTAATCAGCCTATAATGTTCTCTTCGAGAGGGACTGGGCCATAATCCACCACGCGGGCCCAGTGCGTTTAGTCTACAAGATGCGGCCGTTATTACTGGGCCACCACTGCTCAAACTTATTTATTTTTTAAATAATTATGTTGCTACACTATGGACACTGGACAGTCAGGAAAAAAAATCTTTTAGCAGATGGAACACTAGCAGCCATTTTATACGCCTGTGAAGAATGACAGTAGTAACTTAAATGGCTGGTCAAGATAAAGTCTACAAGGTCACATCAAATTTGCTAGCAAAACTCCGTAGACATGATGAGTGTCGATATCAAAATACAACATTATTTTTAGTATATGCGAAACCTGAATATAGTTTGTTCAGAATAAGTAACTGAATCGATTCCAATAATTTTTACCCCATGTTATATTTTGGCCCAAAAATATTTAAAAAAGGTTAAAGCTTGGACACCACGAGAGCGACGCGTTCGAGGAGGTATATTATAGTGTACTCTGTGTTCGAGGAGCGACACTAAGTAGGTACAACAACAGCGGCGCGGGCGCACAGCGAGCGGGGCGACCGGGGCGGGGGTGCAGCAACCCCTTCAGTCGCCCGGGTACCACAGGTAGGCGCGCACGTGTTCGCGTTCCCGTCCAACTGCATAATCGCGAGCGCGCGGCCGCCGCGGGCCTTACAAGTTGTGTTTCGGTTGATCGTGTACCTATCGTATGTAAAAAGTGTCGTGTAACATTTTTAAACACGCCAAGATGGTTAATTGTAGAAAGTTATTATTTGTACCTACAGCCTGCTGTGGTTAAGTAATACGATGTTTAACACTTTTCATCCACTTTGAACTTTAAGTGGTTAACATAAGGTGCAACAAATCGCATTGACTACATTGTATCACTTACGGCTTACGAATAAGTAATTACTTATTCGTAGCTTACGGCTGCATTTATTTACGAATAAAGTACATTATAATAACTACCTACACTTGACCATTACGACAGTCCAAAGCCTGCAAGTGTGATGGAAAATGTTATCACCAGTTAATTACAATACAATCGCCCGAACGCACGCGGCGGCGGCGTGGATGACCATGTTTTTGTAAGGACAAACAGGTAACATAACAAGCTTAAAACTTTGTGATTATTCATGATACAGTTTTGAAATTTTGTACATAGATTCTTTACATAAAAATACTAGACACGTGTTTCGGGTTTCGCATATACTAAAAATAATGTTGTATATTATGATGTCAAAAACTACAGACACTACCTGCGGTCATCGAAATTTACTTAAAATATCAGTTTGAAATATCTGTGTAAACTTTGTTTTACCATGTTTAGATATCGATATTAACATCTGTAAAGTTTGGCTAGCTAATTTAATTTGGCCAAGTAGTAAAGAATCCGTTTCCCTGTCTGTTCTTATCCTAGATCACAGTTCCGTTAACGTCAGGTAATAACTGCTAAAATTCCCATTTCTTTCTAACAATTCTCCAGAAATACCGCTTCCTCTACTGGACCCTGTGTCCGTTGGGGTTTCTCTGCTGCTACAGCGGCACTACCTTCTACACCTACTCTCCGCAGCCGTCGTTCATCGTCAACCTGCTGTACGCTGCTTTCTTAAAGCCGGTGTTTGCCATCATCATCGCCACTATTATGGTTGGAATCATTATTCAGTTTGAAGGTGCTAACTTTGTTTTTATTATTAGTCATTAAAGTCTCACTTCTAGGCATAGGCCTAGACTCTTTCCACCTCTCTGTCCAGGGTTGCCAAGCACCCTGTCGGGGGAGCGGTGAATGCTGTTGCGAATCCCGCATCCCCGGCCATAGGTACAGGTGGAACACCGCGGTGGTTTTAGCCGGTAAGAGTCCGGCATGCCCCTCTGTCACCCCCACGATAGAGGAAGTCCATGAGGATTTACACCGCGAGAAAAAAAAAAGGGCTGCCAAGCACCAATCTTTATTAAAGGAGTCTAGCTCAACCCGCGCATCAAACGGAACTTTGTTCACATTTCTTTTAATCTTTTTTATCTGTTTACTCATACATCCGGCATGACAAATCGTATTTTTTTTTGGACTGTTTTGTGTCTGGTTTATCCTGTAGAATTTTTTTTTATATAGTGTTCTTCGTCCTAAATATGACGACGAACCGTTATCATGGATGTATGTGTAAACAAGTATATAGGGTTAATCCACAGATATAGATAGACCTAGGTAACGCAAGTATCACGAACTGTATGAAAACTAAGCGTGCCACTTTTTGAGTACCTACTATGACGTCACAAGCTCGCGCTCTCGCTCACGCTCACCCAGCCAGCAGTAGAGTTATTCTGTAATAATCTCATCGTGAAAACGTAGGTGAAGTGAGCTTTCATTCTACCGGATGCTAGGGATTGACAGTATTGACAACTCACTTCAAGCTCACTTCACCTAAGTTTTCACGTTGATGTACTTACAGAATCGACCGGCTGTACGCAGGACTGAGCGTGAAAGTGGCGGCTTACGATTTTCGAACGTCAGCTGGTGCGATTTTTGGCACGCGAAGTAGGTGCTCTTGCGTTATCTAGGTGTATCTACAACATTATTTTTAGTATATGCGAAACCTGAATATAGTTTGTTCAGAATAAGTAACTGAATCGATTCCAATAATTTTTACCCCATGTTATATTTTGGCCCAAAAATATTTAAAAAAGGTTAAATCTTGGCCACCGAGCGACATTAGTACCTAGGTAGTTTTCCATACCCATACACAATAGGCGCGGCGCCCGCGCACAGCGAGCGGGGCGAGCGGGGCGGGGGTGAAGCAACCCCTTCAGTCGCCCGGGTACTGCAGACTGGCGCGCGCGCGTGTCGCGTTCCCGTCCAACTGCATAATCGCGAGCGCGCGGCCGCCGCGGGCCTTAAGTTGTGTTTCGGTTGATCGTGTACTTACCTATCGTATGTAAAAAGTGTCGTCTAACCATGACTTTCTCATACACAAACGTCCAGTACACAGAAACAACGATAACAGTGAAGTATTACTTTGTGACGAATGTACAACAACCCTCGTGGAACACAATGCTTTGCCGTGATGATTAACATTTTTAAACACGCCAAGATGGTTAATTGTAGAAAGTTATTATTTGTACCTACAGCCTGCTGTGGTTAAGTAATGCGATGTTTAACACTTTTCATCCACTTTTGTATTTTGTATTTGTATCACTTACGGCTTACGAATAAGTAATTACTTATTCGTAGCTTACGGCTGCATTTATTTACGAATAAAGTACATTATAATAACTACCTACACTTGACCATTACGACAGTCCAAAGCCTGCAAGTGTGATGGAAAATGTTATCACCCGTTAATTACAATACAATCGCCGCGCGGTACGTTTAGGCACGCGGTGCCCAGGATTTCGTACGGACAAACAGGTAACATAACAAGCTTATAACTTTGTGATTATTCATGATACAGTTTTGAAATTTTGTACATAGATTCTTTACATAAAAATACTAGACACGTGTTTCGGGTTTCGCATATACTAAAAATAATGTTGTATATCTGTGGGTTAATCGGTGTGGCGTTAGAACTCTGCCTTATTGAAACTACTGTTTTATGCGTTCTAATAATTGATATTACAAGCGGTAGATAATAGAGATAATAGATTCTGAATAAAATTATGTCCATAGACACAACTATTCAGTCAAACGTGGACAATCGTTTAAACATCGCATGTGGCTACAGCTCAATATTTTCTTTTTAGTACTTACCATAAAAAATGGCATCAAAATATCTTTTTGTATATTTAATCACTAAAGAATAAACAAAAATAAGACACGGGATTATTTTTCGCTCCTAATTACAGCCAAAAATTTGTTTGTTGAAATTATAATTTTATTTTTTGTTTGTTTCGACATTTTTGTGAGAGCGAGATACATAATACAAAAAAGCGTGAGAGACAGGATGCAACGCATCGCCCGCTACGTACTATCAAAGTTCATAATGTTCGTTTATGCTCACTAGTTCCTTCGCGTAGTTCCTCGGCGGCTTACGGGATTGCGCTCGCACGACTGTGTCGGGTCCTATCTCTGTCCTTGTCTATCGGTAACTCTAAATATACAACTGTGATCAGTATCACAGATGTGTGTTTCGTTGCATGTAGTTGTGTACCGAGCACAGGTTTAGTGATTGCGATGATAGAGCATATCGTAGATCTACCGCTTCCTAATATCAATGGTTCTAATTATATTTTTGAAATGTGTGCAGAAAACCTCAAACGGCGAAAATATTGCAACCTGATTTGGAGTTATATGTTCGAGCCGTTTGGGGTTGAAACACTAGGGCCATGGGGTCCGAGTGCCCACTTGGTCTTTTGGGATATCGCCAAGCGGTTAGTCGACTCTTAACGTTACCAGAGGGCTGGCCTATTTCTTGGCCAAAGAATTAGCATTGCCATACAACGTGGCAATGCTGCCAGCCTTTTGGGCACTGTTCCTGTTGACAGCGATGTGGACGAATTCTTTGATGCCCAATAATGATTGTTTATTTTTTCATATAACTGTACATATTATTATAGTTTATATGTTAGCTTATATTATGTAAATTTTTAATGAAAATGTATTATATTTTTGTTCCTTTCTTTAAACTTACTAAAAGAGCTTGAGTCATATGATTATGATCATCTATTTGCCCACCAGGTCTCTACCGGACGGTCCTAGAATGGCCCGTGTGGACGGTTCCAAGCCGGCTGGCGTTCAGCGCGTATCTGCTACACGCCGCCTGCATGAGGAACTACATGGCATCGCAGACCACCACCTACAGGGCCTCTGCTATGGTGCTTGTTAGTATACATACGGACTTTGTTACTTACTTATTTATTTGTTGGTCTATCTACGATGGTTACAATATTCAACCTATGAATACGAGGCAAGAGCTCAATAAATAAAAAAAACCGAGTGTGCTTATGACCACACGACTGAAGTGAAACTTCAAACGTATTTGGCTATGAGAGGAAGAGAGAAAGAAAATGTGCGCGCGCACTGCTTTTTCTTGCTTATATCCCCCACTCAACTCCCGTTCGCCTCGCCCGATCACACTTTTCGTAACGCGTTCGCCAGCTTAGTCCCCAAGTCAAGCGTGCGTAAAGAAGTTTCACTTCAAAACTATTAAACTTTGTTGTCTGTCCTAGACTGATTCTCTTTTATGTGTGTATTTAGCCTGTAGAGTCCCTCTCCTGGTCAAAAACAACTCCATTCCTTCATTATACTATATCATGAGTTTCTTGTCTGTGGTGGCCAACCCGCACTGCACCCGCGTGGTAGATTACGACCCACTTTCTCTAACAGAGAGGAGGCCTGTGTCCCAGCAGTGGGAACGTTATAGACTGATTATGCTTATGATTTTCTTACGTCATGCAAATAGAAAAGAAGAGGATCTAAAACTTTATTATTTCTTCATTTCCGCAGGGGACAAGAGGCACCGCGCTAATCGTCAGCGCTTTTATAGCCGCCTTTTTCTTTTGGATACTGGTAGAAGGTCCTTTTGAAAACGTCATCCGAGAATATTTCACAAAGCCTGAACCAATCGGAAAAACCAAGGAGGTGGATAAAGGT
Organism: Amphipoea oculea; assembly: GCA_945859645.1. NCBI lineage: Eukaryota > Metazoa > Arthropoda > Insecta > Lepidoptera > Noctuidae > Amphipoea > Amphipoea oculea. The sequence goes on along the minus strand of OX243878.1, from coordinate 20,836,301 downwards.
TCTAAGAAAAACGAATGATGCTAAAAAAGACGAAAGTCCAAAAAAGAAAAAAGTAGCTGAGAAGAGTGCTAGTAAAAAATCACTAGTCGATGAAGTCCTCATAATAGTATTGAAAAGAAACGGTAGGATATAATATTATGAAGAAAGAAGTAGAAAAATGACTAACAAAAGTAGATAAGATGTGAGGACAGTCGCCCTAGAAGGACATACACAGACCTCCTTGGTGTTGTTCTTCAGAAAGATCAGGTGCGTAGTACTGGCTACCGCGTGTGCGTGAATGACCAGATGTATGAATGTAAACAAAGCAAAAGGAGTATGCATAGATATATAGATATACATATACATTTCTATGGGAGTATGTAAGGATCGTAGCAGGTGGGGGGCTGTAGTGTCTGCCTACTCGCATGGGAAAATGGATTGGAAAATGGCATAAGTATATGTATGAAAGTAATATCTTTTTTTACATTAAATCGAGTGCAATCATATGTAGTTGATAACAACTATTTAAAAAAAATATTAAGTAATCATATTTAATATTTTTTTTGAATGTTTAATTATAGTTATACCTAAAAAGAAGGGATTATGTAGAAGTATTTTGTGCGGAAGGCGGAGGACAGGGTGCTGTGGCGCAGTCTGGGAGAGGCCTATGTCCAGCAGTGGACTGTGATAGGATGAGTTGATTTTTGATGTAGAAAGTAAAGGAATAAATATTATTTTTTGCCAGAAGTTGTGTTATTTTGATTCATAAACATCTGAATTGAGAACCTCCTCCTTTTTTGAAGTCGGTTAAAAATGTAAAACTGTCAAACAATTTGTTACTCCACCGTGCCTTTCCAGTAACTCAAGGGAGTGAATAGAAGCGCCCATGGCAAGTAGCGACAGAATCTTTTCATACATAGATAATATTGCAGCGAAACATAATTGAAAAATACAATCTTTGACTACACTTATATTGTAGGAAAAACTTGCTAATTAAAATTTCTTTATTAAAATACAAATAAACATTTTTAATATAAAAACATTTTGGAATTAACAACTTACATACCTAATTTTATATCCTAGCAAATATACAGGCTGGCAGGGACATCGACCTGCTATGTGACTATATAGTCGACTGTTTAAAAGGCAGTTCGGCTTCGCCGCAGGTGACTAAAATCGCAAGTTACAAATAAAGTAGGTGTACTTTCGACCTTTTTCGTGCGACGATAGGTCTCATGCGGCGCGGCGGGTGAATAAAATCGACCGTGAAAATGCTCAGCCACAGGAAATCGCCCGCCTCATGAAGTCACCAGTGATTTTATGGACCTGTGTAAATGAGGGGTGGCGATTTGGTAAGCGACCAGCCGCACGGAGAAAATCGACCTAGTGTAAATCCCCCATTTACCAAGGATTCAGTAGGTAAGTACAAACGCCAGCACATCAAGCTACTACAATCTGTCAAATTTCTTTAATAGATTTTCAACTTTATCGCTAAAACATAAGGTTAAATGTTGATTGGGAAAATTTGACAGTTTCGGGTAGCTTGATGTGCTGGCGTCTGTACATGATTCTGAACCTTCCTGACTTGTTTTTCGTCGGTAATTTAAAAAATTGCTATTCCATACATTTTGACCACGTAGGTGATAATCGTCGATAAATCATTGCGCTAGGGTGTCTAGAACCATTTCCTGAAGTCATGGTTACAGTTTGTGTACCAATGTCCCTACCACCCTGTACATACACAAGTATATCTATCACACTGTTATAAGCAAGGGTAACTATTTAAATACCACAGTTATCATCAGACAGCATTTTATACGTATCATCTGTCGTAAAATCGTTAGTTATCATAACTCTCGAACGTTAAAAAAATACAGTCTACATAATTAGTTTATGCCTACTAATTTTATTACCTACAGTTGCACAACGATCTTTTGTACAGGTATGTGGCCAAATCGGAACTAACGCCGCCATATTGTGTTTTCGCAAAATTATTTTACAATTGTTTACCATCAGCGCCCCCTGCCAACGTCATTTCAGCGTCAAAAGATCCTTGTAGCGCTCTTCTACATCTACATGCATTGTCTGCCGTTTACCATTTACCATCTATGGTAGGCAACAAGTCGTCGTTTTGATTCTGCGATTTGGCAAGGCCAAGGCTTAACTACTGTAGAGCGAGACTTGTTACTCAAAAGACTAGTTCTCGTCTTATGTATGCTAGAAACAGTTTTGTACAGACGCCAGCAAATCAAGCTATTACAATCTGTCAAATGTCTTTAATAGATTTTCAACTTTATCATTAAATCATAAGGTTCAAAGTTGGTTGAGAAAATTTGACAGTTTCATGTAGCTTGATGTGCTGGCGTCTGTACATACAGATATTTTATCAATAATCATGAAATGCTTCTATTTTAGATCGTCATTTATCTTCAAACCTGGAGATCTTCCTTCGATTTCTCAACGCATTTGTCTTGCATCTCCAACTGTCTTAAAATCCAGTCTAATAAAATTCTCTTACTTCAAAATTATCATTCTTAATGCTACCACAACAACCATTGCTATTTACAACAAATATAACAACCAAATCTTCGCCCATAGCCTCAAGCCTCATTCCTCCTCCTAACTTGTGAGACGAGGTCGAGTTTCCCAGGAGACTCCTCTGGTATCGAGGGTCTTCTCTCGGGACCGTCGGAGTCAGTGACGGCCTTCCACAGCTGAATGAGAGGCAGTTCCACCAGGAGGCAGAGTGGCACTGATGCGATGTAGCTCAGCACTGATGATGTTATTAGGAGGGACAGCTGGAACGAAAGAATAAAAGAAATTTACCGATCGGAGAATCCCAAAATAACTAGTCTTAGGAAAAGAGTGGTCAGAACCGATATCTCAACTTTCACATCTTGTCAGAGTGTCGGACGATTAAACAATGAGTTGTGAGATTCAAGCATAGATCTATATATATAAAATACAAAGTCCTGACTGACTGACTGATATATCACCGCACAGCCTAAAGCGCTGGTCCTAGAGACATGAAATTTGGAGGGTGCATTCTTTGTGAAGATTAGGTATCCACTAAGAAAGGGTTTTTTGAAATTCCATCTCTAAGAGGGTGAATGGGGGGAGGGTGAAATTTCACGCGGATGAAGTCGCGGGCAGAAGCTAGTTATTACATATGACCTTAGGCGGTTCTCATAGCATTAAAGAGTAAGAGATTCTTAGAGAGTTTGGATGAGGCAGGTGACTACTCAGACAAAGTTAAATGTATAAGTAAACTTACCATGGCCAGAATAGATGCATGTCCTAACTGCGTGTTACCAGCCAACGTGATTCGTAGCACGATAAAGTGTATCAGGAAAACGCAGTAAGACAGTCTGCCAAGAATGTGGAAGCCACGCCATTCCAGGGAGTCACGGATGAGAGCTGTAACGATAATATATAATGATTACATGTTCAAATTAAAGTAAAAAATTAAATACTGTTTAACCGCACAGAGATAATATCTGAAAAAACCGCGATCGTAATGTTAACTGTTTAAAATTTGTTTATTTAATCGTCACTAGATGGCGTTGTACCATTTCGATCGCGGTTTTGGTCGCTCGGACAATGTATAATATTTAGTGACTCTTTATAAAAATATCTCCGACAAAAATAATTATAGCTATTGAGTCCCAGATGAGTGATGAGATAATAGAATTATGACGTTAGTCAAGGGGCTAAGTATCAAGACCAGACATATAGAAAGATCAATAGAAAAGAGGACAGGAGGCAATCACATTCCAGAAATTTAAAGATCATCTCCTACAAAAGACGACAGTTTAACACAAGCTGACCAATGACTGCGGCAACCCCACATTTAAACTCATTCAAATTCAAAATGCATGGGCACATTATGCAATGTCTGAAGCTAGGTGCACGGTTCCAATAGGTCGTTTCCTATAGAGAAAAGCTGGCAAAAAAATCCACAATTACATTTAAAAAATAATTTACAACTTTTATAAGCCGAAAAACTTATATTAATACTCACACCAACACCTGGTGAAACAGCCCAGCATAAAGATACTAAAGAACACGGCGACCAGCGGCCTGTCGAGTGCGGAGTACAACGCGGAGGCCCACAGCGGCAGCGGGGAGTCTTGGAGGAACACCGTGCCCGCCAGCAGCACTGCACTTCCCAGGAACAGGGACGCGTGGAATAGCACGTTGAACCACTTGGGAAAAGATAATTTTATGTTGAGGGTAGAAATTAATATTTTAAGCGATGGCGTAATAAATAAAAAGCAACTGGTCGTTTAAGGCACGGTCAAACACACCGATGATGAATATTAATTCACCCGCCGGGCTCTCACGACTAAATATTTGTAAGAAGAAAATTTAAGCGAACTAGCGTTAATTAATCGCGTTTTTTGGTAACTTTTGTGCTGATCTACATATTTGATTACTCATAGACCGCTGAATACGTCTCAAAAAAAGAAAATCTTCTCACGACATTCAGTGTAAGGTATTTACAAGGCAGACGTTAGTGGAAACGCTGAGAGGGGACGTCATAGAAGGACATATAGTAATCTTATTGGTGATGTTCTTCAGAAAGGTCAACTGCGTAATACTCGCAACCGGCGTGAGTGTATGACCAGATGTATAAACGTAAACAAAGAAACGAAGCGAGTATGTAAAGATCGTAGCAGGTAGCGTTCTGCAGATTCTGCCTACCGCCAAAGGAAGAAGGGGATAATAGAAAATACTGATTGATCTCACCTTGTTGTCTTTAAGTTTGATCTCTCCCTTGATATTGTTGTGGTACAGAATGAAGGCGGTGGCGATGCCTCCGATGTACCCTGGCAGGTTCATCCAGAACGGAAGGTACACCAGCGACAGGATCTTGGAGCCGGCGAACATGTTGCGGAGAACCCTGAAGATTAAGGATAGGACACCATTATAATATCAGAGAGGGACATTATACTACTGTGCTCCAACGTTAATATTTGGCACATATTGTGCAAGAGACAGTCAGAAGAGGCAGAGGCAGTTTTGCCGAAGCTATATGCTCTTCAAAAAAAAAACTTTTTCTCAAACTCACCTTCTTTTCGTGTCGATGGTACTTTCTTCGTTGTTTTTTTTTATAGTTTGAGCATCTGCCTCCCCGGCGTGATCTGCAGTGGCCTATATGGAAAGCTCTCAATAGAACGCGTACTCAAGTTGGCCGCTTCAGATACAATTTGTCGAAGTGGAGGATTACTGATACGTCCAACACCAACTGCGAGTGCGGTGCTTCAGATCAGACCATGACCCACTTGCTGGAGTATTCCAAGTGCCCGTTTACCTGCACCTCGAATAACCTAAAGAATGCTACTGATGCCGCTATCAACTTGGCCACCCACTGGGCTTAAAGTCGATGTGCCATATTAAAGGCAAATCACTGTATTTGATATAACTTTTTGCAGTTAGAAAACAGCTGATTCTTACTTGTAAATACTAAGTCAACTTCAAACAAATGAAAAAACAAAAAATTATATCCAGTATCCTTCATGAATACTTACTCTGGAGTCTGCGCCGTGACGATAGGTGCCAGATCATAGAAGTAGACGACGAGCCCGGCGGTCAATGACGACGCGACCACGAACAGCATCAGCAGCGGGATGGTGGCGCGTTTGTATCTCATGAGGACGAGGAGCAGGAACACTCCGATGATGTGGAGCTGCATGTCTGCGGCTAAGTACCTGGAAGTGTGGAAGTAAAAATTGTGTTTAGTATGAAATTTAAATGTAAGTGAAACCACTAACCAGCATTAATATTATCCAGAGGGCTCACCTATCTGTATGATATGAGAGTATATTATAAAGAGTGTAAAAAGACCCACACACAGCCGCCAACTACGCAATCTGTACATCGAATAGAATAGAATATTTATTTGCCAGAAACATGGTGTTTACAAATGTGTTCATAACATTGCATAGTGCTACATGTCTCACCGTCTTAACTAAGTGACATTACACAAAAATATTTGCTGGGAAACTTCTTTTAGATTTGGTGTGAAAATTAAAAACACAATCATGTTAGACCAGCCACGCCGTGTCGATTACAAAGAATTATAAAGAATTATAAAATCTCACCAAGTATGTCCCATACAGAACTTGCCGGTGGGCAGATGGTTGTGCACATACAGTACGTGGTACCACCACCTCTCGGAGCAGTCGTGGGCTTCACGCTCTACCAGCCACGACCACTGCGGGCCATTGCCCAGCAGTGGGAACCAGGCCACCGTGAACCACAGTGCAAATACAGCTAGTGGAGTAAGTCTGGAATTTCAAAGTTGGTTGTAGAAGTTAGGTTAGTCAAAGCACTTTCATGTCTTCAAAACATTTAACTTTGAGCAAAAGTAGATCTCTGAAAGGGTTTTCTTTCTTCTTCCTATTACTGACCACCAAGCAACATTAGTATATTCCGTTTTTTTTCTAGAGTATGGATGCCAGAGAAATTACAGGCATTCCACTTTGGTGTTGCAGATGTCTTTAATGGCGATAGCCAGTTTCCATCATGTGAAGGCCAGGGGTTGTAATGTCATACGTCTGTAATTTCACATTTTGGAGGCGATAGCCACTGTCCATGTCCATAGAGCAGTGGTGACCCAGTGGTAATGGCTGCGACTTACGAGTTGTGGGTCGTAGGTTCGCCGACAGGCGCTTTACACTGTGTAAATTATTTCATCACCACTGCTCTCAAAACTGTGAAAGAAAACATCGTAAAGAAACCCGCATGTCCTAGAACCAAAAATTCGAAGACATGTGACATCTACCAACCCGAACAGGGCCCGCTTGTTGGATGACGGCTCACTTCCTCGCAGAGAGAAGAGGCCTGTGTCCCAGCAGTGGGAACATTATATGCTGATTATGAGACTGTCCCTGATGTGCCATTAACCTATTTGCCAACCTACCTGATCCACCTATTGAGGATGGACATCAAGCACTTGAAGAACGTGATGGGCTTGGTAGGGGAGGAGACGAGGGTGGCGTACGCAGTGAGGAAGCCCGACATAGCGAAGAAGGCCTGCAGCCACAGCGGGGAGTTCAGGACTGCTTGCCAGGTGAAGTGGTCGTACATCTAGAAAAAGAAAGAGGTTAATTTACTTGTACATGTGTTTATCATCTTAGGCTCAATGTGCTTTATTGATAAGTTAATCATCATGCAGAGCTTGTCATCAGGAGAGTCACAGTCAAACGCGAGCCTATTATATGTAGATTTTAAAATATGGCTTTTATGATCGTTTTCACTCCTCTTCAAGTTTAGCAAGAAAAAAAAAATTGGAAAATACCAAAGCATTCAGAATAAACACTAGCGGATTTCAAATAAAAATAATGACTTACCTTTTCTACAAACTGGGGATTGTCGATATACGAGTAGATGTAGATCAACATGACGTGAGAGAAAATCACGCACTGCATTCCTAAGAACCTGGAAATTTTCAATATTTTGAACTGGTAATACCACCGCTCAAAGTAACAAACGCAACCAGCGGTAGCGGTTATCTCTGAAGTATAAACAAATAATTCCGTTTGGTGTTAGCTACTCGTATACGTTTGGCGTCAGCTATACGTTTGGTGTCAGCTATACGTTTGGTGTCAGCTATACGTTTGGCGTCAGCTATACGTTTGGTGTCAGCTATACGTTTGGTGTCAGCTATACGTTTGGCGTCAGCTATACGTTTGGTGTCAGCTATACGTTTGGTGTCAGCTATACGTTTGGCGTCAGCTATACGTTTGGTGTCAGCTATACGTTTGGTGTCAGCTATACGTTTGGTGTCAGCTATACGTTTGGCGTCAGCTATACGTTTGGTGTCAGCTATACGTTTGGTGTCAGCTATACGTTTGGTGTCAGCTATACGTTTGGTGTCAGCTATATGTTTGGCGTCAGCTATACGTTTGGTGTCAGCTATACGTTTGGTGTCAGCTATACGTTTGGTGTCAGCTATACGTTTGGCGTCAGCTATACGTTTGGTGTCAGCTATACGTTTGGTGTCAGCTATACGTTTGGTGTCAGCTATACGTTTGGTGTCAGCTATACGTTTGGTGTCAGCTATACGTTTGGTGTCAGCTATACGTTTGGCGTCAGCTATACGTTTGGTGTCAGCTATACGTTTGGTGTCAGCTATACGTTTGGCGTCAGCTATACGTTTGGTGTCAGCTATATGTTTGGCGTCAGCTATACGTTTGGTGTCAGCTATACGTTTGGTGTCAGCTATACGTTTGGTGTCAGCTATACGTTTGGCGTCAGCTATACGTTTGGTGTCAGCTATACGTTTGGTGTCAGCTATACGTTTGGTGTCAGCTATACGTTTGGTGTCAGCTATACGTTTGGTGTCAGCTATACGTTTGGTGTCAGCTATACGCTTTTCATATTTAAACTGGTCAGTTGGATGAGGGCAGTGCAGGATCGGAGCAATGGACGCCTTTCGGGTGAGGTGATGATAATGATGATAAATGATTGTCATTATAAAGATTTACCTGATTCCTTCTATACACGCCACATCTTTCATCCGGTCATCAGTCCTGGGCTTGGTACGGTCGTACGTCAGAATGTCAAAGTTGCGCTTCAAAGAAAATGCCAGCAAGTACCTGTTGCCTACAATAATAATAACAGTAAGATTATGATTAGCAATATAGTCTTTTTAACAGATTTCAATGAAGATGAATTCACCTTCATATTCAAACAAAAACCACTAGAACAGGCACATCAAGCTACCCCAATCTGTCAAATTTTCCCAATTGAATATGAACCTCATTCCTTTGCAGTAAAGTTGAAAATGTATCAAAGAAATTTGACAGATTGGGGTAGCTAGCTACCCCAATCTGTCAAATTTCTTTGATACATTGATATGCTGGCCTCTGTACGTGAACCCTTTTATTTCATTGAAAAACATTCTGGTTGTTATGTGTCCTTAGTTCGGAATGATGACATAGCCGTCAATATTTCCTCAAGCTAGTAAAATTCCAGAGAAACACGAACATTTAATGAAAGATTACATAAGGAGGATGCGTCAACTGCATTGACAAGCTAGTACTGTATTTTAGCATGAGCTGTTTTTGTAGAATTCATGTCGATAAGTGAGGATGAATCTCATCGGTTATCAGTTGATTGTTAACGACACAAAAACAACAACAACAGTATGTTTACACTCAGCCTTAGCGCATTTGTCGCCGAGCACGTGCACGCCAGTGGCCAGACAGGCCAGCGCGACCAGCATCGTGCAGATGACAGCCAGCGACCGCGCCGGCCCCGAGTTGTCGGGTGAAGAGTCCACCGACATACACCAGTCCACGGAGAGGACTGCAGCCTGGAATGAGATAGAAGCGAGGATTTAAACGGACGAAATTATTTGGACTAACTTTAATTTTTCATGCTGTGTTCGGGAGCTGAGATTTTTCATCGGCAAAAAGATGAACTTCCATATAAAATTACTTTCCGTATACAGGGTGTTACGTAAAAGGTATATCAATACAAACGGGTTGAAGAGTGTATCTGGTCTAGAATCTCTGTACAAAATTTCAGCTCAAAAGCATTAACTTTGAAAATGCTTAATATTTTTTTATTTCGACATCACGGCGCTGCACTGGCGCGCGGCGGCGTGATGTGTGTGTGTACTAGGCGCACAGACATACTACAGATAATGGATAATGACCCTCGTAGTGCGGTGACACGTTTGTTATTTTTTCAATTTAATAAACTATCGAAATAAAAAAATATTAAGCATTTTCAAAGTTAATGCTTTTGAGTTGAAATTTTGTACAGAGATTCTAGACCAGATACACTCTTCAACCCGTTTGTATTGATATACCCTTTCCGTAACACCCTGTATAAGATCAAAGATGAATTTACAAAAATCCTTCCTTATTGCTCACTTTCGTAATATAAGCAACTCTTTTGCAAAACTTTCATGCATCTATGGAGCTAGCGGTTTAGGTAGTGCGTTGTCTGTCAGTGAATTAAGTAAATTGGATTTCATTCTAATGTCTAGTTTTTTTAACTGAAAACTTCTTTAGGCGCGTTGGACATTCTTGAGATGGAAAAAAACCATTGAATTCGCGCCAATGTTACCGTAACCGACACCGCTTCGGATGTGTTCGGCTGTCCTCGGGATGTACTCGGTTTTAATGTATATCCGATATGTCAGTGAGTGATGGCAAAGTATTCTGTTTGTGTTTTGTTTTCACTTCTGTAGGCACTCCCGATGTGTCACTGTTTTTTTTTTTGTAAGTTTTAATCTACCTGGAGTAAGTAATACATAAAGGAAAGGAAGAAACACAATAAATAGCTGAGAAATTAATTCAGAGAGACTGCTTTTCGAGATCAAGGTTTAACCATCAATTTGGCAATATTTCATCATTATCGCGAGAACCTGTTACAGCCAAAAGTCTCGTAGAAGCACGGTTTATTATTGAAACAAATGTCGAGAGATCGCGACTATCAATAACGAAAACAAACATTTTATTTGATTTTGTAATGGCTGTTGAATGCTTTAAGTTAAACGATGTTAATGCATATAGTGGTTTTAGCATTGCTCTGTAGCGAGTGATTAAATTTTTTCATTCATGTTTTTCTTTTTCTTTTCATATTTTTTAGCTTTGTAACTAAGATTGACCTCAATTAACTAGCGTTCTGTATGTATCTTCACTGTAAGTCATTCTTGTTATCCGTGGAAGCGTAGTAGATTGTACAGTACCTAATCCTTTAGTTTTTAATATTTTACTATTGTATGTGCTGTACAATTTTTTTTTGGCAAATAAAAAATCCGGCCAAGTGCGTGTCGTATTATTTTATCCCATGAACAAACTTAACTTTGTAGTTCAAAAAATGATCGCCCATACATCGACATACGTCACGGTCAATTTTCTAACTGCAAATGCAATGTTTGTAATCACAAAAAAATTAGATAAACCTACAATGATTTTCGGAACCAAACTTTTTCCTTTACTCGTGCTGTGAGACCTTGCTTCTTGCCAAATTTCATGATTCTAGGTCAACGGGGCTCCAGGCGCGTAGACCAACGTCTTTGATATTAATTCCAACCTACCTCCTCGCGTTCCTGATAGAAAGGTCTTGACTTTCAGACAAGTAGTCGGGCGGACAACGAAGTGATCCTAGAAGGTTTCCGTTTTTTTCCTTTTGAGGTACGGAACCATAAAGATGGCACAAATGAATATCATTCCGATTGGGCTAAAATGAAACAATGGAGTAAAGTATCTTGTCCTCACCTCCAGTCCATACTGCGCCACACTGTTGGAGATGCATCCCTGCGCAGCATCATGCCAGCCCGCCGTCTGGTTCTGTCGGCCGCAGCGGGACACACACACTCCTCTGTGGATCAGGGTTCTATTGTAGTGCTTTAACGACTGCTTGGAGTAGTCCTGGAAGGAAATTATAAAACATTACATTACACACTATTTTGTATCAATAAGATTATATATGTATATAAAATGGTTGACATACATCACCGGCAATTTTTTTGGGCAAATGCGTTTTCGGAAATACATTGGCCACTGTCTCATCAGGCGGTGAAAACGACTGATAAATATGTAATTTATTATAACTATGTCATGTTCTAAAATCTAATGAAATACTACAATCATCACACCGATCGCCAAATACGGTCACTAGATATAATAATATTTTATGGGCAATATTTCCTTGCATGTTGCTAATTCGAAAAATCCATGCTTCACACAATTTTTTTTTTTATTACAGGAAAAGTTACTCTGGAGCAAAGCTTTCGCACCTTTTCCTCTTTAGTGTATAGCATTTTAGGGTGAATTCCATCAAACTTTTATGAGAATAAATTTTAAAGTTTTCAATACAAAAACAGTCAGACGTCAATTTAATTCCACGGATAAAAGATAACTGACTTTGGTAAAATCAGCCCTTAAATCTGAGGAGCAATTCTCGTAATTTTAAGAAAGTTCACAGTCTGATCTCAGTCTCAATCTGTCAAAAATAACTTTAATTTCCCTACATTTTGACAAGTTTTTGACAGCAGTTTGTCGCCGAGATGAGACTGCGACTAGATTTTGAACGTTTTAAATTACGAGAATTGGACTTCAGTTATCATTACTCCACTTAGGACTGATTTTTAAATCGACAGATAATTTTTATTCATGTAATAAAATTGACGTCTGACAGAATTTGAATGGAAGAACTGTCAAAAGATCAAAATTATTCCTCGTATAAAACTATCTGCCGTTGGAAAAATCAGCCCTTAGTCTACTACCCCACAGTTCAACATAACATAACATAATCAGCCTATAATGTTCCCACTGCTGGGACCAGGCCTCCTCTCAGTGAGAGGGAGTGGGCCGTAATCCACCACGCGAGCCCAGTGCGGGTTGGCAGATGTCACATGTCTTCGAATTTTTGGTTCTAGGACATGCCGGTTTCCTCACGATGTTTTCCTTCACCGTTTTGAGAGCAGTGGTGATGAAATAATTTACACAAAGTAAAGCACCTGTCTGGATTCGAACCTACGACCTACAACTCGTAAGTCGCGGCCGTTACCACTTGGCCACCACTGCTCACCAGTTCAACAAACATAACTAATTAAATTATTCACAGACGCATTCTACAATATCTCTATATCAACAAACTTGTTGTAACCTTGAGTTACCAGAGTTACGACACCAGACCGGCGAACCCGAACAACTCGAGCTTAAAAAGCTTACTTTCTCAAGAAGAAGGACATGTTTACGAAATAAGATAACCTTTATTTATATAATAATAATTATGTCGTTGGTAATTGACTTAAAAATAGACTTAGTAAAAGAACTGACAAAAAATACTCGTATAGCCTTCTTAGAACTGCAGTACGAGTATGTAGAGTGTACGAAGTGATTTTATTTGCCTTATTAATCGATTCACACGAATTGACTCGCCCGAAACGGGCGAATCGTTATTTTTAAATAATATTATTTTTTCTATAGGCGAGCCCGCACGAATTTAATTAATTAATTTATTTATAAGAGAACCAACAGCAATAACAGAAGCATAACAATATTATATGAGACATGAAGCCAATTACAGGTTCTCTCGGGTAAAAAAAAGAAAATATAGTAGAAATCTTAGGATCACTAACAAGCACGATAGAAAAGAATACAAATATAAGGTATATAAGTACTATGCAATTATTTTTCTATACTTTATACCTTTATACTTTTAGTTGGTACCTATATTGAAAAAGGACTCTAGAATTCAGTCTGCTGCAGTGAGCAATCGATGTTGCAGTAGTTGGGCAAAGCAGTCAACTGCCCAAGTTAAATTATTTCAAATCCATTTCTAATACTTTTATGAAAAACAACATAACAAAAAATTACGTCCCTATTAGCCGAAAGGGTGAACAGAGGTGTTAAATAACACCCACATTGCGCCAGACGAGCCTACTGTCATAAACTGGGCACAAGTCCAGACTCCGGACTGCTACTGAGAAATTTCCTAATGGAAAAACTCAAAAACACTTTGCCCTAATTGGGATTAAAACCTACGACCTCCCGATCAGCAGTCACGCTTGCGAACACTAGAACAACAAGGCATAAACAAGCAACATTTTTGACAATATTCCTTTAACTTATTAAAGGTATATTATCAAAAATCGTAGCGCATGCGCGTGGACGTTTTAACTATCGCCAGACCCATTCGTAGAACGTTGTGAACTTATTTAAATGGCAAAAGTCATTTGTTGTGATAGATCAGGTTTAATTGCTACACCATCCACTGAATGAAATAGCCAGTAAAACAGCCGGTTCAGTGTGTACACAATCGCGACCTTTACTACATATACATTTGTTGAAACGAGCTGCGAAACGTTTCGTCAATTAATTCTAACATAACATCGTCACTTCGTCACGGTTGCATCGTGCGTGTGTTTGCAGATATGTGTATATCTGTCAGGACTATGAGCTTTGCTCGTGCATCACTATACAACAGTAACTTAATGCCGATCAGCTAAAATTTTCAAGCACTGGAACGATATTTAACGAATGTGAACCCTTCGCAACATCGAATAGGAATTCGATGTTGCGAAGGGTTCACATTCGTTAAATATCGTTCCAGTGCTTGATCCTTCCAGGGCTAGATTTTGTAGGACAGCCACGAATTGACCAAATATCGATACAAATAAAATAAATAAATATTTCAGCCTCTTTGTCGAGCCGAAAATCTTTGACAAAGGCTGGTAAAGGACCAATGCCCCGACAAGATGAGTAGAAGGTATTTTAAGGTCGTTACTTGTGGATGATTTGCCTATGCACCTAGGCTTCTAATAACATTGGAGCTTAGAAGAAATATGTAAATATAAATATAATAAATACTTATTCAAAAGTAAAAATTGGTAAATTTGTACCTAGCATAAACCTGTATTACAGGCGGCATGAGTTCTTACAATTACTTTTAGGACAACAGATTTATTAACAACTAACAGAGCCCTGCAGTTTCACCCGCATTAGTCTCGATCCCGTAGGAATATCGGTATAAAAAGTATCCTATATCCGTTCCAGGGACTCAAACTATCTTTATACCAAATTTCATCTAAATGAAAGAAAGAAAGAAAGAAAATATGTTTATTTGCGGTGAAAATGACGCAAAAAAGAACATAAACACAAAAAATAAAATAAAAAAGGTAGGGGGAAACATGCGTCACATCCACGCAAAACGGCTATCGCTCAGCATTATGCTGCGACCCTATGCAGGACAGAGCTCCAGCGCTGGTTTTCAGCGACAGCCGGCGCTGACGTAATGACGTCGTCCGGTGCAGCAAACAAATTATTAAAATACAGTGTACTTAAAAAAAAAATTGAATTTAAAAGTGATAAGTATAAATCGGTTCAGCAGTTTAAGCGTGAAGTGGTAACAGGCGGACAGACAGACTTTCGCATTTATAATATTATTAACTAGTATGGATTATACGTTTTAAAAATAGTGACATAGTATATTTATTATGTAAATAGAATAAGAATCCTTAGAGAAAGAATCTCTTCAAGGACATCATTATGGTGAAATCTGAACTAGATCATGTCACTTTTTACTCGGAAAATTACATTCACACACGAGTTTGGTGACCGCATGTTATAACATCGGTTACTGGCACACCGAGGATGCGCCTACCCATACATAATGGGTGTTTAACCACTGTTTGGAGCCAAGAACCTCAATAGGTTATATCACCAAACACAGTGCGAGTAAAGATGGGTTAGTATTATATAAATTGTATAATTCTTGCAAGTCTCGCGCGTCGGCGTGCAGGGAATACCTTATATAATTATATTGCAATGTATCTAGGACGCATCGCTTGGCTATAAGCCCGCATTGACTACTGGAGTCAATACATACGTAAAGATGTGTAGTGACTGATTTAGACTTTGAGATGAACGATGCGCGATGCATCTAGCATAATGCATTTCTTGTTCTATTTATATGGACTGGTAAATTCTGTTTCCGTTAACAATTATTATTGGTAAGCTGAACAACGCTTGTAACAGATATCATTATTATTATTTCTACTGTATTTTTTTTTATTATTAGTTCCTTCTCTGCCTGATTCAGTGCTCAAAAAGAGATTTGACGTTTGACGGAACAAAAGACATCAACGCGCTCCCTGAATCTTTCCTTAAATGTATTTTCCATTTCCGTCATTGTTCGTCTTTTTTTATAGTTTTAATTGTTATTGGGCCGGACAGGTCGCGCGATTGCACCTGGACAGATAGGCATAGATCGTCACTCACTGGACGCCTGAAGGAGGACATCGCCGTCGAGGTAGACCACGGCGAAGGTGGTGTGACGATTTAACGAGGTTTGCAGGCCAACATGGCCAGAGATCGCTCAAGACTAGGTTCGGAAGGAAAAAGTAGAGGCCCACTATGGACACAAACAAAACAGGCTAACGAAAAAAAAAACAGTGGCACTCCGGGAGTGCCGACAGAAGTGAAAACTTGAACAATTACGTGTGTATTTTTTTAATCGTCAGGAAATATATCGAAATATTTATTTGGTGTCGGTTACGGTAACGGTAACAGTGTTGCGAGTTCAATGGTTTTTTACTATCTCAATAAATGCCCAATGCGCCTAAAGAAGTTTTCACTTCAAGAATAGTTATTGTTTGAATTGATTTGATTGTATGACGATTTTAATACAATTTCGTAATGCGTGGAAAGTGTATTTAGTTTGTTTTAAACCTACGATTTTAATATATTGTTTTATCATCTACCTAGAGTTCTAAATAACTTATGATCCTTGTATACGCAAAGTATTATTTGAATAAACAATTCTCAAGTTAAGTGCTAGAAAATAAGTTCCTAATGCAAATATAATGTTTCTAACCCTCAGCTAGTTAGATAAATAAATAATAATTATTATATTATGTGTCCATGATAAACAATGATACACGTAGTTATAATAATATAACTGACCACAGATTGAAGTGTTGAGGTCAAGGTGTTCAATCAAAAGGTTATTGTTTGCAATAATATAAAAAATTAATCTTAGCGGCTGGCAACATTAACTGGGACAGGTACCTACATGAAGGTAGGCTTTTAGTATAGTACTCGTGTAGGGCATAGTGTGGCGCAAAAGGCGTGTTTAAAAGCCGATTTTCCCGTATGTGGAAATCTTCGGTTTTGCTGAATGCAAATACACATCGTTAAACACACTTAATTCTACGAACATTTTAAGTTGTCCGTCCGTCCAGTGCTACGCAGGATGTGCACGGAGCGGTCTCCTACGTGAGCTGCGCGGTTCACTTGTATGCCAGCCTCGCATTTGTGATTGTGCGAGTAGCGTATCCGTGGGTCGCAGTAGACGATCATGCCTGCATCTACATATACAGCTGAGCTAATTACACGTGTGTAGCTTAGCCGCGGGCTGTTGTGGAGCGGCGCCTTTATTGTAATTGTTTTTTGTTTTGTAGAATTTATACATTCCCACCTAATGCAGGTGGAAGGTGAGAAATATTTTTAAGCCCCAAGATACAGCCTAGTTTGGGCACTCACTGTCTATATTATTTGTGTAAAATAGCAGCTGAAGGTAATCATTTTACTGTTAAATGTTATTTGATGTTTCAAGTACCTGTGTATATAATAATAATAGCTGCGCCCCGTGGTTTCACCCACATGAGTTTCGATCCCGTGGGAATATCGGGATAAAAACTATCCTATGTCCTTTCCCGGGACTCAAACTATCCCTATACCAAATTTCATCTAAATTGGTTCAGCGGTCTAGGCGTGAAAAGGTAACATACAAACAGACAGAGTTACTTTCAAATTTATAATATTATATATAGTATAGATTACCTAGAAAAATATATATTTCTATTTATTTTTTCTGCCTATTACTATCTCCCAACTAGCCGCACGATGCGGAAATAATAATGCGGAGAGAGAGCTTAGCTACCAATTCAGCAATGTGTAAACGAATGTTAGAGAGATATTAGATAGCACCGGTATAAATACATCTATTAACACTAAAACAAAAGTTCATTGAATTCCCACATTCGAAACCTTCCAACGAGTCTACTTAACCTACTTATACCTAAACGTATGTAGACAACTATAAGGATTTTGTAATCCTATTTCGCAGACCTTAGCTTTTCACAAGGCAAATGTAATAATACCTATGTGGTTACGTACACGGGCTTCCAAAAGTTGGTTGACATTTTTCCACTTCAGCTGAGATACCACATTATGATTTAAAAAACAAAAAAAAAATCATAGGAAAAGGGTCTATGATAAAGTCATAGGTAATTGAATTAGTCAATAAAAACGATGTAGTGTTTAAACATTGGAAACTAGAATTAATTTATTTAATACTTCAAGCACATAAATGTACAGAGGCGGACTTAATGCCATAGGAATTTTCTACCAGTCAACCTTTGGGTGATGCAGAGAAACAGTGATATTAATATATTAATATATTATTTAATCATGAAAGTTGAGGAATTTTAAATATAAAAATACGCAAACTATGTATAAATATCATATATACCTAATTACATATAAATCATTATCATCTAAATATAAACACAAATAAATATACATAAACACATGAATATACTAAAAAGAAATAAGACAAACTATGTTGTGATGATACTGCCAGCTTCTTGCGAATGTGCTCGCGAACTTTAACTAGAATTAGAATTTTAAATCATAGCGTGGAATCACAGCTGAAATGGACAAATGTCAACTAACTTTCGGAGAAAACTGTATCTACGTATTATCACACTAATCACACTTCACACTAATTATTATTAATTATTAATCTTTATTCACACAGACTACAATGGTCTATCAAATAGTGTTAGTAGCAAAATAGCTAATATTATAAAGGCGAAAGTTTGTGAGTGTGTGTGTGTGTGTGTGTTTATATGTTTGTTACTTCTTCACGCCTAAACCACTGTACCGATTTAGATGAAATTTGGTATAGAGATAGTTTGAGTCCCGGAAAAAGGACATAGGATAGTTTTATCCCGATATTCCCACGGGATCGAAACTTATGCGGGTGAAACCGCGGGGCGCAGCTAGTATTCCATACACAGGAGTCAAGAACACTTAAAGGCTTAGGTGTTAAGTATAAATACGAAATTATTGTTTAACTCGCGTCTCGAGCAAACTTAACGATTATTGTTTTACCACATAGTTTATTCTATTTATAATACTCATTATTGTGACCCAACATAAGCGTTAATTTAGAATGGCATCATATTCTAGCTTGCCTTGAGACATTATACACAGGACCTATTTATTTGAGGATAGTTGGACTTTTTGCAAGTCTAGCACAAGGTGAAGTTGGACTAATCAATAGTCTAAACACAACTTTCAACACAAGTTACTGACCTTAGAGATAAAGTCGAAAACATATCAGGTGACTGTAATTTCACCGGCACCGAAGCTATCCAAACGGCAATACTGCTTGATAGAAGAGGTATCGTAGTAGCTTAGGTACTGGAGTTTCATGCCCGTTCTTCTCCATAGGTACCTACTACTTTTGAATGGGCAACTAGCTTCATCTTTCTGACTGACCGACCCCTTGAGAATTCAAAAGTGCCTGTAATCGGTTTATTTGAAATACATGCTTTGAGTTTGAGTTTGTCGAGGTTTTGACCTGGAGGATTTTCTCATACAACCCCCTAAAGTGTTTGAAAAGTTAATGGAATATATTTTGGAGATAAACACTATTTCAGATTAAGAATAGGAAAATATTCGATAGTCAGCTCAGACAGCTGATCGGTCTTGATAAAAATACTTATCCAGAGACCGTCTCACGAAAGAAGCCGCCCGCAGACGCGGCGCTATATTCATGCGATATACCTCTATTTATTTATTTATCTCAATATCATTTATATATACAGGGCAATCAAAAAGTCGTCAAAAATCAAACGAAATAGGGAGATAAGAGGTAATTTCCAACGCTTTTAAAGTGAGAAATAATTTTTAGTAACGCTTCAAATTTTTTGGAAAAAAATTAATTGCTCTTAATTATTTGAAAACTTCAAATACGTGTATCATTCATACAACGATTCAGAAGAGACTTCTGCAGTCTCCTACAGTACTTACTAGGTACACAGGTACACACTTCCCCGAATGTAATATTTCACAATGAAACAAACTAATACAATGTATTTATTATTTCTAAGTTGCCAGTGATTACGGAACATCATTAAGTATCAGAAGGTCCTATAATAATGACTCTTGAATAATAATATGAAATCATAGCTTCTATTAAATATAATGCTTTGTCGTAGCAAGGTATTTTGCGGAAGTACGGCTTACGCCGTAGCCTGTCATTTACAAGTAGTTAATGCTATTAAAAAGATTCGTAGAACCTATGTAAAACGTAGCTCTTTATTTACCTTTGGTATATTTTTCGAGAGTGAGTCTAGCGCAACATGATGTCGATGAAGTCGATGTGGACTGTGTTTTAAGGTGTTTTTGTTATTGCGCCAATAAACTGCAACATTTGCAGTGCCCTGACAGGCTGCATACCTTAATACTGTGTCATGGCATGCCTACTAACCAGTGTTTTGTACATGTAAGCAAATACAAAACGCATTTTTCATTCTTGCTTTTCTTTCTTTCTTTAGAGGACGATGTGCTTAATCTTTGTCGACATCGACTTCTGACGTTTGTTTGAAAGTTTTACTCGCTTGATAAACTTAACTCACAATATACGTAGTTTCACACAAACTTTATTTCGCCGGGAAGAGTTTTGCTAAACGCGTACTTGTAGAACAGTTGCGTTCAACCTGAGAATTTGTTTGGCTATTGGTAGCCAAACAACAGTAACTGTAGCATAAATCAGTCATATTCCTTGACTTTTCCAACTCCTAGGATATCCTTGAAGACATCCACTGGTACATACCTGTAACAGCGTCATAGACGGCGAGGGCTCCCGGGAGTAGAGCGCCGCGTCCACGATGCAGTACACGTCCCCAGGACGCCGGCACTGGCTCCAGTCGTCCAACCCGTACAGGGGCGGGAGGGACGCGAACACCGTGTCTGGAATGGAACAGAAGATAATGAGAGACAGAGGCGGATTTTTCATCAGAACGTTCAAGCTGCGCCTGCGGCTGGCAATATCTCAGCTCAGTAATTTAAGGAGCATCATAATCAGCCTAAAATGTTCCCACTGCTGTGACGAGTGTACGACTAAATGCCGACAGACACTACGCCGACAGACTGAACACCGACAAGACTTTACTTCGACGGGACTCTTCGCCGACAGGACACTTCGCCGACAGGACTCTTCGCCCACAGGACTCTTCGCCCACAGGACTCTTCGCCGACAGGACTCTTCACCGACAGGGCTCATCAGCGACGCAAATTATCTCCGATAATCAGATACTTACTTTGGAAATCGATTATGCTTTTCTTGTAATTACACAATTCATAAAAAATAAAGATCTCGCATTGGTTTTCAGTTTTTAGTTATAGTTTTCATATATATATATGTATAAAAAAAAAAAATGCGAGATCTTTATTTTTTATGAATTGTGTAATTACAAGAAAAGCATAATCGATTTCCAAAGTAAGTATCTGATTATCGGAGATAATTTGCGTCGCTGATGAGCCCTGTCGGTGAAGAGTCCTGTGGGCGAAGAGTCCTGTCGGCGAAGTCTCCTGTCGGCGAAGAGTCCCGTCGAAGTAAAGTCTTGTCGGTGTTCAGTCTGTCGGCGTAGTGTCTGTCGGCATTTAGTCGTACACTCAGATGTCACATGTCTTCGAATTTTTGGTTCTAGGACATGCCGGTTTCCTCACGATGTTTTCCTTCACCGTTTTGAGAGCAGTGGTGATGAAATAATTTACACAAAGTAAAGCGCCTGTCTGGGTTCGAACCTACGACCTACAACTTGTAAGTCGCGGCCGATACCACTGGGCCACCACTGCTCTATGGTTAAGGAGCGATGACGGCTAATTAAAAATAAGTAGTAATGCAAATAAACATAAAACTTCTGAATAATGAAATAGATATTTTCTAGTGAAATCGAACTCAACGTTGTTTGGCACGTTTACGCTTTAAAATCAATAGAAAGAGGCGGGACTATTAAACGACCTAGAGTGGCCGAGAGTGCTAGGTAGCAGCCTCTGGTACGGCGAGTTCTGAAGATATCGAGGAAGCGTCTAGAAAATAATGAGGCTTTAACTGTGTTTGTTTTTCAGCCACAGCTACTGGCACTGTTTCGATGTTCATAAGGGTCTACTCCTTCCATAATATTCTTCTCGTTCTTTTCTTGTGTTGGTACTTAATAGGCGAAAAAGTTAATGATTTTGTGAACTCATTAGCCAGCCAGCGTCAATAGTCGAGGCTTACCACGCCAGGTATCACCGGACGTAGGAACTATTGTACGAGTAGTATTGTTACTATTGGAAACCTTTTGAATGCAAATACGTACCTACACCTGGTTCATCCCGGTTACGGGCGTAGTAGGTACAGGCGCCAGCACATCAAGCTACCCGTCGTAGTCTTTTCCCTTTCATCAACTTTGAACTTTTTGCTTTAGCGATAAAGTTGAAAATGTATTAAAAAAGTTTGACAGATTGTAGTAGCTTGATATGCTGGCGTCTGTACCTAATGCTAACATGTATTTCAACGGCGTTCAGATAGTTATGATCTTAATGTTGCTTGTGACCGTAAGTGCTATCACATATTCAACTCACGTGCGTGTAGAGCCTAACTGGGAACAATTAGGTACTTGCAGGACGGTTGTAGGCCGATATTTTTAATTGCTGCGTCCTTGACCGCTAAAATGGACTACTTGATGGTCAGGTAGCTCACAGCTATGTTGGTGGGTGGGTAGTTGTTTAATTGATAAGAGGACAAGCAGATATTTGAAAAAGTTTCGTCCTTTTTTTTACTGTTTTCATGACTTTGTTCGATATCTGTCAAGTTCCGCTAATGAAACACAATTGATTTTCTATTGTTTCGTCGCCGAAAGGCGACGCGCGGAGCTTGACCGGTTAAGGGCTGATTTTTCCATCGCCAGATAACTTTTATCCGAGGAATAAAATTGACGTTTGACAGTTTTTGTATGAAATAACTGTCAAAATTTTAAAATTATTCCTCGAATAAAGTTATCAGATGATTGCAAAATCAGCCCTAAATGTTCTTTTTGAAGTGAAAACTTCTTTAATTAGCGGCGTTGTACATTTTTTTTGCAATGGGTAAAAAATGTTAAACTCGCGTCAGGACACGTGACCAGAGGGGCAATTCTACTAATTTTACGAACGTTCACAGTCTAATCTCAGTCTCAATCTGTCAAAAAATACCTCTAATTTCCCTACATTTTGACAAGTTTTTGACATTTGTTTGTCGCCGAGATGAGACTGCGACTAGATTTTGAACGTTTTAAATTACGAGAATTGGCCTCTGATCGAAAATTCGTAAGACGGATGGAGAGTAGACAGCCAGCGCGGCGTAGGAGAGGAAGTATCCCCCTCTCTTTCTACGGCGCGGCGAAAATGTATGCCTGGTGTTTCGTTTAGGCGGCGCAGGGCGCTTGCGCGAATGTTCGTGTGTGTTTATGTTACAGCGTGCCACGCGCATCCATGGATGGTGACAGCTGATGGCTCGACCGTCTGTGTAGTGGCCACACTGCTGTGTGTTCGTAAAATTCGTGTATATAAAGTGTTTAAAATATGGAAATTGAACAAAGTGCATCTATTAATGAAAAATATCAAAAATGCACAACGTTAATATTCAAGTTTTCACTTCTGCCGGCACTCCCGGAGTGCAACCAGTCTTTTTTTATTCTTATTTCCTGTGCGTGTCCCAAGTAAAATATTTTTGTTTCTTTCTTATTGCTAGTGAACTAGTCTCTTTACTATCTTTTGTAGGTTACCTTTTAGGTTTGCAAATGGGTACCTATATCTACAGGAATCCCTTCAAAGAAAAGGCGGTCACCCATTTCCAACCCCTCTGGGTTAAATGAGATAAAAGGTTTGCGACGTTTTTCTAATACCTAAATCAAACTTGCAGTCGGCCGTGTAGGGTGATTATGTATTTTTCTGACCCAATTTCTCTGTCATGGGACTTTAACCCAAGAACTTAGGCGAGGCAGCCACCACCGCAACCGCTAAACTATTTAAATAATTTTGTGGTTAAAATTGCGGTTTCTTTAGAATACAATATGATTGCATGCACCAGGTGTTCTAGGATTTAAACTTCTACGTTATCAATTTTATAAAAATTCAAATTTTATTACTGGTAAATGCTTCTGCTCGTTTTTTTATAAGATAAATCATTTTAAAAATATTTAATGCGTATTTTTAATTTTATATTTATTTTAAAGGTAATCTACTTTTTTTTACTATTTCCTCATGAAAATACCTACAAATATATACATTTTTCTTTTTTCTTATTTAACTAACGACATCCACTTAACTTACCATTGATATCAATAACACTGCCGAGAGCGGAACAAAAGCACGCAACAAACCACAGGCGCCACATATCGATCAACACACCGTGCGCGGGCGCAGACTCGAGCCAACTCGCGAACACTTGAGTAACGCGCGCGCGTCGCCCTTCTCTGCGTTACGACAGATCATCTCGGTTACATTGTGCCACAGTGTGTGGAGATGCAGAAACGCCAGCTAACAGATTATATTGTGTAGTAGAACAAACTTGAACTGTTGCTTTGCATCTTCACACAGCTAAAGGGAAACTGCTTTATCGTCGTGATGTGGGAAAGTGTAAAACAGGAAAGGATATCCACCATGAAATTAGTGGGAACTATGGAGTAGTTTAACTTGTTAAAGGATCGCCACTCCCTCCATTGGAAAGTCTGGAGGTGTGTTCATGTATCCAGGTATCCCACGAGAAAAAATCAGGTTGTCTAGAATATTCCTGGCCAGACAGAATTAGAATCCAGGAGCTGATGGCATTAATTCTTCAGGATAACTTCGGACTGTTGATGTCGCTCGTCTAAACATTTGTGATTGGCGGAAAATTATGGCCATGTAGTGTAAAGATGGCCAGATGCCATTAATGCGTACTGAGTCGACCTTTTGTCTTTCTCTGTTATGTGACATCGCCGAGGATTTTCAATCTGGTCAAGTGTGAGTTGCTAAACTGTACGAGATGTCTTAATGTGACTGGTTATAGAATGCGCAATAACATGTCATTGATTTTGGAATATTTTGGGATATTGCATTGTATTTAAACATAAACCCACCTAGATAACCATTGCGAAGGAATGAGACATTAAACTTGCTTGCAGCATAGCTAGCGACTAGTTCGTTACACCGTTCAGGTAAATGCATAGTTGTAGGTATTTCTACCTTTCTTTAAAAATACATAATGGCGAATGGGATAGCTCAACTTTTTCGGACTGAAATCATTTAACACGGACATCCAGCCACCCACCCCAGTCAAATGTAAATCTTGAGCACCATCCCATCATTTATTGGAAGGATTGAATATCAGAAATAGCATGGGGGCATAGCATGCATGCATGCATAGCATGATCAGCCTATAATGTTCCCACTGCTGGGACACAGACCTCCTCTCTGCGTGAGGAAGTACACCGTAATCCCCACACGGGCTTTAGTATATGTGCACGTCTTCGAATTTTTGGTTCTAGGACATGCCGATTTCCTCACGATGTTTTTATTCACCGTTTTGAGAGCAGCGGTGAAAACGCCTGTCTGGGTTCGAAGCTACAACCTAAAAGTCGTAAGTCGCGGCCGTTACCACTGGGCCACTACTAAAATAGGTCACCTGCCCAGTACCTAAGTTGAGAAAATAGGCACCAGCCTCTGTGTGGATCTGCTTATTGTAACAAAAAGCGCAATGACCAATCCGTCTACCAAAAGTAGTAATTATAATAAGTAAACCTTTATCATTTAGGTACTGGCTTCTGCCCGCGACTTCATCCGCGTGAAATAAGTTCTTGTTCCCCCGACCCACCCCGTTGCATCGCATCGCTCGTCCGCACTATTACTTCGCATTCTTTCTGACTGATCGTAGCATGACGTTAAATATAAGCTTCCTTAAGAATTAGGCTATCAAATGCTAGAAGAATTTTTCAAATCCGACTGCGTTTAAAAAAACAAACTACAGCTTTATTATTAGTATAAATATAGATTGGAAGGCCCAAGATGAATTTATTGTAAGAAACATCAATGAGTTAAAAACTTTGTTGGAATTTTGTTCATCTAATAGGTCTGAACTTGACCCACTTTACAACCCATATTTATAAAGGTATTTTACCATCCAACTAATAGCAGGTACATCCCTGCCCTCCTCCATACAATAACCAGTTTGATGGTATTACCTCACGTGTGAGGTGAACGTCCACTTCCTCAGGTCAAGGTCTTGTTTCGGTTGCAACACCGAGCCTACTAAAACTATGCAACCTACTGTTTTTTTGTAATCAATAGCCAGAAACAACATGACATCATAATATCACGCTTGTTTTCCTCCTTGGGGTAAGCAGATGCGTAGACTAATCTGACATTTCTTCCCGCTTGGTTATGGTTTAGCAAAATCAGCCTATAATGTTCCTACTGCTGGGACACAGGCCTGCTTTCGGTGCGGCAGTGCAGGGATGTCACAGGTCTTCGAATTTTTGGTTTTAGGACATGGACATCAGTGGCGAAGGGTGAATTTTATTGACAGAGGAAAGCCGGAGCAAAAAAAAAACGCCAAAAAAGTCAATAAACCGTTTCATTAAATTCCTATTCATATCTGCTTTTCTATTAGGTATGAGCTTCATGATAATAAGCGAAAAATGACAGGATGAATTGACTATAGAGTGGATGTGTTTTTAATTTTCGAAGGGAAGCCGGTGGGAATCGAGTTGTATGGCACCTTCGCCACTGATGGACATGCAGATGTCCTCAAGATGTTTTCCTCTTCACCGTTTGGTTTGGAGAGCAGTGGTGATTAAATGAAATACACAGTTCCTATCTGGGTTCGAACGTACGACCTACATACAACTCGTAAGTCAAAGCCGATACCACTGAGCCACCACTGCTCCGGTTATATGATTGATTCGCATGTAATATGATCCCAAGGGGCTATTACTGAGAAATTCTTAATGGTTAAAGCAAATACAATTTGCCCAACCTGGAGATCGAACCCGACGCTAAGTAGTCGTGTACGTTTGCAAACATTAGATCAAAAGGGCTGAATCTCGTTTTGGAAGCATTTGTGAAGTTTTTGAAGACGTCGTCGTCGCCGTCGTGTGGGAATAAAACACAACATAGGGAACCCTAATTCAAGGACATAAATGTGACAGCAAAAAATAAAAGGCACAAATCAAAATAATGACTTTTTAATTATTTTTTTTTTTCAATTTCAAATATGTATTAATATTTACATGAATAATCTTATTGTAAACATAAAATAAAAATATCGTTGATTACGTTAGACAACACCGCGTATTGTTCATTGTTTGACAACCCTATTTTTGTTAGTGACACATCAAAACTGGAAAAATATCACTTCACCTAATAATATTAGTGGAAGTGGCAGCCCTAGCCTGTTCAATAAAAATAATAATATTATTTAGACACTATCTAAATCCTTTATTAATAAACTATCTACTTAGTAATGTATATTTGCGATATAAGCCCTCAGTACCTCAAATCTGCCAGTCTGACCATCACAACTTTTAGAAAACTAAAAGACAGGTATTATGACTTTGTAATGCCATTATGATTCCAGTGCGAGAGAGAGACGGAGCTATACATGACCGATAGCACCATCCCTTTTTGAAAAGGTGAAAAGATCAGACTGCTTCTGACAAAATCTTAACTAATTATGTAAGCAGTTTTCATATTCATAGTATTAATCTATGGAAGCTAATTCAACAGTGATTCGTCTGTCAAAATCATGGTGATTTTTTTCCAGTTTTGTGTCACTCACCATTATGCGCTTGCACATAGCGCGAGAATAATTGTTGCATAGATCTTTGTAGTACAAGAGATAGCAACGTTAAGTGTCGCGTCATCTTTAAATGTATGTAGATGAGTCTATGAGCTAGGTTAGTAAATCAATTTTTATTATCCACCTTAGTACTTTTTGATTACGTTACCTTATTTTCTATTTAAATGCTAGATTTTTACATAATTTTCTTACTTTATTTGTTAGCGAAAGTTACGAGGCAGGCCCTATAAGCAGTTTTTTTCCTGAGATAGCATGACAGGAGATTTTTCATTCAAAGATGACGCGCGTTTAAACTTTGCTGTCTCCTAAACTATATAAAATATCACGATGTTCCGTCAACATGTTACAATCAAAAACGTTAATAATATGGAATTATACAAATTTTATTTTCGATAATCATCTTTATAATTTTAGGCAAATAATAAAATAGTTCAAAAAACAAATACTTACGATATTTTCACTGATGTACTTTATTTAGCTTTGATATTGTGAAAACGTAGATTAAAAAATGTACCTAATTTGTTTTGTATTTGATTCAGACAGAGAATGCATAAGGCATTGAATATTAGATAAAGGGCACGATGGCCAATCCAACGAAAAGAAACGACCGAAGACACGTCGGATTGGCCAAAGTAGTGTTTGAATACCTTCCCATAAAGCCTAAAATTATAAAGACATACAAATAATATATTGGTAAAACTATCTAAATTAAGTAAACGATCATAGACGAAAACGCAACTTGACTAAAACTAAATAAATACAGGGTGTAAACAATTGCTCCATCAATAAATATTATATTATCTTTAATCATTTAATAGTTTAAAAATTTCAACTGTCCATTTCATGGATGCCGTTCGGTTATCTAATTATTTTATATTTATACATATTTCAAATAGCAATTTTTTACACCTTATACTAATATTATGTACAAGTGCTATATATGAAAATATCTTTTTATATATTCAAGCGAAAAGCAATTATCTAACGTATAGGACGCAAAATGAATAATTATTTAATCACTAAACAAGTCCGGACAAGATGGCCTACTTTACCCAATCTCTAATAATTGAAACTCCTCATAAAACTTTACATTTCTCTCCATCTCGCCCGAGTATATCACGTTATTTAGAATTTAAAATCGTAAATAATGTGTGGAATAAATTATCAACATTGCACATAGGCTTTGTCACTCACTTATCAAAGGCTACCTTGGCTGCCGTAGATCAACATTGGCAGCTGTCAGATTTGACAGACAGAAAACGAAACACCTTGTACATTATAATTTTATAGTATACATTTTATCAACTTCACCTTTTTAATAATAATTTCCACATAAAGTAAAATAGGTCTATTACCACAGGACTAACTGGAACTGAAGAATTTTTATTGCAATTTCACCGAAAACTGTTACAATTAGCCCTGTAGTTAACAAGCCCCTTAAAATGGCGCACTTTAGGTATTTTAATAGTAAAAGCTTTATATCAACATTATATTATTATGGCTTAGTCGTAAAGCTAATTATGTCAAAGGTGGATTAGACTCACGGTACAGACGCCAGCACATCAAGCTACGCGAAACTGTCAAATTTGCCCAATCAACTATGAACCTTATATTGTAGCGATAAAGATGAAAATCTATTAAAGAGATTTGACAGATTGTAGTAGCTTGATGTACTGGCGTCTGTACAATAATATTGCTGCGATACTCTTCTTATGACAGTCTCCTAATTGGCCCGAGGCTACGTCATAAACATTGATGAACCAATGAGCTTTCGACATGGCTTTGAAGCTTTGTTGCTATTGGCTAAATTATATGAGATGAAGTCATGTCCCAACGCATGAAAAGACATACTTATTTTAATCAGCCACGAAAAGACAAGTATGGATTGTACCCACAGGTCCTTCACCCTGTAGTTATTACAATCAGGTTCATTTTATATCGTCTTCAATGGTTATGTAACGTCACATGTCACGATCATAATTCGAAGAGGAGAAAAGGCTTTTTTGAAGATTTCATACATTTTGCAAGGACACTTATCAACATTTATCAAACCTTGGTGTTATATTTATTTTTGTTTAGAAATCCGAACTTCCAGCATTGCTACTATTCATGCACGCACTTATTTATACACGGTGCATTTCTATTGGCTAGAAAAAACTTTCAAGAGTGAATTGCGACTACCAGCAAACGATTTACTATAGGCGTAATCAAGCAGTGGTTTGTATAGATGTTGCTAAGTGTTATCGCCCACGTGCATTAGAAGGACCATTCCCGTATTTTTAAGATCGTTCGCATTCTAATATCAATCTCAATCTGTAATTTTTTTTATTATTTGAAATGGACTTGCTCTTGACTCTAGCCTTGGTCAAAGGTGACAGAGACAAAGTCGACGATGGAGCGAGCTTACCCAGAAGAAGCCTGTTCACCCTCACTTTGAAGAGATTCCTCAAGTTTAGCTACATTTCTGACAAGTTCTTTACACTGATTGTCGCTGAGATGAAATTGCAATTAGATTTTGAACGTTTTTAATCTGTCAAGCGCCGCTAATGAGACACAATAATTGATTTTCTATTGTTTCGTCGCTAATGGGCGACGCGCGCCGCTTGACCGGTTAAATACAGGAACTGGCCACACACGACGACATATTAAGCGATAAATTTCCAGTTTTAATTGACCTCGCATTGTTTAGGCTTTTCGTACAATCAGAAGTCATCTTATACTGGAAATGTATAGTTTGATATGTCGAAGTGCGTACAAAGTGAGGACAATCACATAGAAATTATTGTCGTTGTGAAAAATAAAAATTAAGAATGCAGATTAGACACCAATTAAATATAGATAGGCACTCATTTAGAATACTAATCACACGTACGAATTACTTACACTCATTTATAATTTTCTAAGATTATTTGCTCACTCCTATTTTATCGCTCCAGCGAATAAACACGAATGTTGATATACCACGACGATATATATACGTCTTTTTTTTTCAAATCATGTATGCTTTGTTTGGTATGTTTTGGTTATAGTTGCCGAAGTATTGGCAAATACTTAAAAAATAACCAGCACCCTAATTGTGTAACACACTATCAATCGGAATCTGAATCATTTTGAAGCCAATTGCTAATCAATTGCTTCATAAGTTCCAAAAAACTGTCTGCTCAACACGTAAATAACGCAATTAATGTTGTTGAACTGTCAAAATGAAACCGATTCCGATTGATAAAGTGTTACGCAATTGCCCCGCTGCTCCCTAATTGTGTAAAACAGTTTCAATCACGATGGCTATAAGTGTAGGGGAAGACCAAAGAAACCATGGATGGACTGTGTGAATACTGATATGGTTAGACAGGACAACTATCGAGATGACGACTAATAGAGAAGTATGGAAGAAAAAGACGTGTATATAACGTTCACAGTCTGATCTCAGTTCCAATCTGTCAAAAATACCTCTAATTTCCCTACATTTTTGGTAAGTTTTTGGCATTGATTGTCGCTGAGATGAGATTGCGACCATAGAGTAAGTAATGTTCATTATATGTAAGAAGAGACGGGAGTCCCATAGAAAAAGATGAAAAACGTCGCTTGTATGAAACTTGTACTAAAACTGAATACCAACATAGCAAAAATGACACAGACTATGCACAGACTGCACATGTTAAAGCGAGACAGCGATAGCCGCCATTATGTTTAGTACACGTTTGTTTGTTTTTTTTTTTTGTTAGACAGTTGCGGCAGACTGATTGCGACTAGATTTTGAACGTTTTTAATAACGGGAATTGGCTTTCAGGTTTATTTGACTAGGCTGTCAGAAATATTTCAACATACGACCTTATTCCTCGGATGCGATATTGACATTTAATTTCATATGAGTAAACACCAAAACTAAACTTTCTAGAATTTTGGTAAGTCAAGACCATTTTTACGGACATTTCAGAAATGTATTATTTACATTATTTCTTCAATTTATGTATTTTAATTCTATGTTTATGTTGGAAGATTTCAGTTTTATCTATCTCAATTTAGCATAATATCCGTAAAAATTGTTTTCTGTTTTAAAGAACTTTAGTTTATTTACACAATGTTCAGTTATTATTAATTATCGTAAATTATTTTCAATGGCATCCTTCACAATCACAAAAGCAGAAGTTTGAGAAATACATAAAAATAATTCTATAAGTATAATTTCGTTTGCAGAATTCTGCCCAGTCTGTAATAATAAGTATCGCGTGATGGTACTATGTAACTGTTCCATGTTTGAGCAGGAGTTTGGATAATCCGGTAGATGGCGCTAGCGGTAGAGATCAATACAAACGGATGCTACAAGGATCTTTTGGCGCCTAAATGACATTGACAGGGGGCGCTGTTAGTAAACATTTCTGAAGAAATTGTATTGACAAAACAAGATGGCGGCGTCAGTTCCGATTTTGGCCACGCGCCAAAAGAACCTAGTAGCGTCGTAAGTGATATTACGTTTAAATTCGACATGCAAAATGAACGGGAACTATCACCCTAATTGCGTAACACACTATTAATCTCAATGTCATTCATTTTGAAGGATATTGCTATATCCATTGCTTCATAATTATGTTCGAAATATTTGTCTACTCAACAACGTGAATACCGCAATTAATGTTGGGAACTGTAAAATGATAGCCATTGCCACTGATAGTGTGTTACGCAATTACCCCGCATGGGCCCTAAACTCTGACATTTTGTAAAATTGTTTACGAGATAAAACATTTGACAGTATTGCTTGTACGTATGGCCGACGTTTTCATAGGCCCTAGCTAGGCTATATAATGAAGCCTTGTATTAGCCGACCAAGTAAAATAGACAACTGATCATTTACAAATATTTAGGGTAAATAAATGTACGGTGCGCGGGACCTGAAAGAGTAAGCGAGAACACAGAATAGTGGTTTTTAAGGCGACGTTTAAAAAAAAACGGAGGAAAAGTGAAAACAAATGTGGGTGTACTATAACAATAGGTACACAGTGAAAGGGTTAGGCAGACCTAGCCCTTTTTTTTGTAAGAGCAAATTTTGTGAGAAAATACTGTTACATCTGTATTTTCCATTCTCACCATTTTTTTCCGATCATTTGCGTTTTCCCTCAACAAGTCTTTACGCTAAGTTCTCTAGTTTTCTTGGCCTTTTAAATATTAAAATGCAGCCTATCTCCTCAGTCCATCAGGGTACTTCTAAGCCTGTGACTTAGGTATTGCAGCAGCGTGGCGGCTGAGAGGGCGAAGTCTCAGTCGACGCCGGCGAAGCCCTGCGAGCCCTCGATAGCCTTGATGAGTTTCTCGCGGAGCTGCTGGTAGCTCTCGTACGGGGGGAGGTCGATGCGGTTGAAACTAGGGGGAGATAATTAATTGTTATTACATTATTAGATAGATGGTTCAAGTTCTTGGCTGTTGCAATTTGGGGTTGGTGGCTAAATAATAACAACCGCCCGGGTCGATCGATCATCTTTACATATGTATCAAGACTATTCAAGCCCCCTCCGTGCTTCGATAAGCACGTTAAGCCGTTGGTCCCAGCTGTCTGTCGTGGATCTTTGGCAGTTGTTACGGCTTGTCAGAAGCTCGAAAGTCTGACAACCAGTCTTAACAAGGAGTATCGTATTACCCAGTAACTGGGTTGTGGAG